>CM038147.1:12054664-12654664 GCA_021437245.1 Aegilops speltoides | reverse complement strand
TGTTTTCCTCCATTCTTGCCTACGGATGGATTGTAACACCATGATTATCAGTTAATAAAGCTCCCATGTTCGACGCAAAAAAAAAGAACATCAGCCGAAGGGATAAACACGCGAAGAAGATCAACGCGTTGCCATCAATATTGCTTCCAAGAAAATCGGGAGGTTACACCCGACGCGCGGGAGCGGAGGGCTTCAGCTCCCGCCTATAAACACCCACCCACACATACATCAGGAGGAACTCTCACGCACACACCCATTCTGAGAAAAAGGGTTTCCTCCCGTTTTATATTATAAAGCAAATATCCGATACATCCAGCACGCTGGGGCCGCAGCACAGATAAGCCTAAAAGAAAACAAAAGAAAATGAAAGAGAAATGAATGCCGACACCGGCAGATCAACGACGAAAGGAAGACCGACAACCGCTGCACCCTCCGACGAAGTGCCACCGCGCTCCCAGCATCTCGAAGCGCCTCGCACCAAGCAACACCTTCAAGAAGGAATGCGATGACGCCGCCGCTGTTGCCCGAACAAGTTCTAGGGTTTCCCGATGCGAGGGATGGTGGGAAGAGATATATCCGCGCGCCTCGGGAGGGTCCAATGGCGCCCGCAAGCGTCACCGCGTCGGTGCCGGACAAGCCGACAAGGATTTCTCCCGATCCACAACCACCACCGTCACCCGAGGCACTTCGAGATGCACCACCACAACAGTCGCCCACCAGTCTGTGCCACCACGGTTACCGGACACCACCGCCGCCTCACTGGAGCTGCCAACACGAGGCCTAGCTCAGGCAAGGAGACCCCGGCCACGGGAGCGAGCACTACTCGGACGGGGGAGGGGACAACCTCCACCGCCGCAGCGGAGCCGACCGGACGCGGCGACGAGGACTTGCCGGGCCGTCGAATCCACTTGGACCCGGACAATCCTGTCGCCACGCTGCAGCTGGCCGACCGACGAAATCCTCACCAACCGAGACCGCCGCCACCCATGCCATCACCAGGAAACGACGCCGCGGAACACCGAGCCACCGGCTCACCCAAACCCAGATGGGGCCCAAAAGGGCCCAGATCTGGGTTGGGCGGGCACCGCCGGCCACCAGCGCCACCGCGCCGCCCCACGGCCAACGGCCGCACCGCTGCGTTGAGCACCACCGTGGCATGCGGCATCACCACCGACGGGCCACACCGACGCCAGCCAAGGAGCACCGCTGCCAGCCCTCACCGGCCGGCATGGGGGCCGCGACGGGGAGAAGCAGGCCCTGCTGCCAGCAGACGCGGCCGAGGTCCGGCGGCGACGCTGGGCGGCGGAGGAAGGGGATGCGAGGAGAGAGCATGGAGGGAGCAGCGGAAGGGCCCCCGCCTCGCCCGGGAGGCGACGGGGGGGGAAGGGGGGGGGCGGGGAGTGGTGGGGAGAGGGAGAGGCGCTGGCGGCGGCGGGCTCCGCCGCGCCGCTGCTCGGCTGGGGAGAGCGCGCGGCGGCGCAGGAACCCTAGCTAGGCGGAAGAGGGAGCTCGGGGTCCGCCCACACCCATTCTCAACGCACGCACGCATCCATTTGCCATCTCACGCACACATCCATTCATCAAATAACGCAGCAATCCATCCATCCACAACCCACCCAGCCATCGATCGGGACTCACGGCCAGGCCGAGGGAAGCACGTACGTAGAATTCTCACGCATCGGCCGGAGGCGGAGTGGATCGCCTCTGGCAGAATTTCAGGCGGCTGCATCCCGGGAGCAAGGCGAGGAGGAGGAGCCGAACCACCATGGAGGCCAAACTCGTGTTCCCGGAGGGTAAGATGATCGTCTAACTAATCTTACTTCTCTCTTTCTTCCACGCATATAGCATGCACGCACACAAGCCGGGAGCGTTGCCGAACGCGAAGTTCGTATGATCGGACCGCCGCCGGAGATGGAGCCGCCGGATTGGAAGATGAGGTCGACGAAGTCAACGTTGCCGGAGATGGTCTTCACCAAGCCAGTGCCACAAAGAACGACGAGGAGGTGGTCATCACCACATGCTGTCCACCTCGTCACGACGACACGGAGCATGCCACAACGCCACCCACCGTCGAGGTCGCCAGGTAGACGCCCCGGAGGTCGACGCCACGGTGGCCGCCCCCACTCATCACCGCAAGATGAGGACGACGCGTTGCCGGAGCTCGTCTTCACCAAGCCCGCGCCGCTGTGGCCGCCCCCACTCATCACCGCTCGACGAGGACGCCGGTTAGCCAGTCGTGGTGCTCCCCACTCACTAGTGGAAAAACAGGCTTTCCGTCCAGCCCATAAGTCGCGAAGCTGTAGGAACCGCGACTAATGGGACCTTTAGTCATGATTCGAGGTGAACCGCGACCAAAGGCCTGGGCCCCTGGGCGCTCGGTGGCCAGCTGGTGCACGTGAGGGGCTTTAGTCGGCTGGCCAGGCCAACCGCGACTAAAGGCCTCGGCATTTTTAGTCGCGGCTGGCTCGCCAACCGCGACTAAAGCCCTCCCTATATATACCCATCCAGCAGCCAACACTTAGCCATTTGGAGCCATTCTCTTCACAAGTGGGTGTAGGTTTGCTTTTGGTTCCTCTTATGCACATAAGGTGTTTGATGAAATGCCCCAAGAGCATGAAACAAACATGACATGAAGTGTTGGAGCCACACTCTTGATCGCGGTTAGCAACTTGATGAACCTTTGATGTGTCAATATGCATGTGTGTGTAGTTCATAACAAATGCATGATGGTTAATTATATATTTTATATTATAATAATGCAGATGAATCGGCAATGGATGTACGGTAACCGACTCTCCGTGAGTTCACTACGGGTTTGAAAGATTTCCTCGTAGTGGCTAATGCGAACAAGCGGGGGTTTTGTTATCTGTCCATGTGTTATCTGTAAGAATGAGAAGGGTTACTCTTCCTCAAGAGTTGTTCACATGCATCCGCTTGAAGGGTTTCATGCCAAGCTATAATTGTTGGACCAAGCATGGAGAAAGAGGGTTATAATGGAAGAAGATGAAGAAGGGATGATTTCATCGATGAAAGCTATCTTGCTCATTTGGTGATACTTTCATGGAGGATCTGAAGGTGAAGGGAAGGTGAAGAAGAGGCACGTGATGATCCCGTTGATGATCTTGGTCGGACCATTGCTGATGCACGGAGACGCTGCGAAACTGAAAAGGAGAGGAGAATTTGGATCGCATGTTAGAGGATCACGTAAAGGCGCTGTACCCGGATGCGATGATGGTCTGAAAAAGCTGGGCTGCACATTGGATTTGCTGAAATGGAAGGCAGAGGCAGGTGTAGCTGACTCGGCATTTGAAAACTTGCTGAAAATGTTGAAGAATATGTTTCAAAGGATAACGAGTTGCCCGCCAAGACGCACTGAAGCAAAGAAGGTTGTCGCCCTCTAGGTTTAGAGGTTTCAAGATACATGCATGCATCAACGATCGCATCCTCTACCATGTGAATACGAGAATTTGAATGAATGCCGGTATGCATCGCATTGCGTTATAAGATCGAGTCGATGACCGGTGACGATGTTGAGGGCCGAAACCGTGAAGAGGGTTCCGCCAAGGTGATGTGGTATGCTCCTATAATACCACGGTTGAAACGTCTGTTCATGAACAAAAAGCATGCCAAGTTGTTGCGATGGCACAAAGAGAAACGTAAGTCGGACGGGAGTTGAGACACACCGCAGATGGAGCATAATGGAGAAAGATCGACGGATGGTTCACAGATTTTGCGGTGACGCAAGGAACATAAGATTTGCTCGGCACGGATGGCATGAATCCTTTTGGCGAGCGAGCTCCAGCCATAGCACTGCCCGTGACTCTATGCATCTACAACCTTCCTCCTTGGTTGTGCATGAAGCGGAAGTTCATTATGATGCGGTGCTCATCCAAGGTCCGAAGCAACCCGCAACGACATCGATGTGTACCTAAGGCCATTAGTTGATGAACTTTTACAGCTGTGGGTGGTGTCCGTGTGTGGGATGAGCACAAACAAGAGGAATTTGACCTCACGAGCGTTGCTTTTCGTAACCATCAACGATTGGCCTGCTCTTAGTAACCTTCGGGACTGTCAAATAAGGGATACAATGCATGCACGCACTGCTTACATGAGACCGAAAGTGTACATTTGCCAAATTGTAAGAAGAACGTGTACCTTGGGCATCGTCGATTTCTTCCGAAAACTCATCCGAAGAAAGAAAGGCAAGCATTACAACGGCAAGGCAGATCACCGGCGAAGCTGCGGAACGACCGGTCTTTGAGGTATTTGATATGGTCAAGGATTTGAAAGTCATCTTTGGAAAGGGTCTGGCGGACAATCAGTTCGAAGGGAGCTGGGGCACGCAGCCATGTGGAAGAAGAAATCTATATTCTGGGAGCTAGAATATTGGAAAATCCTAGAAGTCCGCTCTGCAATCGACGTGATGCACGTTACGAAGAATATTTGCGTGAACCTCCTAAGCTTCTTGGGCGTGTATGGGAAGACAAATGATACAAAGGAAGCACGGCAGGACCAGCAACGTTTGAAAGACCACGATGACCGCATCCGGAATGGTTTCAAGGTCGTGCCAGCTACGCTCGACCAAAGAAGAGAAGGTCATCTTTTTGAATGCCCGAGCAGTATGAAGGTCCCGTCTGGATTCTCGCCCAATATAAAGGGAATAATAAACATGGCGGAGAAAAAGTTCCAAAACCTGAAGTCTCACGACCGCCACGTGATTATGGCGCAATTGCTTCCGATTGCTTTGAGGGGCTCTGCGGAAAATGTTCGATTAGCCATTGTGAAGCTATGTGCATTCCTCAATGCAATCTCTCGAAGGTAATCAATCCGAAGTTCTACCACGGTTCTGAACGATGTGATCCAATGTCTTGTCGATTTCGAGTTGGTGTTCCGCCATCCTTCTTCAATATTATGACGCACCTCCTGGTTCACCTAGTCGAAGAGATTTCCGTTCTCGGTCTGTATTTCTACACAATATGTTCCCCTCGAGAGGTTCATGGGAGTATTAAAGAAATATGTTAAGTAACCGTGCTAGGCGAGAAGGAAGCATCGCCAAGGGCTATGGAAATGAGGAGGTAATTGAGTTTTGTGTTGACTTTGTTCCTGACCTTAAGCCGATTGGTCTTCCTCGATCGCGGCACGAGGGGAGACTAAGTGGAAAAGGCACGATCGGAAGGAAATCAACGATATGTATGGACGGCCATTCTCTGATCAAGCACACCACCTTGTCTTGACCAATTCCAACTTGGTGGCTCCGTGCTTTGAGAAACACAAGAATATTTTACGCTTCGGACAACCGGGAAGCCTGAATCCTGGATTAGGAAGGCCCACATGGAGACTTTCGCAGTTGGTTGAGAAAACATTTAATGAATGACAATGATGTTGTAGATCAGCTGTACATGTTGGCCAAGACACCATCTTCGACTATAACGACTTTCCAAGGGTACGAGATAAATGGGAATACATTTTACACGATCGCCCAAGATAAAAAGAGCACCAACCAAAACAGTGGTGTCCGCTTTGATGCAAAGAACCGAGAATGGGCAAAAGGTCACATATTATGGTTACATAGAGGAGATATGGGAACTTGACTATGGACCCTCCTTTAAGGTCCCTTTGTTCGGTGCAAATGGTTCAAGCTAACAGGAGGTGGGGTAAAGGTGGACCAGCAATACGGAATGACAATGGTGGATTTCAACAATCTTGGTTACCTTGACGAACCATTCGTCCTAGCGAAAGATGTCGCTCAGGTTTTCTATGTGAAGGACATGAGTAGCAAACCGAGGAAACGGAAAGATAAGAAAACGATCATTACATCATGCGATGATTCAAAGCGCCACATTGTTCTTTCGGGGAAAAGAAACATCGTGGGAGTGGAGGACAAGACAGACATGTCAGAAGATTATAATATGTTTGCTGAAATTCCGCCCTTCAAAGTGAACACCGACCCAAGCATTAAGTTAAATGATGAGGATGCTCCATGGATACGGCACAATCGTAAGCAAGCGAGGGACACAAGGGAAGAATTGATGTGTAATAATTTATTGTACCAAACTTTGTATTTGGTCGATGAACTGAATGATGTATCAAACCTTTTATTTTTCCGATTAAGTTAAATGATGAGGATGCTCCATGGATTAGTTTTATTTTTCTGAAAAAGGAAAAGCAGAAGAAAAAAAACAAAGAAGAAAAACATAAGAAAAAAACAAACAGAAGAAAAAAGCAGAAGAAAAAAGGAAAAAGGAAGAAAGGAAGAAAAAAAAGAAGAAAAACAAGAAAAGGAAGAAACAAGCAGAAAAAAAAAAAAGAAGAAAAAGGAAGAAAAAACAGAAGAAAAACAAGAATTTAAAATGAATTAGTTTTATTTTCTGATTTTTTTGATATATAATTGTATTTTTAAGATTTTAATAACATAAATAAATAAGTAATTGGAAACTTTAATTGCAAAAATAATTATCATAAAGTAAAATAAATAAGTAACTAGAAACAAAATAAAATAAAATAAATAAGTTTTTTGTTGTAAGTAGAAACAAAACAAAATAAATAAAGCAAAAATGAAAACAAAAAACAGGCAAAAAATAAAAAATATGCCACCTACTGGGCCACCACGGCCTGAATACGACTAGAAACCCATTAATGGGCCAGGATTCAGGCCCGCAGAAGGCCCAATAGGCCCACAGGCACAGAGTAACTGAATAGGCCCGTAAGCTTTGCATTTGAGAGGAGCTCGAAGTGGTGAGCGCAGCCGCGCTTATAAACCACTGTCGATGCCTCTCGGCTAGCGAGGTGGGACTAAACATCCCACCGCACCGCGCCAGTTCCAGCACAGCCCTTTAGTCGCGGCTGGGGAGGCGGGCCGCGACTAAAGGGTACCCTTTAGTCGCGCCCGCCCCCCACCGCGATTAAAGGTTCTTCTGCTGGAACAGAAGCGGTGGTAAACACTTTAGTCGCGGCTGGGAGGCCGACCGCGACTAAAGGGTACCTTTAATCGCGATCCGCCTCCCGGCCGCGACTAAAGGTTCGTCTATAACACGACTTAGCAGTTTTGCCCCATTCGCCTCTCTCTTGGCGCTTGAGCGCTGCCCGGCCGCCGATCGGCCTTGAGCGCTGCCGCCGCCAGCGCCCGACGCGAAGCCTGCGCCGCCGCTCCGTCCCGATGGCGCCGCCGCCCGTCCCGAGTGTGCGCCGCCCGCCCTGCCCCTAACGCCCGCCGCCGCCCCGCCCGATCGCCGCCGCCCTGCGCCCTTGCCCTTGCCGCCGCCCGCCGCCCGCCGCCCGCCGCGCCGCCGCCCACGCCCTTGCCGCCGCCCGCCGCCCGCCGCCCGCCGCCTGCCGCGCGCCCTACGCCCAAGAGAATTAAAGAAAACAAAAAAAAAAAAGGAAAAACAAAAACAACAGAAAACAAGAAGAAAGAAGAAAGAAAAGAAAAAGGAAAAGGAAGAAGAAAGAAAGAAAAGAAAAGGAAAAGGAAGAAGAAGAAAGAAAAGAAAAGGAAAAGGAAGAAGAAGAAAGAAGAAGAAAGGAAAAGGAAGAAGAAGAAAGAAAAGAAAAGGAAAAAGGAAGAAGAAGAAAGAAGAAGAAAGAAGAAGAAAGGAAAAGGAAGAAGAAGAAAGAAAAGAAAAGGAAAAGGAAGAAGAAGAAAGAAGAAGAAAGAAGAAGAAAGGAAAAGGAAGAAGAAGAAAGAAAAGAAAAGGAAAAGGAAGAAGAAGAAAAGGAAAAGGAAAAGGGAATTTTTTTTTTTTTTTTTTTGTTCTTTTATTTTAACTAGTTTTAGTTTAACAAGAGCGGTAAATAACTTAAAACCCTAAACCCCAAAAACAAAAACAACAGAAAACCGGTCAAAGAAAAACAAAAAGGAAAAGGAAGAAGAAGAAAGAAGAAGAAAGAAGAAGAAAGGAAAAGGAAGAAGAAGAAAGAAAAGAAAAGGAAAAGGAAGAAGAAGAAAAGGAAAAGGAAAAGGAATTTTTTTTTTTTTTTTTTTTTGTTCTTTTATTTTAACTAGTTTTAGTTTAACAAGAACGGTAAATAACTTAAAACCCTAAACCCCAAAAACAAAAAACAACAGAAAACCGTCAAAGAAAAACAAAAGGAAAAAGGAAGAAGAAGAAAGAAGAAGAAAGAAGAAGAAAGGAAAAGGAAGAAGAAGAAAGAAAAGAAAAGGAAAAGGAAGAAGAAAAAAAGAAAAAGGAAAAGGAATTTTTTTTTTTTTTTTGTTCTTTAATTTTAACTAGTTTTAGTTTAACAAAAGCGGTAAACAACTTAAAACCCTAAACCCCAAAAACAAAAACAACAGAAAACCGCCAAAGAAAACCGCCAACTTAAAACCCTAAACCCTAAACCCGCCCGTCTTGCGCTCACCGCGACACCTCTCCCACCCTTCCTCGCCTCCTTTTGCCACCGCCCTTTCGCCACCGCCACCGCCACCGCCCCTTCTTCACTTAATTAATTTGTTTTACTACATGTTTTCAGGATCGACATAATGTCGGACGATAGAGCTGACCCGATTATGGACAACTATGATCCGGACGGTGAAGCACATATGTTCGCATCATAAACGGCGATATTCAATATGTGCCGACCGGAGAAGAAGAAGATGATATCTCTTCTTATCTGAACCTTGACGGTGAAGATGAAGGGCGCCGTCAAGAAGATGATGTCAAGAAACGTCGATAAACGCAGCGATCTTCAAATGGAAGTAGCAACCACCTCCGCGCCGAGGTATATATATACATTGAGCCTCTGGTGATACAAACTAACTGATTTGAATAAATATGTGTGTACTAACAGCGCGACTCTCTTTCTTATTTTAGCCCTCGGCGGATCGTCAAAACAATCGAGTACGTCGTCAAAGCGTGGCGCAACCAGACGATGAAACCAGGAGAAACATGCACCATCCAGGTTGTCGACTTTGCAACCGGCAAGGCAGCTGGAGCCCCGCAAGAACGCCACCAAGTTTATCAGCCAATGCGGAGCCATTGTTAGAGACAACGTCTCGATCACCGTCCAGGAGTGGAATGAGCCAAAGAAGGCACGAATTGATGGTTCTTTTGTCGATAAGAGAACAAAAAAAGATTGCTTGACGAAGCTTATGGAACATTTCGTTCTACCTCCGGAATACAACAAATTCGATGAGGAGGGTAACAAGATTGAGGAAAACAAGGAGAGGAGGAGGAAAGTCAAACAGTTCGCTCTTCATAAGATGGCCGACGATTCGGAAATTCAAGCAAAATCTAGCCCGTGACTTTGTCAAGCGAACAAGACTCGGATTTCAGTAGGACAATATGAGAAACCGAAAGATGATTGGCCAGAATTTGTGAAGCAAAAGAAATCGGAGCAGTTCCTTCAAATATCGAAACAAAATAAGGAAAATGCGGCTAAGAAGGAGTACAATCATGTTATGGGGCCAGGAGGGTATCGCATTTGGGTGCCTAGGTTCGAGAAGATGGAGAACGAGCTGAGGGCGCGAGAATCCGTCCAGTGCGGAGGATGGGACCCAAGGGCCAAAAGCTGGTGGTATGCGGGCATGGGGAACGCTCAACCCGGAGACAGGGGAGTGTGTTTACAGGGCAAATTAATTAAACCCACCCAAGCCCTTATTGACGCAATGAAGGCTGCTCAAGAGGGAAGATCAAGTTCAACAGAGAGAACGACGCTACCGACAAAAGCCCTCGGGAATCCTGAACACGGAGGACGTGTACGAGGCATGGGGCACATTCCGTGGAAAATAGGGTTCCCCGAGCGATGACCCGTCTGATTCTGAAGCCGTAAGAGAAAGATGGATCGGGAAGCGGATGTTGTGGGGCGGTTGGCATCGAAATGGAAGTGATGAAGAAAACCATGAGTGTACTAGTAGCCGAAAGAGATTCAGCTCGGGTGCAGCATGAAGATCATCCAGCGGATCTCGGAAGCCAGCAGCGTAGAAGCAGCGTGGCTTCCACGGAGGCCCCACCGGCTGGTGTAGATGCACCGACGATCGAAATTACTGCACCGGAGCCTCTGGTGGTCGAAATTACTGCACGGAGCCTCCTCGCTACCCGTGGGCGATATAAAGGAGATGAAAGAATGTCATCTGATTATCCTATGGGGAACATATCCATGAAGGTAGCCATCGGCAGTGCTTTACCATGTTTACCTGGAGCACTCCACCACAACAACCCCATTAAAGATGGCTATGCTCGTGTCACGGTGGAGGACATAGTCAAAGGGTTTGAGGACCTGGAGATTGAAATTGCTACACCTGAAGGGGAGAAAAGACTTGAAGATGTCAAGCGCCATTACATTCTATGGCAAAAGAAGTTTATCAAGTTTCCAGGCGAGGCGCCAAGGACAACAAGTCCACCCCCCTACGGTGGTGGTGGTGGCGGTGGCGGTGGTGGTGGTGGTGGTGGTGGTGGCGGTTCACCTACACCTCCGTCACATCAGCCGACGCCGCCCCCCAGTCCACAACGTCCGGCGGGTGATCATCCGCCGCCCCCCAGTCCTCGTCCGGCGGGTGATGAGACGCCGCCCCCCAATCCACCTATGGCAAAGAAGCGAAGAAGTCCTGAGTATTAACCGGACCCTTATGTACCTAAGACCACAAAGGTACCGGAGCCATCACTGAAGCCTCTCCCCACAAGGCCTTGGGAACGTAGTGCCGAGGAAGTCGACGCGGGCGCGACTGCTGATTTGGAGAAATGGAAGGCGGACTGCAAGAAGAAAAGAGAGCCCGAGCCCAAGCCAGTATATTCTGATCAGCAAAAGAAGTGGGCTAAGTCATTTTTGAGCACACCGTCCCAAGCCGCGAAGAATCTCCCTAATGACTATGCACGTGAACTTAAAAAGCAGGCACTCATGTTCAAGGAGAACAAAGAGCGGGAGAAGGCCGAAAGTATAAAAAGCGGGAAACAAGTTGCCCAGCTCGGGAACAAAGTAAACAATCGATTGCCCGCTTATAGTGGAATCCTTCCGTCCGGATGCCCCGAGATCATACAAGCTGCTGCAGCACAGGATTGATTAGTAACGAGTGCGAGAACAAGCGGCCAACTTAGGTATTACTCTTCGTGAACTGTTAGGCCTTGATGAGTTGCCGAGAGGGAGGTAGTAATTACATATGTCAAGAATGGGCCTCTCGTCGAGCTCGCGAGAAAAGGATCTACGACCAAATGAAACGTCTGCTGAATTGGTACAAGGGTTACATAAAAATTAAAACGCCAAAGATTATATTTATGCGGAAGTTAGACATGAGCATCACTTCAAACATTACTATGTACAAGTTGAACTGAGTGAATTGTTCCAGCTTTTCAATCTGCTTGAGCTCGACAAATCTATCATCGGTTGCTACATTTCGTAAGTGATTTATTAATTTCTACCCCATCTCGTTCATATTGCCTGCACTATATATATGTCCTAACTATATTGTTGTGTCCTCTATTATACATGCAGAATGAAGAAAAGGAATGCGAGTAAGGAACATCCATGATGTTGGGTTCATTGACCCACACATCGTTAATGATGTTGTGTTGGAGCATTACCCGACGACGTGGAGGCAGACTGTGGCAGTTTCTTACAAAGCAGGAACTCAAAAGTGATATTCTATTTCCTTACCATTTTGGGTGAGTGTTTCGTCTTGAGCACATTCTCTTTGTTTACTCCATGCATGGTATGTGGCGGCTAATCGATGAGTTATGCATGACGATTGTGCATGTATCGTGTCCGCAGTTCCTTTGGATTCTGCTAGTAATTAAAGTGAACACCTCGTAATGTCTCGTCCACGACTCTCTCGGATAAGGATCCAAAGCTTTGGGCCGACATCAGAAAAATGCTGCAGAAGTAATTATTTTCATTCATTTGCGCTCTATATCGATCGGCCTATTTCGTTCATTTCCTAATATCAAGTAACTAATAACTCTCTTGTCCATTTAATTTTCTTTGCCTCGTAGGGTTTGGAGACGGTTCGTAGATACAAAGGTCGGTGAATTCAAAAAAGACCTAGAATTCAAAAGGGTAAAGACTAAGACTGGGGATATTCAGCCACCGTTGACCAATCTATGTGCATACTTTGTTCAGGAGATGATCCGAGATACACCTCTCGAGCGGGTTGATCCGAGTGATACCAATGCTCGGAGGAATAACCTCCGGTGGACGCTTAGTCCGTAAGCTCGCTTCCGACCACTTCAAGAGGAACTAGCTGGATGGTTCTGCAGGGAAGTCCTCCATCCTAAAGGAGAACACTATCACGAGGACGAAGAACTTTATATGGATTAAATCATGTATGGAAACTTGTTCAAAATTGTATATGGTCATCCGATGATATTGAATATATATTGTATATTCCTCTTGAATTTTTTTGGTTCTAATTTCAAATTTATTTGAAATTGTACATTCATATGCATGTATGTAGTACCGTAGAATATATGAAACTCCTTCAAAATTAAAATAAAGCACAAAAGAAATAAAACAAAACAAATTAAGCAGAAAACAGGTTTAGGGGGGCTAAAACCCTAAACCTGCGGGCGGCCTTTAGTCGCGGTTGGCCGAAGAACCGCGACTAAAGGTCCTCCCCCGACGACCGCTGGCGCCCACGTGGACGGGCCTTTAGTCGCGGTTCGTAAGCAGCCGCGACTAAAGGTGGCGGGCTTTAGTCGCGCTTTGCTGGTCGCGGTTGCGCAGCCGCGACTAATGGCCGTTGCGAACCGCGACCGAAGGCTATTTTTCCACCAGTGACTGGATTCTTCACCAAGCCAGCTCTATGGAGGCCAACGGCACACTTGTCAGGACGGTGTGGTCGACAGAGAGTTCGCCGAGACGCCGCCCACCGCCGCCGCCGCCAAACCGGTGCCATGGAGGTGGACGCCACGGAGATCACCATCATCACTCGCGACGGCTTCGTCGTGACGGTACCGTGGAGGACGATAGCACGGGTCGTGCCATGGTCGATGTCGTCAAGCTTGCGCCATGGAGATCGATGGCACGGAGGTCACCATCACCGCTCGAGTCCACTTCACCGTGATGGTATCGTAGAAGACGATGACACTATTCTCAATATTGCACGAGATGATGAATACTTTGTCGCGTCGGACAGATGCCATTCGAGAACTCAACGCCGCGAAGATCGCCGTCACACACACTTCGACCACTTCATCGAGCCGGTGACATGGAGTTCGAAGCCACAAAGACGGCCGGGAAGCCGCCTGCCGATGATTTCGTCAAGTCGGCGCCAATCACAAGGCGCTCCTTCACCACCCCGCTTCGGCACTACCGTCGTGCCTCTCCTTCACCACGCCCGGACTCAATGGTGCCTTGACGATGGTGTCACCAGAGCCTAACCGAACATCGCGGTGTGGTCTACACATGAAGAATAGCCTCTAGTATGTACCCGTGTGCGTACAAGGCCCATGTTCAAGACGTGAAGACAGGAGGCCGGATGGCTCATCACGGCGTGCAGTGACCGGCGCGACATCAGATCTATCGCTATGCTAGCTCTCCTCTCTTTGTCGTTGAAGCCAACTACACGTGCTCCGTAGTACAGAGGAATGAAGCAAGGAATACAGGCGCAATCAACAGACATAGCATGTGCACATGCATGAGCCATGCCCGTATCTTCTAGCCGGCTGATGGCAAGAAGGTTGCCACCCGAAGACGACGCCGACAATGCTTGTCAGCATATCGATCTACTTCATCATGCTCGGTGTCGCCGAAGATGGAGACACGCAGCTCCCCACCTTCTGCTTGTTGTCCACTCCGCCTCACTGTACACTTATAAGATGAAGATGTAGAGAACGACGACGTCCACTCGGCGCCCGGACGCGAAGCGAAGGTTGGAGTCCCACATCATACCATGACGCCACGAGGAAGATGGCCTCCTACCCCCGTGTCGCTGCTACCCGCGCCACACTCATTTGGAGGCCGGAGCCGAGCAAATTGGCGCCGCCGAGGACAAGGCGCGGCTGCAGGGCGACGTGACTTCAACAACAACAACGCTCCTCTACGATCTCGTGAGACAATGCCTTGACTACGCCGACTGCCGTGGACTCGGCGTTAGGTCGGGACGAGGCGTCAACTACACAGGCCGTGCTGGCATGAGCAACACGACGGTCATCACCGGCGCTGGTCTCCATCAACAATTACTCCCGCAAGGCGTAGCCCTTTGCACACCCTGAGAAGCTATTGGTCGCCGAGAAGTCCGAGCCGAGCGCGATCCATGCTACCCCAACAACAACTCCTCTAAATCCGCCAATACCAACGAGGCATGACGGCGAGGGCAAGCGTGGCCACCGCAAAGGCCACGCTACTTGCGGCGCGTGTACCGACGAGGACACGGGCTCTGCCGCCGCACACACACACACATATCATCATCATCATGCATGGAGAACGCGAAGTGAAGACGACGAAGACGACCACACAGCTCAATCGGAGGTATCCCGCGGAGCAACCCGCGGGAGTAATTAACCGGGTGCCTTCCGAGGCCCTGGGAACCAGGAGATCACACAATCGCCACAGCCAGCTTGGTCGTGCTAGTAGGCCATGGAGCACACCTTTTTTTATGGGATATTGTAATTTTATTTCTCCAATGAGATTAATAAAATACATGTTCCCGTATCACTTTTTCTTTGTGTACTACGGTACACTAGCACGCCCGCATACTTAGTTTTCTTTCCCCGGCGTCTGAGAAAAACACACTCCCTTCTTCCCTTCTCCTTGGAGTTTTAGATGTTTTTCTCGTGTCAAACAGCTTCACTAGATCATGACGACGCGTGTTGCCGCAGCCGTCTATTGTGGCAATAACACGGTAGGAATATTTCTATAAACATACGGAAGCGTAAACATGGAAATTAAATTCATATGAACAAAAATAATTTTGCACTAATTATATATACTTTTAGTAATGCTAGACTTGCAAGCTAAATAACATAGAGAGTGAAGAGATTTGAAGTATATCTTTTCAGGGGGACGATCTAAGTTATTTAATAGAAAACAATGGAAATTTTAGCCATTTTTTTGTTATGGAAACTGTGGATATATAGCCATTCATATCTGAATGGGACTATTTCACTCTGTTATTGGCGACCTCTCCTCGTTTCATTGAGGCCAATTGATTGCATGACAAAGATCTGAACTGGACATAATATGGTAGACCACATATCAACTCTGAACTGGACATAATATGGCAGACCACAAATCAACTCAGTGATGGTGTTAATTGACACTTCAGACTAAAAGAAATCACAAACACAAGTACCTATGTCATCATGTTATGGGGAATCAACAGGTCGTGTGTTCCCTATGTCTGATTCAGATGCTGAATCTAAGACAGATTTGGACTGATATATCTATGGTTATCCCCAGTATCTTAGATTAGATGACCTTGTACCAGCATGTGCGGCTTAAGGTGCACTATTGTCCACAATCATGCATCAGGCAACATCACAGAAATATAACAACTATGGGTATCTAGCTTCCAAGAATCACCCAAATCAGCAGACCAGTTGTAATGACAAAACCTGCAATAAATGAATAGCAAAGAACAGAATTAAAACTGATAACAACTGGGTGGAGCATAGGTTGTAGGAGGAGAAAAAGATCGGTAGCGATGTTGAAGATGGAAGTGCAACCTGATGGAGAAGCATTGCTGTTGTGGTGGAGTTGTGAAAGGAACAAGAGACACCTGAATTAAAAGGAAAAGTATGCAGGGAATCAGTAACGTCCCTCCATCATTGGCCGCTTTTGGTAATGGAGTCTGCAAACGGCTGCTTTACTCCCGAGCGGCCGCAGACGAACTCCAAGCGCCAACGACCTATAGCATCCCAATCGCATCGCTTTCATGATTTCACCCATTGGCATGCTCGTCCCCTTATTCTTCAGCAAGGGATCGCCGGATCGGTTACCTATGGTGAGTTATCGGACCGAGCTAAAGGGGCCGCATATCGCGCCGCATAGCCAGAGAGTCGCGACCTTGCTGAGAGGGTGGCATAGAGGCCTTTTTTTGTAGCTGCACGGACGGAAATTGCTATGAGCCATCAGGCTCAATTTAACCACATTCGCCCAAAATTGCCACCAGAGCAGCAGCCACCCCTCAAAAAAATTATAGACAGAGCAACGGCCCAGTACGTATAGCGCTCGCTGAGCTGGATTCAGAGCTAATCGGACGATAAAAGTTGTCTAAAAGAGATTATCCGACGGCTATGAATGCTAATGACCTGAGAGGGCAGGAAAAGTGCCAGTTATAATCTACTTAAATGTACAAGGTACGCGGAGATTCGCGCATGGTGGTTTCAAGGTGTAGACGATATATTTGCCAATTTGGAGGTTAAATATGTATTGAATATTTTTTATACACGTTGTACTATAGTTGGACTTGTAATAAGCGGGTAACGTGTTTGAGTTGAACTGTGTAACCTGGGACTAGTATATAAAGGGGATGTACTGAACCTGTGTTCAACCATGCCATGTACATAATTATAGAATTCTGTAAGTCGGGTCGAGAAACGAAATCCATGTATCGAAGTCTTATCATGGTTCTGGGTGCCGGCACCGAATCACATGAGTTCTTTCTACCGTGCCTACGACCTGCAGCTGGGGTACTTCCTTGTCTTCAGGTACGACGACGACGCCAACATGCTCATCGTGAAGGTGTACAACAAGACTATGTGTCGCATGCGATACGCTGCCGATGATGATGCCGGTACGTTCTGCCTCTTCTTATTCCTCTACATTTGGCTTTGTCTCACATCGATTGTTAACGGTCATTGTTGCATTTTGGACAGGTAGGAGCAGCAGCAGCGACACTGGCTACAGCCAAAGCAGCAGCGACTATGGCTGTAGCGAAAGCAGCAGCGATTCTGGCACCAGCATAGACAACAAGAAGGATGATCCGGACTGGAGTGCGGGAGAAGAGGAGCAGAGTGAGGATGAGGAGCTGCATCATGACGATGGGCATCAGGCTGAGGATGACCTAGCGCTGGTGGTGGCTGACCAAGGGCAAGAGATGGTGGTGGCTGACCATGGGCAAGAGATGGAGGTGGCTGAGGATGACCTAGCGATGGTCGTGCCTGAAGGTGGCCTCGCGATGGTGGTGGTGCCTGACAATGACCACGCACCGGTGGTGGCGCCGGCGATCCCACAGCTGGGCGACATGACCACGCCAATTGTGGTAGAAGACTACATCCCACTACCTCCACTGCCTCCACCGCCTCGCCGCTCTAGGCGCATCAGGGAGATGAAGGAGAAGAAGGAGAAGAACTGCCTACTTTGTCAGGTATGTCAGATCTCCTATAGGTTAGCTATCCAAAATGATATATATATACTTAGTTACCTATGTTATCTCTAATATGCTTAGTTTCCTATAGGTTAGCTTCATTTTACCTAAGTTGGCTCTAATATACTAACTTAGAGCTTATATGCTTAGTTTCCTATAGGTTAGCTCCAAAATAACTTATGTTAGCACAAAATGATCAAGTTTACATAATAAGCTTATAGTCTTTTTCTTAATCTTCTTCTTTTCCAAAATGACATAGGTTAGCTTCATTTTACCTAAGTTGGCTCTAATATACTAACTTAGACCTTATATGCTTAGTTTCCTATAGGTTAGCTCCAAAATAACTTATGTTAGCACAAAATGATCAAGTTTACATAATAAGCTTATAGTCTTCTTCTTATTCTTTTTCTTTTCTAAAACTCTTCTTATTCTTCTTCTAGTGTTCTTCCTCTTCTAGTATTCTTCTAGTCTTCTTCTTTTTCTTCTTCTAACTTCTTGTTTATCATTTTGCATATTTGATTTAATTGACGGAAGCTTGCGTGGATGGGGTGCTTCTTTTCCATTTGTGTTTTTATTTTGTATCAATGTGAAACTTTTGTGAATTGATGGATAACGGTGTTGGATGAACAATGTGAAACTTTTGTAACGACGGAACTATGTGTTGGCTATGTATGTATATATGATGAAACTTGTGTGTTGGATATGATTGCTATATGGATGCTTGTTGTATATATATATATGTGTTGAATATCTCATATGTGAAATAGTGACCTGAGATTAAGAAGAAAAGAATTAAAAAAGTTGTTACTAATGGCGCACTACAATGTGCTGCGCTGTAAGTATAGCAGATTATAGTGGCGCACCGTGAGCAGTACTAATGGCGCACTGCCCTGTGCGCCATTAGAATACCAGATTCTAATGGCGCACTGGTGGTGCGCCATTAGAAAAAAATTCTAATGGCGTGATGCCAGTGGCGCACCAGCCATGCGCCATTAGAAAGCAAAACCAGTGCGCCACTAGCATGCCTTTTCCTAGTAGTGATGGCTGTTGTGGTGGAGTTGTGAAAGGAACAAGAGGGGAGGATACATGCCGACGGGAGAGACACCTGAATTAAAAGGAAAAGTATGCAGGGAATGAGTAACGTCCCTCCATCATTGGCCGCCTTCGTTAATGGAGTCTGCAAACGGCTACTTTTACTCCCGAGCGGCCGCAGACGACCTCCAAGCACCAACGACCTATAGCATCCCAATCGCATCGCTTTCATGATTTCACCCATTGGCATGCTCGTCCCCTTATTCTTCAGCAAGGGATCGCCGGATCGGTTACCTATGGTGAGTTATCGGACCGAGCTAAAGGGGCCGCATATCGCGCCGCATAGGCAGAGAGTCACGACCTTGTTGAGAGGGTGGCATAGAGGCCTTTTTTTGTAGCTGCACGGACGGAAATTGCTATGAGCCATCAGGCTCAATTTAACCACATTCGCCCGAAATTGCCACCAGAGCAGCAGCCACCCCTCAAAAAAAAAAATATAGAGAGAGCAGCGGCCCAGTACGTATAGCGCTCGCTGACCCGGATTCAAAGCTAATCGGACGATAAAAGATGTCTAAAAGAGATTATCCGACGGCTGTGGATGCTAATGGCCTGAGAGGGCAGGAAAAGTGCCAGTTATAATGTACTTAAATGTACTTAAATGTACAAGGTACACGGAGATCGCGCATGGTGGTTTCAAGGGGTAGACGATGTATTTGCCAATTTGGAGGTTAAATATGTGTTGAATATTTTTTTTTGAGGGATGTGTTGAATATTTTTTATACACGTTGTGCTATAATTGGACTTGTAATAAGCGGGTAACGTGTTTGAGTCGAATTGTGTAACCTGGGACTAGTATATAAAGTGGATGTACTGAACCTGTGTTCTACCATGCCATGTACATAATTATAGAATTCTATAAGTCGGGTCGAGAAACCAAATTCATGAATCGAAGTCTTAGCATGGTTCTCGGTGCCAGCCCCGAATTACATGAGTTCTTTCTGACGAGTGATACCATGCTGCCACTGCTGATGCTTTTGGCCTGGTAGAACTTAGTGCAAAGCTGTCTTTTATTTTCTATACTGTTGGGAGCATACGTGAGAAGCTAGCGACCTAATTGAAGCTTAGCTAAACCGATTCATCTCGCCAGCTGGAAATTTAAGCGAGACACAGCATACCTGTCTATTTCAACATGCACACGCCTAGCGTTTTATTTCTTCTCATCTGGCTATTTGATTAAAATTAAACACACTACACGAGTATATGTAGCACCTAATTAAATGAGCCCCCACTAATCCTAATTAGTGAATATTTCTAAGTCAGTACTGTACAAGGCCAGCTCATCGTACGTCATTAGTCGCAAAACTGTTGTGGCCCTATTCTAATGCACACGATCGAGGCGGTGTAGCCCGTTGCACGAGTTGCAATAGCACAAGCCTGACAGCCACACAGCTCGGCCGCGGTTATACCCAGCTTGGTTGGAGATGCTATTGCACGGAACATCAGGATGTGATGCCTGTCCTGGGACGAGTTGTTTAAAATCTGTGTGCTACAGCCTAGTCTACAACTATGACGAATGTTACCAACACATCGATATGTTGTATGACAGCGATGAGAAAGCTGTTCTGCAAAGAGTGCCATTCTTTCAGCGCTAACCTTCAAGTTGGTTCGACTTTTAGGATGAACAATATATGTGGCTTTGTTTCTGATACCTCCTAACCCTAGATCAGACAAACTCGGCCTTCTTTGCATAAGCGTAAATACAAATGACACTTTTGTACATATATGCAAAACTTAGATAACTTTGTGAGATCTCATCTAGTGGCACATGTAAATGGATACATAGGCTCTTCATTGCCTTTTATCGGGCTCCCTCTAGCCTGTCGATATTTTCTACAAGGCCCTACCCGATCGCTGTCAATTGCCCCCGCATGTGCACTTCTTTTCCTTAGCTGATGTAGGCCCTCCCATGATGGAAAGTGCAGGTAGCGTGGCCGGCATTCCGAGCGTCAAGCCAAGTAGAAGGTCGGGGTTATCTTACAACATCTTCAACAGCCGCGCTATAAACGCGCCGCGCGGAAAAAGTAGTGGTGTTAGGGCGCGCTACCGTTTCCGGCACTCCAGCGGACGCGCAAAAAGCACGCGCGCGGCTTATGTAATTCAGCGTGCGGGCGGAAACGGCATCGCACGCCGCTTATTTGCTGCACCCGCTCCCGCGCGCTGGCCTCTCGAGCGCTCGCGCGCAAATCCACCTACCCATCCAGCCGCGCCGCCGCCGTCGTCCGCGCCGCTCCATTTTTCTGGCGACTGTTCCGGCGCCTCCCCGGTCTCTTCCCGCGCGGGCGCGGCTTGCTCTCCCCTCTCTCTCTCTAGTCAGAGCCGCCCGTCGCGCGCGTCAGTCTCCGACGAACAGCGCCCGGCCGCCCACCGCCGTTTTGGCGCCCGCAATGTGTTCGACAAAAGGCCCGCAAGGTTTGTATTGCTTCCAACTTCCACATTTTTGCATGAAATTTAGTGCATGCTGTTTATAGCCTAGTTTTGAACATTTTAGATGAGTTTATATGATTCTTCCGAAAAAGAATTTGATATGGAAGAGGAGGAGGATCTTGCAATGATCCTAGCTATGCACATCAATAAAAAAACCGAAGCACGGGGGTTCGGTTATGGGTCGGCAGAAAATTTGGAGGGATAGGATTAATGCCCACAACAGATTGATGAGGCACTATATTGTGGAGAATCCCACATACCCCGAATCGTACTTTCGGCGCCGGTTTAGGATGAGCACCGCATTGTTCAGGCGCATTGCAGAGAAACTAGCGAGCCATGACCAGATTTTTCAGCAGAGGAGGAATGTCGCCGGAGAGCTCGGGCATAGCACATTTCAAAAGGTGCAAGACGGTTTGCGTATGTTGGCATACGGTATCCCCGCTGATCTTGTTGATGATCACTTGTCCATGGGTGAGAGCCAAGCCATCATGTGTGTCAAGTGCTTCGCAGTCGGAATTGTGCAAGTCTTTGGCCCGGATTACTTGAGAACTCCCAATGCTGAAGAGGTCGCAAGGCTATTGGAGATGAACAAAGCTCGCGGGTTCTCAGGTATGTTTGGCTCAATAGATTACATGCATTAGAGTTGGAGGAATTGTCCAAAGGCATGGCATGGCCAATTACACGGACAAAAAAGGGTTCCCCTATAATCCTTGAAGCGGTGGCCGATCAACAAACTTGGATTTGGCATGCTTTTTTTTAGAATACCTTGATCTTTGAATGATATCACCGTTGTCAACCGGTCACCACTGATGAGTAAGATTGCAAATGGTGAACTGCACCAGTGCAGTTTGTAGCTAATGGTCGTACATACAACCATGGCTACTATTTTGCGGATGGAATCTACCCAAAGTGGCAAACATTTGTGAAGCAGTTGAAAAAAACGGAAGGTAAGAAATATCTAGATTTCCACAATGCTCAGGCGGCGGCTAGAAAAGATGTGGATAGAGCTTTTGGGATTTTGCAAGCCCAATATGCTATTGTGAGAGGACCGGCTAGATTTTGGGATCAGAAGATGTTGTGGTACATAATGAATGCTTATGTGATGATGCACAACATGATCATCGAGAATGAGCGTGGCCAAGATGTAGACTACTCTCACTATGAGCTCTTGGGACATCCCGTGCGAGTGCGGCGGAG
This sequence comes from Aegilops speltoides, assembly GCA_021437245.1. Classification (NCBI taxonomy): domain Eukaryota; kingdom Viridiplantae; phylum Streptophyta; class Magnoliopsida; order Poales; family Poaceae; genus Aegilops; species Aegilops speltoides. The sequence continues at coordinate 12,632,715 of CM038147.1, read as the reverse complement.
GGCTAAAAGGCTGGCCTGTTTTGTTGCCTCCTATCATGCCATTCGACGTCCGGCAACGCATCATGAACTCAAGAAGGATCTCATTGAGGAGTGGTGGTCCTGGAATGTCCGCCAAAGAGCATCATGATTTGTGCGTTCGATGTTGTATTGTTGAACTACTTGTTGTATTTCATGAAAGTTACTATTTGTTTGATGATTGTAATAAATTTAACTATTCATTTTAAACTTGGTTGAATGAAGTTTGTATGCCGTGTCTTTGTTTTGTGGATGCGTGGTTGCTCACGCGCACTGCATTTTAGTGCACTGCTGGAGCTGCGTGCGCTACATTTTAGCGCGACGGTTGGAGCCAGCGCCGCGCGCCGCGCCAAACCTGGCGATGGGCGCGCTGCAAAACAGATTTAAGCGCGCCACGTGTTAGGCGCCTGTTGGACATGCTCTTAGCCGGAAGTAGTTTTTCTATTCCTTAGACAAATTTGGACTGGAAGAAAGGGCCTTCGTCCTATGGCTTGGGACAAAGTCCGCAAACCCTAAAGCTATGCAGGACTGGGTGTTATTAATATTGATTTGCACAACAAGGCCGTGCTTATCCAGAATCTTGACAAATTCTATATTAATTTTTGTTCCCCTCGAAATGCTCTCAATCAGCTCACGAGAGAGGTTTTGCGCAGCGAACTTGCAAATTACTTTTCTGCTTCTTCTTCCTTTTATTTCTAAACTTAAGATGATCTGTCGCAGTCCTGGCGCTCCTACCGGATCGTGCAATCCATGATCGAGCATGCAGTCCACAGCCTCCCCTATAATCGCTCCACGGAACGCACAAGTCGCGTCTCGCGACAGCTACTAACTAACCTGACAGAAAACACTAACTGAATCCCAACAGAAAAGCTACTTCGAAGCAAAGTCTGAAAACTGAAACTTGACACCCTAGCTAAACTAGCTTATTGTGCAACAAACTCCCCCTAAGTTAGGTTGGCTGGTACCTGATGACCCGCACACTGATCACACATCTCCTGGAATTGAATTCGCCCGAGCTCTTTCGTGAGGATGTCAGCGAGTTGATCACCAGTCCACACGTACTGAACGTTGATGCTGCCGTCCTCGACACACCGACGGATGAAGTGGTAGTGCAGCTCGATATGTTTGCTCCTGTCATGGAAGACAGGGTTCTTGCTCAGTGCGATCGCGGAATTGTTGTCAATATAGAGCTTGGTAGCGTCGTCATTGCGCCCGAGCAGTTCTCCGATCAGCCGCCTGAGCTAGATGCCCTGGCACGCGGCTCCAGCCGCGGCGACGTACTCTGCCTCGCATGAGGAGAGCGTGAGGTCTTCATCTTGGCAGACTGCCACAACACCGGACTGCCTTCGAGGAAGAAAATGGTACCGCTGGTGCTCTTGCGATCATCTAGGTCTCCCCCAAGATCAGAGTCGCCGTAGCCGACGAGCTCCACGCCGTGCACCAGCTGAGAGTAAAAACACCACAGCTGCTGTGTGCCAGCGATGTACCTGAGTAGCTGCTTCACGGCGACCCAATGCTTGCTCGTCGGTACTTCCATGAATCGGCTGACGTACCCAATGGCGTCGGTGATGTCCGGGCGAGAGGGGTGGAAGTAGCGTAGGCTCCCCACCACACTTCTGTAGAATATGCTGTCCACGGGCTCGTCAGCCCCCTCCCGCCCGAGCTTGAGGCGTGGCTGCATTGGTTTGGCCACGGGGTGACAATCAGCCATGCTGGCCTTCTCCAGCAGCTTGCCGGCATACGAGGACTGCGTGATAACGATCCGGCCAGGTCTCTGGTCTTCCTCGATGCCGAGGTAGTAGCTCAATAGCCCCAGATCGCTCATCTTGAAGAACGCCATCATCTCCTCCTTGAACTCATTGATCACTGCCGTGGATGCTATGGTGATGATCAGGTCGTCCACATACATGCCCACCAGGAGCCTGCCGCCGCTACCGGCGCGCGTGTATACTGTGTGTTCGGATGGGTACTTCTCAAAGCCGAGAGCGCTGAGGCTGTTGTCGAGCTTCACGTACCATGCACTTGGTGCCTTACGCAGTCCGTAGAGCGCTTTGTGCAGCCGGAGCACCTTGCTCGTCGCGCCGGCGTGCTCGAAACCAGGGGGCTGCACCACATAGACCACCTCCCCAAGTTCGCCGTTGAGGAAGGCTGATTTGACGTCTAGATGGTGCACCTCCCAGCCCTCCTATGCGGCTGCGGCGAGCAACACACGCACTTAGTCGAGGCAAACCACTGGGGCGAAAACTTCTTCAAAGTCAATGTCGGTGTGTTGTACAAAGCCCTTCGCCACCAGGCGGGCCTTGTGTTAGATCACCTCGCCGGCGGCGTTCCTCTTCTCCTTGAAAACCCACTTCAAGCCGATTGGCCGATGACCTGCAGGCAGATCTCTTAGAGACCAGGTCTCGTTAGACTCGATGCACGCCATCTCTTCGATCATTGCCGCCCGCAATGCCTCATGGGGCTCCGCTTCTACGAATGTCGCCAGCTCCACCTCAGGCAGTAGGAACAATTGCTCCGTGCCTCCGTCCTGCCACCTTGGGCCACGCCGTGGTCGAGCACATCTTCCAGGCGGTGGCAGCGGTGGACGGCGGCGGGGTCGTTTGCTTCGTCAAACATGTTCACGTCGTGAGGCGGTGGCGTGGCAAACTGCACGTCCTGCCAGACCGCAGTGGCCAGCGACTCGCCACCTGTCGCATGCGAGCTGTCTGCCCCGTCGTCGAAGGCGGACTGTCATGATGCAGGCAAGATCGATTAGCTTCCTCGGCGGCAGGTTCGGGTGACCCTGGGGTCGGTGTGGTCAAGACATCCTGTGATCCGCCGAACGCCGAGAAGTCGACGACGAATGAGCCACCCGCGCTCGCCATCTCGCTGCTCCTATCCTAGCTTGCATTTTTTGTCAAAGATGACATCGCGGGACACATGCACCCGGCCTGTCGCCGGGTGGTACACTCTGTACGCCTTGGAGCAGGGATCGTACCCAATGAGCACCATTGGTGTCTGATGTCGCTTGAAGCTACGCCGGTATTTCCTGAAAGAGGAAGGGATGATGCAGCACATCGGCGGTAGGTATTTCCCTCAGATATGAAACCAAGGTTATCGAACCAGTAGGAGAACCAACCAACACAACGTCAACAGCCCCTGCACACAAATAACAACACCTCGCAACCCGACGTGTTAAAGGGGTTGTCAATCCCTTTCGGGAACGACGCCTCAAGATAGGCAAAGGACGTGAGGTAAATTTGTAGTATATTGATAGATCGAACGTCAAATAAAATAAATAAGAATAAATTGCAGCAAGGTATTTTTGTATTTTTGGTTTAATAGATCTGAAAATAAGCGCATGTATAAAGTAGATCGCAAGGCAAATATATGAGAAAGAAGACCCGGGGGCCGTAGGTTTCACTAGTGGCTTCTCTCGAGAAAGATAGCAAACGGTGGGTAAACAAATTACTGCTGGGCAATTGATAGAACTTCAAATAATTATGATGATATCCAGGCAATGATCATTACATAGGCATCATGTCCAAGATTAGTAGACCGACTCCTGCCGCATCTACTACTATTACTCCACAAATCGACCGCTATCCAGCATGCATCTAGTGTATTAAGTTCATGGAAAAACGGAATAATGCAATAAGAATGATGGCATGATGTAGACAAGATCCGTTTATCTGTTGCGTAGATATAGATCCCATCTTTTTATCCTAAGTAGCAACGATCATACGTGTTGGTTCCCTTTCTGCCATTGGGATCAAGCACCGTAAGATCGAACCCACTACCGGGCACCTCTTCCCATTGCAAGAGAAATATATCAAGTTAGCCAAACAAAACCCAAATATCGGAGAAGAAATACGTGACTATAAGAGATCATGCATATAAGATATCAAAGAAACTCAAATAACTTTCATGGATATAAAAAGATATAACTGATAATAAACTCGATGTTCATCGGATCCCAACAAACACACCACAAAAGAGTTACATCATATGGATCTCCAAGAGACCATTCTATGGAGAATTCAGCGAGAGAGAGAAACCATCTAGCTACTAACTACGGACCCGAAGGTCTACAAAGAACTACCCACGCATCATCAGAGAGGCACCAATGGAAGTGGTGAACCCCTCCATGATGGTGTCTAGATTGGATCTGGTGGTTCTGGACTCTGCGGCGGCTGGATGAATATTTCGTCGACTCCGCTAGGGTTTCTGGAATATTGGGATATTTACAAAGCATAGAGGCAGTCCGAGGGGGCACCCGAGATGGGCACAACCCACCAGGGCGTACCTGGGCCTCCTAGCGCGCCCTGGTGGATTGTCCCCTCCTCAGGACTCCCCCAGGTGCAACCAAGGCCCAACTTCTTCCTTTTGGTCCATAAAAAATCATCATAAAGTTTCATGGCATTTGGACTCCGTCTGATATTGATTTCCCGCGATGTAAAAAAACATGCAGAAAACTGCAACTGGCACTTCACACTATGTCAATAGGTTAGTACCAAAAAATGATATAAAATGACTATAAAATAATTAAAAAAATCAAAGATTGATAATAAAACAGCATGGAATAAACAAAGATTATAGATATGTTGGAGACGTATCAGCATCCCCAAGCTTAACTCCTTCTCATCCTCGAGTAGGTAAGTAATAAAAACAAAATTTTTGATGTGGAGTGTTGTTTATCATGTCATATCATATTCTTTTCTTTATAGCATGGACATCTGTACTTTTATGTGATTCAAAACAATAGTCTAGTTTTGACATAGTAATTTAGATACTCAAGCATATCAACAAGCAACCATGTCTTTCAAAATATCAATGCTAAAACAAGTTATCCCTAGCGCATCATGCTCAAACATTGAGCCATTCATGAAACACACTCGAATATTAGCTACACCCAATACTTAAGTACGATCATATTGCCTCCTAGTTGGTGCTTTTACAAGTGAGCATGGAGACTCAATTCTAAAAATAAAAAATTGTATAAACTAAAAGAAAGGCCCTTCGCAGAGGGAATTAGAGATATGTAGAGGTGACAAAGCTCAAAGCAAAAAATTAGAGATAAAAACATTTTGGGAGGTGTATCCATCCCACTAACGAAAATGACTCAGAGTTCCCAACACTTTCCATGCTAGATATATCTTAGGCGGTTCCCCAAAAAAGTTTATTTCTTTTTCCACCATACTTTAACTTTCCATGGCTAGTCGTATCCACGGTTGCCCTCCATACCAATACTTTCCACAGAATTTATTATTTGACAACATAAAGTAAATTCATTTTTGCATTTCAGGAGTGGGCATCCCTAAAACCTTTGCCTTACTCTCGTGCAATTACAAGTGAATAAACACTCATCGTGAGAATAACACATCCAACATGGAAAATATTAGCCACCCGTTACCGTTCCGCGAGCGAAACAAACACACAAAAGAGAAATTTATTTTGAAAGTTAGAGATGGCACATGCAAATTTGCTTAGAACAGCAAAAGAATACCACGTATAGGTAGATATAGTGGACTCATGTGGCAAAACCGGTTTAAAGGATTTTGGATGCACAAGTAGAGGCCATACATGGTGCAAAATGAAGGATAGCAAAAAGATTGGGAAGCGACCAACCAAGAAACGAATAATCTCATAAGCAAGCATTAAGCATAATTAACATCGAATAATGAACCACAAGTAGTATATAATTTTCATTGCATGATTATTGACTTTCATTCATGCATAGGGAATCACAAACCTTAACACCAATATTCTTACTAGAGCACAATTACTCGTCAACATAACTCACATATCACATCATCATATCTCAAAACTAATACTGAGAATCAAGTATTTTGTCCAATGATCTTCATGACATATAGTTTTTTCTTTCTTTATCCTTCTTGGATATCTATCACTTTGGGACTAATTTTCATGTGTTGCTTTTCACAAGCTCAAACAAATATAAGTGAAGATCGTGAGCATAACATATTTTCTTTCCCTCAAAATAATTTAAGTGAAGCAAGAGAGAATTTCTTCAAAATTACTGAGCACACCGTGATCAAAAAGATATAAGTGAAGCACTAGAGCAAGTCCATTGCTCATTAAAATTTAAGTGAATCATAGAGGGCAATTCTAATAAGTCATGACATAATTTTGGCTCTCTCAAATAGGTGTGACTAGCAAGGATTGATGACTTAAAACGCAAAATAAAACAAGCAAAGACATATATCATACAAGACGCTCCAAGAAAAACACATATCATGTGACGAATAAAAATATAGCCTCGAGTAAAATACCGATGGTCGTTAGAAGAAAGAGGGGGATGCCACTCAGGGGCATCCCCAAGCTTAGTTGGTTGCTAGTTGTTGGATAATAGCTTGGGATGCCGGGGCATCCCCAAGCTTAGCCTCTTCTATCCTTCTTTCAATCATTGTAAGATAACCCAAAACTTGAAAACTTCAATCACACAAAACTCAACAAAACCCTTGTGAGATCCCTTAGTAAAAGAAAGCAAACCACTACTATAAGTGTTGTGTCAAAACAATTCTTATTTTTTTTGTATTATATCTACTGTATTCCAACTTTTCTATGGAAAAAACTCATCAAAGAAACCATAGAGCCATCAAAATAAGCACACAACACAAAGAAAACAGAATCTGTCGAAACAGAACTATCTGTAGTAATCTGGGAATTCCGAATACTTTTGCAACTCCAAAAATTCTACCAAACTAGGAAGACAAGAGTAATTTGTATATTAATTTTCTGCCAAAAGAATCAGGGCAAAATCTCTTTCCTGTGATTTATGAAAATTATGTATGTGAGCGCAAAGTTTCTGTCTTTTTCAGCAAGATCAAACAACTATCACCCCAGAAGGTCCTAAAGGCTTTACTTGGCACAAACACTAACTAAACAAAAAAACATAATAATACCAGTAGCATAGTTGTGTTAACAAACAATAACATAAAGCAAAAAGCCAAAAAAAATTATTCATTGGGTTGCCTCCCAACAAACGCTATTGCTTTAGGCCCTCAGCTAGGCATAAAGCAAGGATCTAAGTTGATGTGGACCAGATCATGACCAAGGCATCGAAGAGTGAGGTTAATGCTAGAACAAATGATGCACCGTTTTTTTGAATGAAAGCTGACTTCAAAGACCATCTTTACCAGCCTCTATAAATTGCTAGAGACTTCTAGAATTAATTAGTTTAGGTGGGAAGTTGCAGCTGGAAATCTGATGTGACATTTCTCCCAAAATAGGCACCGGAAGCTTCCCAACTAAGATAATGGTTTTGCCATTGTCTTCCTTTGGATGCTCTAATGGTTCAGCATTTGTGCTAGCATTAACCTCACTCTTGGATGCCTTGGTCATGATCTGGTCCACATCATCCTGCCTTCCTTCAAACAAAACCGTCCTCGGTTTTGAGGTATTCTTTTTGGGCTTCTTCACTTGTGGGAATTGCTCAACCTTGAGTACTTGATCCACCATAGGTTCGAAGACATGGTTCAGTCCTTGATGCATGAAAGAATACTTGTTAAACCTCTCATGGTGAGTAGCATCATGATCAAACTGCCACGGTCTTCCCAAAAGAAGATGACAAGCTCGCATTGGCACCACATCACATACCACTTTGTCCACATAACTTCCCACTGAAAATTGCACCCTCGCACGATGCGTAATCTTCGTCTTACCAACACCATTCAGCCACTTCACATAATATGGCTGGGGTTGCCTCCATGTTGACATCCCAAGAGCATGCACAAGATCACTACTAATGATGTTGTAGCTGCCTCCATCGATGACCACCTTGCAGTTTTTGTCCTTGATCTAACAAGTATTCTGTTGCTGCTCCTTAGGAGTTCTTTGGCACTGTGAAAGATCGTTTCCGAGGCGTTCCATATCATAAGTTTTGTCATCTTTGGTGCTAGATCCATAAGATGCCCTCATGATTGATTCATATGGTGGCTTAATTCTTGTTCTACGAAAGTTTTCCATACCCTTCCTCAAAGGATATTGAACATAATATTGCCTTCTTTCATATCAATCACTGCACCAATAGTGCGTAAAAACGTTCTACCAAGAATAATTGTACAAGACGGATTGCAATCAATATCAAGAACAATAAAATCAATGGGCACATAGTTTCTATTTGCAAGAATAAGAACATCATTAATTCTTCCCATAGGCTTTTTAATAGTAGAATCCGCCAAGTGCAAATTCAAAGAGCATTCTTCAAGATTAGTAAGGCAAAGGACATCACATAAAGATTTCGTAATTGTAGAAAAACGAGCACCCAAGTCACACAAAGCAAAACACTCATATTTTTTAATCTTGACTTTGATAGTAGTTTCCCATTCATCATGTAATTTTCTAGGAATTGAAACTTCTAATTCCAATTTTTCTTCCAAAGCTTTAATCATAGCATCAACAATATGTTTAGTAAAACCTTTATTTTTTTCATAGGCTTGGGGTGAATTTAGCATGGATTGCAACAAAGAAATACAATCAATCCAAGAGCAACTATCATAATTAAAGTCTTTGTAATCCAAAAGAGTGGGCACATAACTAGCTAAAGTTTTGACCTCTTCAAACCCACTTTTATCAAGTTTCTCAACAAGATTTTCACCCTTCGAAATATTGGGATGCCTTCTACCTAAAGTTGACTCTTCACCGGTCCCTTTTTCATCAATTGTAATTTTCCTAAACAAGGAAGTAATAGAAGCGACACCAATCATTTCAAGATCTTCATCACTTTTACGAAAGAAATCACTAAAAAGGGCTTTTTCAAAAAATTCTCTTTTATCTCTAAGCATAGCAGTTATTTTATTAATTTCATCCATAGAAACATAAAGAGCTTTAATTGATTCATCTACCTTAGGCACAAAAAATTTCATCTTGAGATTTTCCACATCATAAGCAATTCTATCAACACTTCAATACAAATCATCAATTTTATTGAACTTTTCTTCTATGGAAGTGTTGAAAACCTTTTGTGTGTTAATTAATTCTTTAATATTATTCTAAAAATCAGTGGTATTCCTATTATTATTGTAAGATTGATTTCCATAGGAATTACCATAATTATTAGAGGAATTACTTGGAAAAGGCCTAGGATTAAAGTTACCTCTATAAGCATTGTTGTTGAAATTATTACGAGAAATAAAATTCACATCTATGGCATCACTATTTTGCTCAATCAAAGTAGACAAAGGCATATCATTAAAATAAATAGGAACACTTTTACTAGCAACCAATTTCATAAGAGCATCAACTTTTTCACTCAAAGAAGAAATTTCTTCAACCGAATTAACTTTTTTACTAGTAGGAGTCCTTTCGGTATGCCATTGTAAATAATTTTCCATAATATTATTAAGAAATTATGTGGCTTCACCCAAGGTAATTTCCATAAAAGTACCACCCGCGGCAGAATATAAAAGATTACGAGAAACAAAATTCAACCCCGCATAAATTTTTTGTATGATCATCCAAAGATTTAACCCATGAGTTGGGCAATTCCTTAGCATCATTTTCATCCTCTCCCAAGATTATTGAACTTGTTCATGTTCAAGTTGCTTGAAATTCATGATCTGGGTTCTAAGGGAAATAATTTTTGTGGGAGGAAAATACTTAGTGATAAAAGCATCTTTGCACTTATTCCAAGAATCGATACTATTGCGAGGCAAAGAACAAAACCAATTTTTTGAAGAGTCACGCAAAGAAAATGCAAATAATTTCATCTTTACCAAATTATTGTCCACATCTTTTTTCTTTTGCATATCACATAATTCCAAGAAGGTATTAAGATGGGACGCGGCATCCTCATTAGGAGTACTGGAAAATTGGTCTTTCATAACAAGATTCAGCAAAGCAGTATTAATATCACAAGTCTCCGCACTAGTGGCGGGAGGAGCAAGCGAAGTGCCAATAAAATCATTGTTGTTGGTGTTTGAGAAGTCACATCGTTTGGAGTTCTCTTGAGTCATGATGACCACGCAAAAAGATTGCACTCAAAAACAGATCCGGCAAGAAAACAACAAACGGAAAAAGAGAGGCGAATAAAACGAAAAAATTTGTGAAGTGGGGGAGAGGAAAACGAGAGGAAAATGGCGAATAATGTAAATTTCAAGGAGATGAGATTTGTGATTAGCAACCTGGTGATGTTGAAGATCCTCCCCAACAATGGCTTAAGAAATTCCTTTTGATGTCGCTTGAAGCTACATCGGTATTACCCCAAAGAGGAAGGGATGATGCAGCACAGCGGCGGTAGGTATTTTCCTTAGATATGAAATCAAGGTTATCGAACCAGTAGGAGAACCAAGCAACACAACCTAAACATGCCCTGCACACAAATAACAACACCTCACAACCCGACGTGTTAAAGGGGTTGCCAATCCCTTACGGGGTACGGCGCCTCAAGATAGGCAATGGACGTGAGGTAAATTTATAGTAGATTCATAGATCGAATGACAAATAAAATAAATAATAATAAATTGCAGCAAGGTATTTTTGTATATTTGGTTTTATAGATCTGAAAATAGACGCAAGGAAAAAGTAGATTGCATGGCAAATATATGAGAAATAAGACCCGTGGGCCGTAGGTTTCGCTAGTGGCTTCTCTCGAGAAATATAGCAAACGGTGGGTAAAAAAAAATATTGTTGGCCAATTGATAGAACTTGAAATAATTATGACGATATCCAGGCAATGATCATTACATAGGCATCAGGTCCACTACTACTAGACCGAGTCCTTCCTGCATCTACTACTATTACTCCACACGTCGACCGCTATCTAGCATGTATCTAGTGTATTAAGTTCATGGAAAAAACGGAGTAATGCAATAAGAACGAGGACATGATGTAGACAATATCCGTTTATCTATGGCGTAGATATAGATCCCATCTTTTTATCCTTAGTAGCACGGCACTACAAGAAATATGTCAACTTATGACCTTCTGTCAGTGACCCTGGAAGAATTGGTCATAGATTTATGACCATTTGAGACCAATTGGTAAAAAGCTGTTCGAGGGGCTCCAAACCCTAAACCATTGCGACCATTTTGGTCAGAAAGGTCATAATTTCCTTACATGAAATGGTCAGAAAGCTAACAGCGTTAGTCCGCTGCCTTATTTCTAGTTGTTAACGACCAACATAGATGGTCATAGCCTTGTAAATTGTGGTGGGTTGCTATGACTAGGCGCCACCTCATCAGTTTTGCCTATGTGTCATGTCCATGTGGCAGTTTTTGCCCTAGGTTGTGAAGCAACCTATATTTCTGTCATTCCCAAAATTCCCAAAAAATCTAATAAATTCTTTGGGTCATATCTTCGTCAAATATGTAAAAATCTTCCTTGCCTAGTTCAAAAATAATTCAAAAATATTCATTTTCCTATTCTGTTCAGAATAACAGTTTGTGAAGGAAGTACCACTTTGGCATGTCCAAATAGTATCCATTTTCTACAGTGCTTTCCTATGCCCAAATAACCATCCTCCACCAAATGCCAGCTCAATCCATTCATTATTTTGAGCCGAGCTTCAACATTCGTATTTATGTCCAGTGTGGTGGTTTGCAAAGCAAGTACCACCTAGGCTCCTCCTTTTGAGCTGAAAATTTGTGAAAACGGTCTTATTAGTAACTGATCATCCTCAGCAAAAACTCACGCCCATTAGCCATGTACATTTCCCGTACCGCTAATCAAACACTTGGCTGCTAATTCATGTTTGAGCATCGATTGGTCTCCTCGTGAGAATCTTATGTTGTAATTTTCTTCCTAGCACCAACCTGGGAGTGCCCAACCCACTAGACATGCCTAGGCCGCCCAGAACACATGGCAACGCCACGGTCACGCGGTGACCACGCGGCGGGCATGCGAGTTTACGCGCTCTAGAGTTGGGGCCCTCGGCCACCGCCCAAACCTCGACGTATCGCCACCAAACCATGTATTTATGATTAAATAGGTCCTTATGTAACTAGAAATGATTTTTGGAAAAAATAAATAGCAAACTATGAGGCAGCTGCAGTTCAAATTTGACCCGCTTCCAACTGAATCGGCAGAAATTTGTCTTTTTCACGAGAGGTGGATCAAAAAAATTTACACCAGAGCATTTTGTCAATTGTGCATTAAATATGGCCTAGTATTTAATAAAAATTATTTGGTCCAATTTTGCAATAATTATTTGGTAGTTCCTTCACAAAAAAAACCTCCTTTCGGGCACTCGAAAAATGGAAAATGGTTTTTTGTCCAATGAAAATGAAAACTTCCTTAGGCAACATTGTTTGCTATTCCAATATGCACCCTTGTGCACAATATGAGATCATTTGAACAAACTATGCCATGAATGTGGCCATAAGATTGATCATTTGGCTTGAAAGCCACGAATCTTCACACTTGATAGCTCATTTCTGAGAACACTTTTTTAAAATAATTATCGTATTACAAGTCTATTATTTTTCCTGGAAACTTGGTCACATATAATGACACAATGCGAAGGTTTTCCAATTTTATTTTTTTTTTTGAATTTTTTATGCCCGTTTCAAAATGCGGTCAAAACGGCGGGCTTGACCGTTCCTAGCTAGTGGTTGAATCTTGGAATTTTTTGGTGTTTCTATGATTAAATAGATACTTATGTACCTATAAATGATTTTTGGAAAAAATAAAGAGCAAACTATGAGGCAGCTACAGTTCAAATTTGACCCGTTTCGACCTAAATCGACAACAATTTGTCTTTTTCATTAGAGGTGGATCAAAACTTTTTTCACCCAACCATTTGGTCAATTGTGCATTAAACATGGCCTAGTATTTTATGAAATTGATTTGGTCCATTTGTGCAACAATTATTTGGTAGTTCCTTCACAAAAAAACCTCATTTCGGGCACTCAAAAAATGAAAAATGAATTTTCCGTGCAAAGAAAATGAAAACTTCCTTAGGCAACATTGTTTGAAATTCCAAGATGCACCCTCGTGCACAATATGAAATCATTTGAACAACTATGCCATGAATGTGGCCATAAGATTGATCATTTGGCTTGAAAGCCATGAATCTTCACGCTTGATAGCTCATTTCTGAGAACACTTTTCTAAAATAATTACCGTATTACAAGTTTATTATTTTTCCTGGAAACTTGGTCATATATAATGACACAATGCGAAGGTTTTCCAATTTTTTGATTTTTTTTGAATTTTTTATGCCCGTTTCAAAATGCGGTCAAAACGGCGGGCTTGACCGTTCCTAGCTAGTGGTCGAATCTTGGAATTTTTTTGGTGTTTCTATGATTAAATAGATACTTATGTACCAAGAAATGATTTTTGGAAAAGATAAAGAGCAAACTATGAGGCAGCTACAGTTCAAATTTGACCCGTTTCCACCTGAATCGACGACAATTTGTCTCTTTCATCAGAGGTGGATCAAAACTTTTTTCACCCAACCATTTTGTCAATTGTGGATTAAACGTGGCCTAGTATTTTACGAAATTGATTTGGTCCATTTGTGCAACAATTATTTGGTAGTTCCTTCACAAAAAAACCACATTCCGCGCACTCGGAAAATGAAAAATGAATTTTCTGTGCAAAGAAAATGAAAACTTCCTTAGGCAACATTGTTTGTAATTCCAAGATGCACCCTCGTGCACAATATGAGACCATTTGAACAAACTATGCCATGAATGTGGCCATAAGATCGATCATTTGGCTTGAAAGCCATGAATATTCACGCATGATAGCTCGTTTCTGAGAACACTTTTTTAAAATAATTGCCGTATTACAAGTTTTTTATTTTTCCTGGGAACTTGGCCACATATAATGACACAATGCGAAGGTTTCCCAATTTTTTGATTTTTTTTGAATTTTTTTATGCCCGTTTCAAAATGCGGTCAAAACGGCGGGCTTGACCGTTCCTAGCTAGTGGTTGAATCTTGGAAAACTTTTGGTGTTTCTATGATAAAATAGATACTTATGTACCTATAAATGATTTTTGGAAAAAATAAATAGCAAATATGAGGCAGCTACAGTTCAAATTTGACCCGCTTCCAGCTGAATCGGCGGAAAGTTGTCTTTTTCACCAGAGGTGGATCAAAACTTTTGACACCCAACCATTTTGTCAATTGTGCATTAAATATGAAGTAGTATTTTAGAAAATTGATGGAGTCCAATTTTGTAACAAATATTTGGTAGGTTCTTCACAAAAAACCCATTTTTGCCACTCGGAAAATGATTAAAAATAGCTATAAAGATCAGAAATGCATACAAATGGGTCTTTATCCATAAAATGTGGTCTAACTCTAGTGAAAATTTGTGTGGTGCCCTTTTGAAAAATATTTTTTGTAGCTACTTCACAACATCCCTCTATTTTTAATAGTTCAAAATTATTTTAAACCATTGATTTTCTGAACCAATCGGAACACTTCCCACAGATTGATGACATGGCGTCCATCCATCCATCCATCTCGGCATCTCACATCCATCCATCCATCCATCTTTCTACAGAAAAAATAAAAAAAGAAAACAAAAAGAGATACCCCCCACCCGCAGCCCAAACCCTAGCTCAGATCGATATCTTCCTCCCATCTCCGCACCGCCGCCGCTCCTCTCCCGATCCAGTCCTCTCCCGCACGGCAACCCTTCCTCCTCACCCACCGCCCCGACCTCACCGCCCCCACATCGCCGGATCCGCACCTCCTCATCCAGATCGACGATGATGGCCCCCCCGTCGCCGCCCCCTCCTTCCCCACAATGCTCCATCCAACCCTAGCGCTCTAGATCCACCTCACGTGCCCCCCCTCGTCTCCCACATCGCCGCCGCCACACAGTTCCCATCACTTCTCCGTCCAGGCGCCGTCGCCATCAATCGATCTCCCGAGCAAGCGACCTCCCTCCCCCGCCATCAAGGGGCCTCCACAAACCTCCATGAACCAAGGCCGGCGACGTCTACCGCGCGCCGGATCCGACACGAGGACGACGAGCAGGGAGCGGTCTTCCTCACTCTACTCCTTCTCCGGCGACAACCTTCCCCTCCGTGCGCGTGTTCCAGCAGCGGGCTTCTCCTTCCGCTTGCTTCGCGTCGCGGAGTCGCGGAGGAAGACCCACGGGCACGGCGCAACTCCTGCCGCCAGCGACCATCGGCGGCGGCTGCTGCTGCATCGTAGGTCAGTCCCGCCTCGCTCGTGCCCTTCCCCCGCTTCCTCCTCCCTGCTGCCATCCTGGCCGGGCTTGCCTCCGCATCGTCCTCCCTGTCTGTGTCTGGTGCATGCTCCAGTTCTCCCGGTCCCAACTATTTTGTTGTACTAGAATTTGTCTTCTTGAAGTGGATTCTGATGGGTTCTTTCTCTTCTCTTGGTGCTTGAGCAGACAGCGTATTCCAGGCCAGCACTGGATCAACATCGACGGGGAGGAGGAGCTTGCTGCATACCAAGAGGGGTACGTGGTTTCACTTTCTTCTTCTTATTGCTAAGTTTAATCCTTCAGTCTCCATGGCGTGGGAGGATGGAGGGACTTGGTCTGATTTTTGTGATGCTAGAGATAATTTGGTTGCAAGTGATGCCTTTTTTTAGTTTGAAGTGATGCTGTTGGATAACACTCCTGTGTTACCTGACTTCGAAATAGGCAGACGGCAGCTTGGATTTGACGGTGCTGGGCACGCACTGAAGATACTGAATTCACATGCTTGTTAACTGAATATAGCCTCTTGTTCTGCAACCTGCTTGACGAACTCACACTGTTAGGATTGACAGGGCTGGTGTGGAGTTACTGGGCTTAATAAAATAGAGTTCAATGGTGAACTACCAAAGGAAATTACATAGTATCGTTCAGTAGTACATGAGTAAGAAACTTGGACATCAGATAGCTATTAGTAGGAAACTTGGATTTTCTGTATGTCCAGATAGCTATCATGCAAATGTGCACCCTTATTTCAAGCATTTCCGGACGGAGGGAGTATGTTTTAGAGAGTATACTTCTCACCATGTTCAGGACTTCCCAGCACCTTCATCTGATACGCATCCGTTTATTTTTGTCCATGCTTATCAGACTGCCCTATGAGCTTCGAGACCCATAACTAAGTAGTTGTTTTGCTTGTTTTTGAGCTACTATCACTTTGAGTTGCTATAGATGATGAGTAGATGATCTGGTGTACATTTTGTGGTCTGGAAACAAAATTACTAAGCAAGGTGAAGCCCTGAGCTTGACTTCATCGCTATGCTTTATGTATATTTATTTACTGCTATAACATGGATATATATTCAGCTTTGATGTTAGTTGTAGCGCTAACACATCCATATGTGAAAAAAGGTTCAGACATTACTATGCTTGCTAGTACTATCTCTCTAAAACATGTGCAATTTGAATCCCAACAATCCAACCTGGTAGTGGCAGATTTTGCCTTCTTAGAGTTGTATTGCGATTTAATTTAGTCCTACATGGTTTTAGATTTCTTTGTTAACTTGAGCAGGAAAACTAAGTAAGATGTGTATTTGACACATGGTATCAGCAAGGACAGAATGGCTTCTGATGTGTTGTGCTTATGTATTATGATTGCAGCTACCGACCTCTTCCTGGGCTTCGCAACCAGCTTCCAGCAGGTCTACACGCTGGCGCAGTGCGACGTTTACTGTAGGAACCAATATCCTTATTGCTAAGTAAGATGTTTAAACAAGTTGGGATCCATCAATATAATAGGACTTTGTTTGCATTTCACCTAGCTTGTAACCAATATCCTTATTGCTAATTTACCTCAAGTTTATCTAACATGGTTGAAATGAGCGCTGTAAAGTTTCATGTCTAAGCTCAATTTTTATCCTAAGTCCTGAAGTAATTATTTTGGTTACATCATAGTTTTCTGAGAATATTAACATGGTTGAAACCTGAAGTATACTGTTCTTCATTGCCTAATGCTTTTGGTTGCCGATAACATGACCTATAGTTAGTAAACCTGCAATTAGCAAGTTGTGTTTATGGTCTATCATGCTGAAATACAAAAAATGTTTTGTGTCACATGCTTAACAGACTTTGAACTATATACCTAGTTTGGCTGTAGAGAAAAATGCACCTGGTTCTTTAACACATTGAACGATTCAGCCTACCTACTCAAACTACCATCAGTATCCAACAAACGGCTATGGAAATAATTTTTGCCATCAATCCTTTGTTTTAAACAAGTATTAATATTTTGGTAGGACAAAATTTGCAAATTCTGATGATGGTTTATGTTCCTTCTTTTAGGTTACGAGAGATGATGCTGGAGAGATGCCCTTCCTGTAGGTCTGCACATAAGCGGAAGTTCCTGGGTATGCAAGATTTGATGGTTAAACTGGTTGATGTGATGTGAATGAGTGTATGGAAACTGGTTGTTGTGATCTGAATGAGTGTATGTAGTTTCACGTGTTATGTTCTGTATAGCATATTGTAATAAACTTATTTTAGCTGTTATTTGAAGATTTTCATATGCTTTCTCTCTTCTGTCTGTTTGATATATACATATATATTGCTTATTAATAAGCTATGAAAAATCTGACATTTGGGACCCATCTGTAAACTGGAGCTGGGAAAAAAAGCTAGAAATAAAAAATAAATTGACTGCAAAATGTTGTGCGCTAGAAAATAAAAAGGCCAAATTGTAGGCGAGGCCCATGTAGCTAACTGAAATTAACATAAAATACATATATTAAAAGGGCTTGCCTAAAAAAATACTTGGGCCGAATTACTGGGTCAGACCCATGTAGCTAAAAAAAGCACAGGAAAAAAATACATTAGAAAGGCCGAATTGTTGGGCTAGGCTCATGTAGAAAATCGAATTGGACCGGGTTGATTCTTGTGCCACATTGGATTGCCACGTCGGATGCCTACGTGGCCTGGGGAGGTTGCTAGTGGCGAAACGTCTTTGACCATTCCAGAAGAAAGGTCGCTATAGTCAGTTTACGACGGCCATCTTTTGACCTTCTGTTTTTGGTCACACAAAGGTCATAAATGGAAATTTGTGACCTTTCAGTGACCAATAGTGGTGGTCATAAGTTGACATATTTCTTGTAGTGACGATACATACGTATCGGTTCCCTTTCTGTCACTGGGATCAAGAACCGCAAGATCGAACCCACTACCGGGCACCTCTTCCCATTGCAAGATAAATAGATCAAGTTGGCCAAACAAAACCCAAATATCGGAGAAGAAATACGAGGCTATAAGAGATCATGCATATAAGAGATCAAGGAAACTCAAATAACTTTCATTGATATAAAAAGATATAACTGATCATAAACTCGAAGTTCATCGGATCCCAACAAACACACCGCAAAAAGAGTTATGTCATATGGATCTCCAAGGGACCATTGTATTGAGAATTCACCGTGAGACAGAAATCCGTCTAGCTACTAACTACGGACCCGCAGGTCTACAAAGAACTACTCATGCATCATTAGAGAGGCACCAATGGAAGTGGTGAACCCCTCCGTGATGGTGTCTAGATTGGATCTGGTTGTTCTGGACTCTGCGGCGGCTAGATGAATATTTTCGTCGACTCCCCTAGGGTTTATGGAATTTTGGGGTATTTATAAAGCAAAGAGGCGGTCCGGGGGGCACCTGAGGTGGGCTAACCCACCAGGGCGTGTCTGTGCCTCCTGGCGCACCCTGGTGGGCAGTCCCCTCCTCGGGACTCCCCCTAGGTGCAACCAAGGCCCAACTTCTTCCTTTTGGTCCATAAAAAATCATCGTAAAGTTTCGTGGAATTTTGACTCCGTCAAATATTGATTTCCTGTGATGTAAAAAGATGTGCAGAAAACAACAACTGGTAGTTGGCACTATGTCGATAGGTTAGTACAAAAAAATGATATAAAATGACTATAAAATGATTATAAAACATCCAAGATTGATAATAAAACAGCATGGAATAATCAAAAATTATAGATACGTTGGAGACGTATAAATGTGCTCCGATCGTCCGACTTCTTGAGCTGAGGGCGTGCGCTCTTGACATCCACCACGCACCAGAAGACACGCAGGTGGCTCACCTCTGGCTTCTTGCCTTGCCAGGCCTGGTATGGAGTCGCTCCATCCACGCCGTGCGTGAAGGCTCGGCTTAGGAGGTAGACGGCTGTGGTCACTGCCTCTCCCCAGAAGTAGTCAGGCATGCCCTTGGCCTTCATCATGATCCTTGCCATGCCCACCACCGTCTGGTTGCGGCTCTCGACCATGCCGTTGTGCTGTGGTGAGTAAGGCACTGTCAGGTGGAGTTGGACGCCGGTGGACGCGAAGTGCTCTGCCAGCGCCGTGGACGTGAACTCTCCGCCACGGTCCGTGCGCAGCGTGCCCAGCTTGCGCCGTGCCTCCGCCTCTGCACGCACCTGGAACTTCTTGATTGCCGTCGCGGCCTCATCCTTGCTCGATAGCAGAGTGAGCCACATAGAGCGGCTGCGATCGTCTACGAGGAGCAGGAAGTAGTGCCGCCCTCCTTGTGTAGCCGGCATGATCGCCCCGCAGAGGTCCACGTGGACGAGGTCGAGCGGTGCCTCCGCTCTGTACTTCGCCACCTGGGGAAACACCGACCGACATTGCTTGCCGGCGAGGCACGCCTGGACGAGCTCTCAAGACTGCCCGATGCCTGGCAACCCTCGCACCATTCCACTCCGCGCCAACCTCTGCGGAGCATTGACATGCAGGTGGGCAAAGCGGGTGTGCCATCGCCATGACAAGCTGTTCGTGCGTGCGCCAAGATAGATCGGGCAGACAGGGCGAATGTGCAGCTTGTACAGGCGATTTGGGGAGACAGGTCGTCGACAGAGAGGACGCCATGGTGAATGTTGATGTTGCAGCCGTTTTGGTCGAGCTGTCCGAGGCTCACCACGCTGCTGTTGAGCCTGGGGATGTAGTACACATCCATGAGGGCGAATTGTGCTCCCCCGTCATGGCGAATGCAACAATGATGCACCCTTCAACCTGGACCACCAACACATCTCCGAACCTCACAGATCCGATGAACGTGTTGTCGAGCTTAGTGAAGGCCGCGCGATCGCCGGTCATGTGGTTGGACGCGCCGGTGTCTAGGTACCACACCGGGCCCGGGGTGGCATCCTCTGCGGTGGGAGAAACGCTTGCCTATTCCTCGTTGAGGAAGACGGCGTCCTGCAGCGGGTCGCGGCGACCATCGGCTGGCGATGCCATCTGGATCAGTTGCACGAGCTCGACCACCTCGACAAACAACATATGTGGATCGGCCTCCTCGTCGGCCTGGGCGAGGAGGGCTTCCTTCTCCCTCTTCTTCCTCCTGCACTCATGGGCCTAGTGGCCCTTGATGCCCTAGTAGCGGCAATTCTCCTTGTCCTCGCCGCTCTTGTCAGGGTGGACACTGCCGCGTGTGCCCCCGAGTCCGCCTCCTCGGCCGCCCCCACGGCCACTGCCACCGCCTCTGCGGTGGTTGTTTTTGCCGCTCGGGGGAGGAGGTCCTTGATCGCCAGACCGCAGATGAGCCTGCCGCTCCTCCCATGTGAGGAGCAGGCGGCTATCTTGGCTGCTGCTACCGCCCTGCATGTCATCAAGCCACTCCTGCACGATGCACAGCCTTCAGGTGACCTCGTCAAGGGAGAGCGTGCTGATGTCCCGCAACGTCTCGTTTGGGATCGCCACATGCACAAACTATTGCCGCATGACACGAAGGAATTTGGCCACTACCTTTGATTCATCCAGTGTGTTGCCAAGAGTGCACGGGCCTGAGACGATGCCAGACAGCCGCAGGGAGAAGTCATCGATTGTTTATCCATCACGGAAGGTGATGCTCTCGAAGTCGCGTCGGAGATTCTGTCAGTTGGCCTCGCGCACCCGCGTGCCGCCGAGGCGTTCACTACAAGAAATATGTCAACTAGTGACCTTCTGTCAGTGACCCTAGAAGAATTGGTCATAGATCTATGACCATTTCAGACCAATTGGTCAAAAGCTGTTCGAGGGGCTCCAAACCCTAAACCATTGCGACCATTTTGGTCAGAAACATCGTAATTTCCTTACACGAAAAGGTCATAAAGCAAACAACGCTAGTCCACTGCCTTATTTCTAGTTGTTAACGATCAATATAGATATTCATAGCCTTGTAAATTGTGGTGGGTTGCTATGACTAGGCGCCACCTCATCAGTTTTGCCTATGTGTCATGTCCATGTGGTAGTTTTTGCCCTAGGTTGTGAAGCAACCTATATTTTTGTCATTCCCAAAATTCCCAAAAAAATCTCATAAATTCTTTGGGTCATATCTTCGTCAAATATGTAAAGACATTCCTTGCCTAGTTCAAAAATAATTCGAAAATACTCATTTTCCTATTCTGTTCAGAGCAGCACTTTGTGAAGGAAGTACCACTTTGGCATTTCCAAATGGTATCCATTTTCTACAGTGCTTTCCTATGCCCAAATAACCATCCTCCACCAAACGTCAGCTCAATCCATTCATTATTTTGAGCCCAGCTTCAACATTCGTATTTATGTCCAGTGTGGTAGTTTGTAAAGCAAGTACCACCTAGGCTCCTCCTTTTGAGGTGAAAATTTGTGAAGACGGTCTTCTTAGTAACTGATCATCCTCAGCCAAAACTCACGCCCATTAGCCATGTGCATTTCCCGTACCGCAAATCAAACACTTGGCTGCTTATTCATGTTTGAGCATCAATCGGTCTGCTCGTGAGAATCTTATGTTGTGATTTTCTTCCTAGCACCTACCTGGGGAGTGCCCAACCCACTAGACATGCCTAGGCCGCCCAGAACACATGGCAACGCCACGGTCACGCGGTGACCACGCGGCGGGCATGCGAGCTTACGCGCTCTAGAGTTGGGGCCCTCGGTCACCGTCCAAACCTCGATGTCTCGCCATCAAACCATGTATTTATGATCAAATAGATACTTATTTACCTAGAAAAGATTTTTGGAAAAAATAAAGAGCAAACTATGAGGCGGCTGCAGTTCAAATTTGACCCGCTTCCAGTTGAATCGACGGGAATTTGTCTTTTTCACCAGAGGTGGATCAAAAATTTTGACACCCAACCATTTTGTTAATTGTGCATTATATATGGCCTAGTATTTTATAAAATTGATTAGGTACAATTTTGCAACAATTATTTGGTAGTTCCTTCACACAAAAAACCTCCTTTTGGGCACTCGGAAAATGAAAAATGAATTTTTCGTGCAAAGAAAATGAAAACTTCCTTAGGCAACATTGTTTGAAATTCCAAGATGCACCCTCATGCACAATATAAGATCATTTGAACAAACTATGCCATGAATGTGTCCATAAGAATGATCATTTGGCTTGAAAGCCATGAATCTTCACGCATGATAGCTCATTTCTGAGAACACTTTTTTAAAATAATTACCGTATTACAAGTTTATTATTTTTCTGGAAACTTGGTCACATATAATTACACAATGCGAAGCTTTTCCAATTTTTTGGTTTTTTTTAATTTTTATGCCCATTTCGAAATGCGGTCAAAACGGCGGGCTTGACCGTTCCTAGCTAGTGGTTGAATCTTGGATTTTTTTTTGGTGTTTCTATGGTTAAATAGGTACTTATGTAACTAGAAATGATTTTTGGAGGCAGCTGCAGTTCAAATTTGACCCGCTTCCAGCTGAATCGACGGGAATTTGTCTTTTTCACGAGAGGTGGATCAAAACTTTTTGCACCCAACCATTTTGTCAATTGTGCACTAAATATGTCCTAGTATTTTAGAAAATTGATTTGGTCCAATTTTGCTACAATTATTTGGTAGTTCCTTCACAAAAAAACCTCCTTTTGGGCACTCGGAAAATGAAAAATGGTTTTTTCGTCCAAAGAAAATGAAAACTTCCTTAGGCAACATTGTTTTCCATTCCAATATGCACCCTTGTGCACAATACGAGATCATTTGAACAAACTATGCCATGAATGTGGCCATAAGATGGATCATTTGGCTTGAAAGCCATGAATCTTCACACTTGATAGCTCATTTCTGAGAACACTTTTTCAAACTAATTACCATATTACAAGGTTATTATTTTTATTGGAAACTTGGTCACATATAATGACACAATGCGAAGGTTTTCCTATTTTTTGATTTTTTATAAAAAAAATTATGCCTATTTCAAAATGCAGTCAAAACGGCGGGCTTGACCGTTCCTAGCTAGTAGTTGAATCTTGGAAAACTTTTGTTGTTTCTTTGATTAAATAGATACTTATGTACCTAGAAATGGTTTTTGGAAAAAATAAATAGCAAACTATGAGGCAGCTGCAGTTCAAATTTGACCCGCTTCCAACTGAATCGACGGGAATTTGTCTTTTTCACCAGAGGTGGATCAAAACTTTTGACACCCAACAATTTTGTCAATTGTGCATTAAATATGTCCTAGTATTCTATAAAATTGATTAGGTCCAATTTTGCAACAATTATTTGGTAGTTCCTTCACAAAAATACCTTGGGCACTCGGAAAATGGAAAATGAATTTTCCGTGCAAAGAAAATGAAAACTCCCTTTGGCAACATTGTTTGGAATTCCAAGATACACCCTTGTGCACAATATGAGATCATTTGAACAAACTATGCCATGAATGTGGCCATAAGATCGATCATTTGACTTGAAAGCCATGAATCTTCACACATGATAACTCATTTCTGAAAACATTTTTTTAAAATAGTTACCGTATTACAAGTTTATTATTTTTCCTGGTAACTTTGTCACATATAATGACGCAAAGTGCAGGTTTTCCAATTTTTTGATTTTTTTTGAATTTTTTATGCCCGTTTCAAAATGCGGTCAGAACGGCGGGAATGACCGTTCCTAGCCAGTGGTTGAATCATGGAATTTTTTTGGTGTTTCTCTGATTAAATAGATACTTATGTATCTATAAATGATTTTTGGAAAAAATAAAGAGCAAACTACGAGGCAGCCGCAGTTCAAATTTGACCCGCTTCCAGCTGAATCGGTGGGAATTTGTCTTTTTCAACAGAGGTGGGTCAAAACTTTTTACACCCAACCATTTTGTCAATTGTGCATTAAATATGAAGTAGTATTTTAGAAAATTGATGGAGTCCAATTTTGTAACAAATATTTGGTAGGTTCTTCACAAAAAACCCATTTTTGCCACTCGGAAAATGATTAAAAATAGCTATAAAGATCAGAAATGCATACAAATGGGTGTTTATCCATAAAATGTGGTCTAACTCTAGTGAAAATTTGTGTGGTGCCCTTTTGAAAAATATTTTTTATAGCTACTTCACAACATCCCTCTATTTTTAATAGTTCAAAACTATTTTAAACCATTAATACAAATGGGTTAATTATGAATTAAATATGACCTAGTATTTTAGAAAAATGATTTGGTCCAATTGTGCAACAATTATTTGGTAGGTTCTTCACAAAAAAAGTCATTTGGGGCACTCGAAAAATGCATTTTTTTGTGTGCAACGCAAATGAAGACCACAAAATCATCATTGTTTGAAATCCTAAGATACACATATGTGCACAATATTGGTTCATTTAAACATACAACATGAGGCTAATATGTTGAGTGTTTACCCAAATTAAGAGGTTAAAAAATATAAAAGAGACAAAAGAAAGAAACACAATTACATAAGCTGGATTTTGATTGGTGGAACCATGTATGACACGGATCGATGACATGGCAGACTTCCTACCATCCATTGCTAGCAATCCCACGTCCATCCATCCATCCATCTAAAGAAAGGAGAAAAAACCCACCGCACCCACTCCTCGTCCTCGCGAACCCTACCCAACCACTAGTCGCTTCCTCCCCTTCCCATCCCGTCCCCGCCGCCACTTCCCTCCCCATCCCCTCCCCGCCGCCACCACAGACCTTGCATGTCGCCGCCATGCACCAACCTCCCCTCCCTTTCCATCCCTACCTACGTCGTCCGCCTCCATCTTCGTGTCTGACCGCACACAAACTCCCTCATCCTTCTCTGTTAGGGTTAGGGTTCCCGGTCGGAGCGGAGCGGCACGGCACGGCGCTGATGGGATGGGTACCTGACGGACGGAGTTGGAGGAGAAGAAGGACCCCGACGTCTTCATCAGCCAACACCAAGACCAGCCTTCCATCTTCGACGCTGACGGATCCGCGAGCGACCACCCAGGATCTGCGGCCACGGCGGCGCCAGCGGCTTGGTCCACGGTTGGTCCCTTGCTCCCCGTTGTTCTCTGCGTGTTTGGTCCGCGATTGATTTCCGGTCGCCCTTGGGCGTTTGCTCCGTGCAGGTGTACACCGAGGGGACCCAAATCGTCATCTGGTGGTTCGAGAAGCCGATCGTCTATGATGTCTGCGCAAGACCCAACCCAACCTGGTGGAGAACACCTCCGGAAGCTGGGATTGGTAACGTTCTCCTATTCTTGATTCCTCTTTACCTGATCAGATGCGTGATTATTACTTACCTGGGAGCCAAATCCATGATTGGGAGGGTCCGATTTTAGTTGGCCTTGTTGATGTTATTCAAGTCTAGCATCTGAGAGGATCAGACACGTGCAGTGATTAATTTGCTAGCTACATGTGGTTGGGGTCTTGTACAAGTAAAAGGGCTTTGGCATTTGTTCATTGAGCATATCCTGTAAGTGTGGACTGTAACGGGTCGTGCATATAGCAATTTGGACAGGTTTATGGGGTCTGGTACATGCAAAGGGTTGTGGGTTGTGGCATTATCATTTCCGAGCCTTGTAATAGGATCTGACTAAACACCTAGCCCACCTTACCTGGTATGCTTGTATCTGCTACATGTTATTTTCATCTTGATAGCTAGCAGCCTAGCAGCATGAAATTTGATTATGAAATCTCTATATGATGTATAATTAATTGGGTCAATCTCGAATTTGTTGTGAATTGTAAGATGCTTTGAGTAAATGTTTTTTTGCCTTCTCGCGTGTAGTTGGTCAGGTGAGATAGCAAGCAGAGGTTCAGTCTGTTGGATTAGGATGGCGAGCTGCTGATCCGGGTTAACCGGGGGCAAACTGTGGCAATATGATTTCTGCCTGACCCTCCAGACCGTGGGGAAGCAGGCTCGGCCGCTGGCGGGGGACGTGGGCAATGGCCAGATCGTCGTCCTCTCCAAGCGAAGGGGACAACTCAACTAGGTATGCAGCTAACTCAACTTGACCCTGCTGTTGTTATGATTTCTGTAGTAGAAGCATCTTAAGAGACTCGGCTGTATTCATGGAGGTGCTTAAATATGTTCTGCTTAGCCTTAGGGCATGAATAAGGCATGCCATATGTTCTGTTTGAAGTCACTTCCAAATAATCTAGGCATATCAGCGGCTTCAGTAATTATATCATTATTGCCTTGTGTTGAGACTTGCAAGCAGTCCACTAATGTGAAATCTGCAAATATTTTACCATCCCTTACTAATCACCCATTTAATGGTTTAACATAGTGCATACATATATCTTATTAATTATCACCTCTTTTGGTGTCTTAACTAACAGTAGCAATATACAGTATATCTATCAAGTATCTGATTCACGGACCAACTGGTGAACTGAAGCGCTTGTTCTTGTTGATGCTGTTGTTGTTGCAGGACATGAAGCAGTGCAGCAGCAGCCAGTTTGCAAGGATGCTCAAGATTGCTGTCTGGTGCCTCACATCTCCTAAAAAGCACTTCATCACCCTGCGCCCGCTGGTGGCTGCACTGCATCACGCGCAGCCGCGAGTGCGATGCCAGGCTCGTCGTGCCCATGGGGGGACATGTGAGGCCATCGGATTCTCCCGTCATCGTCGGCGTATCACATATTTTTTTAATTTCCTGGTGTTGTTCTATTGGCTCGTCTCAGTAGGATTCAGTTTGGTGAGGGTTGACATGATTGGTGATGTTGTATTATTTTGTCTGTTTGAATTGTGTCTGGCTGCTCTATTGGGGAACGTAGTAATTTCAAAAAAATTCCTACGCACACGCAAGATCATGGTGATGGCATAGCAACGAGAGGGGAGAGTGTATGTCCACGTACCCTCGTAGACCGTAAGCAGAAGCATTAGCACAACGCGGTTTATGTAGTCGTACGTCTTCACGATCCGACCGATCCAAGCACCGAACATACGGGGCCTCCGAGTTCAGCACACGTTCAGCTCGATGACGATATCCGGCCTCCGATCCAGCCGAGCTCCGGAGATGAGTTCCATCAGCACGACGGCATGGTGACGATGATGATGTTCTATCGGCGCAGGGCTTCGCCTAAACTCCGTGACGATATGATCGAGGTGGAATATCGTGGAGGGGGGCACCGCACACGGCTAAGGAACGATCCGTAGATCAACTTATGTCTCTATGGGGTGCCCCCCGCCCCCGTATATAAAGGATCCAGGGGGAGGAGGCCGCCGGCCTAAGGGGGCGCCAGGGGGAGTCCTACTCCCACCGGAGTAGGACTCCCTTTCCAAGTTGGAGTAGGAGAGAAGGAGGAAAGAGGGAGGAGGGAAGGAAAGGGGGGGCGCCGCCCCCCTTCCCTTGTCCTATTCGGACTAGAAGGGGAGGCGCGGCCCCTCCTTGCTCCTTCCTCTTCTCCCTCTTGGCCCATGTAGGCCCATTAACCTCCCGGGGTTCCGTAACCTCCGGTACTCGATAAAATACCGATTTCACCCGAACCATTCCGATGTCCAAATATAGGCTTCCAATATATCAATCTTTATGTCTCGACCATTCCGAGACTCCTCGTCATGTCCGTGATCACATCCGGGACTCCGAACAAACTTCGGTACATCAAAACTTATAAACTCATAATAAAACTGTCATCGAAACGTTAAGCGTGCGGACCCTAAGGGTTCGAAAACTATGTAGACATGGCCTAGAACCATTCTCGGTCAATAACCAATAGAGGGACCTGGATGCCCATATTGGTTCCTACATATTCTACGAAGATCTTTATCAGTCAAACCGCATAACAACATACTTTGTTCCCTTTGTCATGGTATGTTACTTGCCCGAGATTTGATCGTCGGTATCCAATACCTAGTTCAATCTCGTTACCGGAAAGTCTCTTTACTCGTTCCGTAATATGTCATCTCATAACTAACTCATTGGTTACATGCTTGCAAGGCTTAGGTGATGAGTATTACCGAGAGGGCCCAGAGATACCTCTCCGACAATCGGAGTGACAAATCCTAATCTCGAATTATGCCAACCCAACATGTACCTTCGAAACACCTGAGAGCACCTTTATAATCACCCAGTTACGCTAGACGCGTTTGGTAGCACACAAAGTGTTCTTCCGGTAAACGGGAGTTGCACAATCTCATAGTTGCAGGAACTTTGTATAAGTCATGAAGAAAGCAATAGCAGTATACTAAACGATCAAGTGCTAGGCTAACAGAATGGGTCATGTCAATCACATCATTCTCCTAATGATGTGATCCCACTAATCAAATGACAACACATGTCTATGGTCAGGAAACATAACCATCTTTGATTAATGAGCTAGTCAAGTAG
This sequence comes from Aegilops speltoides, assembly GCA_021437245.1. Lineage (NCBI taxonomy): Eukaryota > Viridiplantae > Streptophyta > Magnoliopsida > Poales > Poaceae > Aegilops > Aegilops speltoides. The sequence goes on along the minus strand of CM038147.1, from coordinate 12,604,324 downwards.
AGGCATACTAGTGACTATAGTTTTGTCTATGTATTCACACATGTATCATGTTTCCGGTTAATACAATTCTAGCATGAATAATAAACATTTATCATGATATGAAGAAATAAATAATAACTTTATTATTGCCTCTAGGGCATATTTTCTTCATGCTCAAACGATGCTCATAGCGTTTCTGTTAGCCTGCGTTACAACTCATTTTTTTATTTAAAGAACAACCAAGTGGCACAGTGGTTCTACTTCTCATAAATTGACAGAAAGGTTCGAGTATGTTTTCATTTGCAAGTAAAACTCGACCTTCTTTTAGTTGAGTGAATATGTTTCTGATATGGAACGTTTTTGTTTTTGTTGCAATGCATGAACAAGTCGGTGGTCAACTCATGAGAATTTTTCCATATGGTTTAATATGCAGACAACAAGAGAGCTTGATGCTATGTTAAAATTAATGCGTACTTGTCAATTCTAGCGATCATGTTCTAATTAATGTGTATACTACAAGCCCTTGTTTTCCTGTCTTAATGCATGCATAGAAGTCCAGTTATCTTCTGAAAAATTGTTCGTGCATTTTTCAGTTTCTCAAATACAAAGTAGCTTGCACCTTTCAGTTCATGCATTTTGTTCATAACCATTTTGTTTTATAACATGCAGATGATTGCCTTCATTCGTGTTTTGACGTGAGCTCTAGGCCCAAGTTGGAAGAAGCAAGGCATGCAGGACCTAGGCATGCATGCATGCTCTCTTATCCCTCCTGCTCCTAGGGAGATGCAGGACTGTTGTTGTAATGTTGGCCTTGGAATTTGGATGTACTGCTGATTTTGCTGCGAATTAGATGTATATGTGCTTGCTAACTTGTTATTCAAATGCTGGGAGTTATGTACATATTCTTAGAATAATATTGTTTACCTGAAATGCATTTCTGTACTGGAAAATATATTGGCATTGAATCTGGTTTGTGGAATGGATACCTGACTTGTGGGACCCATTTATGAAAATAATTTCAGCAGTTTTGAAATTTCTGTCAAGTGGGCCCAATGTGTGAGATGATGACAAGTGGCACCCATTTGATTGTTGGGATCAACTCTAAAATATAATGGGCCAAACACTGTTAAAAGGCCATGGCCCAGAAATAAACAAAAGGTCAAATTGTTGGGCTTGGCCCATGAAGTCAACCAAAAATAATAGGAAAAAATTTAGAAAGGCTGAATTGTTGGGCTCGGCCCATATAAAACACCTAATCGGACCGGGCTGAATCTTGTCAACGACCTTTTCAATTGGTCGTAGTTTTGCCACGTCAGATTGCCACGTCGGATCCGACGTGGCCTGGGCAGACAGCCAATGACCAAAACAAAAGGTCATGGGTTCAACGACCTTCTGTTTTGGTCGTAAACGTCTACGACCTTCTCACAGAGAAGGTCGCTATAGTCAGTTAACGTCCCTCAGCTTTTGACCTTCTATTTTTGGTCAAACAAAGGTCGCAAATAAAAAACAATGACCTTTCAGTGACCAATAGTCAAGGTCACAAGTTGACATATTTCTTGTAGTGGTTGCGTGGCGATGGCACCCCACACCTCCTTGGCGTTCTCCTTCTCGCCCACGATGAGCAGCACATCCGTGGATAGACCACGGAGGATGGTGATCATGGCGTTGCGCTCGCCGTGGTAGGGAGCGTCGCCGTGCGACACGGCCCGCCACCAGCCGTGAGCCTGAAGGTACACCTTCATCAGTAGGGACCACTCGGGGTAGTTCGTGCGCGCCAGCATTGGGAGCACGCCACTTGACGGTGCCGGCTGCACCACCTGCTAGACCACCATGTCCCCGTGCGACTGCTCTCCGGCGCCTGCCGGTGATCGCGACATTGCTTTGATGCCACTTGTTCCCCTTGAAACGCTCTGAATCAGCTCACGAGAGAGGTTTTGCGCAGCGAACTTGCATGCTGCTTTTCTACTTCTTCTTCCTTTTATTTCTGAACTTAAGATGATCATGTCGTAGTCCTGGCGCTCCTACCGGATCGTGCCATCCCACGATCGAGCACGCAGTCCACGGCCTCCCCTATGAGCTCTCCACGAAACACACAAGTCGGGTCTCGCGACAGCTACTAACTAACCCGACAGAAAACGCTAACTGAATCCCAACAGAAAGCTACTTCGGAGCAAAGTCTGAAAACTGAAACTTGACACGCTAGCTAAACTATCTTATTGTGCAAAAATTTTGACCTTCCTTGGGTTAAGCTGACAGGTGAGTGTTACTAATCTTACTGTATATGTATACATATGAACAAATGGTAGATGAATTTTCTACGGTTTCCAACTTAAAAAATAGCAGTTCAGTCGATTCCTATGAGATATGATGAAGTACGCTGAAGGAATAGAGACGGTCGTGGTGTCCCTAGGCAACATCGTGTTCGGAATGAAGTGCAATGTTGCGAGCGAAGGACTCGCTGGAAGAGGCAATGCGGTGATTATGTTTGAGCGCCAAGCTTGGTCACCGGACGGCGAAGGAGGTATGGTTGGAGGAATGTCCTGCCAGTGGTTGGAGGGGTGGATGGAACAATCCAAAATTATAAAATTTGAAAGAAAAATGGACGAAATATGATTGGAAAAGTCCAAAATTGTACACATTGTTTTATATCCAACAACAATGGAATAAATCAGAATCGAACTAGACAACATCGATCCATTTATTGCTTATACATCCACAAATTGCTTAGTGCTATTTTATTTAGGAGACTACCATGAATCCTAAACTCCAATCAGCGAGAATACCACAATACTTACTACTCTTCTTGCTCCAATATGTAGATCAATCATGCTGCACAGACATATGCATCTGCTCTACACTCCGGGGTCCCATTTCGTCCGCCTAGATATGCATGCCTATGCTCCAACAATTTTTTCTCATGGTCATGTAGCACTCATACCTCGCCAGCCATGGACGTAAACCGCACACGTCCTTTGGCCAACGACCGTGCCATGGCTATCATGTTGTTGCTCTCTATCCATCGAAATGTCGCGAAAGCTTGTGGACACAGTCATCATGCCATGTCCATCTCGATGATGCCGATGATGATAGTCTCCAGGAGGTGGCGGTGGAGCATTGGAGTATTTGGGGAATTTTAGAGTTTCTCCATCTCCCGCCGGCGCCGGCACTGGTGGGCCTCATTTTAGTGTCTAATGGTTTATGTCCTGCTCAGGAAGACGAGGCGATGAATGCTCTGGAAAGATAGAATCTGATTCCCACGATCTAGGCCCTGGTCCGATGTTGCGTGTAGCGTTGTCAAAGGGCGTTTCGCGGTGTTCGATCCGCATCGGTCTTCGATGGATCTATCTAGATCTAGAATTTGTTCGTCTTTATTGTTTTTCTATATGTTGGATCTCATCAGTGACGGTTGCTGTTACGGTGCGCTGATCCTATGGGGTCTTAGCGCAATGATTTTCCTATTGTTTTCTACAACAAGTTTGGTCTGCCTCCGGTGAGGTAGGGGTGATAAAGGTGGCGCTCCTTCAGCTCCCTCCAGTGCTTGTAGTGGTTGTTAGGCGATCTATGGACAAGAAACTATTTTTTGTTATTTCTGTGTTCTTTTTCATGCCTTTCTCGAAAAAAAGAAAAGAAATATGTAAGTAGCCTTGCTTCATGTTGTCTAGCGAACGTATGATTTCCAAAAACTTGCTTGATGTTGCCCAGGTGTGCTTTACCAAGTTCTTTCAACCGGGAACTTGGAGAACTTGAGATTCCGTCGAGTTGTTTTTGTTAGCTGAGTAATTTTTTGTTGGAACTAGGAAAATTCAGACCTCTGCCGAGTAACTTATCACTATCGAGTACAATTTATAATCAAAACTCGGCTGACAAAAGTTCGTCGAGTGCCCCACAGAATGAACTCGCAAAGTGTTGGAACTCGCAAAAAGTCAGATTCTAGTAGCGTGGTCGGTAGATCATTCATGTGTGAGACACGTGCAGGTCCTGGGCCCAAAGTGTTAATTATGTGACGTCATGATGCAGAGGCTGGGGATTTTCCTCCGTTTCAAAAAAAGTGACCGAAAGTAAGACACGTGCAGGTTTTGGGCCCAAGTGTTAATTACGTGGGATGGTTGAATTGTTGCAATGAGCAGCTGGCTTTGTCTCGTGACGCCAATTTTGTACAGGGTGCCCACGTACACTGTGTAATCCACTACTCCTTATTACATATAGTTCAAGGAGATGTTGAACGAGTGTAGGTATCACCACTTGACGTGCTTGCGGACCACTCATCCACGACCTTTTCGTGCACTACGTCCTGGTTTTGTACTTCTGGTTCGGCTCCTCACTTGTCGTGGATTTGTCACGGCAGATGTCCTAGCGTAAGGACTTAGTCGTGGAGCCATCGCTACGGGTTTACTTGAAGGGGTTAAAGCGGCCACAAAGACACAAGGGTTTTATACTAGTTCGGCCCCTTCGATGAAGGTAAAAGCCTACGTCTAGTTGTGATGGAATTGATTTAGTCTCGATGGCTAGGGAGCAAACAAGCTTCGCCTAGGCTCGAGTTGTGGTTGTCTCTCCCCGAACCGTCGCCGGGTCGTCCCCTTATATACACGAGTGACGCCCGTCGGTTCATAGAATCCCAACCGGTTCATACTCGTATCCCGGTTGGTATCTCTCTATTCCTAACTTACAATACAAGTTGTACATCAGGCCGGTTTACGGCTACAGGTTCTAAACCGACTACAGGCCTTGGGCCTTTCTCTGCTTATACCACTAACGGAGTTAACTCGGCCCAAGCTGGCCGGTTTACACCTAGTGGTAATATCCCCAACATTAGGCCCCAGATTGATTTGAAACGGTTCATGTCAATCCTTCACAAAGCTTGTATCTTGGACATCTTCTATTGTCTGGTAAACCGCCATGTCGTCATTACTTCTGGTCACTGTAAACCGGCATGACGTCGTCCTGAAATATGATCCTTTAGAACGCCTTCTTTAATAGCAGCCCCTGGATCCACGCGCTTGACCTAGCTTGGCTGCCTTATAAATAGGACCGAAGGGTCATTTCTTTCCTCCCTTCGCTTCCTCTTCTTCGTCTTCCTCGCGCCGTTGCTCTTGGAGCTCCACCATCGTCATCGACCTCTGCTTCGTCCTAGGCCGCTGCATCGACCTGAACGTACCAGAATATTGCGGCCTTTTTCCGCATCTTCTCCATTCCCGGTAAGCTTCTTCCCCTTCTTGACTTAGATCTGTTTTTAGGGTTCCAGCTTCATGCCGTGTTCTTCGTGCGTTCCTGTTTATCCTTTTAACTTTGAACCACACTGTGAACCTGTACTGTACTAATAGTGATTCCTACGCATCCGCTTGTACTTTCTCATCTTAATCCCATGGATCTTCTGCATATACATCTGCCTCATGGTCCACTTCTGTTTCTTCTGTACCTCCGTGAAATATTTCCTGTTTTCTGAAAACCTGCGTTTGATCCGTAGCAATCATCGGATCTTGTGAAACTCGTTTCTGCAAACTATCCATAGCTTCAATTATTTCCAAAGCCTAGGTTAGGCGGTTTAACTCACCATAAGAAAAAGCTGCTAAACCGGCACAAATACACCATTAGTCCCCTTGTTGAACCGCCAGAGCCCATCTGATATCACATCACAAGAAACCGATTTATAGACACTGCCTCCGGTTTATGATAACTTAGATCAATCACTTCGTAACAAGCACGCTCTTGAACCGGATCAATTACTTTTGTAGATCTCGTCATGGCCAAGCAAGTGTATGAATGCAACTGGGTTCCTTCTCGCGTCACCGAGTCACAGCTAAATGACCTGGTCTCGATTGGCGCTTTAGATTCCAAAGATACAGTCCATTGGAGGGTCCCTGGAGAGGAATGTCCTCCCACACCCCAAGAAGGAGAAGTTGTGGTCTTTGCAGATCACCTAGCCCGGGGCTTCAAACCGCCCGGTTCCAAATTCTACCGGGACGTGTTGGCTAATTTTCAGCTCCGTCCCCAAGACATTGGCCCCAATTCCGTCACCAATTTATGCCACTTTCAAGTACTATCTGAAGTATATCTGCAAGAGGAACCTTCTGTTGAATTGTTTAGGGACCTCTTCCATCTAAACCGTCGCACTGAATTCACCGACGGTCCCAATACGGAATTGGGCGGTATGGCAATTCAGAAAAGGAAGGAGATCACCTATCCCCATGTCAAACTCCATACTCACCCCAAAGAGTGGAACGCGACTTGGTTTTATTGCAAGGACACTTCTCCTGAAGATGAAAATCCTTTACCTGGCTTTCGTCCAGAGCGGCTAAGCAATACTCATCCGTTCCCTCAAAGATTAAGCGCCAAAGATAGAAGCAAATATGCTCCGCAACTGTCCAAGCTCCGAGCCTTTATGGCCAACGGTTTGACTGGAATTGATCTTGCACGCTGCTGGTTATCCTGGGGCATATTGCCTCTGAGCCGGCGTTCCGGATTGATGTGTCAGTATACTGGCAGCGTCGACGACCCACTCCGACACACAAAACTCGAACTTTCTGATGATGAAGTCACAGACTCAGTGAAAAGGATGTTGAATGAACCGGAGCACCTCTGCGCTCAAACTGGTCTAGCTCCTTACTATACTACCAACAAACCACCTGCAGTAAGTTTCTAATTGCTTCAACATTAATCCTGCTACTGCTTCATGTATCTAACATTTAATCCCATCTGATCCAGGGTGATAATCCGTTTTGGAGCAAGAAATTTTCGCAAGAAAAAGCGGAGAAAACAGGGCGGCCAACTCGGCCCAAAACAAAAGTTGTCAAGAAATCAGCCCAGAAGAGAAAAACCACTGCTTCATCTGACCCGGCCATTGATGATGTGGGTAATCCAGAACTTGACTCTCTTGGCTTGCTTTTTACACGCCTTATTGATGATGATGCTTGTCAGGATGATGCTGAAGCCAGCAACGCTGGATTTGCTGAGGTAACTATTCTTTCTTCCGATTCAACAAATTTACCTTTGCCAAAATTCCGTCAGGCAAACCGGAAAGTTAATTTTTCTCATCCTCTTGCTTATTTGGATCCCAAATTTCTTATGAAGACACAACAATATGAAGCTCGCCGCACCACCCGGCACAGCGGTCAGGTAGTTACCTCTGCCGGTTTACCAAACAGCCCGGTTCGAAAACACCGCTCCGAGGTCTCCGACCTTTTTATTACTTTAAATTCCAAAGCGGGTTTCTTCCGTCAACCTCTTAACCCGTCCGACTCCGATTATCAGGTTACCTCCCATTCATCCTCTGGCGAATCCTCAGCTACCCAGCTACCTCCGTTGAAGATAGCCGCTGGGTAAGTCAAACCGGCCATATGCTTTTTGATATATTCTGTAATGGATACGCCTTTTTCCTGACTCTTTGTCTCTTCAGAACCAAACCGAAACCCAGTAAGAAGGCCCGTTTGGACAAAACGGCTGAAGAAGCTACTGCTTCAGATCATGAGAGAGCGCCGGATCTTGAAAATTTTGCTTCTGAAGATATTCCCAATGACCCTCCGGTTCAAGAGGAGGTTATTCCTGAAGAGAGGCCTGTCAATATTTCAAACTCTGCTGATCCACCTGCCAGCACCGTCCGGTTTGAGAAACCTCGCAGTCCTATTACTAAAACAGCCGTGCCCACACAATCCGTCGAGTCGAGAGATGATGACGTTGTGATTACTGGAATGGGTCGCTCTGAACCGGGGAATCCTGCAACCTTAACCCGGCACACTGTGAAAGAGGATTTTTCCATGTTGAACAAAGGAAAGTGGGATGTCGAACTGGAAACATATGCTGCCTTAAGCGCCCAAGACCTTCATTCTGGCTATTTAAACCGGCTTTATACTAGCCGAGACCATGAAGCTGGCCTGGTCAAATTAATGAGGGACAAGTTTGAGGTAACTCACTCCTTTTCTTACCGCCAGTATATCAGTCCTTGTAGCCCCCAAGGGCCGGTTTGTAATCTTGATCAAACCGGTACTTGACTATATTCCTTAACAACTTTGAAATCTATCTGCATAGCTCCAAGGGCCGGTTTAACTGTGCATATTTAAACCGGACTTCCATAAAAACTGCCTCTGGAAATATTGCTAGATCAAATAGCCATTAGCCCCCAAGTGCCAAGTTGAATACTTGTATCAAGCTTGGGACTTTACCATGTAGTAGCAAGATAAAAATCGAAGGTACATTAGCCCCCAAGTGTCAAGCATATAACTGTGTTGTATGGTTGGGACTTTGACTGTCTTGAATTTCTGACTTAACATACTTTCAATACACAGGCTGAGGTGAACATCAAAGATGACCGGATTGCCGATTTACAAGCGGCGTTGAAAACCCAGCAGGCCGAAACAGAGAAGGCCAAGAAAGAGTTAACCAGTGCTTTGAACGCTGCAGAACAAGTGAAGGAAAGATTGAAGAAAGAACAGGCGGACTGGGCCACTGAGAAGGCCAATTTGATCAAACGGGCAGAAAATGCTGAAGCTGCCCTTAAACCGGTGGTAGATGATCTGACAGCCGTAAAGCGGCAAGTACATTCTATGACTGCGGCAATCTTTGGTAAGTTTCCTTTGAACAATTTTGATGTGTTGCACCTGCTGTATCATTATTCCGGTTTAGAACTAATCGTTTACTGTTTGTAGGCACACGCATTGGGCACTTAGGAAATGATGTTCGGAAGAAACTGAAGGCTGTCTACACTTTAGTCGAACAGTTATATACCGGAGCCCAGCGCATCATCACCACAGTGTCACATAAGAATCCAGCACCTTCCCTAATTCAAGATACTCTGAACCGGCTGTCAATGCTTCCTGCCCGTATTGAAGAGGTGAAGAAATCTGCTGCGCGAACCGGAGCTATCAACGCCTTGATCCGAGCCAAGGCATGGGTACCAGACTTTGATCCCGTGGAAGCAGCTCAAGGCTATCCCAGTGTGAAAGAAGATGGCTCTGACTTCAGTGAAGAGGATTTACGGGCAATAAACCGTGCAGTACGCCCGCTAGCTTGTCAGTTGGCCGAAGAAGCCGACTTGGAGCATTACCAAGCACAATACAATGATCAAAACAAGCGAGTGTCTGCCCCAACTTTTGAAGCGGAAAACCTGATCCCTCCAATCCGTAAGCATACTTACGCTCCTGACATTGATCCGTCTTCTTTGATCCACGAAGAGGCTGTTTTCCAAGCACTAATGGGAATCGACTGGACCACTGTGGATTTCCAGCCGATGGGTAGAGATGAGGAGGCTGAAGCGGCGGAGGATGAAGAGCAGGCTTGAACCGGTTAAAACATCTGTTGTGGGCGGTTTGCCCAAAGAACAATGATCTCATTTGGGCACCGTGTTGCCTTGTAATAACTTTAGCTAAAACTTTTGTGCTTGAATATGCCTTCGTGCATAAGTAGTGAAACTTTTGCTTGATTCATATTTCCTGCAACCAGAAAAAGTCGAACCTTGGTGGCGGTGATACCACCAGCCGGTTTATGGTATTCAAATAGATATATAAGAATTCCAATAAATATGTGATACAAATACCTGCCATGTCTGGGCATGAAGCTGGCGTAGCCAAACTTGAAGCGGAGGCTTTTAAAAACCATGACCGTCCGTAAAGCGGGGAGAAAATAACTCCCATATAAACCGTGCTGAATCAGCACAAGCCCCCTTGTTATTCAATTAAGATTAACAGGAAGAAGGTAAACCGGGCAGATAAAACTCCGGCGTAATAGTAAACCGTGTTCTGTCAGTTTGTAACTGACAGTTGAACCGGATAAAATGTCTGTCGGGTTAAAAACACAAGAACAAAAAAAAATCGAATACCAATTGTGTGAAAATATGGCAACAAAGGCAATAACACTTTGCAAAAGAAAAGCTTCATTGAGCTGGTCAAATGGCATTACCATGGTCAGACGCAACCAAGCCCCCCGAAGGCGTAGCGATGGTGCCAGTCGGCCAGGTCCCCAAAAGACTCTTGGCGAGTACGCCGGCCAAGTGGCATGACATTGGTTCGGGTTCGACCAAGCCCCCAAATGACTCTGGCCCTATTGGCCGACCAAGAGGCGTGACCGATTCAGACGTGACCGTGTCCCCAAATGATCTGGTGGCTTTCGCCTATCAAGAGGTGTTGCATTGGTTCGGACACGACCAAGCCCCCAAGTGATAAAAAACAAATGTCAAGGGGTAAACCGGAGGCCGCTTTAAAAACAGAATCACTCCATGTAACCACGCATGATAAGAAAGACAGAGATCCCGCTTTAGCTGAGGCTCCGGTTTTATTATATCGAAGATAATATATACATTGTCATGATATGTACATAAACTGAGCCGATGACTCAGAGCTATATTCCATGGCCTGTTGGTCTCTTCTTCTGATGTACGTGAGTCTTGACGCTCTCGAATATCAATCAGATAGTATGATCCGTTGTGTAGATTCTTGCTGACCACAAAAGGTCCTTCCCAAGGTGGGGATAACTTATGCATATCTGTCTGGTCTTGGATGAGGCGAAGCACCAAATCTCCTTCTTGAAAGGCTCTGGTTTTAACCCGTCGACTGTGATAACGACGAAGATCTTGTTGGTAAATCGCCCAACGAGCAGCTGCCATATCACGCTCCTCGTCCAATAGGTCCAAAGCGTCTTGTCATGCCGTCTCGTTGTCCGCTTCAACATAAGCCGCTACACGGGGCGAATCGTGGCGGATATCACTGGGGAGAACTGCCTCTGCTCCGTAGACCATGAAAAACGGTGTATACCCGGTGGACCAGTTTGGCGTAGTATTGATACTCCATAGCACCGATGGTAGCTCTTCAACCCAGCACCCTGGCGTTCTCTTTAACGGAACCAGAAGTCGGGGTTTGATGCCTCGTAAGATCTCTTGATTAGCTCGTTCTGCCTGTCCGTTGGATTGGGGGTGAGCTACTGATGACACGTCAAGCCGGATGTGCTCACGCTGACAGAATTCTTTCATAGCGCCCTTGGATAAATTAGTACCATTATCAGTGATGAAACTGTGTGGAAAACCAAACCGGAAAATCACCTTTTTGATGAACTGCACCGCTGTTGCCGCATCACACTTGCTGACAGGCTCCGCTTCAACCCACTTGGTGAATTTGTCCACTGCCACCAACAGGTGGGTCTTCTTATCCTTGGATCGTTTAAATGGTCCGACCATATCTAGCCCCCAAGTTGCAAACGGCCATGTTATTGGGATCATCCTCAATTCTTGCGCCGGTACATGAGCACGCCTGGAAAATTTCTGACATCCATCACACCGTTTAACCAAGTCCTCCGTATCAGCGTGTGCGATCAACCAAGAAACCCGCGGACGGAACGCCTTTGCCACTGTGGACTTTGAACCGCGTGATGTCCACAATCCCCCTCATGGATTTCTCTTAAGATTTCACAGCCTTCCTCAGGGGAAACACAACGTTGAAACGCCCCTGATACACTGCAATGATGCAATTCACCATTAAGAATCGTCATAGATTTGGAGCGCCGGATTATCTGTCTGGCCAGAATCTCATCTTCTGGCAACTCCCGTCGAGTCATATATGCAAGAAAAGGAATCGTCCAATCCGGAATAGCATGTAATGCTGCCACCAACTGAGACTCCGGATCAGGAATAGCCAAATCCGCTTCACTAGGGAGCTGGACTGACGGGTTGTGCAAGACGTCTAAAAAGACATTAGGCGGGACCGGTTTACGCTGAGAACCCAACCGGCTTAAAGCATCCGCCGCTTCGTTCTTCCGGCGATCCACATGATCCACTTGATAACCCTTGAAGCAACCTGCGATATTATCCACTTCTCGACGATATGCGGCCATAAGTGGGTCCTTGGAGTCCCAAGTGCCAGATACTTGCTGAGCTACCAGGTCCGAGTCACCAAAGCACTTAACCCGGCTTAAGTTCATCTCCTTAGCCATCCGGAGGCCATGGAGCAAGGCTTCATACTCAGCTGCATTATTAGTACAAGGGAACATTAAACGGAGAACGTAACAAAACTTATCACCTTGTGGGGAAGTTAAAACGACTCCAGCCCCCGAGCCTTCCAACTGCCTGGATCCGTCGAAATGAATAGTCCAATATGTGTGATCCGGCTTCTCCTCTGGCGCTTGTAACTCCGTCCAGTCATTAATGAAATCAACAAGTGCTTGTGACTTCACTGCTGTGCGTGGTATATACTTTAGTCCATGCGGCCCAAGCTCGATGGCCCACTTTGCAATCCGCCGATCGCCTCCGGTTCAGATGATATCACCCAAAGGAGCTGAACTAACCATTGTTATAGGGTGCCCTTGGAAATCTGCTTCATTTCCGGTCGCCATAAAACACCATAGACTAGCTTCGCCAATGCGGATACCTTTGCTTGGACTCAATAAGCACCTCACCGATATAATAAATCGGCACTGAACCGGATATTCTTGCTCGCCTCCTTGCGCTCTACCACAATAGCCACGCCATCGCTCGAGCATTGGCTGCCACATATAACAACAGTGGCTCCTTGTCAACCGGAGCCGCAAGAACAGGCGGATTGGCCAATTGCCGCTTTAAATCCTCAAATGCTTCATCAGCAGCCGGACTCCAGACGAAATTATCTGTTTTCCTCAGCATCTGGTATAAGGGGATGGCCTTCTCTCCGAGGCGGCTGATAAACCGGCTCAACGCAGCGATTCTCCCCGCCAGACGCTGAACATCATTGATACACTTCGGTTTAGCCAAAGAAGTAATAGCTTTAATTTTCTCCGGATTAGCCTCAATTCCTTTGTTAGACACCAGAAACCCCAATAACTTACCTGCCGGAACACCAAAAACGCACTTGGCCGGATTAAGCATCATTTTGTAAATGCGCAAGTTGTCGAAGGTTTCCTTCAAATCGTCCACCAGTGTCTCCTTTTGTCTTGATTTTACCACAATATCATCCACATAAGCATGCACATTGCGGCCTATCTGTGTATGCAAGCAATTCTGCACACACCGCTGATAAGTAGCCTGGGCGCTTTTGAGCCCAAAAGGCATAGATACATAGCAGAAGGCTCCAAAGGGAGTTATAAACGCTGTTTTCTCCTGGTCCTTATCCGCCATTTTGATCGATGATATCCGAATACGCATCCAAAAACTTAAACGCCACATCCCGCCGTGGCATCAATAATCTGATCAATGCGGGGAGGGCAAAAGGATCCTTGGACAAGCTTTGTTAAGATCCGTAGTCCACACACATACGCCAGTGCCATTTTTCTTAAGGACCAGCACCGGATTAGCAAGCCACTCGATGAAACACTTCAATAATAAAGCCAGCCGCCGTAAGCCTGGCTACTTCCTCTCCAATGGCTTTGCGCCTTTCTTCGTTAAACCGGCGGAGGAACTGTTTCACCGGTTTATACTTAGGATCCACATTAAGTGTGTGCTCAGCGAATTCCCTCGGTACACCTGGCATGTCAGATGGCTTCCATGCAAAGATATCCCGGTTCTCACGGATGAACTCGATGAGCGCGCTTTCCTATTTGGGATCCAGGTTGGTACTGACAGTGAACTGCTTGGACGAATCACCTGGCACGAAGTCAACAAGCTTGGTCTCAGCTGCCGATTTAAACTTCAGATCCGATTCATGCTCTGTAGTTGGCTTCTTTAAAGGGGTCATATCTGCCGGATCAACGTTATCCTTATAGAACTCCAACTCCTCCGTGGCACAGACCGCCTTTCCATAAGCGGCATCACCTTCCTCACATTCCAAAGCAACTCGGCGGCTTCCATGCACCGTTATCGTTCCTTTGTAACCCGGCATTTTGAACTGTAAGTAAATATAACAAGGTCGTGCCATGAACTTGGCATAAGCTGGCCGCCCAAACAAGGCATGATATGGACTCCGGATTTTCACCACTTCAAAAGTTAGCTTTTCAGACCGGGAATCGTGCTCGTCTCCAAAAGCCACATCAAGGGCTATCTTACCAACAGGATAAGCAGATTTGCCTGGTACTACACCATGGAACACCGTATTGGACGGTCTGAGATCCTTGTCTGTTAGACCCATGCGACGGAAAGTTTCATAGTATAATATATTGATACTGCTTCCTCCATCCATAAGTACCTTAGTGAATTTATAGCCCCCACCGAGGGTCTACCACCAATGCCGGTGACCCGGATTATCAACCCGGGGGGGATGGTCCTCTCTGCTCCACACGACAGGCTGCTCTGACCAGCGTAAATAACGCGGCAAGGCCGGTTCAACAGAGTTTACTGCCCGCTTGTGAAGCTTCCGATCTCGCTTGTCCAAACTGGTTGTGAAAACATGATATCGCCCACTATTCAACCGCTTTGGTTGGCTCGATAACCCGATCCGTTGTTGCTGCCGCCACCCCGATTATTCGACTATTGTGACTGCCTTGATTAAGCCTCGAACTGAAGCTCCATCCCGACCCGCCCGTGGAAACCGGATCCCGAACCGCCACCGACTCCTCGGTCATACGGAAAGCATTGGAGTTTTTGAACTCCTTCATAATATAACAGTCTTTCCAGAGATGGTTCGATGGGGACTCTTCGTCCGTGCTTGGGGCAAGGTTGATTCAATAAGTAATTCAAACGGCTCAGATATGATTTGGGCCCGATTCGCCTTGCCTCTGCGGCTGCCCTCTCGTCTGCTGTGATTAGTGTTGGCTACGAATCCGGGTTGCCATCGGCCTTGCGCTTGCCTCCGTTTCCATGACCCGCCGGTTTGTACAGCTGCCCCTTGGAGTTGCCGTTCTTCTTTCCCTTCCCTGCTTCATCATCATCAGCCTCAGAATCCTTGGTACTGTCCGAATCAGCATACTTCACTAAAGCGGCCATGAGGGTTCCCATGTCATGACAGAACCGCTTCATACGCCCCAATTTTAATTTTAAAGGTTCAAACCGGCTGTTGCCTTCTAATGTTAAGATCGCAGAGTCAGCGTTGATCCGGTCAGAGGAGTGCAAAATCTCGGAAACACGGTGTACCCAACGGGTTGTTGACTCCCCTTCCTCCTGGACACAAGCCGCCAGGTCTACTATGGACTTGGGCTGCTTACTCGTATCCTTGAAGTTCTGAATAAACCGGGCCCGTAACTGGGCCCATGAGCTGATAGAATTGGGCAGTAAGCTCTTCAACCAAGTACGAGCCGTGCCTTCCAGCATCATGGTGAAGTACTTTGCACACGCGGTCTCATCGACATCTAGCATCTCCATGGCCATCTCATAACTTTCAACCCACGCTTCAGGGGACAGGTCGGCAGTGTAATTCGGCACCTTGCGTGGACCCTTAAAGTCTTTAGGCAGGCGACGCTGCGAAAGCGGGATTAAACAGGGCACCCCTAAAGCGGATGCGGCTCCTGGTCTGGCGAAGGTGGTAGGGCGAACCGGTGTATGTTGACCCGCGTCATCCTGTGCTGCTAACTCGGCCTCCCTGCGTGCCCGGGCCCGGTCCACCACCTCCTGAGCATCACGAATGCCACCCAACTGGTGATTGCCACGGGCTGCTTCACGGTCCCGCGCGTTGCTTGATATGGCCGGTTCATCCATACGCCTGCTGTAACTCCGGCTTAGATGGGGTGTAGAATGAATCCGATCACGGCTGTATGAATACGCCTCCTGCTGGATCAGCGCAGTCCGGAGAAGCTCCTTAACCCGGCGTGTCTCAACTGCTTGTGGGGAATCTCCTTCGACTGGGATAGCCTCCAATCGCGCGGCGGCCGCAACAAGGTTGTCCATAGGATTAGAATAATGACCTGGGGGTGTCTGTACCGGCGGAGGAACCACCATGTTCTGCTGTGGAGGCTCCATCAGGCGTGGTTGGACCGTCGCTCCTGCTCCTGGCGCCTCAATCCGTTTACCTCCTGTCTTTGGGCGGGTTATCGGGTCCCGCCCGGGTGCGAAGAGATTCCTAGGATCAAATCCTAATGGCAGGCGTGATCTGTACTTCCGCTTCAACACCTCTTGCGATGCACTCTGGTCAAGCATGAGTTTGTAAGTCTGTGCGTCCAGAGCGGCCCGCTCTGCGGCCATACGCTCCTTCTCTGACGCTAGATCCGCTTTGGCTTGCGTGATCTGCTCTCTCACCTTTGCAATTTCTGCATTATGAGCCTCCTGATCCGCCGGGTTGTCCTCCGCCATAAGTGCAGCTAGTGCATCAAACAGATCTGATAGAACTTGAACCGGCGGGCGCACCGGGCCTCCTGCCCCTGCTGCCGCTGCTGAACCGGAAAGCATCGCCGCTGCGGTTGAAGAGTGGTTCGCTGCTCGCGCATCGCCATGAATACTCCAACCCGTTGAACTGGCTCGGGGTCCGGAATATCGTCACCGCGGAACAGCCCTCGATCATATCGCCCGCAGCTGGTACAATGACTCGGTCTCTCTGTTGAAGATTCATCGCGGAATAAACGACGGTCTCGCTACCGTGTTACAACGGCGTCGTGTTCTCCGTGGATGACTCCAACGAAGACATGCTTCACGGCCGGTTTAACTGGGCAGGTCGCGACGCCGAGCCCTCTCGACGAGGTCGGTGCAGATGTCGGCGCCAGCCCAGCTCCCGATCTTGCCGATGGCGTGTATGCCACGAAGGGGACCCGTACCAGACTCGATTGAATCGGCCTCGGGACCCCATCCAGCGTCGCCGATGTAGATCCGCCGCGACGACTCTTGGTCATCCGCCCACGACGTAGCCTTCGAGTCCTTTGAGCTTGCCCTCCAAGATCGCCAAACCATCGCGGCGATAGCCCCATGGTGGGCGCCAACCGTAAATGGATTTGTCACGGCAGATGTCCTAGCGTAAGGACTTAGTCGTGGAGCCATCGCCACGGGTTTACTTGAAGGGGTTAAAGCGCCACAAAGACACAAGGGTTTTATACTAGTTCGGTCCTTCGATGAAGGTAAAAGCCTACGCCTAGTTGTGATGGAATTGATGTAGTCTCGATGGCTAGGAGCAAACAAGCTTCGCTTAGGCTCGAGTTGTGGTTGTCTCTCCCCGAACCGTCGCCGGGTCGTCCCCTTATATACACGAGTGACGCCCGTCGGTTCATAGAATCCCAACCGGTTCATACTCGTATCCCAGTTGGTATCTCTCTATTCCTAACTTACAATACAAGTTGTACATCAGGCCGGTTTACGGCTACAGGTTCTAAACCGACTACAGGCATTGGGCCTTTCTCTGCTTATACCACTAACAGAGTTAACTCGGCCCAAGCTGGCCGGTTTACACCTAGTGGTAATATCCCCAACATCACTCGTCTTAGTCAGATCATCGCTGGACATGGTCAGGCTCCTCTTCCAGACCAACCACAGCGCGCTCGCCAGTGTCTTTCTTAGCGCTGCTAGCTAGGACATGATATGCGAACAATTGAACATGCTTTGGTCCCACAATGACTCTCACTTGTGCCGCCTCCGTGCAATGTGCCGGCCATGGCTTCCGTCTACCATGTGTCGTGGTAGTCAGGGAGCACATCTTCAAACAATGTTGGCCATGATGTTGGGCATGCTACTGATTTACAAGTAACTGGATCTTTGTGAATGGAAAATACATATTTTTTCTTTCTTGATGCCTCCTAATCCCCTAAAAATATATTGAACTTATGCTAGGACTGCTTATGAGAATGGATTTCCCACAATACCAGTTTAGAAGCATACAACTATGGGTTTCCCAAATATTCTACCTACTACTTCCTGTTTCCAAAATATGATGTTCGCCTTTGTGACACACACTACTTACTACTATGAGCTTTTTCTTTTCTTTTGAGGGAACCTACTAATATGAGTTTGTAAAGCTTTATAGCCAGCCGGCTTGGTCCATCTTAATTGCCGTAATATAGTACAACAACTTCAATACCTTTTCTTGATTCTTTTTCATGTAGGAGTACCTTTATTTCATGTTCTGGCTTTACCGCTTTATGTTCCATACCTCTTGGGATAGTGTCCATTCATGTTCATGTTGTACTGAAGCCGTCTTCATCTATAACAGGCATTTTGTGACATCCTGCTTCTTGATGAAGTTTCCGAGTTTGATGATTTCTTTACCTTGGATGGTAACTCAATTTCTGCCGCCCAAGTAGCCACAAGTTAGAGATTGATATGAGACTGCTCTATATCTATCTAAAGCTTTCTAACATTTTGCGTTCTTTTGTAGTGGAGCATAGTAACTCGGTTTCTTCTACCGATGAGCCTAGAAAGGGCCTGGATGTATCTGCAAGCATACAGTGACTATTTGGCCCAATTGTTGGATATGCGGATGATAGTCATCATGGAAGCAAATCAAGTATAAATGGAAAACATGCACATTATCACATTGCTGGGAGTTATGGAAATGGAACAGATGGCCAGCTTAGCAAATATCCATTCTCTCCTATTGATAGATACCAGGCAAACGACCTCTACTTGGATACATGCTTGAAGGATAGAAACAGTGCTATGGGGATCAGTGGATCCGAAACTTCTATTTACAAAAGAAGTGGTCTGTTGTGTGATACAACTCGAAGATGTTTTCTCATATGTTTGCTTATCTTCAGGAACTTTGGAACATTCCTTTGGTTTCAAGTGGGAGTTCATAATTTATTTACATCCAAGGTAGTTAGAATCAAGATTCTGTATATGCATGATTGATGAACCTCTATGCCACCACTAACGACAATTAATACAGAGAGTGTAGGCTTCTTACATAAATGATAGTCAGGAGTCGGTCGATGTGTGGAGTAATAATAGTAGATGCAGAATCGTTTCGGTCTACTTTGTCATGGGCGTGATGCCTATATTCATGATCATTGCCTTAGATATCATCATGACTATGCACTTTTCTATCAATTGCTCCAGAGTAATTTGTTCACTCACTGTATGTTTTCTTTTAAGAGAGAAGCCTCTAGTGAACCCTATGCCCCCCTGGACTATTTATCATCATTTCTTTTCAGGTCTATAAAACCAAAAATCCAAACATACCTTGCTGCAATTTATTTACTTTCTTATTATTTTATATTTTAGTTATCTTTTAGATCTATCTCTATCAGATTTCACTCTTGCAAGTGAACTTCAAGGGATTGGCAACCCCTTTTCGCGTTGGGTGCAAGTGTTTGTTAGGTGCAGGTGCATCTATTGGGGACTTGCGTGTACCTCCTACTGGATTGATACCTTGATTCTTAACTGAGAGAAATACTTATCTCTACTTTGCCTCATCACCCTTTCCTCTTCAAGGGAAAAACCAACGCAAGCACAAGAAGTAGCACGCCGCGACGCTATGGCCAGTAGGGGCGATGCAGTGGCGGAGCGCCGGTCGGTGCATCCGCGGGGATGGCCACGGGCGGCGGCGTAGACCGCGTGCCACACTCACTATGGCCCGATGGGGCGACACAGCGGCATTGTGAGGGTCGGTGCAGCCACAAGGATGACCTGGATAGGACGGCCTCGGGGCGGCAGTAGACCGCGGGCCATGGCACTCCAGCCCGAAGGGTTGACGCAGCGGCAACATGCAGGTCGGTGCAACGGAGGGTAGAACCATGGGGCGGCGACGCTGTAGCACGGCAGGGCGACACAACGGTAGCCCGACGCTCGATCGTTGTAGGGGCACGTTGTACTTTGCACGGTCTTCATGGGACCTATGGAGGCGCGTGCAACCGACTGGCCAGGTCGGTCACCCGGCGTAGATGAGGCGGATCGCGTCGGCGGGCAGGTGATCAATACGATTTCGCGTGAGGTTTAAGACGCCGCTTGGTGGAGGCGGGATGGTGGCGGAGTCCAAGTTGAAGCCAGCGGCGACGACCGGCATTGGACAACGTGCGCACGATTGCGTAAGTGATGACGCGCGGGTCGCCAACACAGCGTTGGCGCCCGTGCAGCGACGCCCGAGCGGCTAACGCAACAGCAGCACCAGATTGGCCAGGCCCGAAGCGGCGAACGAAACATCGTGCAGACATGGCTGCACATACATGGTAGAGGCGCCAGGGTGATGTGGGAGTACCAATCAGACCAGGGCAGTGTCGGCCGGCGTAGAGCAACGAGCAGGCAAAGGAGCGAACGACGGTCATGCCGGGCCGCCGGGTCGGAGAAGTGGCCAAGTATTGTGCCAGTGTCGGAGTAGAGGTGCCCATGGGTCGACACAGTGGCGGGCGACGCAAAACAAACTTAGTTTAGAAAACCAAAGAGTAAACACCGATCAAAGTGACCGGTGAGAGAGAAAGAGAGAAAACCCGGATCAAAGGATCCGGAAAAAGACTCTCCAGGTCCACCGGTGGAAGAACCCTACGTACATGCAACACGGCCCCCGGTGGCCGTCATGGAGGCCGACCGCCCCGGTGGCGGCACAGGACGGAAGCCAAGACAAGCCAGAACATATCTTAACTAATCATAATACTCAAAGAGTGATAACCGTCAAATCAGAACAAGATGGGATCCAAAGGATCCTACCATATATTCACTTCTTCCCCGGTCCCAAATTCTCCAAATACACCATTTCTTAAAAGTTTCCAGCCCCTTAAGGATACTTTGCCAAGTAAAGATGACCCATTTTTTGGAGTAGCAGTAAGAATGCTTCCATTAGGATCATATTTAGCTGTTAAAACTCTCGCCACCAAATAATCTCGATCAGCGATGAGTCTCCAACAGTGCTTAGGCAACGTTGCTAGATGAAAAGACTATAGGTCTCTAAAACCCATACCTCCTTCACTTTTTGGAATACAGAATTTCCACTATGCCATCCAATGCATTCTCCTATTATCTTCATCATCACATCACCAAAGCAGGGCAATAATATCTGTAATTTCTTTGCCTATCCCCTTGGTTAAACTGAAAACAAACATAGCAAAAACAGGGATAGCTTGTGATGCCGCCTTTAACAAAATTACTTTGCCCCCAACGAACAATTGTTTTTCCATCCATCCTAGTAATCTCTCCTTCATTTTTGCAACAAATTGCCTGAAATAATCACTTTTATCTGTGCGAATTATAACTGGGAGCCCATGATATTTATCTGAAACAGTTTTCGTGTCTATATGAAGGATTTCGTTGATTTCTGCCTTAGACACCACACTAGTATTAGGACTCAAAAATATACTTGATTTAGCCAGACTCAAGATTTGCCCTGAACTGGCACAATAGTTATCCAGTACTTGCTCTTCCAAATCCGCCGAATGATTCTTTCTCTAGTCAGATGAGAGAAGCCACGGAAGTACAGGGATGGACGGCGGAGAAAAGAAGACAGGATGAGAGAAGCCCAATTCGCTAGCTCGATCACCCACGCTGTACATTTGCTTGTTTTTTTCTCGCTTTTGTTACTCTTGGTTCAATGAAAAATGGCCTCTCCCAATGTTTCTTCTTAATTTTGAAAAATAGAAAAATCACAAACTATCGTTAGATCTTAAAAGCGTTTTTTAATTCCGGAAAATATTGACCAATTGACAAGGAATTAATAAGTCTGATTTTTTTTCACACGTATAAGGAATAACCACAAATTAAAAAAATGCTCATAAATTTTTAAAAATTCAAAAATTTCTAAAAACTATTATGCAGGACTTCGAAAAAATGTACATACATTATAATATTCAGCATGAATTTTGAAATGGTTGAATTCAATAATAAATTTGAAAATTTCAAAAAAGATCATGTGTTTTAAAAATATTCATGAATTTGAAAAAAAATGTGTATGAAATTAAAATGGAGAATAATAAGTAGGAAACATGAAAATAAAAATAAGTCATAAATAAGTCTAAAGCGACCATCTCAGCAACATCTGTCTCCATTCCTATCAACTTGATGAAGGGGTGCACGCATACCCAGACCTCACACCAAAGCCCAACAACATCCAAAGCAGGATGCCCCAACCAAGCAGCACTGCAAGATCTAGGGCACACACCGACTCAGTGGACTCTCGGTGGTCACCGCACGTGGACGCTGCAGAGGTCACTGCCACCACCTTCCCCCGATCCATCTTCAAAGCAGGTACTAACGCATCAACCTTGTCAAGCCACAACGCCACCACCTTGCGCTCGTCCATCAACACATGTCCACCGTCGAGACCCCGCTGCTCCATGCCGCCGAGACCCGCCGTTGTCGGCGTGCTAGATGACACGCCAATCCTCCTTCGCCAACACCACCTACCGCCCACTAGTCCCATCCCATCCGCCTGCAGTTTCTCTAACCGAGTACCCGAATGCCCCAGGCGGCGCCTCCAGGACGGGCACAACACACATAGTGCCTCAGCCACCCAATCAGAGAAGATTTTGGGTCTACACGCGGACATGGGGTTGGGTGTAGGTGAGAGACCTCGACGACGCCTGCAAGTAGGAGAGCGGTGACCTTGGTCGTCGCCACCATCCAGGTGAGTGAGCGGTCCATTGTTTCCTCTGGTATGAATCCACCACTACCAGCCCCTGCCAATGCACCGATGCCGACGGTCGAGACCGCAAGCAACCAAGTGCAGCGTGAGAGAGGATGAACCGAGGAGGAGGTCTGCCGGCAAGTTACCGCCCACGTGGTCAAGAAGTTATTCATCCACCACCCGCGAGCGCCAAGAGCCGAGGGTGCTGCTGCCACTACCCCGTCCAGATCGACAGCCACGCCGGGCCATCGCCACCCACCACGTCATCCGTATGTATCCAGAGTAGAGCCAACGGTCGCGCTGCCCCCCGCGCTCCGTCCGTAAGCCGCCGCCCATGAACAGGGCGGAGCAGCACGAGCGCCACCGCCACCACTCCTTAGCTGTGGCTCGGGTTTGCCTGGCGCCAGCCTCAGGCGGCGGCACACAGGTTCACCCCCAAGCCGCCAGGGAAGGGGCGACGCGGTTGTCAAGGGTTCACCACAATAGTTCATTGGCTTGCGATACATCCAGGTAACCACGTCCACGATACATAGACGCCAGCTCAGTTGTAGCAGTCCAGAAAGAAGCAGAAACAAGAAACTAGCACTACTTCTGTAGACGTTTATCCACTCCCAACAAGTTGTTTCAAAGTAAAAGTGTAAAAGTGCAATTTGATTACTGAAATGTCAACAAGCTGTATCAAAGATAAACCGCCATCATTCGATCTATTACTTGGTTGAGGTGAAAAGTTGTCAAAAAGGTAAAACAGCATTTGCTCGAACCAGGCATCACCGTTTCCATTTACATAAAACGAAAAGACAAATTTGCTGAGCTAGAGGGAAACAGCAAGACAAATTCGAAAATCAACACATAACTGGACAGGAAACATTTGCTCGTATAAAATGATTCACTACATGCGCATCAGACAAAATAGCAGGATTAAATGATGCAATGGATGCAGAACCAAGAGGCAAGAAATTGATTTCAAAGCCAGCACGATACGTATATTAGACATCACTCGAGACCACCATAATTCGTTACTTCCCAAATAATGAGATTCGACGATCAACAACTATCTGCTCCAACTAAAATATAGCAACAATGCATCATGATCCTTATCATCACCAACGCAGAGAGAACATGCTGGGGACAACCCACATTTGTTGGCGGATGCTTTTGAGGCCACGAGAACAAACACATTTGAACCTAATTTGGAGCCATCTCCCTGCTGTGGATTCTCCAACCCAAGTGCGACCTAACTCTTAGACTTGGAGGTATAGCAGTATATGCAGTTGCTCCTCCCTCCCCATTTCTCTGGGTTTATGCAAGGCAATGCCTGGCTTCTCACATCCTTGCTGATGAATATCGCCCAATAGTTCTGGCAGTCCCTCGTCCAGCTTCTACCGGTGCTCCGCATTGGTACCTCTATCTCGGTGGGGTCCGGCCTCTCGACGCTCTTCTGGTTTGATCGCTGGGCCGGCGACTCTCCCTTTGCGGCCCGCTTCCCCACCCTCTTCTCTATCTCTGTCGATCCTATGATCTCTGTTGATAGGGCCCTTCTTGACTTAGGGCGTCTTGCTTTCCGTCGGCCCTTTGGGCCGGCAGAATCAGCCGCCTGGCGTGAATTGCTTGACTGCGCTGCTCTGCATGAGCCGTTGGTGGATGGGGATCAGGATCTTGTGCGCTGGCACCTGGAGCCGTCGGGCCAGTTCTCTACCAAATCGCTATACTTGGCCATTGCCCCCTCCTCCACTCCCCTCCCCCTATCGATGGTGTGGTCCGTCCGTGTCCCCCTGAAGATTCGCATCTTCATGTGGCAGTGGATCCGTGGACGGGTCCCGTCCGGTGTGGAGGTCCGCAAGCGTAATGGCCCGGGCACTGGTATTTGCCCCCTCCGCCCGGTTCCTTTGTAGCTGCTTTCGCGAGATTGTCGGTGGGAGTTGGTGCCACACCAATTTCCCAGACTTATTTGCTGAACTCCAATTGTCCCCTTCGTCCTCTCGCCACATTAGGTGGTTGGAGGTTGGGGTCCTTGCCTGGACGCTTTGGACCGTTCGCAATAAGCTTGTGATCCAGCGTACTCCTCTCCGTCGCGCTGCTGATGCTCTCTACAAATTCTCGGGTTTCTTGCAGCTTTGGCGGCCGCTTAGCCGCCCCCTGGATCGGGACGCCATCTCAGCCTTCATCGCCGATCTCCGCTCGATGGCCGTCCGCCTGTCGCCCCCGCCCCCGCCGCCTCCGCCGGAGCCTGACTAGATCGCCTGCGCTGGGTAGGCTTTGTTTTTTCTCTTTCTTCTGGGCTTGTTGAGCTGTGCCCTCAGCAGAACCTTAATACTTTGTTGTGATACTTGGGTGGTGTGTGTGTGTGGACCTGTTGTGGTTGTATGTCTTGTGGCGGTTTGCTTTATTTATAAAGTGAGGCGAAAGCCTTTTTCGGTAATATCGCCCAATTCTCTAACTTCTCCACCTTCAGCCATAATACAGGCTCAAACGAAAGGTCAAGGCGAAACACTTGGAATGTTCTTGCTGATACTAGAATAGATCCCCGAAAGCGGACCAAGAGAAGCATATCACCACAAGCCACCAGCCATGCATCGAAAAGTTTCTGTTTATTGATCTTGCTAGACACCACAACCGGAAGTTTTTGTATTCTTATCTGGGGTGTCATGTGCACTTTGAAGAGCCTGTGATCACAATCCAAGCCAAACACTTGCCCTTGGAAGACCACGATTTGCTTGATTTATCCACGATAATGAGACATGAGTTAGCTGATGCTAGTGGAGCAGTGAGAGCTCCAAAGATGCACTCAGTGCCTTCCAACACCGACAATTGTGGAAACGAGGTAGTAACCCCTGTGCAGATGACCAAAGGAAGCGTCAATGAAGCAAAAACATTTCAGACGACTTGGCGGGGCATTAATCCCATGAGAAGTCCAAACTATGGGAATATCAAAGCCCTGGTAGGTGGTGTCTCGGTTGGCTATATCAATGACATGACATTGGCATGTCGGCACCAGGAAATCTCGAGCAGAATGAGGATGAGGCGAGCGTGAAGAGTCAACAGGTTGGAGAAGTAGAGGTGGGAAGAGCCAAGATATATTTGAATGGACATGAAGAAAACAGGGCACGCCAAAAGCGGCACGTGGCTTCAAAGGCAAGAAGACCATGGAATGAGCCAGCCGAGCAATGATAATCTCCAGTAGGACGTACGGAAGGTCTGCCCAGCCCCGGAATCTGTCAGACATGTCAGAGACACCTATATAGCAGCCCTTGCTCTTGGAAATAATTGCAGCCCCTGTACAACAAAAGAAAATAAATTACACACATTAGAGGAATGAACTGAATAACAGAAGAATAGAAATCGAATTCCAGACATAAATCGCAAAGGTATGGGGAACATATTTGCCCAATGAATGCTGAATCGCTGATAAGGTAGTCGTAAGCACACAGAGATCAGAATATACATACATGCCTCTAATGGCACATTAAAAATATCGACAACCCGATGCAGACGGTACAATTATCCTTGTTGATAAATATGCAACCGTATGTCAAAGTGTGCCTGCAGCCTATATGATAAAATGAGTATGGCATTCGGATTGTTAACATAGGTCTAGTATGTCATGTACACGTACCTTGTATGTATGTAATTGTATGCTGATTGTTATATATAGAGAGAGACGTGGAGAAACTGCCAAGAAGATTGTAGCCGCCGCCTCCTCCTTCTCCTCCACAAAAAGCTAGGGTTTTTGCCTCCCGCCGCCGCCGCCGCAGGTCCGCCTACTCTCCGATGGCCTTAGGGCCATGGGGGCGCAGTGGATCTCGGCAAGGGTCGGCGGGAGGGCTCCGTTTTTAATCGTTTCTTTCAGTTTTGCTAGGGTTTGTGTCCTGCTCAGGAAGACGAGATGGCGGCGGCTCCCTGAAGATGGAATAAAGGTCTCCCCGCCTAGCCCCCGTTCCGGCGATGCGTCTAGCATCGTTGGTGGGCGTGTGGAGGTGTGTCTCCGGCGGATCTATCTTTGGTGGATTTGCTCGGATCTCGTCGTTGTTCGTCTACGTTCGTGTGTCTTCGGATTGGATTTTTCTGATCTACGTTATTCTTCATCTGCGGCGGTTGCTGTTCTGGTGCGCTGGTCCTACGGGGCCTTAGCACGACGACTTCCCGACTGTCTACTACAACAAGTTGTGCCCGACTCCGGCGATGGAGGGGCGATGACGGCGGCGCGCCTTCGGCTCGCTTCAGTGCTGGTAGTTGTCGCTAGGTGGTCTACGGATCTGGATGTAATTTCTATTATTTCTGGTATTCGTTGTACTGCCATGATTGAAGATGAATAGATCGGAAATTTTTTTCGCAAAAAAAAAAAGAGAGAGACGTGGAGAGGCTTTGCCCCACGGAAAACCCTAAACACTATTCTCAAACTTGGTATTAGAGCCTACCCTAGCCGCCGCCGCCCCTCCTCCCACCGCCGCCGCCACCGCCGCCGCCGCTGCCGCAGCTTCTTCGCGGCCGCCGCGATGTCCACCGCGCCGGCATCCACGATGACCCCCTCCTCTGTGCTCACGCTCACCACTCCCTCCGCGCTCGTCCCGATCGCCCCGTCATCGCTCCACCCGCCGCGACGGCTCCCACGCCCGTCCTTCCGCCCATCGCGGTCGCGCTTGACCGCAGCAACTTCATGCTCTGGAGGGCGCTTGCCCTCCCCAACTTCGCCGGAGTGCGCCTCCACGGCTTCCTCGACGGCTCGGCCACCATGCCGGCGCCGACCGTGACGACAGGCACCGGCGATGCCGCCCGCTCCGTGTCCAACCCCGACTATGAGCAATGGTGGACGCTGGGTCAGAAGGTTCTCGGGCATCTCCTTGGTTCGATGAGCGTGGAGATCTCCGCGCAGCTCATTGGCTGAAGGTCGGCCGCCGCCGGCTGGGCGGCCGTGCACACCATGTTCGCCGCCGAGAACAACGCCGGCGTGCGCAACCTCCGGCGCCAGATTCAGGCGCTGCGCAAGGGAGATCGTCCCGCCGGAGAGTACATGCAGAAGGTCAAGGCCCTCGCTGACTCGATGGCCGCCGCCGGCTCTCCTCTTCGTGATGATGAGATCATCGACTATATGCTGACCAGGCTCGGCTCGGCGTTCAACCCCATCGCCGCCTCCATGAACTTCGCGGGCGTGCCAATCACGCTTTCTACTCCAGCATTCTCCACTACGAGGCCCTTCAGCAGCAGCAGTCCGAGCACGAGGATTCACAGTCCTCCGCCAACGCCGCGTCTCGGCCGGTCTACAACAACACTTCCGGCCGAGCCTCCGATTCTGGCCGCCAGAGCGGCGGCCGCACCTCCGCCGGTTCCCTCCCGCCTGGCTCGGGTGGCTATGGCAACAACCAGGGTAGCGCCTCTGGTCACAACAGCAACGGCGGCAATGGCCGCAATGGAGGAGGAAACGGAGGTGGCAACGGGGGTGGTCGCAACCGCCGCTGGCGTCCCCGGTGCCAGCTATGCAAGAATTGGGGTCATGAGGCCGGCGACTGTCGCAGCCGCTATGATCACGACCACCGCGCCGCCAACTCTGCGTCCACACCCTCCTCCCATGAGCCACCGCACTGGATCCTGGACACCGGTGCGACGGACCACCTGACGAATGATCTTGATCGTCTGCACTTCCACGAGTGCTACGGCAGGAAGGATCAAGTGCAAGTGGCAAACGGTGTAGGTTTGTCTATTTCGAATATTGGTCATTCCACTATACCCGGTTCATCTCTTCGCTTACGCAATATTCTTCGTCTACCACATATTCATCAACATCTTCTCTCCGTTTATCGTCTCGTCCTTGATAATGATGTTTTTGTGGAATTTCACCGTTTCTTTTTCCTTGTCAAGGACACGGCCACGAAGAAAATCCTTCTTCACGGTAGATATCAGGGTGGCCTCTACCCCATACCGTTTGGTCGAGCGTCGTCATCCTCCACTCGCCAAGCGTACCTCAGCGTCAAGACCACCCCGTCCCAGTGGCATCAGCGTCTCGGTCATCCCTCGAATAACATTGTTCAACACATTGTTAGGAATAATGATTTAGTGTGTTCTTCTGAACGTCAGACTTCCGTGTGTGATTCTTGTAAGTGTGCTAAAAGTCGACAATTGCCTTATAATTTATCACATCATGTTTCCACTATGCCTCTTGAGTTAATTCATTTGGATGTTTGGGGGCCAGCTATTGCTTCTTCCGGAGGTTATAAATATTATGTGAGCTTTGTTGACGATTACTCATGTTTCTCTTGGATTTATCTCCTTAAGCATAAGTCTGACGTTGCGCAAGTATTTTATGCCTTTCAGGCGCATGTTGAGCGTCTTCTCCACACTAAAATCATAGCTGTTCAGTCCGACTGGGGTGGTGAGTATCACCGGTTACATCGTTATTTCCAACGCACTGGCATCTCTCATCGTGGGTCGTGCCCGCACACGTCTCAGCAGAACGGCATTGCTGAACGCAAACACCGTCATCTTGTTGAAACAGGTCTGGCTTTGCTAGCTCATTCTTCTCTCCAATTGCGTTTTTGGGATGAGGCCTTCCTTACGGCAATGCTATCTCATTAATCGCATGCCTACACCTATTCTTCAACACGATACACCCATCTACCGTCTCCTTAAGGTGCACCCAGATTATAAGTTTCTTCGTACTTTTGGGTGCGCCTGCTGGCCTAGTTTGCGCAAATATAATGCACACAAGCTTGCTTTCCGATCCACCATGTGTGTTTTCTTGGGCTATAGTCCGATGCATAAGGGATACAAGTGTCTTGATCGTTCCACGGGACGTATTTACATCTCCCGTGATGTTGTTTTCGACGAGTCTGTTTTTCCTTATGCCACTCCTGGGGTCACTGTCGATGTCTCTTCGTTGGCTGATGTTCTCTCTTTTCCTCCCACTGAACCGGCTACGGGTGACCAAATGCGCAAATACGACTTGTCCTATTTGTCTACTGACACGTCTGTCCCAGGCCCTGTTGCTTCTGTGCAGGATTCTTCGGCTCCGCCCTCTCCGATGCCCAACATGCATGGCGCCTTCACGCCCTCTGCCCGCCGCCCCCATGTGGCTGACGCCCAGCCCTCCTCGGCGATCGACGTGCATGGGCCATGCACGTCTCCCCGCTCGGCTCCCGCGTCGCCTGGCTCGGCTCCTACGTCGCCCGACTCGGTCGCCGCCTCGCCCGGCCTGACTAGTCCATCAGCTGCCGCCGCGCCCGGCTCGCCGAGCCCATCCACGGGCCCGGCCGCCTCGCCCGGTTCCTCCGCGGCCTCCTTGCCGCACGGTGATGCGGTGTCCTCCACTCCGGTCCTCGAGGATGCGGCTCCGTCATCGCCACCGCAGCTCGCGTCGCCCTCTGTCGAGGGGAGTTCAGCTCCCTCGACTGCGACGCCCCCAGCTGCTCCTGCACACACCATGGTTACCCGCACCCGTGATCATACTCGCCGTGCCCTTGTTCCTACTGACGGGACTATCCGCTATGATCCCCGTCGCCGTGCGTTTCTTGCGGTGCCTGTCTCTCATCGTGACGCTCTCCGTGAGACTGCCTGGCGTACCGCAATGATTGATGAACTCACCGCTTTGCATCACAACAAGACTTGGGTTCTTGTGCCTCGGCCGCGCGGTGTCAATGTTGTCGGGAGCAAATGGATCAAGACTAAGCACCGTCCGGATGGTTCTGTTGATAAGTACAAAGCTCGTTTGGTCGCCCGTGGTTTCACACAGCAGCTTGGCATTGACTATGGTGATACCTTCAGTCCGGTTGTCAAGCCGGCCAATGTACGTTTGGTTCTTGCCTTGGCTGTTTCTCGCGGCTGGAGTCTTCGGCAGATTGATGTCAGCAATGCTTTTCTTCATGGGTATCTCTCCGAGGACGTCTATATGCAGCAGCCACCTGGTTTCGAGGATGCTCGTTTTCCCTCGCATGTGTGCAAGCTTCAGCACGCCCTCTACGGACTCAAGCAGTCCCCTCGTGCATGGTATGCTCGGCTCAGTGCCCGTCTTCTCGCTTTGGGGTTTGCCTCCTCCAAAGCAGATACATCTCTGTTTTACTTCCGCTATCGTGATGTTCAGATCTATATGCTTGTCTATGTGGATGACATTGTCATTGCCGGATCTTCTCCACGCGCGGTTGATGGCCTTGTTCAAGCCCTCGCTACCAGTTTTCCTATCAAAGACCTTGGGCCGTTGGAGTATTTCCTTGGTTTGGAAGCGTCCTACAATTCAGGGGGGATGACATTGACTCAACGGAAGTATGTCTTGGATCTTTTACATCGTGTGAGCATGGAGAATTGTAAGCCTACTTCCACACTGTTGTCTACTTCCGAGCAGCTTGCACGAGTGTCTGGACAACCTCTCAGTACCAATGATTCTTTCCGGTGTCGTAGTGTTGTTGGTGGACTGCAATACTTAACACTCACCCGTCTGGATATTTCATTTGCCGTGAACAAGGTGTGTCAGTTCCTCTCGCAGCCCACTGATGCACATTGGGAAGCAGTTAAGCGGACTTTACACTATGTGAATGGGACATTGCATACAGGGCTGAAATTTTGCAAGGCTGTCTCTACTAGCATTAGTATCTTCACTCATGCAGATTGGGCAGGTTGTCCGGATGATCGTCGATCAACTGGAGGTTTCGCCATATTCGTTGGACCAAACCTGATTTCCTGGAGTTCGAAGAAACAACCAACAGTGTCGAGATCGAGCACAGAGGCCGAGTACAAAGCCTTGGCGAATGGAGCTGCTGAAACCATCTGGGTAGAGTCACTACTCAAAGAGCTTGGAGTGTCTCAGCAGCGTGTTCCGGTTCTCTGGTGTGATAACTTAGGGGCCACATATCTAACTGCCAACCTAGTTTTCCGTGCACGTACCAAGTACATCGAGATTGATTTTCACTTTGTACGTGAGCGTGTTGCTTCTGAAGCTCTTGAGGTCAGATTCATTTCTTCTAACAATCAGCTGGCTGATGTGTTTCCTAAACCAGCAACCAGACAGATGCTAGACCGTTTTAGTACCAATCTAAACCTTGTACAGAGTAGAAGTTCAGATTGAGGGGAAGTGTTAACATAGGTCTAGTATGTCATGTACACGTACCTTATACGTATGTAATTGTATGCTGATTGCTATATATATATATATATATATATATATATATATATATATATAGACGTGGAGAGGTTTGCCCCACGGAAAACCCTAAACCCTATTCTCAAACTCGGATGTCCCCGCGAATTAAGTCGCTCAAGACTTCAAAATTTGCAATTAAGTCAGAATTAAGATGGAACAACACATTGTTGTACTGCATGAGAAAATGTCGACATAACTAACATGAAATTGTTTCCAGACCAGGAAATCATCCAACACCAATACTTCGTGTTCTAGCAGAAGGTTCCTTGCAGGCAGGAGGGCATCCGTAGCTACCTGAAGATTTGGACGAGGTACAGAGCGGGAGCATACCTGAAGATGAAGGTGAGTCCACCACGGCGACGGCGACGCTGACGACGACAGCGACAATGCAGCGACCTTCGCGTCCGCCTTAGTTATGTGTACCAAACTACCAATACCAATCATCTAAGGGTAACCGAGTATATTGGCCAAGGTGAGCCAGACCGTCATTGTGCCAAATCTCTCTTCTTATCCGTTCAAGAAAAGAGTCACTTTTAGCCCTAAAAAAAGAGTCACTTCTTCTGTTCCCTCGTCTCCTCCCTTGCAATTACTTAAGCCACTGAAGGAAAACAATTTTTGGAACTAAACATATGGAGGACTGAATTGTTTTTTTTCGAAAGGTGGGACACCCCGGCCTCTGCATCTAAAAGATGCATACGGCCACATATATAAATAAAAAGGAGGTTCAACAAGGTCTTAATGTCTCAAAGCAAAATAGAAAACGGCCAGCTCACACAGAGCTAGAGCGCCAAAAACAAAAGACTCAAAAGCCCCAACCGGCTGGGGTAACACAAGATAGGGAAATTAATTGCCTATCCTATTACATGACCGCCATCCAAACCGGTTGAAGATATCCCGCGCCACCATCTCCCACCAGACAGATCCAGTAACCAAATGCTCCCTGGCCTCCGTCGGAGTGAGTAAGGGCCACATACGGATCAACGCAGTAGCCCGGAATAAAACCTGCAAAAAATGAATAGTTATTTTTCTGTTAAAAGCCAAATAATTCCCGCAGTTCCAAATTGCCCATAACAACGCGCATACTCCTACACGAATGTGTCTAGCTGTTTCGGACTCTATCCCAACAAGCCACGTTCCAAATAACGTACAGACCGAATTCGGGGGAGTAATGTTAAAAGCAATTTGCATGGTACGCCACAAGACTCTCGCCAACGGGCAGTCAAACAAGAGGTGCTTGATATTCTCGTCCCGATCACAGAAACTACACCTAGTAGATCCTGCCCAGTTGCGCTTAATCAAATTATCCTTTGTTAAATTTACTTGTTTATGCACAAACCACATAAACACTTTAATCTTCAAAGATACTTTGACTTTCCTAACGTGTTTGG
The DNA here is from genome assembly GCA_021437245.1 of Aegilops speltoides. Classification (NCBI taxonomy): domain Eukaryota; kingdom Viridiplantae; phylum Streptophyta; class Magnoliopsida; order Poales; family Poaceae; genus Aegilops; species Aegilops speltoides. The sequence goes on along the minus strand of CM038147.1, from coordinate 12,571,553 downwards.
AACTTGGAATAACACTAGACTTGATGACATCGAGAAACATCGACTTGACTGTGAAGTCTCCAGACCTAGTAAGCTTCCAGCGCAACTGATCTGGCTGATGAGTTAGCTGAACCTCCATCAGTCTACTCACCAGATGAAGCCATGTTTCCCATCGGTCACCAACTAGAACCCTCCGAAATTGCAAATTAAGAGGGACAGACTGCATAATCGTTGCAACGAGAGTAACACGATGCCGAACAATACGATACAAGGACGGATACTGGAGCGCCAAAGGCGTATCACCAAGCCACATATCCTCCCAGAAGCGAGTGGTATGACCATCACCGACAATAAACTTTGTTCTATGAAAGAAGGCAGCTTTGACTCTCATAAGCCCCTTCCAGAACGGCGAGTCAGTTGGTCGCACTGTCACCTGGGACAAAGTTTTGGACTGTAGATACTTACTACGGAGAATATGCGCCCAGGTTGCCTCGGTCTCAGCAGACAACTTAAAAAGCCACTTATTCAGGAGACATCTGTTCTTGACTTCAAGATTCTGAATACCAAGGCCCCCCTGGTCCTTTGGTCGACAGATGATATCCCACTTGGCGAGACGGTATTTTCTCTTTAGTTCGTCGCTCTGCTAGAAAAATCGGGATCGATAGAAGTCCAGTCTTTTCTTGACTCCTACTGGGACTTCAAAGAAGGATAAGAGAAACATTGGCATACTCGTAAGCACCGAATTAATAAGAATTAATCGGCCTCCATATGACATAAGTTTTCCTTTCCAGCAACTCAGTTTCTTCTCAAACCAATCCTCGATGCATTTCCACTCACTGTTAGTTAGATTGCGATGGTGAATGGATATTCCTAGGTATGTAAAAGGTAAAGCCCCCAATTCACACCCAAACAATTGCCTATAAGCCTCTTGTTCTTCCTTGGATCTATCAAAGCAGAACAACTCGCTTTTATGAAAGTTAAGCTTCAATCCCGTCAATTGCTCGAATAAGCATAGCACCAACTTCATATTTCTCGCTTTTGCCAGGTCGTGCTCCACAAAGATGATTTATATCATCGGCGTACTGCAGGATGGACACGCCACCATCAACTAGATGAGGCACCAAGTCACCCACCTGACCAGCCCCCTTTGCCCTACCTATCAGGATTGCCAACATATCAACCACAATGTTGAAAAAGATAGGAGACATGGCATCACCTTGTCGCAGGCCCTTGTGTGTCTGGAAATAATGACCTATATCGTCATTCACTTTAATTCCAACACTCCCTTTTTGCGTGAAAGATTCTACCTTTCTTCTCCAAGCTTCATCAAAACCCTTCATGCGTAAGGCCTGTTGAAGGAAAGGCCATTTGACCTCATCGTACGCCTTCTCGAAATCCACCTTGAAAATAACTCCATCAAGTTTCTTCGTGTGGATATCATGGAGCGTTTCATGAAGGACCACAACCCCTTCGAGGATGTTCCTATCCGGCATGAAAGCAGTTTGAGTAGGCTGCACGACAGCATGCGCAATCCGTGTGAGCCTAATCGTTCCGACCTTGGTAAATTTTTTGAAACAAACATTAAGAAGATAGATGGGCCTGAATTGCTCAATTCTCACAGCCTGTGTTTTCTTAGGAAGCAAGGTTATGGTCCCGAAATTGAGTTGAAAGAGATGAAGCTGTCCCGAGAACAAATCATGGAACATCGGCAATAGGTCCAATTTAATAATATGCCAGCACTTCTTATAAAACTCAGCCGGGAATCCATCCGGGACGTGAGCTTTATTATTTTTCATCTGTGAAATGTCCTCGAACACCTCCTTTTCAGAAAATGGAGCAGTTAAAATCTCATTCTCAATAGTAGTAAGTTGAGGCACGTCCTCAACCCTAGACTCATCCAGAGACACATAGTTAACCTCTGGGGGTCCAAACAACTGCTTGTAATATTCAGTGATGTAAAGCTTTAGGTTCTCCTGACCAATAATCGTTCCTTCATCCTGTTCAAGCTGAAATATCCTCTTCTTCCTGTGTTTGCCATTGGCAATCATGTGGGAGAATTGAGTGTTCGCGTCCCCCTGCACCACTCTTCGAACCTTGGCCCTCAGAGCCCACTTTAATTCTTCTTCATGAAGAAGCTCTTTCAGCCTCATCTCAGCCTCAAGCTTGGCATGGAGCTCTGCAGTTCGCAGAATCGTGGTTTCTGCTTTTACATCTAAGGACTGAATAAAGGGTGAGTAGCCGTTCCTTTTCAGCCTTATAAACTCCACTAAGATGCTTAGCCCACCCACAAAGGAAACTTCTCAGGTGTCTAATCTTATTCTGCCATCGCTCAAGCACAGTTCTACCTCCTGCATCCTTAGCCCACTCTCTGGCTACGAGATCAAGGAAGCCTTCTCTCTCAAACCAAGCCAGCTCAAACGAGAACAAGCTCTTGTTTCCCGGGTGAGAGGCCTCACCAGAATCTATAAACAAAGGCGTGTGGTCAGAAATACCCCAAGAGAGAGCCTGAACCGTGACGAAGGGAAACTTCTGTTCCCATTCAACATTTGGCAATACACGATCCAACTTTTCAAACGTTGGATTCAGCAACGCATTGGCCCAGGTAAATTTTCTGCCGAAAGCTCTGTCTCTCCCAGATCCAAGATTTCAATGATGGTATTAAACATGAATGACCATCTGCCATCAAAATTATCATTGTTCTTCTCATCCCGCCTCCTAATAATATTAAAATCACCCCCCACCAGGATAGGCAACTACTCAGAGCCGCAAATCCTAACCAGATCCGTCAAGAACTCTGGTTTTTGCTCGGACTGTGCGGCACCATATACCGCCAATAAAGCCCAGTTAAACCCATCCGCCTTCGACCTCACCCTAAACTTTACCGCAAAATCTCCCATGACTACACTTCGGACTTCTAGGGACTCGCATTTAACCCCGAGTAAGATCCCCCTGATCTTCCTCGCGGTGGCAGACAGTGCCAGTCGAAATCAACTCCGCCCGATAAGGTATTTAGAAAACGTGGCGATAAGTTATCTCTGCCAGTCTCCGACAATGCGATAAAGTCCAAGCTATGTTCTAGAGATGTCTCCGCAAGAAACCTTCTTTTAGCCAAGTCTTTTAGACCTCTGCTATTCCAAAAGATTCCTTTCATATCTCATCATGGAATTTTTTAGCCGTCCGGATCCGAGCACTCCTATGCACTGCGGAATTCGGGTAGATCTTCCGCTTCCATTTAGGCTTAGGAATGATCGCACTCTCCGGCTGGTCCTCACAACCAGGCTCAGAAGCAGAAACCACAACAATCTCCCCACCCTCATCCACCTCCTCAGGCTCACGAGGAGGTGGAGCGAGATCCGCGCAAAACTGATCGAGAACCCTAATGTCCAAAGCATCAATCTCAGAATCATTCATGGGTTTATCCGCCGCTATGTTACAAATCATCTCTAAGGCCCGCTCAACCTCTAAGTCCAACATATCATTAACAGAGATTGAAATTTCACTATCATTACTACCTAGTGGAATTCCTATCTGGTTTGCATTTTTAATGATCTCAGCATTAGAGAAATGCATAATAGAATTAGAAACATCGACCGACATACCAGTAGTGACCTCAACGTCATGAATCTTGGCCGCCCTCACGGCGCACAACTGCTGAATGTCGTCCACCTCCGGATGATCCCGTAGACGGCTGTTGAGCCGACGCCCCTCCGAGACCGGGTCCGGAATACCACCGAACGCGATCACCTCCTCCCGAGTGGCCCTGCTCGTTGTGAGGCCTCCTGACTCACTCCGAACACGTGCCCGGTCGTCCTCCATCGATGATCCAGCTGGACCACCGGACACTGAAGGAGCGCTCAACTGCACTGGCGACGCCTGTCGCACCCCACCATCGGGAGACCGCACGAAGCCGGGAGATGGCGGAGCCTGGGCCACCTGCCCGAGCTCCCCGTCCACCCCTTTCCTCCGGCCATCAGGGAACACCAGCGCCCCAAGAGGGCAGTCCTCTCTAGGCACCCCAAGAGGATGGGGCTCCGAGTCTACCTGCCCCGAGTCTCCTCCAGAAAGCTCAGCCTCCGGCCTGGCAATAGGAGAGGGAGGTACCGAGGCCACCTGCCTCGGACCCCCTCCCGAATAAGCAATCTCCACCACGGAGACCTCGTCCATCACACACTCAGACTGAGGATCAGGAACGAGCATGTGGGAGGGGACCTCCTCCTCACGCCTGACCGGATACGGCAAAACCTCTAGATCTGGACTCACAACATCATCAAAAGCCAGAACAGGTAGTGTATGCACAAACACCTCATCTGACTCCACCCTCTCACCCTAGAGCTTCGGGGGTGCAGAGGCAGGCTCAAAAGATCTGAATCTGAGAGTAGTCGTAGGCACCGAAGAGGGTGGTTCCGTCCTATCCCCTGACGTCTGAGATACAGCTCCTGGTGCGGTAGACGACTCTCGCTCAGCATCATAAACCGGCGCCTCCTTAAGCCCCGAGCCGTCGTCTCCCTCGTGCATATCAGAATCAGTTCCGTTAGCCGCTTCGGCGAACAAAGTCTCATCCTCAAATGCAATCGCGAGGGTGTATACCTGTCCTCGATAGGCCCACTTGACCACCTCGGGCACACACTCAATCTCCAGGACACTGACCAACAGACGGGCAATACCGTGAGCTCTGGTGAAATCCATATCCACTCACTCCAGTCTCTCCACTAGAATACCCACACTAGCCACCACCCGAGCATCCTGCATGGGCTTCAATGGGGCCCTAGAAAAACGCAGCCACACCTGAGTCAAAGGCTTACCCTGAGGCTCGACTCTCTTCCACTCATGGAACTCAAGCACACCATCAGTACCCGACACCTTGCACATCCCAAAACTCAGAAGTCGCTGAAGATCCTCCATAGAAGGGAACTCAACCCTAAACAATTTGTCCTCAAGATTAACAAGCTCCCACTGAAAGTCACCAGGAGCTAACTCCTTCAGCCTCTGCACAATCTGTGCCTCAGAGACCTCTGCTCGGGTAACTTTAACTACCCCAGTAGTCAAACTCAAGGTCTCGTCAGGAGCCTCGCTCTCAGAAGGAGACTCGAAGAATGTTAGTTCAGCGCAGTACACTCCATACATCCTGAGAGACGGTGCCTGATCTCGCAGAAACAGACAATCCCGCGTATCATGTGCCGGTTTGCCACAAGTGCCACACAGCTCAGCCACACACTCAGCAATGAACTGACCCTTGCCTCCGCATCGATAGCACAACATTTTCTCTTTCTTACGCGCCCACTTGGACGCCCTCTCTGAATCAGCCTTATCTGAAGCATCCACCAACGCAGCCAAAATCGTGTCACCCCCGGGTACCTCAGCATTAGCGAGGGCCGACACCACCTCCAAAGCTTGACCTGACAGCATCGTCCCCTCAACAGGCCCATCAACGGCCATATGATCGACAACAGGTGGGGGAGGTTGTCGTGGTCGGTACCGGCCACCCCGACCACCTTGACCACCACGACGACCGCGGAAGCCTCCTCGCTGTCTAAATGCCGGGCCAGAAGCCCCCTCTGCCGAACCATCGCACTGCCAAGCGTAACCTCGACCACCACCCATCGACGACGAGCCACGGTGCAGACCTACCCCATAGGCGTCGAAACCATCATCTCCCCATTGCCCCCGGGGCGCGGCATTAGCACCACCCACTCCGGGTTGAGGAACCACCTGCGTCTGCACAGCCCCAGTCGGCGGTTTGGCGACGATGTGAGGCTGCGGTACTGGCCTATGCTGTTGACCCACCGACCCCGGCACCCTCGTCGTCGGCGGCTTAGGCGTCGCGCCGCCCCGACCAGTGGCACCACCAGCCAGTCCAGGCGCCTGCGGCTGTGGAGCCGCACTTATGCCGCCACGTCCAGGAGCCATGAGAGAAGCACCAGGCACCGCCGCGTGGGCGCCGACAGGCAACGCGGTGCCACGTCCCATGGCCGCACCTGCCATCGCACCCCCCCCCCTGACCCGCCGCCGACAGCACCGAGGGCGCGACACCATGGCTAGCCCCAGGGAGCAGGGCACCACGGCAGGAAGCAGCGGCCGGCGGTAGCACAACCGAGGGCGCCGCTCCACGGCCACCACCAGAACCTGACGGATGCGCGACCCCTCCGCGGCCCGCCCCAGGGGGCTCGGCCGGTCTTTTCCCCGCCGCACCACGTCCAGCCATGGACTCGAGCGAGTGAATGCGTCGACCGCGACCGCCACGATCAGCACACCGATGAGGACTCCGTCGAAAGAAATCCCTACGGCGCGTGTTGGAACCAGAGGAGACAGATTGATCGCTGCATGGAGAGTCCCTATACGACGCATTTTGCGTCATGCAGAAAATTGACGCACAGGGTCGACGCGCGACTGGGCCGGCCCACCAACGCGCCCGTTCGTTGTTTTCCTACGCGACGCAAAAAATAGATGTGAAACAAACGAGAACAGCAGCGTTCGATCCCAAGACCTCGCACAAAAAATAGTCATAACTGCAAACGATCAGCCACTACACCAAACAATGGCAGCTGTACAAACTAGGGGCAAAATGCTATAAGAATACACAGGAAGGTTGAGATTTGAAAAACATTCCCTCAAAGTTGCAAACAGTTTTGAAATGCCGCAATTATTTTTTATATTACAAACAGTTTTCGAATAAGTGATTTTTTATTTCCTTTGTTTTTGGAAATTCCTAAATATCACAATTTTTATATGTTCCAACATTTTTTTGATGCAGTAAAGATATTTTGTAATTTTGATTCAAAAAAGAAACTTGTACAAATTTTGCAAATCTTGAACCATTTTCTAAAATGCGAACAATTTTTTAAAAATTACGAACAGATTATGAAAAACACAATTTTCTTAAAATTTTCGGAATATTTTTTGAGACCACGAACCTTTTTAAAGTTTTGAACAAAAATGGAAAACAGGAACATTTTTTCAGTTCAGATAAAAATGTTTAAACAGAACATTTTTTAAAATGCAAACAAATTTGAAACATAACCTTTGGTGAAATTACAAATAAAATGTTGAAACCATAAACACTTTTTAAAACATGACAAAAATTTGAATTCTGCAAATATTTTTTAGAATTTGTGAACAATTTTTGAAGCAAGAACATTTTTTGAATCTTGAGAACAAATTTTGAAACAGAGAACAAATTTGGAAGCATGAACATTTTTTAAATCTTGAGAACAAATTTTGAAACGGAGAATAAATTTGGCAGTGCGAACAATTTTATAAAGCACGGACATTTTTGAATGTTGAGAACTAATTTTGAAACGGAGAACAATTTAGAAAAATCCCGAACATATTTGTAAGTGCGAACAATTTTTTAAAGCATGAACATTTTTTGAATCTTGGGAACAAATTTAGAAATGGAGAACAATTTTGAAAAATTCCGAACAAATTTGGAAGCGTGAACATTTTATGAAAACATGAAAAAAAATTGAAATCCGGTACATTTTCAGCATTTCAAAAGTTTTCCTCTTTTTGTGTAACGAGAACAATTTTTGAATCTTGAGAACATTTTTTGAAACCTGAACATTTTATGGAAACACAAACAAAATTTGAATATTTTGAAATTCTTTTGATAAAAAGAGAAGAAAAGAAAAGGACAAAGAAATAAAAAACCAGAGAAAAAAAACAAACAGAAAAATCGAAAACAGAAGAAAAGAAAAAAGAAACATAAATAACTAAATACAAAAAGAAGAAGAAGAAACAAAAAAGAAAACTAGAATAGAAAGGAAAAGGAGAAACGGAAAAAGAAGAAGCAGAAAGGAAAAAGGAAACGGAAAAAACAGAATACACAGGAAAAAACTGAGTTCAGAGTTAGGCGCACTGTGTAAAGCCGGAACTGGGCCGGCCATCTCCTGTCTCTAGCATGCTTGCCTTGTGCGAATGCCCGACAATTCGCCGCAGCGAGCGGCGAATAGGGTTTTCCCGCTGCATGCGCCTCGCACATAGTCGGTCGATACGGCCTTGTACACCTCTGTTTCCAGCCCGACTGGACCCGGCCCAACTGCAGCTTCTTCGCACTGGGCCTCATACCCAGCCGAAGATGGCCCAGTAGCCATCGGCGGCCCATCCGCGCCAATCAAGGAATTCAAATGCACGGCCCTCGCCGCCGTGATCCCGATCGATGCCGCCGGCGCCGCCTGCTGCCGGCCGGCCGCAGCACGGCAACCCTTCTTCCTTCTGACCACAACCGTCCACGCCTCCGGTCTAACCAAATCGAACACAGAAAGCTTGGGGAGACTTACCTTGGGAAGAGGGCCCTTCCACGGCCAAGGAGCGGTCGCCGCCGTCCTCCGATGCACGACACGCCGGAGCAGCTCCATCTTCTCTCCGGGGCGCAAGCCGTTCCTCGCCGGATCCCCGGGAGGGACGACCGCCTCCACGATCTCTGCCACCTCATCCTCATCGTAACCGGGAGCAAAGGCTTCACAGATCACATCTGAAGGAGTCGGTGAGTAAGCCGTCGAGACGCCGGAGCGCCCGCCGTCATCCTCGTCGTCTCCGCTATCATCGTCCGCAAGCGCCCAGAAGCGCCCACCCACCCTCCGGCGATCACCGGGGGCGCGCGCGCTGGCCGGTTTCGAAGAACCCGGCGCCATCAAGTCGCCAGAGCCCCAAGTCGCCAGAGCCCCGAGACTGTCCTGGAACTGAATGATAAAGACTCACGGAACTGCCCCCGTGTCGTCCTGACAGGCGACACGGGTGGCGATCGCGTGGTCCTCCAACAGGTTTCTAATCTCCTATCTTCTCCCCCGCCACCGCCGGAGGACGCCGCCAGGAGAATCCCGCGTGGCTGTCACCCGTGGCAGGCATCTGCTGTTGTTTGGAATCAATCTGCCCGGAACCCTGTTGGGGCACATCGATGGCTATCAGATATGGCATCAGATCATGGCAGGTTCTGAGTTGCAGCCTTGGGTGTCACCGGCGTTGGCTTGCCGCAACGATCGTGACAGTTTTTGTGCAGGTTGCAGGGTCCTTTCGACGTACGATGAAGGCGGGGTAGTCATTGCATGAATTGAAGTTGCAGCCGTTGGCCGGGCATGGCGGGAGATAGCGGTGATAGACAGCTTGGTTGGAGTTACTACGCCATGCTTAAGTCCTTCTGCAATAGCCTAGTCAAGAATATCCAGTGCCGTGCAATATCTTTTAGCATAACGGTATCAATGATGTTGCCAACTGAATGCAACTAACTGAGCGCTGCCCTTGGAATGACCGCAGCCCTCTAGCTACCTTTCCTCTCACTCGAATCGTAGGTGGAAGAAGAAGAACAATGGACACAATATTTTTGTGCCGACACACGAACGCCGCCACGGACGCACGAATTTCCTAATCCTTTTCTTCCTTACAGTGGCTACATGGCTACACACGGCTCATGCCTGCAAGAGTACGCAGGCGGGGGATTTATACACGGTGCGCGCACACACACCCCAACGGCCACAAACGCACGCACAGCCAGCCACACCGCAAGTCACGCACCCACTAGCTAAGCCACTACATGCATGCATCCATGACTCGGCCACTAACAACATATCCATGCATGCGATGTGACTCAATCCTACCCTGCTAACTAGTCAGACAACTAACAAACTTGCATCAAGATTATGGCTAACGATTCCCACCTAATCTTGATATGCCTTGCCGTCGACCGTCTGTCTTGAACGCCTTCGCTCGACGTCATCACGTGCCTCCACGCCCGCTGCGACGTGTCGTGTGTCGGCCGTCGCTGGAGTTGATCCGGCGCGCGTCGTTGTCGTCGTCACGGCCATGACTCAGCCTGCGGATTCGACCTGGCGCATCGACGCCAGTCGCACCGCCACGGAGCCGACCTGGCGCACTGACGCCGCTCGCACCGTGCTCCGTCACGACCCTAGCGACATACACCGAGCTCCTTCTGCGTCGGCGACACACGCCAGGCGTTCCTCTGCGCCCCCACGTCCCGCGCGCACCCGACGCGCCCGACGAGCCCGCCCGCACCAGTGCGTCCCGCGCGCACCCGACGCGCCGGATGAACCTGACCGCAGCATACGCTCACCGCACGCCGCCTCCCCGTCCGCCATGGCAGCGGCGAGCGACAAACACTGGAAGTATGTAGCCGAACTCAAGCACGACTCGAGCACAGCGGCGACATATGCCTCCTCCCAACGACAATCGCACACTCGTACGCGCGCCCGCGGTCCCGACGCGTCCAGTGCACACCCATAACACGCACCGGTCGCGCAAGGCTCACCGCCATGGCTTATTGCCCTCCACCCCCTGCGGCCTCAACCACAGCGCAGCACCTCCATGCCGCCATGCCGCTGTGTGTCGTTGAAGCCGCCGCCACGCAGTACTCCGCGGCCTCCTCACCGTGCCGCCGCAGCCACCGCGGCCTCCTCGCCGCGCCGCCCACCTCCATAGACCAACACACGGCCCGGAGCATCGCGCAGCCTCCGGCACGCCTCCGGCAAGTAGAACGACGCCCAAAATGAACCAACTCATGATACCAAATGTTGTTGCCGCGGCCCGCCTCTCGCTCTCTCTCTGCACCTCCCTCTCTTGTCACTGTGCCACAACCAAGAAGAAGGAAGAAGAAAGGAGACGGTGGACACAGAGAAGATTTTCCGGCTGGCACACGAACGCCGCCACGAACGCACAAACGCCCCAATCCTTTTCTTCCTTACAGTGGCTACATGGCTACATACGGCTCATGCCTGCAAGAGTACACAGGCGGGGGAGCGCACACACACACCCCAACGGCCACAAACGCACGCACAGCCCAGCCACACCGCAAGTCACGCACCCACTAGCTAAGGCACTACATGCATGCATTCATGATTCGGCCACTAACAACATATCCATGCATGCGTGTGACTCAATCCTCCCCTGCTAACTAGGCAGTCAACTAACAAACTTGCATCAAGATTATGTCTAACAATGATTGCGACTTGTAGGTCAAGTAAGACATTCAGTTTTATTTCCAATACCTCCTAACCCTATATTGAACCGTCTTTGCTGGTCTTTAGGTAAGAGCGTAGACGATATATGATTGTGACAAAAAATGTATTCAAAATTTTGATAATTTTGCAAAACCTCATTCTGTGGACGTGTATATTGATACAAAGGGTCTTCATTGCCTTTTATAGAACATGAAGATGTCTTCCCTGGGTCAGGCTACTTGTAATGAGAGTATCATAGAAAATATCATGCACCTCAACTAGGCAAATTTGGTGAGGTGGCATAGAATTGAATGAAGAAAAGAAGGATTGAGTATCATAATAAATTCTATGCTACTTTGTGTAATGCATGGCAATAAATAAGAGCACTTATAAAACTACTCTAAGATACTACGTATTACGGATGAAGTATCATAAATTAATATCATATGCATGATAATAGTATATGATACTTCCCACTACGGCCAGTCTCACTGCCTTCGCATGTGCACTACAATTTCCTTCCACTGGTGGAAAAACAGGCTTCCGTCCAGCCCCATAAGTCGCGAAGCTGTAGGAACCGCGACTAATGGGACCTTTAGTCGCGGTTCTGGAGATGAACCGCGACCAAAGGCCTGGGCCAGGCGCTCGGTGGCCAGCTGGTGACGTGAGGGGCTTTAGTCATGTTGGCCAGACAACCGCGACTAAAGGCCTTCGGCACCTTTAGTCACGGTTTGCCGTGCCAACCGCAACTAAAGCCCCTCCCCTATATATACCCATCCAGCAGCCAACACTTAGCCATTTGGAGCCATTCTCTTCACAAGTGGGTGTAGGTTTGCTTTTGGTTCCTCTTATGCATATAAGGTGTTTGATGAAATGCCCCAAGAGCATGAAACAAACATGACATGAAGTGTTGGAGCCACACTCTTCGATCGCGGTTAGCAACTTGATGAACCTTTGATGTGTCAATATGCATGTGTGTAGTTCATAACAAATGCATGATGGTTAATTATATATTTTATATTATAATAATGCAAATGAATCGGCAATGGATGTACGGTAACCGACTCTCCGCGAGTTCACTACGGGTTTGAAAGATTTCCTCGTAGTGGCTAATGCGAACAAGCGGGGGGTTTGTTATCTGTCCATGTGTTATCTGTAAGAATGAGAAGGGTTACTCTTCCTCAAGAGTTGTTCACATGCATCTGCTTGAAGGGTTTCATGCCAAGCTATAATTGTTGGACCAAGCATGGAGAAAGAGGGGTTATAATGGAAGAAGATGAAGAAGGGATGATTTCATCGATGAAAGCTATCTTGCTCATTTCGTGATACTTTCATGGAGGATGTGAAGGTGAAGGGAAGGTGAAGAAGAGGCACGTGATGATCCGTTGATGATCTTGGTCGGACCATTGCTGATGCACGGAGACGCTGCTAAACCGAAAAGGAGAGGAGAATTTGGATCGCATGTTAGAGGATCACGAAAGGCGCTGTACCCGGATGCGATGATGGTCTGAAAAAGCTGGGCTGCACATGGATTTGCTGAAATGGAAGGCAGAGGCAGGTGTAGCTGACTCGGCATTTGAAAACTTGCTGAAAATGTTGAAGAATATGTTTCAAAGGATAACGAGTTGCCCGCCTTGAGACGGACGAAGCAAAGAAGGTTGTCGCCCTCTAGGTTTAGAGGTTACGAAGATACATGCATGCATCAACGATCGCATCCTCTACCGCGTGAATACAAGAATTTGAATGAATGCCCGGTATGCCTTGCATTGCGTTATAAGATCGAGGCGATGACCCGGTGACGATGTTGAGGGCGAAAACCGGAAGAGGGTTCCGCCAAGGTGATGTGGTATGCTCCTATAATACCACGGTTGAAACGTCTGTTCATGAACAAAGAGCATGCCAAGTTGTTGCGATGGCACAAAGAGGACCGTAAGTCGGACGGGAGTTGAGACACACCGCAGATGGAACGCAATGGAGAAAGATCGACAGATGGTTCAAAGATTTTGCGGCCGACGCAAGGAACATAAGATTTGCTCTAAGCACGGATGGCATGAATCCTTTTGGCGAGCGAGCTCCAGCCATAGCACTGCCCGTGACTCTATGCATCTACAACCTTCCTCCTTGGTTGTGCATGAAGCGGAAGTTCATTATGATGCGGTGCTCATCCAAGGTCCGAAGCAACCCGCAACGACATCGATGTGTACCTAAGGCCATTAGTTGATGAACTTTTACAGCTGTGGGGTGGTGTCCGTGTGTGGGATGAGCACAAACAAGAGGAATTTGACCTCTGGCGTTGCTTTTCGTAACCATCAACGATTGGCCTGCTCTTAGTAACCTTTCGGACTGTCAAATAAGGGATACAATGCATGCACGCACTGCTTACATGAGACCGAAAGTGTACATTTGCCAAATTGTAAGAAGAACGTGTACCTTGGGCATCGTCGATTTCTTCGAAAATTCATCCAAGAAGAAAGAAAGGCAAGCATTACAACGGCAAGGCAGATCACCGGCGAAGCTGCGGAACGACCGGTGCTGAGGTATTTGATATGGTCAAGGATTTGAAAGTCATCTTTGGAAAGGTCTGGCGGACAATCAGTTCGAAGGGAGCCGACGGGCACGCAGCCATGTGGAAGAAGAAATCTATATTCGGGAGCTAGAATATTGGAAAGTCCTAGATGTTCGCTCTGCAATCGACGTGATGCACGTTACGAAGAATATTTGCGTGAACCTCCTAAGCTTCTTGGGCGTGTATGGGAAGACAAATGATACAAAGGAAGCACGGCAGACCAGCAACGTTTGAAAGACCACGATGACCGCATCCGGAATGGTTTCAAGGTCGTGCCACTACGCTCGACCAAAGAAGAGAAGGTCATCTTTTTGAATGCCCGAGCAGTATGAAGGTCCCGTCTGGATTCTCGCCCAATATAAAGGGAATAATAAACATGGCGGAGAAAAAGTTCCAAAACCTGAAGTCTCACGACGCCACGTGATTATGACGCAATTGCTTCCGATTGCTTTGAGGGGCTCTGCGGAAAATGTTCGAGTAGCCATTGTGAAGCTATGTGCATTCCTCAATGCAATCTCTCGAAGGTAATCAATCCGAAGTTCTACCACGGTTCTGAACGATGTGATCCAATGTCTTGTCGATTCGAGTTGGTGTTCCCGCCATCCTTCTTCAATATTATGACGCACCTCCTGGTTCACCTAGTCGAAGAGATTTCCGTTCTCGGTCTGTATTTCTACACAATATGTTCCCCTCGAGAGGTTCATGGGAGTATTAAAGAAATATGTTCAGTAACCGTGCTAGGCCAGAAGGAAGCATCGCCAAGGGCTATGGAAATGAGGAGGTAATTGAGTTTTGTGTTGACTTTGTTCCTGACCTTAAGCCGATTGGTCTTCCTCGATCGCGGCACGAGGGGAGACTAAGTGGAAAAGGCACGATCGGAAGGAAATCAACGATATGTATGGACGGCCATTCTCTCGATGAAGCACACCACATTGTCTTGACCAATTCCAGCTTGGTGGCTCCGTACTTTGAGAAACACAAGAATATTTTACGCTCGGACAACCCGGGGAAGCCTGAATCGTGGATTAGGAAGGCCCACATGGAGACTTTCGGCAGTTGGTTGAGAAAACATTTAATGAATGACAATGATGTTGTAGATCAGCTGTACATGTTGGCCAAGACACCATCTTCGACTATAACGACTTTCCAAGGGTACGAGATAAATGGGAATACATTTTACACGATCGCCCAAGATAAAAGAGCACCAACCAAAACAGTGGTGTCGCTTTGATGCAGCAACCGAGAATGGGCAAGAGGTCACATATTATGGTTACATAGAGGAGATATGGGAACTTGACTATGGACCCTCCTTTAAGGTCCCTTTGTTCCGGTGCAAATGGTTCAAGCTAACAGGAGGTGGGGTAAAGGTGGACCAGCAATACGGAATGACAATGGTGGATTTCAACAATCTTGGTTACCTTGACGAACCATTCGTCCTAGCGAAAGATGTCGCTCAGGTTTTCTATGTGAAGGACATGAGTAGCAAACCGAGGAAACGGAAAGATAAGAAAACGATCAAGACATCATGCGATGATCCAAAGCGCAACATTGTTCTTTCAGGAAAAGAAACATCGTGGGAGTGGAGGACAAGACAGACATGTCGGAAGATTATAATATGTTTGCTGAAATTCCGCCTTCAAAGTGAACACCGACCCAAGCATTAAGTTAAATGATGAGGATGCTCCATGGATACTGCACAATCGTAAGCAAGCGAGGGACACAAGGGAAGAATTGATGTGTAATAATTTATTGTACCAAACTTTGTTGAATGGATCATGTGAATTATATTACCCGTGATGTGTTTGGTGTCCATTTTGAATGATACATGAAATTTGGAGTGATGTAGTCCATGACGCTCTGCAGAGTCCGGCAGTACCACCATAGCCGATTTACCGGCCTCGTATATTATTTTGAATTGAATTAGTTTTATTTTTCTTAATTTTTGATATATTATTTGTATTTTTAGAATTTTGAATTGAATTAGTTTTAT
Organism: Aegilops speltoides; assembly: GCA_021437245.1. NCBI lineage: Eukaryota > Viridiplantae > Streptophyta > Magnoliopsida > Poales > Poaceae > Aegilops > Aegilops speltoides. Next base: position 12,556,072 of record CM038147.1, on the reverse strand, counting down.
TTTTCTGAATTTTTGATATATTATTTGTATTTTTAGAATTTTGAATTGAATTAGTTTTATTTTTCTGAATTTTTGATATATTATTTGTATTTTTAACATTTTGAATTGAATTAGTTTTATTTTTCTTAATTTTTGATATATTATTTGTATTTTTAACATATTGAATTGAATTAGTTATATTTTTCTGAATTTTTGATATATTATTTGTATTTTTAACATATTGAATTGAATTAGTTTTATTTTTCTTAATTTTTGATATATTATTTGTATTTTTAGAATTTTGAATTGAATTAGTTTTTTTCCTGAATTTTTGATATAATATTTGTGTTTTTAACATATTGAATTGAATTAGTTATTTTTTCTGAATTTTTGATATATTATTTGTATTTTTAAGATTTTGAAAAAGAAAAGTATTTGGAAAATACCTTTAGTCATGGTTGGCCTGCTCAACCATGACTAAATCGTCGCTATGAGGAACGAAAACCCGCCAAAAAGCCCTTTAATCATGGTCGCCTCCCAACCGCGACTAAAGGTTACCCTTTAGTCATGGTCGCCTCCCAACCGCGACTAAAGGGGGCTATCATCCACCGCTTGACCGTCGCCTCCATTTCGCTCGTCTTCTCTGCGCCAAGGCTGCCGCCCTCGCCCTCGGCCCGCCGCCGTCGCCCTCGCCTCGGCGCCGCCGCCGTCGCCCTCGCCCTCGCGCCGCCGCGTCGTCGCCGCCCTCTGCGCCCACTCGGCGCCGCCGCCGCTCTCGCCCTTGTACGCGCTGGCCTCCTCGCCATCGCCGCCTCTGCGCCCCGCCCTCAGCGCCGCCGGCCGGCTTCGCTGCCCTCAACGCCTGCCGGGCTCGCCTCAACGCCCGCGCCGCCCCCCAATCCATCCTCGGGCCGCCGGCCTCGCCGCCCTCAATTGCTCAGAGAGCGATGATCGAGAGAGAGAGAGAGAGAGAGAGAGAGAGAGAGAGAGAGAGAGAGAGAGAGAGAGAGAGAGAGAGAATTTTTTTTTTTTTTTTATTTTAACTAGTTAATTAGTTTAACAAAAACAGTAAATAACTTAAAACTTGATAATTAACAAAAAAAACCGTAAAATTTGATAATTAACAAAAAAAAAGTATATACGGAGAGGGGGCGGCGAGGGGGGCGGCGATGCGCGCGGTGTTTTTTTAGGGATCGAGAGGGGACGGCGAGGGTTATAAATGTGTTGTCCTCACCTCCCTCTCCGTGACGCCGTCGTCTGCCGCCCCGTCTCGCGCTCTACCGCGACACCCTCTCCCACCCCTTCCTCGCCCCCTCTTTTTGCCACCGCCCTTTCGCCACCGCCACCGCCACCGCCCCCCTTCTTCACTTAATTAATTTGTTTTTACTACATGTTTTCAGGACTGACATAATGGCGGACGATAGAGCTGACCCGATTATGGACAACTATGATCCGGACGGTGAAGCACATATGTTCGGCATCATAAACGGCGATATTCTATATGTGCCGACCGGAGAAGAAGAAGATGATATCTCTTCTTATCTGAACCTTGACGGTGAAGATGAAGGCGCCGTCAACAAGATGATGTAAAAAACGTCGATAAACGACGATCTTCAATTGAAGTAGCAACCACCTCCGCCGAGGTATATATATACATTGAGCCTCTGGTGATACAAACTAACTGATTTGAATAAATATGTGTGTACTAACGCGACTCTCTTTCTTATTTTAGCCCTCGGCGGATCGTCGAAACAATCGAGTACGTCGTCAAAGCGTGGCGCAACCAAGACGATGAAACAAGGAGAAACATGCACCATCGAGGTTGTCGACGGTGCAACGGCGCAGGTCGCTGGAGCCCCGCAAGAACGCCACCAAGTTTGTCACCAATGCGGAGCCATTGTTAGAGACAACGTCTCGATCACCGTCGAGAGTGGAATGAGCCAAAGAAGGCACGAATTGATGGTTTCACTTTTGTCGATAAGAGAACAAAAAGATTGCTTCAAGAAGCTTATGGAACATTTCGTTCTACCTCCGAATACAACAAATTCGATGAGGAGGGTAACAAGATTGAGGAAAACAAGGAGAGGAGGAGGCTAGTCAAACAGTTCGCTCTTCATAAGATGGCCGACGATTCGGAAATTCAAGCAAAATCTAGCCCGTGACTTTGTCAAGCAGAACAAGACTCGGATTTCAAAGGACAATATGAGAAACTGAAACATGATTGGCCAGAATTTGTGAAGCAAAAGAAATCGGAGCAGTTCATTCAAATATCGAAAAAAATAAGGAAAATGCGGCTAAGAAGGAGTACAATCATGTTATGGGGCCAGGAGGGTATCGCATTTGGGTGCCTAGGTTGGAGAAGATGGAGAACGAGCTGAGGGCGCGAGGAATCCGTCCAGTGCACGGAGGATGGGACCCAAGGGCCAAAAGCTGGTGGTACGGGCATGGGGAATCTGAACCCGAGAGGCGGAGTGTGTTTACCGGGCAAATTAATTAAACCCACCCAAGCCCTTATTGGCGCAATGAAGGATGCTCAGCAGGGAAGATCAAGTTCAACAGAGAGAACGACGCTACCGACAAAAGCCCTCGGGAATCCTGAACACGGAGGGCGTGTACGAGGCATGGGGCACATTCCGTGGAAAATAGGGTTCCCCGAGCGATGACCCGTCTGATTCTGAAGCCGTAAGAGAAGGATGGATCGGGAAGCAGATGTTGTGGCGCGGTTGGCATCGAAATGGATGTGATGAAGAAAACCATGAGTGTACTAGTAGCGAAAGAGATGCAGCTCGGGTGCAGCATGAAGATCATCCGGCGGATCTCGGAAGCCAGCAGCGGAGAAGCAGCGTGGCTTCCACGGAGGCCCCACCGGCTGGTGCAGATGCACCGACGATCGAAATTACTGCACGGAGCCTCGGTGATCGAAATTACTGCACCGGAGCCTCGGTGGTGAAATTACTGCACCGGAGCCTCCTCGCTACCCGTGGGCGATATAAAGGAGATGAAAGAATGTCATCTGTATTATCCTATCGGGAACATGTCCATGAAGGTAGCCATCGGCAGTGCTTTACCATGTTTACGGAGCACTCCACCACAACAACCCCATTCAAGATGGCTATGCTCGTGTCACGGTGGAGGACATAGTCCAAGGGTTTGAGGACACGGAGATTGACATTGCTACACGAAGGGGAGAAAAGACTTGGAGATGTCAAGCGCCATTACATTCTATGGCAAAAGAAGTTTATCAAGTTTCAGCGAGGCGCCAAGGACAACAAGTCCACCCCCCTACGGTGGTGGTGGTGGCGGTGGCGGTGGTGGTGGTGGTGGTGGTGGTGGCGGTTCACCTACACCTCCGTCACATCAGCCGACGCCGCCCCCCAGTCCACAACGTCCGCGGGTGATCATCCGCCGCCCCGATCCTCGTCCGCGGGTGATCGACGCCGCCCCAATCCACCTACGGCAAAGAAGCGAAGCAGTCTGGATTATTAACCCGGACCCTTATGTACCTAAGACCACAAAGGTACCGGAGCCATCATCAAGCCTCTCCCCACAAGGCCTTGGGAGCGTAGTGCCGAGGAAGTCGACGCGCCGCTGCTGCTGATTTGGAGAAATGGAAGGCGGACTGCAAGAAGAAAAGAGAGCCCGAGCCCAAGCCAAGATTTTTTCGATGAGCAAAAGAAGTGGGCTAAGTCATTTTGAGCACACCGTCCCAAGCCGCCAAGAATCTGCCTAACTACTATGCACGTGAACTTGCAGGCAGGCACTCATGTTCAAGGAGAACAAAGAGCGGAGAAGGCGAAAGTAAAAAAGCGGAAACAAGTTGCCCAGCTCGGGAACAAAGTAAACAATCGATTGCCCGCTTATAGTGAAAGCCTTCGTCCGGATGCCCCGAGATCATACAAGCTGCGGCAACACAGGATTGAGTATGAAGTGCGCGAGAACAAGCGCCAACTTAGGTATTACTCTTCGTGAACTATTAGGCCTTGATGAGGCGCCGATGAAGGAGGTAGTAATTACATATGTCAAGAATGGGCCTCTCGTCGAGCTGCGCGCAGAAAAGGATCTACGACCAAATGAAAGGTCTGCTGAATTGGTACAAGGGTTACATAAAAATAAAACGCCAAAGAATATATTTATGCGGAAGTTAGACATGAGCATCACTTCAAACATTACTATGTACAAATTGAACTGAGTGAATTGTTCCACCTTTTCAATCTGCTTGAGCTCGACAAATCTATCATCGGTTGCTACGTTCTGTAAGTGATTTATTAATTTCTACCCCATCTCGTTCATATTGCCTGCACTATATATATGTCCTAACTATATTGTTGTGTCCGCTATTATACATGCAGAATGAAGATTAAGGAATGCAGAGTAAGGAACATCAATGATGTTGGGTTCATTGACCCACACATCGTTAATGGACATGTGTTGGAGCTTCACCCCGCCGACGTGGAGGCAGACCTGTGGCAGTTTCTTACAAAGCAGCAACTCAAAAGTGATATTCTATTTCCTTACCATTTTGGGTGAGTGTTTCTGTCTTGAGCACATTCTCTTTTGTTTACTCCATGCATGGTATGTGGCCGGCTAATCGATGAGTTATGCATGACGTACTGTGCATGTATCGTGTCCGCAGGTTCCTTTGGATTCTGCTAGTAATTAAAGTTAACACCTCGAATGTCTCGTCCACGACTCTCGAATAAGGATCCAAAGCTTTGGGGCGACATGAGAAGAATGCTGCAGAAGTAATTATTTTCATTCATTTGCGCTCTATATCGATCGGCCTATTTCGTTCATTTCCTAATATCAAGTAACTAATAACTCTCTTGTTCATTTAATTTTCTTTGCCTCGTAGGGTTTGGAGCGGTTCGTAGATACAAAGGTCGGTGAATTCAAAAAGAGCTAGAATTCAAAAGGTTAAAGCCTAAGAATCTGGGGATATTCAGCCACCCTTGACCAATCTATGTGGATACTATGTTCGTGAGATGATCCGAGATACACCTCGAGCGGGTTCGAGTGATACCAATGCTCGAGGAATAACCTCCGTGGATGCTTAGTCCGAAGCTCTCTTCCGACCACTTCAAGAGGAACTAGCTGGATGGTTCCGAGGAAGTCCTCCATCCTAAAGGAGAACACTATTACGAGGACGTAGAACTTTATATGGATTAAATCATATATGGAAACTTGTTCAAAATTGTATATGGTCATCCGATGATATTGAATATATATTGTATATTCCTCTTGAATTCTTTTGGTTCTAATTTCAAATTTATTTGAAATTGTACATTCATATGCATGTATGTAGTACCGTAGAATATATGAAACTCCTTCAAAATTAAAATAAAGCACAAAAGAAAAAAACAATACAAATTAAGCAGAAAACAGGTTTAGGGGGGCTAAAACCCTAAACCTGCGGCCTTTAGTCGCGGTTGGCGAAGAACCGCGACTAAAGGTCCTCCCCCGACGGTCGCCTGGCGCCCGTGGGACGGGCTGTTAGTCGCGGTTCTTAAGCAGCCGCGACTAAAGGTGGGGGGCTTTAGTCGCGCTTATTTGGTCGCGGTTGCGCAGCCGCGACTAATGGCAGTTGCGAACCGCGACCAAAGGCCTTTTTTCCACGAGTGTTCGCATGTGCACTACAATTTCCGACAGCACAAGTAGGCCCTACATTAAAGAAAAGGCGTTGGCCCTCCGCAAAATCGAGATGCACTTTCGTTTTATGACAGGAAAATTGCAGGCAGCCGAGCCGCCCTACATGTATGGCACCTAAAGGCTTGTCTGATGCCGACCTACGTCCGAAACACGCCGTTCAAACGTGTTGTGTCGTCGAACACTTGCCCGTATTAATCTGCTCGGCGGTCCGGACATGTTTTTTCTCATAAATAGGAGACAAAAGTGGGGGAGGGCTTTCCGGGCGTCCGGATCGCTGCTACACCAGCTCCTGACTATCCTGACCCACCAGAAACCCTCCTCCCTCGCTTACGTGCGTTCCCGCCTGGCGCTAGCTACCCGCATTGGCGTTGGCCCAGAGCGGACACAGCCTCTCATTGGCGCCGCCCGCTGCACGCCTGGCTAAACACGCCTTGGCGCCGCATTCAAACGACTATAGAATGTTTGCGTTCCTCCATTAAACCCGTGCATCTGTCGATAAACCTACTCCGGACACACGTTCATTTATGAGGCATCCATCATTAAATAGAACGCCGGTTGGCTCCTTGCATTCGCCCTCTATTTAAACGATGCCAGATGGCGAGCTGGAAGAGGAGTTCTCCGTCGTAAAAGCCGGAAAGGTGGCCTGTCGAGCCCGTCGGTTATGAACCATGTAACTGTGTGCTCCACCTCCATCAACACTCCAGGCCGCTACATGCCAACTCGGGGAGGTTGAAGCTCCAAGCCGACGCGTGGTTCAGCAACTCGCCTATCCAAGCTAGCTCGCCGAGGGGTGGAGAGTTGCTCCAAGCTGGCACACAGGGGAGCACAGTAGCACAGGTATCATGGCTGACGTGGACGACGTTGAGCCATACCACGCCTCCCATGCCTGCGATCGTGCTATCTGCCGTAAACTTTGGCATAAACCACACCATGCAGGTGGAGAAGGAAGATGGTGGAGCCACCTCCCCAAAAAAACCAACGTCAATCCGTGCTTCATGGATGCTTAGGGCACTCTTCCAGCCCGGCTGAAGCATCATCCGGCAGTGCCACTATTTGCACTAAAGCCTATACCAATAGGGCTCACGGCAGTCCGATGAGCGGTTTATCGGGCATTGGGAAGGCAATGGAGTTCCGCCGTGGCCGGCTGTACACTAGTCAAAGGTATCTGGGTTGTGAGAATGGATATCTGCCGGCTCCGTCCGGAGTCTAGTTTTACCTTAGTCCGCTACCCTTTTTAGTTTAAAAATGTCAAAAATCTAATGAACTTCGACCGTTTTATATGAAATCCGCCATATTTGCATGAATTTCGTCCAGATAGTTCAAACAATGGTTAAAATAAATGCAGACAACATTGGATGACCGGCTGCCGCATCAATGTTCACGAACTGGTCCCCTGTCCACAGACGGATGCCGGAGCAAATTTGTGGATTAGTGTTGGAGTTGCCCTAAATCCAATGACGAAACTCCCTGACCCCTACTGTCTTGTAGCATGTCAGTCATGTTCAAGGTTCTCGATTCGTTAGGAATTGTGTTGATTTCGTTTGTAATCCATTCGGCCGGACTGCAGGAGATTCCATAATTGATGGAGTACTAATAGCACATAATTTAGTGGACGGGGGTAGGTTGGCCTAGTCGATGAGCTCGTTGGTACTACCTTGTTTGGCTCGTGCAGGTCGACAGATGACAAGCTTAATATGGTTTTCGGGGACGTGCATGACCAACACACTCAGCAACCAGTTACAGCATTGGTTCACTCTAAGAGCATCTCCAACACATCTGCTACAGAGCCGCGCGCTAATTTTTTTTACAGCGTCAAAATAATGTTTTAGCGCGGCGAATGACCGAGCATCTTCGGAAGACGCCCAAAACTATACTGTCCAGCTAGCAACAGTAGCATCTCCGACAGGCGCCCAAAATTAACCGTGTGCGCCCGTACCCAGCTCGCCGCCCGTGGCCTGCTCACCGTCGTGGTCATGGCCACGACCAGCCGCCGTGGCCTGCTCGCTGCTGTGCCCGTGGCCTCACTCCGCCAAGCCGTGGCCCGCCGCCGCCGTGGCCGTGGCCGTGCTCCGCCCGTGGCGGTGGCGCGCTCCTCCCGCCCGCCGCCGTTGTGGCGTGGCGCGCCATGCCCGCCGCCTGTAGCCGGCTGGCGCGTGCACACGAGGAGGCCGACGACGGGCGCACGTGAGAAGGCCAACGGCGGCCGCGGGCGCACGGGACACTTTTTAGCGCGTGTGGGAAGTTTCAGCGTGCTGGAGCTCACTCGCTCAATATGCAGTCTGGGTCCAGTTTCTTCCAGCGCACTGACCACTTTTTACAGCGTGCTTTATTATGCAGCGTCCGCTGGAGTGCTATTTTTGACTCCATGCGCGCTAAACATGCGATTTTTTGGGCACAACACTAATATTAGGCGTCTGTTGGAGATGCTCTAACTAGTAATGTGACTGCGCCTGGCTAGAACTAATTGTGTTTGAGTCACTCTATCAGATTGAAAAGTAATAATTATTTGATTTCGTACTGCTTTTCGCTAACTCGTCATTCTCTTTTTTTAATGAGAACTCGTCATTCTCTCATTCCCTACGTTCCTTAACTATCGGTCAAAATCATTACATTTACTGTATATATTATGGAGGCAGCCATGCATAAGCCGGCTAATTCTAGAAAAGATCAGCCACGTGCGTATCCGTCTGATTTAGGCATACGTGGCCGTTAGATGCTACTCCTACATCACAATAGCGGCGGACTCACCGATGCTTCATCGCAGCTCCGGCACCTGGGCGATGCTTCATCGAAACACCGACGGATGCTGATATGCAGCATGCGGCGGCGCATGCTGCAATGCAGCGACAGCACGCAGAGGCGACAGCGGATGCTGCGTTGGAGCATCTTCTGTGGTAGTGCTGGTGGCCGGGGATGGGAAGCAGCCGTCGCAGCCATGCTGGTGCAGCAAGGCCCATGGCGGAGAAGATCAGAGGAGTTGGAGAAGAAAAAGGGAAGACGGTTGTGCCGAAAGAAAAGAGAAGGGAGTGGCTCACATCCTCTCGGCAAAGAATAAGGTTGGGGCGGCGTGGGTGGATCCATGGGTAAGACTTGGCTGCTGCAGGATCGAGCTTCGTCGGATGGCTCGGGACGCAGCTTGTCGCAATGCCAAACTTAGTCGGTTTATAGAAAGTGTTTTTCATATGTTACCTAAGTTACGCAAACATGCTCTCTCCTCTCTCTCCCACCCACGCACATCGTGATGTTTTTATTTTTTTCCCTACTACCCTTTTGAAACCTTAGTTTATATGATTATTTTCTTAGAACCTTTTTGCTACAACACTATCCCTCGCCCACTTTTTATGCCAAACTAATTTATCGGAGAATAAGCTTTCGCATTTTTTCTCTCGCGAATCATCTCCCAACAACTATCATCATAGCTTATTTGTTCTAATCATGTCATCCTTAGAGCATCTACAGCCAGACGCCTCAAACCATCCCTCATATGCCCGCGGACGTGCCCGGTCAGTGACTGGGCATGAGAGAGAAGGAAAAACGTGACCCAACATGACATCTCATATCATCCCAATATGCCCAGGCTGTCCGTGAACCCTCATATCAATCTTAAATATGAGGAGTATATGAGGGCTCACTGACATGCCCGGGCACGCCCGGGCATTCCGCCACATAGGATGCAACCCCACACTGGACCACCTTTTCTCTTTCTTTATTAATTCTTTTATTTCTCTTCTCTCTTCATCTCCACCAATCACGTGCAAGTGACCGGACATATGAAAAGAGAAATAAGGAGTGTTTTTGCGCGGATGGATAAATAGGGGCTCAGAATAGACACACCGGTCACCGACCTGAATGCGTCTGTTGGCGTTTGAGGATGAAATTTTCTCATTGTGGCTGAAGATGCTCTCAAGAAGACCAGGCGGTGACGACTCCTTGAAGATGAAATAAGGTTCTCCCTACCTAGGCCCCAATCTGATGAGGCGTGTATCATTGTTAGATGGTATGTGGAGGTGTGTCTCCGACGGATCTCGTGGTGTTTGATCAGTACATATGCCCGTGCGTTGCAACGGGAGAGATAATTGATATGTCCACCAAAATATTCATCAACACAGCCCAACAACATTCAAATGGTGCCACCCGCCCACGGCAGAGAGGTGCACACTAAGGTCTAGCAGAAATTCATATAAGTTGTACATTTGGTATGGGCTTTGATTTCATGGCATGGCATGGCATGTAGATTATGACGTAAACCAGGACGCATACATGTCAAAATGGCCTCTATTAGCATTCCCTGATATAAATTGTTAACATAAAGATTAATTCGTTTCCGTTACAATGAACACGACTGCCCCTCGAGGCTTTCATTCACACCTTCTGAGGCCAAATAATCTGAGCATGTACCGTCAGAAGTAAGCAGACTTTAGGAAATAGACAAGCAAAAAAATAGAGTACGCTTCTACTCTGGGAGCTCCAACACCAACATAAGCTTGCCACAACTGTCATCACAAAAGCTACTGAATGAGCCTAGAAAATAAATAGAAAGGTTATAGGAAACAGTCTGTACGTCTCCCCTCAAAGCCATCAACAGTCCACCATGGACAAGACACTGCAACTATTCGAAGAATAAGTTTCTTCTTGACTCGTGTTACAATTTTAGCATCCACATCACCTGAATGCCCCTCTTGGCTAGGATCAACCTTATCTAGATCATGGAACTCGTCATGTGAGTCTGCTAGCACCTTGCTCTCTTCAACTGTCCCAAGGTGGGTGGATTCCTTTGTCTACAGCCTGCCAGCAGATAAATGCTTCTATCGTTCTTAAATTCGGATAAGAATCAATATTTTGACTACATGAATGGAGACATTATTTTTAATATTATCCGAAGGAAATGATGACCGAGGTTGAGTTGAGGGCGCGGCCAGAAAGAATTCTGGAGTGTAGAAAAGAGCACTTCTAATACATCGTGAGTCGGTGTTGTTTACTAATACATTCTTAAATTCAGGTAAGAAGCAATATTTTGAAACACTATATGAGTGGAGATATTATTTAATGATGACCGAGGTTGAGTTGCGGAAGCAGTCGGAAAGAATTCTGGAATGTAGAAAAGAGCACTTTTATTGAATTTCTTTGAAATAAAATAATTTTGACCATAGATGAAAAGCACATCCTATAACAAAGGGAACCTGTATATAAGAACATGGATAATCCAAGTACTCGAAAAGTTATCGTCATTATTGCATGACAATGGTTTTAAAGTCTGACTAAATATTGGGTGCATGGCAGCATGGATTACTGATTCTTATGACAAACACCTAATATATTTTTCCTTTATTCTGTCAATATTTCCAGTGAGATGCTATCACACTAACATACAAATAAACACTTGTGGGTCATCCTTAATTAGCTTACAGATACATACAAAATGTAAGTTGGAAAGATAATGGACATATCATAATCTATGGTGGCATAGAGAAATCTGGGAGATGAGTTTCAGTTTTGTTCAGTTTGTTACTTTCTTTGGTGTTAACAGAGTCGATGGGCATGCGAAGCAAACGAAACAAACAGATACAACAGGGTGATTTCCTACCAACTTGACAATGGTGTGTCATTTTTTCCTGGACATTGGCATCCTTGTAATCTGGAATTACGCTTTAGAATTGATGAATAGCTTCGGACTTCATTCTTACTTCAAAGTAGAAAATCCCACTTATCTCAAGATTTTGTTAGACGCTAAACCTTAATCTAGCTCCTGGATTTGCCAGCAGCAACACTAAAATCTACTTGTGTCAGGTCAAGATTGTTACTTGTTCTTTGTGCATCTAAATTTTAAGGATTCAGGATTCACATACCCCTAGCCAAACAGATATGCAACAACATTCCAGAAACCTCCCTAGGGGGTCACACGTAATTCAGGCCAATCAAATCGGTGTCATCTAATTCTTCAGATCTTGTTTATGTAAGAAAGATGACCAGTAGCCCAGGTCCAATAAACAAAATAAATTAAGAAAACAACCCATGGTCATGAATACCAATCAGATTTCGAGAGATCGGTGTGCGGGTGGACTGGTGTGTGATGCCCGATATAGGGGTATGCAGTGTGTGGTGAGGGAGACGCGTGGAACGGCAATGGTAGGTACCTAGATTATGAGGCGGCGATCTGCGAGGCGTGGCTGGCTATAGAGCTGCCGCTCCTCGGAGACCTTCTGCGAGAGCACGTCGCGGCTGATCTCCCTCATGCTCGACCCCTCGGCGACACCTGCAGGGACATTAACTAAGAGCTTATCCACCTTCCAATGTAGCACTATGTGATAAGATCTTGAAAGGATGACATTGATCAGCTCAGGAAACCACTATAAACACTGAGCCAAAGTCATTCAGATGGAAATCAAGGCTATAAGCTTCGAATATGTGTATGGATACAAAGAGAAGCATGACTATTCTAATAATGTGCCATGGTCCAGTAAGTATGGCCTTTTCGGAAATTGTTAACTAAACAATGCCAGGAACCTATGAACAGTGCATATAGAAACCTGAATGATATATAAATGAAAAATTACCACTTAGTCAATAAGTCTGGTGATGTACGATGTAGCACTTTGGCAGTCAAATTATCTTGCAAAATGCAAATACAGTACATACATTAATTATTGGATTTGCCACCTGAATAGCAAATTCGGGTTAGAATTTCATGTCGACATAAACACATATGTTCCAGTAGGTAACATGAAATGAAGATTGTTGCAATCATACCAAACAACTACTACATTGCCATTACGAAAGGACAAAGCGAGTAGAGCTAGCAGCAATTGAAAATCTGAATACTGAAACGCTCTATCCTCTGCACCACGGCTGGCTCTACTATGTGAACTATTTGCTACAGAGTTGAGAAATGACTGAACGATTACCTACAAGAATATGAGTTGCATCCTTGTTTGATTTACTCCATGACCCCAATGCAATTTCTTCATTCCATCCCTATAGACAACAAACATATTGTAATGCATATGTTGTGACCTGAGAGCTAAGAACAAAGAACAAACGAAGCTCCAACAACGAACTGAAGCACGACAACACAGCAGATGCCAAAATACAAAACATGAGCAATGGCCTTTCCGAGTGAAATAGCACGTGTGGCATGAGGGAAAGGGTGGGTATTGGATGTACCTCATGGGGATGAGCTGTTGGGTGTAGTGGCATGAGTACTCGACGCGGAGATGTCGGTGATGTGGGGCCAAGGCCTGGGCAGCGCAAAGAAATATCAGTGCACTTTTGTACTAATTCAGAACAAAACAAATCAAGGGAACTATCCAAATCCTCATCGCCAACAGCCAGCAGCTTCCTCTGCCTGCAACGATGCACTTCCTCTGCTTATAGAGCGTCGCACACATCACGTACAACCGGCCGAAAAAGCATACATACCTTGCGGCATCGACTCATCCCGATGGAACCGGGGCCGTGGGCGGGGATGGCCGGCCCGCCGGAGACACGCCAGCGAAGCCCTGCCCGAAACCCTAACCACGGGGTGGGGTCACGAGCGGGCGGTAGAGGACGGGAACGGAGAATCTTGCCGGAGGGGAGGGAGGCGCGGACCTTGGGGAGCTCGGGGGTGTGCTGCGCGGCTCCGAAGGTCGCCGGAAGCGGCCGGCGTGGGTGGTGGCGGCGGCGATGAGTTCGTCGGCGAGAGGGAGAGGAGGCAAGCCCGTGCTCCTCCTGTACTTGTGTTTGTTTTTTTCTTTACAAATCGGACAGCGGATTGAATACTCCAAACAACGGGGTGTTTTCTGCAAATAATGAAGCGTTTTCCCGGATCCACTAAAAAAGGGACTGCGGGTTGATTTCAAAGAAATAGAAGGGCTTTTTTGCAAAAGTGCCGACGACGTACCGCCGAAACCCAATTTGCTTTATTATTAGGTAGAGAGGTAGAGATTATATTATATATTATATATATATATTATATATATATATATATATTATGGAGGCAGCCATGCATAAGCCGGCTGATTCTAGAAAAGATCAGCCACGTGCGTATCCGTCTGATTTAGGCATACGTGGCCGTTAGATGCTACTCCTACATCACAATAGCGGCGGACTCACCGATGCTTCATGGCAGCTCCGGCACGTCGGCGATGCTTCATCGAAACACCGACGGATGCTGATATGCAGCATGCGGCGGCGCATGCTGCAATGCAGCGACAGCACGCAGAGGCGACAGCGGATGCTGCGTTGGAGCATCTTCTGTGGTAGTGCTGGTGGCCGGGGATGGGAAGCAGCCGTCGCAGCCATGCTGGTGCAGCAAGGCCCATGGCGGAGAAGATCAGAGGAGTTGGAGAAGAAAAAGGGAAGACGGTTGTGCCGAAAGAAAAGAGAAGGGAGTGGCTCACATCCTCTCGGCAAAGAATAAGGTTGGGGCGGCGTGGGTGGATCCATGGGTAAGACTTGGCTGCTGCAGGATCGAGCTTCGTCGGATGGCTCGGGACGCAGCTTGTCGCAATGCCAAACTTAGTCGGTTTATAGAAAGTGTTTTTCATATGTTACCTAAGTTACGCAAACATGCTCTCTCCTCTCTCTCCCACCCACGCACATCGTGATGTTTTTATTTTTTTCCCTACTACCCTTTTGAAACCTTAGTTTATATGATTATTTTCTTAGAACCTTTTTGCTACAACACTATCCCTCGCCCACTTTTTATGCCAAACTAATTTATCGGAGAATAAGCTTTCGCATTTTTTCTCTCATGAATCATCTCCCAACAACTATCATCATAGCTTATTTGTTCTAATCATGTCATCCTTAGAGCATCTACAGCCAGACGCCTCAAACCATCCCTCATATGCCCGCGGACGTGCCCGGTCAGTGACTGGGCATGAGAGAGAAGGAAAAACGTGACCCAACATGACATCTCATATCATCCCAATATGCCCAGGCTGTCCGTGAACCCTCATATCAATCTTAAATATGAGGAGTATATGAGGGCTCACTGACATGCCCGGGCACGCCCGGGCATTCCGCCACATAGGATGCAACCCCACACTGGACCACCTTTTCTCTTTCTTTATTAATTCTTTTATTTCTCTTCTCTCTTCATCTCCACCAATCACGTGCAAGTGACCGGACATATGAAAAGAGAAATAAGGAGTGTTTTTGCGCGGATGGATAAATAGGGGCTCAGAATAGACACACCCGGTCACTGACCTGGTACGTCTGTTGGCGTTTGAGGGATGAAATTTTCTCATTGTGGCTGAAGATGCTCTCAAGAAGACCAGGCGGTGACGACTCCTTGAAGATGAAATAAGGTTCTCCCTACCTAGGCCCCAATCTGATGAGGCGTGTATCATTGTTAGATGGTATGTGGAGGTGTGTCTCCGACGGATCTCGTGGTGTTTGATCAGTACTAGTCTTCAGTGGATCTACTTGGATGTAGTCTTTTTTTCTTGTTCATTCGTGTGTCAGGTTGGATCCTTTTGATATATACTTTGCTTCATCGTCGACGGTTCCTGTTCTAGTACGCTAGTCCTATGAGGTCTTAGTACAACGACTTACTGACATTTTGCTACAACAAGTTTGGCCTGGCTCCGGTGAGGGAGGGGCGATGAAGCTGACACGCTTTCAGCTCGCTCTAGTGCTTGTAGTTACTGGTAGGTGGTCTATAGAAATGATTCTATTCTTTGTTATTTCTGCTACTGCCATGGCACGATGAATAAATCGAAACTTTTTTCGGAAAAAGGGAAAATAAATATATAATTAGCCTTGCTTGATGTTGTCTAGCGAACCTATGATCTCCAAAACCTTGCTTGATGTTTCCCATATATCATATTTTGCTGAGTTTTCTCAACTGGGAACTCGTAGAACTTGAGATTTTGTCTAGTTTTTTTGTTCGCCAAGTCGTTTTTCGTTGAAACTAGGTTAAGTAAGAGCTCTGCCGAGTTGGTTATCACTACCGAGTCCACTTTTAAATAAGACTCGGCTGATAAAAGTTTGCCGAGTGGCCTATAGAGTGAACTCGCAAAGCGTTGAAACTCCGCACAAAACCATTCTAGTAGTGTGGTGGACAGATCTATCGGGTCTGAGACACGTGCAGGTGCTGGGCCCAAGTGCAAATTACGTGGGATGGTTGAGTTGTTGCAACGAGCAGCTGGATTTGTCTCGTGATGGAAATTTTGTACAGGGTGCCCGTGTTTTCTATTGGAAAAGGAGCATGATCTCCGGCCTCTGCATCAGAATGATGTATGCAGCCATATTATTAAGTATAGTACATTATGTATTCTAGTACACCTGACATATATATATTCAGGATATGTACACCGATTGTAGGAATCACCAGGATTAACCCATGTCTGCTGCACGCCTGCACCCCGTTGAGCTTTCGTATGTGCTCCCCTGACCTCATCAGCGTGCTCTGTACCGCTTCATGCACCGCTTCTTCATGCTCTTCGCCCAGGTATTGTAGTTCTGGTTCGGGTCATAACTTGTCATGGTCAGATCGTCGCCGGTCATGGTCAGGCTCCACTTCTAGACCAACCACAGTGCGCTCGCCAGTCTCTAGCACATGATGTTAGATCAATCAAACATGCTGCAGTCCTGCTACGTCTCTGACTTGTGCCGCCTCCGTGCAGTGTGCCGGCCGTGGCTTTCCTCTATCCCGCTGGCGTGGTGGTGGTCAGGTAGCACATCTTCCAAACAATGTTGGCCATGATCTCGTGCATGGCGCTGGTTAGGAAGTCACTGAATCTTTGTGAACGGAAACCCCTTATTGTTTCTTTCTTGATGCATCGTAATCCACAAAAATATATATTGTGGTTCCTGAGAAAGAGAGGCATCCACTAGTAGAAAACCATCAATTAGTCCCGGTTAGTAAGGGCCTTTAGTCCCGGTTCACGAACCGGGACTAATGGGTCGTTACTAATGCCACCATCCATTAGTCCCGGTTCAAACACGAACCAGGACCAATGTGGCTCCACGTGGCCCTGTGCACCGAGCCCAGTCAGAGGGCCTTTGGTCCCGGTTGGTGGCTCCAACCGGGACCAAAAGTCAATTTTTTTTTACAAAAGTGGCTGCTTTAGGGGTTTTGGGGGTTATTTTTAGGTTGTTATTATAGCTAGCTAATAGAGATAAGTGTCCTCTCTTATCTTCGTCCTTGGTTTATCAACGCTGCTGCTATGTTCATTGCACCCGCAGATATAACATGCTCATGCATGCTTTGCATCATACATCATCATATATGTATATAATAACAAATCCTACTAATCATGCATAATCATACAACTTCTACTCGTTATTAATAATAAGTCATACGATCATCATCCTCATAGTCATCGAACCCAACCCTACATAACTGTTCTTAGCACATGATCATCAGTATCAGGTAGGACCTACACCCTTAAGGTAAAATAGCATAAAACAATATAGACCCTGACTCTCCATTATGAAGAATGGCGATCATCCTGTCTCCAATTCTTGCCCTTCGCTGCTTATTGCTTCCAAGAAGCTCCTTACGACCGTCCATGCATTTTTTCCATTCTTTGATTGTTATGTCTCCATTTTTTTTAGAAACCCGGTATGGACAGTTGAGATTCGTAGGACGACCTGGTCGTATGTTCAAAACATGAAGGCTACCATGCGTATACATCAGATGAGGCACACAATCATTCGGGATTATCTGTTGAAAAACATAGTAATAACTTCGTAGTTAGCAATGATGTACTAGTTTTAAATGTGTGCAAAAAGATGCACGGATGTTGTAATAGTAAAAAATAATCTTACCAGGGTATCTCCATGGTAGTTACCGTAGTTCAACACGTGCACTAGTGGCACGTATTGACCATAATGTTGAGGAGTTTGATTGTAGATATTGTAATTCTCAATATCAGTACAAAATCCGACCAGGTGATTTTTCTCCTGATAAGTTAATTCGGAGCCTTCGGTGTAGTACGTTTTGTCTACCATCTTCCGCACATTCTTTGAAGAATGAAAATAAGGTGTCAATGGAGATAAGTTGTCAACTATATATTTTGAAATAAACAATATAAATTACTTAATAACTATGTTTAGCTCACATGAGGGAAGAACTGGAGGTGTATCCACAAAGACCCAAATCGAAGGTGTCTCTTGCTCGATTGTAGGATCACCAAGATCCATGGTGACAAGCATACCCTTATCAAGACCATACATCTTGCAAAATGCATCCCAATTTTTGCAACCAAAATGGGTTACACTCTGAGCATTGTACAACGTTACTTGAAAATCCACACAATGATGGGTACTTAGGATAATTTTTTTGGTTTCAAAATTTTGATGGTCTTCAAAACCCATCCTCTCCAAGACATAGCGTCTTGCAAAGCATGGGATAAGCTAGTCGAATTGGAAAAGATGAAAAATACACGTTAAAATAGTTGAAGTCGTGCTTAATTACGAAAAAAACTATTGTCATCGTTGCGTACCGTATGAACATCGCAAGTCTCCTCGAGCTTAATGCTGAAGCGCCGATCTTCGTCCAGCTCAATGAACCTGTCGCACATACCTCGGTCGTCGTGGCACCAGTCGCACTCCCCCGGGCGGTTTTCGTCGTCCAATGAGTACGACATTTCCGGCCTACGTTCATAATTCAAATATTAAACTAGATCATTATTATTAATCACGGGTTGACTATCGATGATCGATGTACGTACGTAGCTCCTCTTTCATTCCCGAATGCATTATTATACCAAATTGTCTAGCACACGGGAATGAAGGAGAACTTATCCAATATGAGCATTTAATAAGCAAAACCAAATCATAAAATAAGCAAAACCAAATCATAAAATAAAGTATAGTATTCAAATTAGCATGCATTCAATAATTATAAGCAAAAGTACATCATCTCTTCGTGTCCGTACATCATCGAATATTATCACTGATACAACTAGAACCGTAGCGCCCGACGGGTATCGACGCGGGCGGTGGACACCCAAAGATAAGGAACCATCACAGGATCATAGCTCCAGTGAGATCCCTGAAGAACCTGCCAGGTATTGTCGAACCTCCTCTCCAATGCAACCATGTAGCGACGGACGTGCTCGTCCTCCTCGCTGACACGGTGACGTACCACCTCCGCGGTGTCCGGATGCCTCACCACCGTCATTGGCCCACACGACCGCCACCAAACAAGCATCGGGTCAACAACGGGCTGCCTCCTCACCAACCTACGTCCCACGGAAGGTAGCACCTCCCAATACCAACCCGGCGGAGCCCAGTCCCGAACATGGCCCTGATCAAGCAGGCCTCCACCGACGAGTCGACGACGACGAGGATGCGGGATAGGCATCGCCGACGTCGACGCGGAAACTACTTCTATATATAGTTAAATAAAAGTAGTCTTATTAATTAAATAAACTATCTAGTTCAACTACTAAACACTTACTATAAATAAATAAGAAGTACTTACTAAAAATAAACTACTTCATTATATAGTAAAATAAATTAGTTTATTAAATCAACTAGCTAGTTCAACTATATATAAACTACTTCTTATTTTTTCCTTTTTCTAAATACTATGAACAAAAAATCATTAAAATTCTATGAACAAAATTAATTACACAATCTAAGTATCACCAAAAAAATCTATTAACAATAATATCACCAAACATGCATATTCAATAATAATATCACCAAAAAATCTATTAACAGAAAAAAATCTAACATAATATAAAGAAATTAATTACTACACATATCTAATCTAACAAAAATGAAATCTAATTAATCTAACAAAAATATCTAACATAATATGAACAAATTAATTACTACACATGTAATCTAACAAAAAAATCTAATCTAACAAAAAATCTAATTAAATCAACTATCTAGTTCAATTACTAAGCACTTACTATAAATAAATAAGTAGTACTTACTAAAACAAACTACTTCATTATATAGTAAAATAAATTAGTTTATTAAATCAACTAGCTAGTTCAACTATATATAAACTACTTCTTCTTTTTTTTTCCTTTTTCTAAATACTATGAACAAAAAAATCATTAAAATTCTATGAACAAAATTAGTTACACAATCTAAATATCACCAAAAAAATCTATTAACAATAATATCACCAAACATGCATATTCAATAATAATATCACCAAAAAATCTATTAACAGAAAAAATCTAACATAATATGAAGAAATTAATTACTACACATATCTAATCTAACTAAAAATCTAATTAATCTAACAAAAATCTAACATAATATGAACAAATTAATTACTACACATGTAATCTAACAAAAAATCTAATCTAACAAAAAAATCTATGAACTACATATCTAAATTACTACACATCTAACCTAACAAAAAATCTCTGAACTACAAAAAGAATCTAAAAGAATCTAACAAAAAACGCTCACGTCGGGCGGCGGCAGGACGAGGGCGGCGATGACGGGCGACGCGACGCGGGCGGCGATGGGGCGGCGACGGGACGGCGGGCTCGGGCGGCGACGGGACAGCGGGCTCGAGGCGGCGACGGGACGGCGGGCTCGGGCAGGGCGGCGGCAGTGGCGACGACGCTTGACGTCGGCGGCGACGAGGGCGGCGATGACGGGCGGAAGGCGGACGCGGGCGGCGATGGAAGCGGTGACGACGGCGGGCTCGGGCGGCGCAGGATTGCGGGCTCGGGCGGGCGAGGCGAAAGAGATGGGATTTGTGGCGATAAGTCCAATATATATAGCAAGAGCATTGGTCCCGGTTGGCGGCTGGAACCGGGACTAATGCCACCTTTAGTCCCGGTTGGAGCCATCAACCGGGGCCAAATGCCTCTTTTCAGCAGCCCAAAGGGCGAAAAACAAAGACCTTTGGTCCCGGTTGGGGGCTCCAACCGGGACTAAAGGGTGGGCATTGGTCCCGGTTGGAGCGACCAACGGGGACCAAAGAACATCATTGGTACCGGTTGGTGCCATGAACCGGTACCAATGGACCCGTGTAACTACTTTTTTATTTTCTGCAGCTATTTTTTGTTGATTCTTCCTGCAGCTGTTTTTTTAGTTCCACCTCGCCAAGCGAGAGGCACTCGCAGCTGTTTATAAGCCCTGAGTGCATATACGATGACGAAGAGGCTCAATGCTCCTGCACGTTGGTTAGCTTCAAGCCTTGTGGAATACGGTAGACTGCACAGAGCTATGTGCAGTGTAGTTGACACTATCCCAAAAGGCTTGAAGCAAATTAACGAGCATTGCGCCACTTTTTTATTTTTAATGACTTATTACAACTCAGAAATAAAATAAAATAAAATAAAATGTAGCAGAAAAGAAAAAAAAATATAAAAAACCACTAAGAAATAAATAGAAGAAAAAATATAACAAAAAAATATATAGAAAACTACTCAGAAATGAATAGAAGGAAAAAAATAGTTGTGATTAACTGTACTAAAAAAGGAGCATATATGCTTATTTTTAATGGCTTATTACAACTCAGAAATAAAAAGAAAAAAAATAAATATAGCAGAAAAAGAAAAAAAACTAAATAAAAAACTACTCAGAAATGAATAGAAGCAAAAAATAGTTGTGATTAACTGTACTAAAAAAGGAGCATATATGCTTATTTTTAATGGCTTATTACAACTCATAAATAAAAAAAATATAGCAAAAAACGAAAAAAAACATATAAAAAACTACTCGGAAATGAATAGAAGCAAAAAATAGTTGTGATTAACTGTACTAAAAAAGGAGCATATATGCTTATTTTTAATGCCTTATTACAACTCAGAAATAAAAAGAAAAAAAATAAATATAGAGGAAATTACTCAGAAAAAGAAAAAGAAAAAAAAACTACTCAGAAATGAGCAGAGATGCGCTTATAGAGGAAATTCAACTTAAATTCATAACGAATTTCAAGAGAAATTCGTATGAATTTATGCTAAATTACCTATATAAGTGCATCTATTTTCATTTTCGGAGGAGCTCAATAAGGTAGAGAGGGAGGGGCTTATAAACCGGTCCGGTTCCCCTTCGGTTGGCGAGGTGGGACTAAACTCTGGTCGCAACGGGTACCAACCATTTAGTCCCGGTTGATGGCTCGAACCGGGACTAATGGGCAGCCCATTGGTCCCGGTTCAAGCCACCAACCGGGACCAATGGTGTTGGGGCAGGAGCGAGGCCCATTGGTCCCGGTTCGTCCCACCAACCGGGACCAATAGTTTCAGACGAACCGGGACCAATGGGCCACGTGGCCAGGCCGGCTCCCGGGGCTCATGAACCGGGTCCGATGCCCCCATTGGTCCTGGTTCTGGATTGAACCGGGACTAATGGGCTGGAGCGGCCTGGACCATTGGCCCCTTTTCTACTAGTGATTGTAACAAAAGTTATATTATACTTATGCTACGACTGCTTATGAGGATGGATTTTCCGCAATACAAGAATAGAGGAATGCACCCCCTGTTTTCCTACTAGTTCCTGTTTCCCAAATATGCACTTTGCCTTGATGGCCGACGCATATCTTAATTGTCACAACATACTACAACAACTTCAATACCTTTTCTAGATTATTTTTGATGTAGCAGTACTTTATTTCACGATTTTGGCATCATCTTCCATACCTCTTTGGATACTGTCCATTCATATTCATGTTGTACTGACGCCGTCCCCATCTATAATACAAGTTTCTGAGTTTGATGGTTTCTTCAGCTTCGATGGTAACTCAATTTCTCCCCAAGCAGCCCAGGAGTTCGATATGAGACAGATTTATATCTATCCAAACCCTTCTAAGATTTTTCATGTTTTCGTTGTAGAACATAGAAATTCAGTTTCTGCCACTGATGAGACTAAGCCTTAAGAAGGGCCTGAATGAATCTGCAAGCTTACAGGGACTATTCGACCCAATTACGGCAAATGCGGTGATAGTCATCTTGGAGGGAAAGCAAGGATAACTGTAAAGCGTGCACATTATCACATTGCAGGGAGTAATGGAAATGGAACAAGAGCAATGGAACAGATGTGCAGCTTACCAAGTATCCATTCTTTCCAAGTGATAAATACCAGGCAAACGACCTCTCGCAAGATACATGCTCGAAGGGCAGAAATGGTGTCATGGGGAGTCAGTGGATCTTGAACTTTTCTTGACAAAAATAAGTGGTCTATTGGGCATTGCAACAGATTTATACTTGACCAGCAAAGGAAGCTGCAACTTGAAAATATTTTCTCATATGTTTCTTAAAACAAAAGAGGTTATCTTCAGGAACTTTGGAACATTCCTTTGGATTCAAGTCGCAGTTCACAATTTATGAACCCCCATGTTGGTAGTTTTAATGACCATTAACTATATTTACATCCAAATTAGTTAGGATTGCAAACCGTAGTGTCGTAACTAGTAGAATCGTGGATTATACAGACTAGAATAGTAGAATCCATTCAGTCAATCCAGACCATATAGTCGTAGAGCCGCATGCTGGGATCGCGGTTCTGACTACCTTGATTACATAATCCATGAGAAATAGCAAACTAAAACTAGTGGGCTTCTAAGCCACTGCTTCTGCAGATGAATCAACGCAAACCTAGCTAACTCATGGGCCACAACAATTGTTTCTTCGACAATGCTCAAAGATAATTTTCAAGAAGTCCCTTAGGAAATCGGTGCAGTCCTTGTAGATAGCTGCCACCATGAACGATAGTTGATACAGAGTGTGGAGGCTTCATAGATAAATGATAGTAAGAGTTTGGTTATGTTGACAAAAATCTCGAAATCAGTATCCTTTGAGAACGCCAAAAGGTGAGACTTATTTTCATGATGCCTCGACACCTCCAAGGTACACTTGTTTCTCTATGCAACCTTGTGGCGACTCTAGGGTCCTCCAGTGTGTTGTGAAACTTTACAACCCCGTTCCATCCATCTCAATAGTCTCAGTATGCAGCAACAACTTTGGTGTACCTTTCTTATTTAGTTTCAAAATAGCATGGTACTCCCTCCGTCTGAAATTAGTTGTCGTTCAAAAGACTGTATCTAGCACTGAAGTAGTGCTAGATACATCCGTTTGAGCAACAACTAATTCAGATGGAGGAAATTACTTTTTGTTTATGTTGTGGCTTTGTGTTGCATGTAGTTCTCACAGTCAGTAAAAGGAAAATCAAACAAAAAAAACTAACTGCAAATTCAAATGCAAAATGATTTTGTCCATTAAATGGCCTGTTATTTGGAATGTACATAATGGCATCAGATACGCTAGTTGGGGACACTTTGGGCATAAAAATTTAAACGCGCGTACATGGATTTCACCTACCTCAGCACTGATCTTTATGTGAAGCTTTGGGCTAGCTTTTGTGGAATTGCTTACATCTGTATGTCTGCATGCAGAATGATGTTTCCATATTGGTCCACATCAATCAAGGAACAAACGAATCCATGTTCAAAATCATCCCACCTTAATTATATAGTATCTTTATCGTCCAATACAAGATGCATCTCTGCAACTTTATGTCTTGTGATCACGATTCAAGGGCCATTCACTTCTTGCATTAAACTCTAAAAATATTGATGGGAAATACTATTAACCACAACATTGTCCAATTCTGAGAAAAAGGGTTACCCTAAGTGCACCCACGTTTCTACAACAATATTATGGGACACGAGTAGATATGTTAAGATGCTGCCTGCACATTTGCAGACGCAACTGTTCTAGTTCAACAAGTACTGATTGGTCTGTGAGCTAGGTGGCCACAATAGCATTCTACTTTTTCATTCTTCACGTATTCAGGCCAGCCGATAAGAGTTGCTATGGTTCTATCCGAGACGGGGTAGAACAGTCTTACCCACGCGACTCCACCCACACACATGCCTAAGGCCCTTGATGAACATAGGCAACCTGTCGGTGACCAATCTACGAGCTTAAAATGGACGGCACAAGAGTCTCCAGGAGCTGAAATGTGGCTGCAGTTACCACATCTAATAGCCCAATGCACCCCTTTGAAGAAGCAGTGGTCTCGAGCTGGGCAACCTAAAACATTTTAGAGGAGAGATTGGAGGAAAATGCAGATATCTGACTAGCCCATATGCCTCCTGGATTGAATGATTCGAAAATTCCAGGCCTCCATATTGTCCTAGACCTGGGCGAGCCGGGGACGCCCTAGCCTATGCCTCTATGGTCACATCTCCTACAACTCCGGTGCCACCCCTACCATGTAGTTTTATTCCTGATACCTCCTAGGCCAAGTTTGAACAATCTTTTGTGGTCTTGTATATTGCAAGAACTTAAATGATTGGTGATCTTGGCACAAATATGAAAATTTGTGCTCACGTTGTTGACCTAATCCAGTGCGCATGTATAAGGAGGAAGATGCACATCGTTGCTTCTTGTGGAGGTAACTCTAACATGTATTCTATGAGGCCCTACTTTTGCATGTGCACTGCAATTTTCTGTCGGTTGATGTAGGGCCTTACTCGTATATCCAGATGTTTTTATCTTTAATGGCAGGGAAAATGCATATAGTAGGTGTTGGTGCCCGAATGGGCTTTGCTATCATCGAGAGGGAGGTAGTGTGGGCTCGCATCTACTTGTTATATTAAACCCGTTAAGGGAGAAAGAAAGGGCCAACGTTGTTCTATGCCATGTGGCGCCGCTGGTTGCTGCTGTTGGAAATCTGACTTGACATTTCATAGTGCTAACAATTGCCGGCAAGATTACTTTCAGTTAGGCGCCAAGATTATATAAATTATTTGAGAAAAGTATACTTTTCATCCCTCAATTCTTCGTGAAGTCTAGATTTGGTCCCTCAACTCCAAAACCGGACAACTTGCACCCTTAACTACTGAAACCGGACAAGATTCATCCTGGTCATGGTTTTGACCGTGCTGACTCAAATTCGCGTACTTTCCTAATTCCGCTTAATGTTTTCAAATCCGGGTAGTTTTTTCAAATACATGAACTTTTTAAAAATTTGTGTACTTTTTCCAAATCTGCGTACTTTTTCTAAGTTCACGTACTTTTTTTAAATCCGCGTATTTTTTTAAAGTTCATGTGTTTTTTTCAAATTCATGTAATTTTTTAAAATTGACGTACTTATTCATATTCGTGTACATTTTTTTGCTTTTGAAAATTTTGTGTGAACTTAAAACGTACGCGGATTTGAATTTCTTTAACCCAAATTAGAAAATAAATTGTGGAGTTGAAAAATTATGTCAATTTGAAACAAGTATCTGAATTTCAAACAAAGTTCATGGATTGGAAAAGGAACACCGATTTGAAAAAAAAATACACGAACTTTACAAATTATGCGGATTTGAAACAAGTACGCGAATTTGAAAAACACTTCATGGATTTGAAAAAAAAATACTTGGATTCGATAAAATTACATGAACTTGAAAAAAATAGACTGATTTGAAAAAAAGTACACAAATTTCAAAATAGTTCACGGATTTGAAAAATGTATGTTTATTTTTTAAAAAATTGCGCGAACTTGAAAAAACTATGTGGATTTGAAAAGAGTATGTGACTTTTAAAAAGTTCACGGATATGAAAAAATTACGCGAATTTCAGTCAGCACCGGTCAAAACCGGGGTCAGTTAGCACCAAAACCGGGCAAAAATCAAGACCAGGGATGAATCTTGTCCGGTTTCGTTAGTTGAGGGTGCAAGTTGTCCGGTTTCGGAGTTGAGGGACCAAATCTAGACTTCACCGAAAGTTGAGGGATGAAAAGTATACTTTTCTCAAATTATTTTGTAGACCACATTACATAAACTGCTTGGTTTAAACTGAACCACTCTCTCAGCTAATTAAACTACAGGGATCCTCAAAATAATAGTGTCACCGCACACCTCGTGTATCGTCACACCAATTAAGGCTTTTAAACCCGATAGAGTAGTGGAGTCCGAACCACTACCAACGGCCACTGCACCCCCGAGGAGAGGGAACTCATTGCGTGTAGGAACCACCCGGACCGAGCCCACCATCACCTACCCGGAAAGGGAGCTCCGGCTAGCCCCTCAGGCCCAATCACATCCACCTGAGCACCGGCCCCAAGTTACAGCCATCCTGCCGTGCGAGCATCCCGTGCCACCTGTTGCTGCTGTCAAGTTTGTTCAGTTTTATCATGTAGGTTTTCTGTTTCAACCGAAGTTTGGTGCACGTAAACATGTTCTGTACCTGTACGTGCCCATTAGTCTGTATTTTCATATGGTACGTAGCAGAATAAAAGAACCTGACATGTGCTGCGTTCACGTGGGGTGCGTCTAGTAGAAGGACCAGGCCGTGATCTTAATCGTGGGATGGCACGATGGAAGTGGATCGTGGATTAGGATTCGGTCCAAGTTTGTTAGTCTGTTTCCTAATGGAATAAAGGAAGAACCAAAAAGATGCAGGAAAAGCGCGTTGCAAAACTGCTCTTCCCAGCGGGTGTTCGTGTGTGCCTCTCTCGCGTGCGTGCGTGTGTTCGTCGTCGTCGTTGTGTGATCCGGCCTGAGAACCAACACCACCGACCCAAACCTAGGAAAAGGGACGGGCCACACCCACTGCAACCCCGCGTTGCCATCGGGCCAGGACCACCATAGTGCATCGCCGCCCCCACTGACCTGCACCCTAGATCAGACCAACTTTGGTCATCTTTGCATAAGCATAAATTCAGATGAATCTTTGGTACAAATATGCTAAACTTAGATAATACTATGAGAACACATCTAGTGGCCACATCTAAATGGATACATAGGCTCTTCATTGCCTTTTATGGGGTTCCCTCCAACCAGTTGATATCTTCTACAAGGCCCTACCCGATCGGTGTCCACTGCCTGTGCACTTCTTTTGGTTAGCTGATGTAGGCCCTCACATGATGGTTGTATATTTAATTGGTGGGCAATTGCAGGTAGCGTGGCGGGCATTCGCAGCATCAAGCCAACGAGAAGGTTTTGTCTTACCAAGAAGTAGCTTTTCTATTCCTATGACAAATTTGGATAGGAAGAAAGGGGCCCTGCTCTTATGGCCTGAGACAAAGTCTGTAAACACAAAAGACATGCATGACTGGTTGTTATTAATTTTTATTTGCAAAACGAGGCCTTGCTTATCAAGAATCTTCACAAAATCTGTAATAATTTTGACCTTCCATGGGTTAAGCTAGCATGGGAATGTTAGTACTCTGATTATATATATGCTCGTGTGTTGCAACTGGCGGAGCATGAAGCGTGAAGCGTGGACGTGAAAAAGCCACTTCAATGTCTTTCATCTGATGGAAGAGTAGTGATGCATGAAATAGTCTATCAATCGGTTTTATTTTTTGCTTTTCAAAAATACAAAAATATTTATTTATTTCTTAAATTTGAACAATTGATAAATATTGATTTTTTATTAGAACTAAAACATGTTTTCAAGAGAAACATTTTTGGACACATGATTTTTTTAAACAATTATTAATATTTGTTAATGTTGTGAACAATTTTAAATGTTTTGAAAAGGAACATTTTTTGGGAGTTTTGAGCATTTTTTTAAAAAAGCGTGAACATATCAAAAAATGTGAATATTCTGAAAGCGAGAACAGACTGAAAAACTCTTTATCTTAAAAAAGACATATGCACGGTGTTTGGAGTTAGAACAAAGTTTGATGGTGTCCGCACCATGAAGCATGGTCTTGCCGCGACCCGGTCCTCCACCCATATCTCACCCTCTATCTGTTAATGGATCCCATCTGTTAATGCCTCGCTTGTTTATTCTTGCAATTT
Source organism: Aegilops speltoides (assembly GCA_021437245.1). NCBI lineage: Eukaryota > Viridiplantae > Streptophyta > Magnoliopsida > Poales > Poaceae > Aegilops > Aegilops speltoides. The sequence goes on along the minus strand of CM038147.1, from coordinate 12,527,796 downwards.
TCAACGTATATAAGTTAGTGGAATTTTATGTAAAAGACCGATGTGGGACTATTAACAGGCAGCAGCTTGGTTCGTTGGCAGCTTTCTTAACTGCGGAAGGATGGATGGAGAGATAGACTCCAACGCGCAATTATTTTTCCCTCTCTTTTAATTCCACTGATCTGGCCCAGGCGACTTGCAAATTGTTTTTTTGTTCGCTTCAAGAACGCAGGCCCGTGTACGAGATAGACATAGGCCAGGAACGAACGAAACGCTTTTTACGTACCACACGGAGACGATCGGAGAACGACACGAAAAATAGGATCTTGATTAGTACCACCTCGTATATTAGTTGCTGGTCAAAAATCTATATGGACTTTTTTATAAAAACGCCGCGACGGTGAACCCGGAGACCCAATCCGTGCTTTATTATTATATATATATATATATATATATATATATATATATATATATATATATATATATATATATATATATATATATATATATATATATATATATATATATTATAGTTAAAACTGTGTCTATCATAGCTTGCCACAGAACTAGTCAAAGCTTGCTAAACATTTAACGGGTTAAAAGTAAGTAAAAAATATGGAATAAATAGAGGAGCCTCATTCTAATATAATAAGATGATCCAACGGTGTGATTGTGAAAATATGCATTTATGTGTCTTCAGCGAAAAAAACAAGCATTTCAGCTCACTTCAGGATCAATATATATTGAAAATTTTATTCTTTTTGTCCAGGACACGTGCAGTCATATTTTTTCAATCCCTCCGTTGGATCATGTTATATTATAGGTGTGTTAGTTCAGTATTTTTTTCAGGATTTTTCAGAGCTTTTACACCGTCGAAAACCTTAACTAGTTCTGTGGCAAGCTATTGTGTGTGTGTCTATATATATATATATATATATATATATATATATATATATATATATATATATATATATATATATATATATATATATATATATATATATATATATATATATATATATATATATATATATACGCCTATTCTCGCTAATATTAGCGTAATAACTATTCTCACACACCACTTCCACTTGACTGCACGGTGAACGCAAGTGCATTGCATCTTCTTGACGGCGAAAGCTTTGCAATGTTTCACGGAGAACTGCTTCATTTTCCGGTGTTTCGCCCGCGCGTTCTATGTGGAATCGGGTGTCGCGGGATGATTCAGTTTGTGTCTGCATCTCATTTTAGCTTTATTGTTTCTGATTTACAGGAAAATCTACTATAGTGCTTGCAAATCGACGGATTTGGCGGACGAGCTTTCTCTGTTCGTTCGTGTTGGCGCCAGATGCGATTTTTTTTGTGCTCGGATGTTGTTATTTAGTAGGAATTCTTTGATTGCGTTCGTTTTAATCGGTCCGTTCACTCTATAATTTGTTAATTTTTAGGAGTTAGTTTTCAATTCTTGGTTTGTTGGTTGTGCGGGCGGGTGAGCTTCGTCCGCTCCTTTGTTCTTTGTTGATTTTTTTGATTTTTGCCCGTCCACGCATGTTTTAATATTGTAATTACTGTTGCTGTAGGTTTGAATTCATTGTATTGCGGGTATAATTGTCATTTTTTGAATCGCATTTTTTAAATGAAAGCTGATGTTGTTCGTCAAGTGGCCATGTCTTGGATGTAAATTTTTGCTGGTGTATTGTTCGATGGTTCAGTGGCTCTAGAGTTTTTAGGCGAGTTATGGAAGTGAGAGTGAAATTGAAACCTCTATCAGTCTATCACATTGTATGTAGTTTTACTGCTTTAATTTTATTTGTTGTAGTCGCGGAAACGTTGTAGTGTACTGCATTTTCTTTGTTAGCGTACTTCGTGTAGCTTTATTACAGTGGTTATTGCTGTTTATGAGATTTCTCCTTCTCGTAAACTACATTCTGTGTTTACTACTTTATGTGTTCTGGATGACTGCATAATATGTATTTCTGTACTGCATTAGCAGTGTTGTTAATGATCTATTCTGCTATTAGAAGGGATGGTCCATGATGCACTTGTGTTAGCTGAATAGATATTATAAGAATTTTTTTGAACTGCATACTATGAGAATTGTTTTTGAACATCATTTGTTAACTGCAAAGTTTCGACCATTTGCATTTCCTTGTTACTGTTCGGAGGGCTGCCTTTCGTTATTATTAGTACCATACTATGTGTTCGAGAGAACTGCATTACCGCCATCAGCAACTTTGTCTAAAAGGGATGATAAAATGACGTAGTTGAGGTTGCATAATTTAAATAGGCATTGTTCAAATTGTCTGATGGACATAAATTTAAAAGCATACATCATAAGCAAAGCATTAGAAATATTGGTTGCTTCATATTAGACAACCTAGAGTGCAAATATTGTAAACTTGATGGAGTCTTCTTCTTTGTAGAAAAAGACCATGGCCACTTCTCCGGCCTCAAAGCCATTTTGGGAGACAAAATCTTTCCAACCAGTAGTTATGTTGATGCAGTCTTCAGAGTCGATGTGGTAGTCAGCTTCCATGTCTCCATAGCCATTTTTGTGTTCTGTCTCCAAAGTAAGCTTTCCTGAACTCGGAGCATGAATTTTTATTGGGGATGGCAGTTTCTGCATATTGTAATGGGTGGATAAAGAATTTATAAGTAAACAACAAATGTTTTTGTTTTATACTTAGCATGATTTGTTTATGTTTACTTAAATAGTTACATACATATGATTGTATTTTGTAAAGTAGTTGCAATGTATGAACAAACTTATATACGCAATTGACTCCTAGTTTTACTGGGATATATATTATACTACAACACGTGTGCACTACAATGACAGTAGCAGTGTACTTCTCCAGCATATTAATATAACTGCAACACTTATCTACTGACATTTTTTTGTACATATGTCGATACATGGTGTGGTACTGAAAAAAGATAGGTGGAAGCATCTAGTCTTAATAGCTAGCAGATCTGAACAACAATACAAATTCTGTTTTGTATTTTTGTTGATATTACTGAACAAATTGATTGAACTATATATTCAGATTTGTATTTGCAGTCTAGAATATGTCTAAAAATTGTGAGTGGAAAACATACCCAACTTTCATGTAGATCTGTGGTTGTTAGGCGATGAAGAAATGGCGGACGAAACCCCCTGTTGGGTATCATCAGGCAGCCGAGCATGCTGCGCCACTCGGTGTTAGTGAGCTGTAGGCCTTCTGCGAAGACGCATGTGTCCGCTACCGGCGCCATCCTTGACAAGCACCCGCACTTGCAGTCCATGGCGGGTTTAGTGGAATTCCAGAGAATAGTTGTGGATGTGATGAACCCTAGATCTAAGTTTTGAGGAAAATGAGGAACGGGGGGAGGAGTTGTGTTAGTCTGTAGCACGAATGGATAAGTTTTTATGCAACCAATCCAGCAATGGCAGTAATAAATGTTGTGGTTGGCGTTAGGTGGTGTATTGAGTCGATTGATGAACACGAACGCATTCAAGAAGGAACGATCGCTTAGTTGAGAATAGCGAATCGCATTGTCATATCACGACGGAATGTGAACTATGCGTGTTTGTGTATGGTATGTAGCATTTTTTAATTTTCAGTGTCCTCTCTCTTTTTGTTGGCCCCTGTGTTCGGTAGTGAAGATGTAATTGGGCCTGTGTCGGCTGTGAGCACACGGCTGGTTCCTGTCTTGTTGTGTGGCCCTAATATTTAGTCCCACCTCGCCGCAAGGCGCCGCCTAGTTGTTTATAAGCGCTGGCGAGGCATACCGGTCAAACTCCTCTCAGATACTTATCTGGTGCTTATACACGCGCTCTCATTGCTATATGCTCTATGACTGTGGGCCTTGTGCAACCGCCCCATGCATTGTGACTCGAACGACTCATATACGTGGGTGTGGACCTATTACGAGATGGTGGGGCGGTGCAACCTGGTGGTCAATTTTTTTTCTACTTTTAATATTTCTGCCCTTTGTGTGTTTTTTTCAATGTTGCGAGTGTGCCTTTGCATTGATCGTGGTTCATCTTTGCATTGTATCGCATTGCGTGATCGCCTTTTATCCCAATGTATGGGAGTGCACTGCTTTGTAAATCATACCTGTACTTCACTCATTATGGTTTTGTGATGTACTTTCGTGTACTTTCGGACTGTATTGAATTATTTTACGTGTTTTGCGTTTTTCTATTTGTGTTTTTGCTCTTTATGTATTCCTTTTTTGAAATTTATGTTCATGCACTGCTTTGTTGGGTATGTGAAGACTTCATTCGACAAATTCAGTGTACAGCATTCGTGCTCAACTTGCACTGCATGCGTCCTGTTTGCATTCTGTACGACAATTTCATCACCAGCAGGCTAAGTTCAACAGAAAGCAAACTAACGATTGTGCATGGCAAGCAAACTAACATAATCAGAGTTCATCATTACAGGCGATTGTGCATGGCAAGCAAACTAGGTTCATCAACAAGCAAACTAACGATACATAAGCAAACAACACAAAGCAAATTTGATGATAATTCTAAAAGAACGCTGGCATTCTTGGCTTCTGGCGGGCACCATCTTCTTCTCCACCAGTCGCGCTCTCCCCATCCCTAGCTGCTCCTGGCGCGCTTCTTGGGTGGCTCCTCCTTCTCCAGCTTTGCACGGCGAAGGCCGTCCTGTGTGAGGGTGATGCGGTTCCATATCTCGTACGCTGCGTAGGCGTCCTTTGCCGCGTACTCGATGTGCCTCCTGGACAGAGGCAGGATGGCCCAGCGCTGGTGCTCGGCGTCGGTGATCTTCTTCTTCATGTTGCTGTAGTAGTCGTCGATGAGCGCGCCGGAGACGTCTCCGAGGGAGTCCAACGGCTTGGTTGCGTCGGGCACCCTCCACTCCTTCTGGATGTCGACGAAGTTGGCGACCTCCAGTTTGACGCGCTCCAGCCTGGTTTTGTCGCCGTCGATGGAGAAGCCTGCAAAGGTGTACCTGGGGTCGGCGAGGAAGTTGTCGAAGACGGTGCACCTTTCAGTGTCGCTCATTTGGAAGAGCAGCACCGGGTGATTCTTGCCGACGGAGAGCTGGCAGAGGGCGGGTTTCTGCGTCGCTTCAGGGTCGTTGTCGTACTCGAGATCAATGCCGACGATCTTGTGGCGCTGGAGGCTGAGGTGGCGCTCGTACTGCGCGAGGGTGATCGCCATCTGCTTCTTGTCGTTGGTGTGGATGACGTGCAACTTGGTGTTGCCGTGCGCCTCCACGGCGTTGTCGCCCTTGTACTCGTCGGTGAACGTCATCGCCGGTGGTGGGAGCGCAATGGATACTTGTGTTTTGTTGTGGATGTGGATGAGAAGGCCTTTGGAAGGGGTCTGAATTTAAGGGGAGGGCGCGGTGTGGGATGGCCTCGTCGGATGAACTGCACGAACGCGCTGATGATGCGGTTGTGCCGATCGTGGGTTGGTTTTGCATCTGTGATCGTGGGCTTGTGGCGATGGAACTGCCCCGATCGGGTGTATGTATGCGAACATGGGTTTTTTTAATGTTGGTTTTTTTTGGTCAGCACATTTTTTTAAACATTACCTTTTTCTATTAATTCGAACGGCCATTTTGTCATGTTTTATAGATGTATACTGGGTGACAACATAACTGCATTGCTTACAACTAAGCATTTGCGCCGCATACAAAATGTAATCGCAACATTGTATATATGTGTGTACTTCATCGTTTTTTCCATCTCTTGCTATATGCTTCGGTGGTCTGCATTGCGCACTGGAATGCACTGCATACTTCTACCGTCATGTACTGCATCTTGTTTTTGCCGGTAATTATCACAGTCCCTGGCACGGGACGGATAGGAAATGGGAGGGGGGGTGGGGGGTGCCCCCCCACACTTTTTTTCCGAACTTATTGTTTTTTTCTTGGTCGGTTTTGTTGGGCCTATGTTCGGGTATTTCAGAGACGCATGTTCGTTGTCAATTTTTGGGTGGCTGATGCCGATATCATTTGGGTGATCAGTTTTTATTCTTTGTTTTCTTTAATGACGTGGACTGCACTGCTTTTTGGTAAATCATCGGTGCAGTGCATTGATCATGGTTATGTACTAGATGTGAACTTCATTCCTTACTGCATGTACAGTTCTCATTTTTTATCCCGTGTTTTTACTTTTTTTGTAATCTTTTTTTTCGAATGTATTGGACTGCTCTGTTTAGCAAATTACGACTGTACTACATTGTTTATGATACTGTACTGCAAGTTCGTGTACTTCCGCACTGCGTTAACTTATTCTGCGTTTGCGTTTTTCTTCATCCCGTGGAGAAATGCATAATGGCGTACTGCATTTCGTATAGAAATGCACTGCATTTTTCCATCATTGTGTACTGCATTTTTTTGCCTGTACTTACTTCATTGTACGGGAGGTTTAAGGGGAGAACGGTCCTTTATATACGGGGGCAGGGGGGCACCTCTAGGCACAAGACACAAGTTGATCTACGGATCGTTCCTTAGCCGTGTGCGGTGCCCCCTTCCACCATATTTCACCTCGGTCATATCATCATGAAGCTTAGGCGAAGCCTGCGCGATAGAACATCAAGATCGTCACCACGCCGTCGTCGACGGAACTCTCCTCGACACTCACTGGATCGGAGTTCGAGGGCGCCATCGAGCTGAACGTGTCTGAACTTCGGAGGTGCCGTGACGTTCGGTACTTGGATCGGTCGGATCGTGAAGACGTACGACTACATCAACCGCGTTGTCATAACGCTTCTGCTTACGGTCTACGAGGGTACGTGGACATACAATCTCCCCTCTCGTTGCTATATCATCACCATGATCTTGCGTGTGCGTAGGAAATTTTTTGAAATTACTACGTTCCCCATCAGTGGTATCAGAGCATAGGTTTTATGCGTTGATGTTATATGCACGAGTAGAACACAAGTGAGTTGTGGACGATATAAGTCATACTGCCTACCAGCATGTCATACTTTGGTTCAGCGGTATTGTTAGATGAAGCGGCCGGACCGACATTACGCCAGACGCTTACGCGAGATCGGTTTTACCGCCGTGCTATGCACACGGTGACTAGCGGGTGTCAGTTTCTCCAACTTTAGTTGAACCGAGTGTGGCTACGCCCGGTCCTTGCGAAGGTTAAAACGGAGTCTATTTGACAAACTATCGTTGTGGTTTTGATGCGTAGGTGAGAACGGTTCTTGCTAAGCCCATAGCAGCCACGTAAAATTTGCAACAACTAAGTAGAGGACGTCTAACTTGTTTTTGCAGGGCATGTTGTGATATGATATGGTCAAGACTTGATGAGATATAAGTTGTTGTATGAGATGATCATGTTTTGTTGAAGTTACCGGCAACTGGCAGAAGCCCTATGGATGTCTCTTTGTTGCATAAGATGCAAGTGCCAAATAATTGCTTTACTTTATCGCTATGCAATAGCAATAGTTACAAGAGCAATAGTTGGCGAGACAACCATGTGATGACACATTGATATAGATCAAGATGATGAAGATCATGGTGTCGTGCCGGTGACGATAGAGATCATGACAGTACTTTGGAGATGGAGATCAAAGGCGCAAGATGATCATGGCCATATCATGTCACATATTTTGATTGCATATGATGTTTATCTATTATACATCTTATTCTTGCTTTGATTGACGGTAGCGTTTTAAGATGATCTCTCACTAATTATCAAGAAGTGTTCTTCCTGAGTATGCACCGTTGCCAAAGTTCGTCGTGCCCAGACACCGCGTGTTGATCGGGTGTGATAAGCTCTACGTCCATCTACAACGGGTGCAAGCCAGTTTTGCACACGCGGAATACTCAGGTTAAAATTGACGAGCCTAGCATATGCAGATATGGCCTCGGAACACGGAGACCGAAAGGTCGAGCGTCAATCATATAGTAGATATGATCAACATATCGATGTTCACCATTGAAAACTACTCCATCTCACGTGATGATCGGTTATGGTGTAGTTGATATGGATCACGTAATCACTTAGATGACTAGAGGGATGTCTGTCTAAGTGAGAGTTCTTAAGTAATATGATTAATTGAACTTAAATTTATCATGAACTTAGTCCTGGTAGTATTTTGCAAATTATGTTGTAAGATCAATAGCTTGCGTTGTTGCTTTCATATGTTTATTTTGATATGTTCCTAGAGAAAATTGTGTTGAAAATGTTAGTAGCAATGATGCGGATTGGATCCGTGATCCGAGGTTTATCCTCATTGCTACACAGAAGAATTATGTCCTTAATGCACCGCTAGGTGACAGACCTATTGCAGGAGCAGATGCAGACGTTATGAACGTTTAGCTAAGCTCAATATGATGACTACTTGATAGTTTAGTGCACCATGCTTAACGGCTTAGAATCGGGACTTCAAAGACGTTTTTGAACGTCATGGACCATATAAGGTGTTCCAGGAGTTGAAGTTAATATTTCAAGCAAATACCCGAGTTGAGAGATATGAAGTCTCCAACAAGTTCTATAGCTAAAAGATGGAGGAGAATCGCTCAACTAGTGAGCAAGTGCTCAGATTGTCTGGGTACTTCAATCGCTTGAATCAAGTGGGAGTTAATCTTCCAGATAAGATAGTGATTGATAGAATTCTCTAGTCACCATCACTAAGTTACTAGAACTTCGTGATAAACTATAGTATGCAAGGGATGACGAAAACGATTCCTGAGGTCTTCGCGATGTTGAGATCGGCGAAGGTAGAAATCAAGAAAAGAGCATCAAGTGTTGATGGTTAACAAGATCACTAGTTTCAAGAAAAAGGCAAAGGGAAAAGAAGGGGAACTTCAAGAAGAACGGCAAGCAAGTTGCTGCTCAAGTGAAGAAACCCAAGTCTGGTCCTAAGCCCGAGACTAAGTGCTTCTCTTGCAAAGAGATGGTCTTTGGAAGAGGTACTACCCGAAGTGATTGGCGGATAAGTAGGATGGCAAAGTGAACATAAGTATATTTGATATACATGTTATTGATGTGTACTTTACTAGTTATTATAGCAACCCCTCAGTATTTGATACTAGTTCGGTTGCTAAGATTAGTAACTCGAAACGGGAGTTGCAGAATAAACCGAGACTAGTTAAAGGGTGAAGTGATGATGTGTGTTGGAAATAGTTCCAAGATTGATATGATCATCATTGCACACTCCCTATACTTTCGGGATTAGTGTTAAACCTAAGTAAGTGTTATTTGGTGTTTGCGTTGAGCATGAATATGATTTGATCATGTTTATTGCAATACGGTTATTCATGTAAGTTAGAGAATAATTGTTGTTCTGTTTACATGAATAAAACCTTTTATGGTCATACACCCAATGAAAATGGTTTGTTGGATCTCGATCGTGTGATACACATATTCGTAATATTGAAGCCAAAAGATGCAAAGTTAATAATGATAGTGCAACTTATTTGTGGCCCTGCCGTTTAGGTCATATCGGTGTAAAGCGCATGAAGAAACTCCATAAAGATGGATTTTCGGAATCACTTGGTTATGAATCAGTTGATGCTTGCGAACCGTGCCTTTTGGGCAAGATGACTAAAACTCCGTTCTTCGGAACAATGGAACGAGCTACTGACTTATTGAAAATAATACATACTGATGTATTCAGACCAATGAGTATGAAGGCTCGTGGCAAGTATCGTTATTTTCTGACCTTCACAAGATGATTTGAGCAGATATGGGTATATCTACTTGATGAAACATAAGTCTGAAATAGTTGAAAGGTTCAAAGAATTTCAGAGTGAAGTGGAAAAATCATCGTAACAAGAAAATAAAGTTTCTGCGATCTGATCGCGGAGACAAATATTAGAGTTACGAGTTTGGTCTTCAATTAAAACAATGTGGAATAGTTTCACAACTCACGCCACCTGGAACACCACAACGTTATGGTGTGTCCGAACGTCGTAACCGCACTTTATTTGATATGATGCGATCTATGATGTCTCTTACTGATTTACCAATATTGTTTTGGGGTTATGCATTAGAGACAGCTGCATTCACATTAAAAGGGCACCATCTAAATCCGTTGAGATGACAACATACGAACTGTGGTTTAGCAAGAAACCCAAGTTGTCATTTCTTAAAGTTTGGTGCTGCGATGCTTATGTGAAAAAGTTTCATCCTGATAAGCTTGAACCCAAATCGGAGAAGTGCGTCTTCATAGAATACTCAAAGGAAATTGTTGGGTACACCTTCTATCACAGATCCGAAGGCAAGATATTTGTTGCTCAAAATGGATCCTTTCTAGAGAAGGAGTTTCTCTCGAAAGAAGTGAGTGGGAGGAAAGTAGAACTTGATGAGGTAACTGTACCTGTTCCCTTATTGGAAAGTAGTTCATCACAGAAATCAGTTCCTATGACAAATACACCAATTAGTGAGGAAGCTAATGATATTGATCATGAAACTTCAGATCAAGTTACTACAGAACCTCGTAGGTCTTCCAGAGTAAGATCCGCACCAGAGTGGTGTAGTAATCATGTTCTGGAAGTCATGTTACTAGACCATGATGAACCTACGAACTATGAGGAAGCGATGATGAGCCCAGATTCCGCGAAATGGCTCGAGGCCATAAAATCTGAGATATGATCCATGTATGAGAACAAAGTATGGACTTTGATTGACTTGCTCAATGATCAGCAAGCCATGTTAAATGAATGTATCTTCAAGAGGAAGACAGACATTGATAGTAGTATTACTATCTACCAAGCTCGACTTGTTGCGAAAGGTTTTCAACAAGTTCAAGGTGTTGAATTCGATGAGATTTTCTCACTCGTATCGATGCTTAAGTCTGTCTGAATCATGTTAGCAATTACCACATTTTATGAAATCTGGCAAATGGATGTCAAAACTGCATTCCTTAATGAATTTATTAAAGAAGAGTTGTATATGATGCAACCAGAAGGTTTTGTCAATCCTAAAGGTGCTAACAAAATGTGCAAGCTCCAGCGATCCATCTATGGACTGGTGCAAGCATCTCAGAGTTGGAATATACGCTTTGATGAGATGATCAAAGCATATAGTTTTATATGGACTTACGATGAAGCATGTATTTACAATAAAGTGAGTGGGAGCACTACAGCCTTTCTGATTAGTATATGTGAGTGACATATTGTTGATCAGAAATGATGTAGAATTTTTCTGCAAAGTATAAAGGAGTTTTTTAAAGGAGTTCTTTAAAAGAAAAGACCTCAGTAAAAGCTACTTACATATTGAGCATCAAGATCTATTGAGATAGATCAAGACGCTTGATAAGATTTTCAATGAGTACATACCTTGACAAGATTTTGAAATAGTTCAAAATGGAACAGTCAAAGAAAGAGTTCTTGCATGTGTTGCAAAGGTATGAAATTGAGTAAGACTCAAATCCCGACCACACAGCAGAAAATAGAAAGAGAATGAAACGTCATTCCTATGCCTCATCATAGGTTCCATAAAGTATGCTATGCTATGTACTGGACCTATTGTATACCTTGCTCAATTTGGCAAGGAGTACAATAGTGATCTAGGAGTAGATCACTGGACATTGGTCAAAAGTTATCCTTAGTGGAATAAGGATATGTTTCTCAACTATGGAGGTGACAAAAGGTTTGTCGTAAAAGGTTACGCCGATACAAGTTTTGGCACTGATCCAGATGACTCTAAGTCTTAATCTGGATACATATTGAAAGTGGGAGCAATTAGCTAGAGTAGCTCCGTGCAGAGCATTGTTGACATAGAATATTTGCAAAATACATACGGCTCTGAATATAACAGACCCGTTGACTAAACTTCTCTCACGAGCAAAACATGATCACACCTTAGTACTCTTTGGGCATTAATCACATAGCGATGTGAACTAGATTATTGACTCTAGTAAACCCTTTGGGTGTTGGTCACATGACGATGTGAACTATGGGTGTTAATCATATACAGATATGATTATTAGTGTTAAATCACATGGCGATGTGAACTAGATTATTGACTCTAGTGCAAGTGGGAGACTGAAGGAAATATGCCCTAGAGGCAATAATAAAGTTATTATTTATTTCCTTATTTCATGATAAATGTTTATTATTCATGCTAGAATTGTATTAACCGGAAACATAATACATGTGTGAATACATAGACAAACATAGTGTCACTAGTATGCCTCTACTTGACTAGCTCGTAAATCAAAGATGGTTAAGTTTCCTAGCCATGGACAAAAGAGTTGTCATTTGATTAACGGGATCACATCATTAGAAGAATGATGTGATTGACTTGACCCATTCCGTTAGCCTAGCACTTGATCGTTTAGTATGTTGCTATTGCTTCCTTCATGACTTATACATGTTCCTGTAACTATGAGAATTATGCAACTCCTGTTTACCGGAGGAACACTTTGTGTGCTACCAAACGTCACAACGTAACTGGGTGATTATAAAGGTGCTCTACAGGTGTCTCCGGAGGTACATGTTGGGTTGGCATATTTCGAGATTAGGTTTTGTCACTCCGATTGTCGAAGAGGTATCTCTGGGCCCTCTCGGTAATGCACATCATTATAAGCCTTGCAAGCAATGTAACCAATGAGTTGGTTACGGGATGATGCATTACGAAACGAGTAAAGAGACTTGCCGGTAACGAGATTGAACTAGGTATTGGATACCGACGATCGAATCTCGGGCAAGTAACATACCGATGACAAAGGGAACAACGTATGTTGTTATGCGGTTTGACCGATAAAGATCTTCGTAGAATATGTAGGAACCAATATGGGCATCCAGGTCCCGCTATTGGTTATTGACCGAGAATAGTTCTAGGTCATGTCTACATAGTTCTCGAACCCGTAGGGTCCGCACGCTTAAGGTTTCGATGATGCTTATATTATGAGTTTATGAGTTTTGATGTACCGAAGGAGTTCGGAGTCCGGATGAGATCGGGGACATGACGAGGAGTCTCGAAATGGTCGAGACGTAAAGATCGATATATTGGACGACTATATTCGGAGTTCGGAAAGGTTCCAAGTCATTCGGTATTTTTGAGTACCGAGAGTTACGGAATTCGCCGGGAGTATATGGGCCTTATTGGGCCATACGGGAATAGAGGGAGAGGCTGAAGGAAGGAGGGCGCAGCCCCCTCTAGTCCGACTGGACAAGGGCGAGCCCCTTTCCTTCCTCCTCTCCCCCTCTTTCCTTCTCTCCTACTCCAACAGGGAAGGGGGGGGGGGGAGTCCTACTCCCGGTGGGAGGAGGACTCCTCCTGGCGCGCCTCTCCTGGCCGGCCGAAACCCTCCCCCTGGCTCCTTTATATACGGGGGCAGGGGGGCACCTCTAGGCACAAGACACAAGTTGATCTACGGATCGTTCCTTAGCCGTGTGCGGTGCCCCCTTCCACCATATTCCACCTCGGTCATATCGTCGCGAAGCTTAGGCGAAGCCCTGCGCCGGTAGAACATCAAGATCGTCACCACGCCGTCGTCTCGACGGAACTCTCCTCGACACTCAGCTGGATCGGAGTTCGAGGGACGTCATCGAGCTGAACGTGTGCTGAACTCGGAGGTGCCGTACGTTCGGTACTTGGATCGGTCGGATCGTGAAGACGTACGACTACATCAACCGCGTTGTCATAACGCTTCCGCTTACGGTCTACGAGGGTACGTGGACATACACTCTCCCCTCTCGTTGCTATATCATCACCATGATCTTGCGTGTGCGTAGGAATTTTTTTGAAATTACTACGTTCCCCATCAAGCGGATGGTGGGGGGTGCACATTTTTTGTGTGTGGCATTTAATTGAAGGTAGACATTTGTTTTTCTGGATGTGTTATTTGAAGATGCGTTGTGTTTTTGATTTTTACTTTTTTTACGAACTGTTTGTATTTTGTTTGTTGTTTTATCGTTTTTAAATTTCATGATTCTTCACAGATAACTGCATCATGTGTTTTTTGTTGTTGTTGTTGTTTTTTAGTAATATGTGCGTTTTTTATGTAGACTGGCTTATTTTTGTCCGGGCTGTTTTTGGGCCGGCCCGTTATTTGTTACCCTTTTTCCGAAACGCGGGCCTCCTACGTGTCGTTTCCACACTATTCCACCGCTCCGCTGTCAGAGAAAGAGACCGAGAACAATCCCCTCTCTTCTCTTGCAGTTTCTCCCGAGGTATCTCTCCCTCGAGCAAAACCGCCGTCGCCCGCAGCAACGGCCGTCGCCTGGAGAACCGCCGCCCTCAAGAGGTCCTTGTTCCTGCATTCGGCGTCGCTGTCCGCTCCGTGAGCCTTTGCCGCCAAGGCTCCGCAGCCCTTTCCTTCCCGCCCGCCTTTCCTCGCCGCCGCCGCACACTTTTTTCTGTATGCGTTTCGCTTGGCTCGGTGTTGATTGTCCCATCGCCTTGTTTTTGTGATTCTTGTAGTTGCTGTAGCTCTTTTACTTGTGTAATTTTTCATAGGCAGTCGATTTTATCTCGTTTTGAAGTCGACAGTTGTGTGTAGCAATGCGGATCTAGGGTTTCATGAGATTTTTGCTGATTTTGTTGCTTATGTCTGTTACTTCGTCCTTTGTGTTGCAGGGAAACGCTATGTCTTCGCCGAGCAGGCAGGGAGAAGGGGTTCAGGGTATGTGGAGTGATTATTCCTTAGGCTTTGTTTATTTTGTTTGGTGTTTATCTAGTTTCCTAATTAATCCTTCATATTGGGTTATGCTCTGTTTGTTGTCAGCGTTCGTTTGCATTATTTTGTCATGTGATGTTTTTGTAATTTCTTTTTTCTTGTTTTTTGTTTTTGAATCCAGCAGGTGATTGCAGTGCTCATAATGACACACCAATTGTCTCTCCTTGTCCTGGTGGTAAGGATCATGGTGTCGAGGGAGGACATCAAGTGAATTCGCCGATTGAATCTTCTCCTATAATTGTTGCCCCTCCTACTGGTATGTGGTTATTTTGTTTATTTTTGTGTATGCTTTGTTTTATCTAGTTCAACATTTTTATTGTGAATATCCGTGATTTTACTATATGCAGCACTGCATTTTATTTTTTGTATGTGAACTCCAGAGTATGTACTTGTGAACTGCATTGTCGTTTTATTCAAGTTTTTGGTACAATGGGTTATTTTTTAATTTGAGTTTATGGTTTAGCACTACATTTATATGTCTAACTGTACTGCATTTGTTTTTTTGTGCAATTTTTAACGAGCATAGACAAACTTTATTTTGACGCAGTGTCTGTTTTCCATGCTGGGGCGCCTGGGTTTGAGGAGGTTACTCAATTGATTGACCATTATTTTGCAGAGGGTAATGTTGGTGTGAGCTTTGATCAGAGACGTCCTGTCTTGTCTGAAACACAGTCGCAGTCTGTTGATGGTACAGAGGAAGTTACACAGGATTGGATGGTCCCGGAACAGGTTCGTCAATATGAGTTGAAGCAAAGCAAGAAGAAGTTGAGGTTTGAAATTGAGTCAAAAGAGTTTGCTGAAAAGGAGAAGCATAGGAGATCTGCAGATGGTGGCAAGGGTGGTAAATTTGGCAAGGTGAAGAAGAGGTTGAGTACTGTTGCTGAGGAAGGTGGTACAACCTCGGAGGAGTCCATGTGTTGCTGGAATGAAGAAGAATCTTGGCAAGAGACCCGCTGAAGTTGGTGGAAGTGATGACCCTCAGCGCAAACGACTACATGTCACTGAAGATCCCAATTCTGATGACGATGACTTTGTGCTTGCTGATTATGTGAAGGGTGTTCATCCTTCTAGACGCAAAGACTGTGGTTCATCTAAGACTGTACCCAAGCGTGCCCATGATGATGTCGACGAAGATGTTGGTGGTGATTCTGGCAAGGAGGTGGATGCTGCTCCAAAGGTTTGTTGAAGTGCACTGCATTTGTTTCCTTCATTTTGCTATTCTTTCTGTATTTTCTTTCTTTTTTATGCGTAATCTTCTAATGTGGACTGCATTTCCCTTTACACAGAGGAAGAAGTCTAGTAAGAGCAATGCAACTGAAGATGATGGTGAGGGAGATGATTCTCGATTTAACAAGACCGTGCGTTTGTCGCTTCCCACTGTTTGCAAGGCTGCTTCTTTGTTGAAAGAGGCGATTGCAGCCGTGTTAGGGATTTGGATTTGGTGTTGTCTTTGATCCGATAAAGAAAGAAAAATGTGTCGCGTATTTTTATGTGCTATTTGATGGGAGTGATTGACCCTGCCACTATGTTAATGGACTATGGGAATGGCAGGGTTCTTCGAATTAATCGTGATTCAGTTCATCACATTTTTGATTTACCTATGGGAAGTCACACTGCACCCATGCTCGCTTCAGCCGGTCATGATGAATCGTTGACTGCCCTCAAGGATGAGCTTGGCTTTGACCGTTCAAAAAGTATAGGTGTCATGGACTTGCTTGAGAAGTTGAAAGTGTTGGTGGAGGAAGATGATTATGTGAGTGTTGACCTTGCTGTGAAGGTGTTCTTCCTTATTCTTTACCAGAATTTGCTGTGCCCGGGCCCTGCAGTTCGTTTGGGTAGAGTTGCTGCGATGGTAGAGAACATGGATTATGCGGCTATGGCTCGATGGACTTTTGTCGACTTGTTGTTGATGAGTTGCGAGGCATTTGTGGTTAGGTGGCAATCGAAGGCGCAAGCGAATTGTGCAGAAGGTTGTGCCATTGTCCCCGATTATGTATCTTAACTCCTCAAGCCGCAGAATTTTCAGTCATGCACACAATGACGCCACGCAACGTCATATACGATGACCATGGACCTGATGAAGTTGTACAATGAGGATGTGCTTGTGAAGGGAAAGATTTACTTGGAAAGTTACAAATTTGGGAAGCTGCCGGTTAGTGCACCTGATTTTTTTAATATCATATTTTTTTAAAAAAATTTGCAGTCATTATAAATGTGAACTATTCTAGTACTCACATGTGTACTTCTCTTTGCGTGTTCTCTTTTTTTCCAGTGGAAGGCGTCAGGTGATATTGTGTACAACCGTCCTGCTGCAGTTGTACATGGCAGGTCTGATGCGGGGCCTAGCACTCATGATAGGTTTTATGAGCCTATCTGTAGTCAGCTTCCTGGTTGTGATGATGAGGTGCCGCATACTCGTGGTTTCATGCCTCGACAGATGTTTGATAATACAAGCTCTTATAAACAGACATTTGTTGGCGGCAAAAAGCATGATGAGATTGATGAGCTTCTTCTGAAGGTTTTGAAGCTGACTGAAGATTTGCCAACCTCTGGTGACAGGTTGAGGACAGTTGCTGGTTTTTTCCCTGTTGGCCATGGCCCACGAGATGAAGATATTGTTGCTGCTCACAATTTTGATTGTGGTGTGATTGAAAGCCTGAAGATTGCAGTGACAAATGTTCGTTCTTCGTATGCTCAATTGAGACATTCACAAGAAGAAAAATGCGGTCGGTATGAGAAGGATGCTGGGCATATCGTGGAAGAAATGATCCGCCAGGATGCTGGCGTTGGTGCTGATAATGTATGTTCTATGTTTTTTGTGGCTTTGGACCTCTTTTTTGTGTATTATGTTGACTGCTACTCACTATTTTTTTTTGGTTATAGACTGTAGTGGAATCTTCTGGTGTCGATGGAACTAGAGATGATGGAGTTGGTCAGGTATAAATACTCCTGCCATGTCTGTTCTGCCATGCTTCCCTTTTTCTTTGAACTTACATTTGTTTGGTTCCCATATTTTTATTGTGTACTTCTCTGTTGTGGAGTGTGTACTGCTTGTGTATGGTTGAAGTTTTATCTTTTTCGGTCGGTTAGATCTTATTTCTCTTTTTTGGTTTGTTGTATGACTGTAGACTGGTGTCGCTGCTCATGATGTGCACAAAGAGACTTACGATGGCTCTGGGAAGGATGAGGTCTTGGGTGATGCAGTGTCCCCTCTTGATGTTGTAGCTGATAAGGTATAGATGTATTACTTGTTCTATTAGTGGGTTGTAATCTAATTTTTTGTTGTCTGTTATAAACTTGATGTACGTTGTTATGTTTATCCATATGCATTTTCATTTGCGTATGTTAGCTGCAATAGTTTTACTTGTGTGATCTTCACTGTTTGACATAAGTGAACTGCAGTTCTTTTTGGTATGGGTGATCCATATTTATTTACATAAGTGACCTTCAGTATTTAACATAATTGAACTGCAGCGTTTGTCAAATCGTACTGCATTTTTTTCCCATGTATACATGGGTTGCAGTTGTAGTTTTGTTTGATACACGTGTGTTGGTGTTTTTTTGTATATGTGGACTGTAGTTGTTATGTGTATGTCGCCAGCAGTCTTTTTTGACATAAGTGTGCTGTGTGTTGTTGTGTTAGTTATCCCCATGCTTATTTTTGTGTTACTGGGTGTTTTTTAAACTTTCCACAGGTTGGAGAACCAAACGTGGAAGTCCATGTTGATCTGAATCAGGGCAGCTGTGCTGTTGATGACCGTGCCAGTGTTGATGCTTCTGTATCGGTTGCCGTTGAGTGTGCTGATCCTTCTGTAGCTCAAGGATCCCATGATGCTGTTCCCGCCACTGGAGAATGTTGCCCCTGCTGCTAGTGTTGTTTCTTCCCCTGTGTCTCTAGTGTCCAATGATGTTCCGGAAGTATTGACAGTGGAGCCTCATGTAGTTGAAGTATCTAAGGAAGCTGTTGTTGACTGATTGTTGTAAATCGAGAGAATGCTGATGTTCTTTGTAGAAGGAAAGTCCGGTGAGGTTGTGTTGGATTAAATGCAACCTATGCAAGAAAATATTTTGCTCGCTCAAGAACAAAGACTCAAGACTCGACATGAAGGCAAGAGATTTTTTTAAGCAGGCAGCTTTGATGTTTTTCTCAATGATGTTGTTTAATTACTATGGTATCAGTATTAGATGTTAAATGATAAGTGAAACTTTTGATCTTTTGTCTATGATTTTCAAAATAGCTAGCAGAATTCCCTTATCTTAATATTTAAACTTCATTGTTTGGTTAAGTGAACTTCATCTTTTGTATTGCAGATGATGAACTCCCTATTGTGACACCGTCGAGCATTGATCCAGCTCTTCTGAAAAGATACAATGTCACATCCGTAGCTTCTGGTTTGCTCTGAGCTAGCTAGCCATGTGTTCCATCATGTTTAAAATTTGAAAGTTGAACTGAGGGAATTTTGAAAGCCTCAAAATCCAATTAAAAGTAGGGCAAAGAACCCTGAAAAATTGCATTCAGTGTTTCCAAAATGGCCTTAAATAATGTTGGTTATATTTTGGCAAAGGTTTTGCACCAAACCAAAAATAATGAACATTTTTGAGGAATATTTTGGGCACTGGATTTAAATCATTATTCTATTTGCATTTGAAAATATATTCATAATATATATAGAATATATTTTCAAATACCCTGGAACATTTTATGTGCCTCTGGATTAGTCCATTTAGCAACATAGAAATACCCAGAGGATATTTGGCACTGTTTAGAGTCTGTTTTAGAATTTAAACAGTGGCAAAGTTTAAAACAAAGAAACAAAACAGAACAAAAAAAAGAGAAGAAAGTTACCTGGCGCCCACTTACCTGGCCAGCCCACTGGCGGCCCAGCACTGTTGGCCCAGCCCACCAGCGCCTCCCTGTCGCCTTCCTCCTCGTGCCAATAGGCACAGGAGGGACACCGCGATGCCGCCGAGCTCGCCACGCCACCAGGCTGCCTGCCTGCGTCGCCTGGCCACCGCGACGCCTCGCGTCATCTCCTCGGCGCCGCCCCGCCCCCTGGAACCCCCTCTCGCTCTCTCCCTCACCCTCACTTTCCCCCTGGATCCCTCTCTCTTCCCCACCGAGCGGAGCTCATCGCGGCCGACGCCGTTACCGCGTCCACAACCACCCCCTCGCCCCTCTGACGTGCCCATGAGCTCCGCCTCCGTCGTCTACGCCTCCTCGAAGACTCACGCGACGCCGGACGCCCTGACGCGGCTTCCCCGACCTCTTCTTCAAGCTTCGGCCGCCGAGATCGCCGGCGATCGTGTGCCCTCCCTGACGCCTCCCCGAGTTCGTCGACCGCCCCGTTCAAACCTATGTGAGCTCCTGCCACTAACCCCTCTCTTTCCCGCGTTATTTGCACCGTGTAGCCACCGATTCCACCGGAGCCGTGAGCTCGGTTCCGCCGGCCAAGTCGCCGTCGTGGCCACAGCCACCGCACTTTGTATCCGAGCACACCACCGTGCTCAGCACATTCTCATGAGCCCGTAGCCACCCTGGCGCCTCCTTCCGAGCTCAGAGCGCCACCCCGAGAATGCCCGAAGCTGCTTGCCGCCGCTAAACCTCGTCGCCGCCACTTTTCCGCCACCCAGCTCACCCGTTTGCACCGTTGGATGCGCGGGATCACCAAACTTCGTAGATGCTCTCCGTCGTCGATTTGGCGCCGGAGGAGCAAACCCGAGCCACCCCGCCAAGATTGCCGCCGCCGGCGTTGAGCCGCCGCCTGTTTGGGCCATTTGACCGGGTTTGACCTCCCCAGAAACATCGACATGCGGGACCAGCCCGCCTAATTAATCTAGGTTAGTTTAAGTTAAAACGCTAACTAACCCAGTTAGTTAGGTTAGTCACTGACACGGAGGACCCACTGGTCAGTTTGACCTGGGCTGCCCGTTGACTCGCTTACGTCATGCTGACGTAGTGCTGACGCCATAAATCTTTTTCTGGATTTAAAATAAATCAGAAATTCCAGAAAATAGCCAAAACTTCTAAAATCCATAGAAATTCAACCGTAACTCCAAATGAAACAAGTTATATATGAAAAATGATCAGAAAAATCCAATCTATCCATCTGTACCATTTTCATGCATGTTAGAACAACTTATAGCTGCTGTTTAGCACAAATCATATAAATGGCATTTAAATATCCACATATGGAGTTTGAATTTGAAACTTGGATTCAAACCAACTTCATTTAACATGTTGCTAGTTGCATTAGCTCAAAATACATTCATATTTCCCTGTCATAGCATGCATCATATTGTGCATTGCATTGATTGTGTTTCTTCTTTGCTTGTCGGTGTTTGTCCCCTCTCGATAGACGTGGTTCCGACGATGTGATCGATGACACTGATGAAGAACTATATTATCTTCAGAAGTGCCAGGCAAGCAAAACCCCCTTGTTCATTCCGATACAATCCCACTCTCTCGCTCCTGCTCTCTTTTACTGCATTAGGACAACAACGCTTCAACTGTCACATGCTGCGGTAGTTGAACCCCTTTATCCTTTGCATGACCTGTCATTCCACAGTAAATAGATGAAACCCACTAGCATGAGTAGGAGTTGTTTGAGCCCTGATGTGCCTACTCATTCATGCTTGTTTGTCATGCCTGCTATTGCTTAGAGTTGAGTCAGGTCTGATTCATCGGGAATGAATCGGAGGTGTGTAAACATGTCCTACTGTTGAGAGCTAAGTGTGTGAACACGATTTGGTAAAGGTAGCGGTGAGAGGCCATCTAGGAGTACATGGTGGGTTGTCTCATTGTAGCCGTCCTCAGGAACTGAGTTCTGTGTTTGTGATCCATGAACAGTTGCTACCACACATTGGGTTCCGGTAACTCGACCCCTCTCGGCTTATTAATCAACTTGATCTCTGTCCAGGAGTTGCAACTAGTTTCTGGTGTTTGTAGGTAGTGTTAGTAGTCTACCAAGTGGCACCGGTACAGGTGGGCTTGGGACAGATTAGGCACAAGGATGCACGGTGTACCAAGCGTAGATCCACCCGTCGAGGTGGGCTTGGGAACCCTGCTCACATCGTTTGGGGCCGTGAGCGACACCCCGGCCGGATCTCCTTGCGGATGGAACCCGAATAGGCGATAAACCTGGATTAGGGACTTGTGTGGTTAGTCAGGTTGTGGCTGACTCCCTCGCCCGGCTTTCGCTTGAAGGTTGCCGAGGTACATGACGTGTACAGGGCGATAAGTGGCGAGAGCGTGTGTGAAGAAGTACACCCCTGCAGGGTTATCATTATCTATTCGAATAGCCGGATTCCTCGGATATGGAAACTTGGACCCCTTGCATAGTTCATAGACAAGTGAAAGTGGATACTCTAAAACTCGCAAGATAAGCGTGAGTGCTATGGATGGCGTTCTCGTAGGGAGACGGGAGCGGATCCATAGTGGTGTATTGATATGGTGAATATGTGGACTCGTGTGCGCCACCTCAAAAGAGTTACTTGCAGTCGTAGTTTAGGATAGCCACCGAGTCAAAGCTGGCTTACTGCAGTCAAACTCCACCACCCCCCTTTGTTAATACTGATGCATATGTAGTTAGTTCTGATGTAAGTCTTGCTGGGTACATTTGTACTCACGTTTGCCTATTTTATGTTTTGCAGAGAGACTTCAGTCTCGCTAGTAGTTCCACGTGGACTTGACGTTTAGCTTGTTACCTCAGCTACGATCTTGTGCCCTCGGCAGATCTCGGTAGAGCAGTCGGGCTTCTAAGCCTTTTTCATTTGTAGATGTCTGTACTCAGACATGTTAGCTTCCGCTTGTGCTTTGACTTGTATGCTCTGAATGTTGGGTCGTGAGACCCATGCTTGTAATATCTCGCTCCTCGGAGCCTAATGAATAAATACTTGAGTCGTAGAGTCATGTTGTGATGCCATGTTGTATTTGCACATATCGAGCATATTGTGTGTATGTTATTGAAATGCTTGGTATGTGTGGGATCTGACTATCTAGTTGTTTATCTTTAGTAGCCTCTCTTACCGGGAAATGTCTCCTAGTGTTTCCACCGAGCCATGGTAGCTTGCTACTGCTCCGGAACACTTAGGCTGGCCGGCATGTGTCCTTCTTCGTCTCTGGTCTGTTCTTCGGGAAATGTCACGCAATGAATACCGGAGTCCTGTTAGCCCGCTATGCCGGTTCACGAGTCTGCTAGCCCGGTGCTACAGACTGGATTCACTCGCTGATGACCGACACGTTCGATGATGGGTCATGGATGCTGTCCTCGTGAGTCTGTGCCACTTTGGGTTTACGACTAGCCATGTCAGCCGGGCTCCTTATCATATGGATGCTAGCGACACTATCATATCGTGTGCCAAAAGGCGCAAACGGTCCCGGGCAAAGGTAAGGCGACACCCGTGGGAATACCGTGCGTGAGGCCGCAAAGTGATATGAGGTGTTACAGGCTAGATCGATGTGGCATTGAGTCGGGGTCCTGACATACAATGAGTTGTACGCTGCTGTTACAAGGGCTCGGAAGGACAAGAAGAAGAAGTATGATTTTTTAGAAATTGTTTTGTTCATATGTATTATCTAATTTTTGTATTTACCCGTTTTTATTTGTTGTTATTTTTTTTAGTATCTTATGTTTGAGTTTTTCATGAAAATTCAGGGACATGATTGCTTTTAAAACTGAGATGGGAGATATTAGCATTGGCGAAGTTGGTCAATCCTTTTGGGATAAAGGGATGCTCACTACAAGGCTTGTAGATCTTGGGGTTTCTTTGCTGGTAGATAAGTTTAAGAAATCTCCGACAATGGTTGTCCCGTACCATATTTGTGTAAGAATGCGGAAATTTTTGTTTTATTATTTTCATTTTCTTTTCTGATTTCGTGCGACGACTTGTTTTGCTTATTTGATTTTTGGTTTTGATTTGGCAGAAAAATATTTGGAATGGTGGTACCGTAGGCAGGAGTGTTAAAATGATGTTCTCTTCAAAAGCCGAGGAGCGTGTTGACAAAAAGGATATGGTGAGTGACTTTTTTATGAGTATTTTGCCTGTTTTGTTTTTATATCGTTCTGTTTTTTCTTGTTACAATAATTTTATTTATTTTTTCATGCTTCCAACAGGTCCTTTTTGCAACTTTTGATCCGCCAGATACGAGGGATGGTGTTGGTCATTATTGTGTAGTTGTGTTAAATGTGAAAGAAAGGCGGTTTGAATTCCTTGACTCGCTCAACAAACCTGGCAGCCCTGATGCGGTCAGGGTTTTTAGGAGGATGGTTAAAAATATCAAGCGTGCATGGAAAGAAGGTAGCTTGAGTTCTGATGAGCCCCTAAATCCTCCCACACTCGATGGATTTGTGTTGAAACATGTCATTGTCCCATTGCAGCCAAATGGGTGCGTTCTTTACAGCCCTTCTGTGTCATACTGTTCAAGTTTTTTTTTTCACTTAATTTTTGTGAAACTGATGTTTTTTATTCTTTTTATTGCAGGCATGATTGTGGATTCTATATGTTTCAATTCTTGCAGACATGGGATGGTGTTCGAGTTGCTAAGTTTGGGGTGGAGCACATTGGCTACATCAGAAAGGCCATGCTCTATAGCTGGCTAACGTCGAGGAAGTGTTGCCTTGATTTAACATCACTTCTAATTTTTGCAGATAAAGGTTGTTTTATTGAACTTCTTCATCCTTGCTTTATTTTATTTTTTACTACTGCTTGGTTCCGCTTCTTTATGGGCAAGTGGGCTGCATTGTTATTTTTATATGTGGGCTGCATTGCTGTATACAAGTGCGGGCTGCATTGCTGTAGAGAAGTGTTCTGCATTGTTATTTTTTATATGTGGGCTGCATTGTTATATACAAGTGGGCTGCATTGTTATATACAAGTGGGCTGCATTGTTATTTATATGTGGGCTGCATTTGTTTTATACAAGTGTGGGCTGCATTGATGTAGAGAAGTGGGCTGCATTGTTATTTTTATATGTGGGCTGCATTGCTGTAGAGAAGTGCGGGCTGCATTGCTGTAGAGAAGTGGGCTGCATTGTTATTTTTTATATGTGGGCTGCATTGTTGTAGAGAAGTGGGCTGCATTGTTATTTATATGTGGGCTGCATTTGTTTTATACAAGTGTGTGCTGCATTGATGTAGAGAAGTGGGCTGCATTGTTATTTTTATATGTGGGCTGCATTGCTGTAGAGAAGTGCGGGCTGCATTGTTGTAGAGAAGTGGGCTGCATTGTTATTTTTTATATGTGGGCTGCATTGTTGTAGAGAAGTGGGCTGCATTGATGTATACAGCTGTGGGCTGCATTCTATTTTTTTCTCTATACATGTTTTCAGGTTCTTGTGTTTTGTACTGAATGCTTCCATGTTTTTTCTCCAATATTTTAGGTTTTGATTGGGGGCTTCATGAAGGCTGTACGTCACTGTTTGAGTCCCAGGGTTCTGATGTGGTTATGGAGGATTGTGTCATTGAAATCTCTCCAGATAATTCTGGTTTGAACACAAATGTGGCGTCTGGACCTGATGGTGGAAGTGTCTCTCGACCTAGCTCTCCACATGATGTATATGATGTTGATGATGATGATTTTGTTACACCATGTGCACGTGTAACTAGGACTAGGAGTGCAGCAATTAATCGTCCTCCTTTGGATGAGGTTGAAGTATTTTCAAACAAGAGGGCAGGTGAGAGGGCTTTTAAGTTGAGATGCTCTATAGAGAAATTGAAGCCTCCGATGTTCAGATATATGGATGAGGCGATTAAAATAAAGGATCTTGTTCTCAGCAAAGATTTTGTAACCAAAAACCGCGAGCATGTTTTTTATGTGATGCGTGTGCCCTTTCATGCTTTTTGTGTGTTTTGATTTTTAGTTCTAATTTTATTGATCCCATTTGTGTATGTTTACTGCAGGAACGCGTTCTTTATGGTGCATGATCCTTTTGGTGATGATGTTGATACTTACAATTTCGACTATATCTATGATACATTTGGCAAAGGAGCTTTAATGGATTCGTATATCATGGATTATGTTATCAAGTACTGGAAGCAAGACCCTGAATTGGGTTTAGCTTATCAATCCGGTGAACGTTTGCTACTTTCACCTTTATTTATCACGGTAAACGTTTGCTGTCATTCTTTCCTACTGCACTGGCTTTTTCATGTCCATGCCTGCTTTCATTGTTTTTTCTTTTTATTCATGTCCTTTTGTTTTTTGTTCTTTTTTGTGTACAGTACGTTCTTCAAATGGAAACCTGTGTGGCGAGAGATAATGACGGAAATCCTGTATTGCCAGTTGTGCATAGCTCTTTTGTTTTAGAAGATGCAGTTAAACAGTTCAATTTTTTTGTGAACGACGGCGCAAACCTGTTGGATGCAAAACTGGTAAATTCATTATTTTTTGTCATTTATTTTTCCTGTTTTGTTGCATTTCTTTTTATAGTTATTTTTGGAATATTGTTCCTGGTGGTATGTGTCGAAAGAACTTTTGATTTCATTTTTTTTATGCGAACAGATTATGATTCCGCGATTCAAGGATGGTCATCATTCCTTATACATGATGAACCAGCATCGCCAGACCCTTGATATCCATGACAGTAGGAAGTACACTGGCCATCCTGATGTCACGACAAGGTGGCGCAGGACTGACTACCATGCAGATTGCACTGAAGTGGTATGTTATTTTTTCTTTGCCAACCGGAAAGCTTTCTTTGTGTTTCTCCCACTGTATTTTTTCATAAACTACAATTGTACATGTAGTGAACTTCAACATATGCGCGACAGAACTGCATTTTTCTAACGTGCACTGAAAAGATATATTGTTTAGATGTTTGAGAACAACTTTTTTTTGGGTTCGTTTGAATATCAACTTTTAGATCAGTGATGTGTGTTATTCTTACCTTGTACTTCTTTTTTTTGCCAGATGAGGAGGATGACTCTGCTGCTGAAGGCGATTTATGGTGAAAAAATGTATAAATCGAGGAATCTTCCTGACTGGGTTAAATTGGCAGAGAAGCCATCTTACCCGGTCGTTCCAGCATAGGGAGCAAATGAGTGTGGAATCTATGTTCTGAGGATGGCGCAGTTGTATGACGGCCAACGTCTAGTTGAGAAAATTTTGAAATCCGACGTAACAGCTTCTCTGTTTTCTTTTTACTTTTTTTGTTCTTTGTGACAACCTTTTTTTTTATAATCACTTTTTGCATTTGTTTTCTTTTTTTGCAGCCTGCTGCTGAAGATTGGAAGGCGGAGTACATGTTCCAGCTGCTGTTCAATCCTTTGAACATTTTGTGTTATGAAGACATGCCTCTTGAGTTACGTGAACTGATTGCGGACCTCGGGCTCACTTCCCTGTCGCAATCGCGGACGCAGTCGCAGACGCAGTAACAGTCAGTTGGGGCACTGTTTTTCTACTGGGTGCAAAAGGCTGTGCGTGGACAATAGCTAGGTTTTGGTGTTGTGTTTGTGTGTGCTGACTATGTATGAAAAAGACTTTTTTTTGTCGTTGTGTTTCTTCTTGTTCGTTTACGCGGCAGCGCATGTGGATGAATTTGTATATGTATGTGTATTTTATATCAATAACTGATACAATATATATAAGTGTATAATTTTACTTTTTGTTGACGACCACAGTGCATGCGAATCGGCATTTTGTCACTCTTATATGTATGATCGTGTTTGATGAATCAGACGCATTTGATGCCGAACTTCTTTGTCAATATAAGAGAACTGCATCTTTTTGGCATTCAAGCAAAGTGTTGCGTGTGTGCATGCGAAACCGAATGACACCGAACTGCTTTTATTTTTGTCGTAACAAAACGCATTACTTTTTCCATATAGTTACGTTTTGTAGTTGGTTTTTATTTGTTTGTGCGTTAAGGTACATGGTGGGGGTCGTGACCCCTCCACATCCTCTCGCGAGGCCGAGGCACGAACGAGCCGGAGTAGCGGCGACGCTGCTTGCAGCAAGCTTAGATGCGAGGGCGAGTCCGTCTATACCCCGTCGCCCCTGCCTATCTTAGGGTTTGGGGGTGGTGGTTTCTTGACGCCCCTTTAATGGAAAAACAGAATGTCCGATTGCTACTGTCAACCAAGCGAAATCGTGCGTTAAGCGAGGCCGAGCAGGTGGTGGGAGGGTCGTGACCCCCTCGACATCCTTCGCGAGGCCGAGCCTAGAACGAGCCGGAGCAGCGGCGACGCTGCTTGCTGCTGGCGCCGCATGCGAGGCGAGTCCATCATACCCCGCCGCCCCTGTCTATCTTAGGGTTTGGGGGTGGTGGTTTCTTGGCGCCCCTTTGATGGAAAAAACATAATGTCCGTGACCGCGCCTATCAACTAAGCGCCATTGCGTGCGTTAGCGAGGCCGAGCAGGTGGGGAGGAGGGTGACCCCCTCCACATCCCTCGCGAGGCCGAGCTCGAACGAAGCCGAGCAGCGGCGACGCTGCTTGCCGCGGCGCCGCATGCGAGGGCGAGTCCGCTATACCCCGCCGCCTGTCTATCTTAGGGTTTGGGGGGTGTGGTGGTTTTTGGCGCGCCCCTTTGATGGAAAAAAACAGAATGTCCGTCTGCGCTGTCAACCAAGCGCATCCTTTGCGTGCATTAGCGAGAGGTCGAGCGGGGGTGGGGGGGGTCATGACCCCCTCCACATCCCTCGCGAGGCCGAGCCTGAACGAGCCGGAGCAGAGGCGACGCTGCTTGCTGCGGCGCCGCATGCGTGGCGAGTCCGCTATACCCGTCGCCCCTGTCTATCTTAGGGTTTGGGGGTGGTGGTTTCTTGGCCCCTTTGATGGAAAAAACAGAATGTCCGCACTGCGCCTGTCAACCAAGCGCACTGCGTGCGTTAGCGAGAGCCGGCGGGGTGGGGAGGGTCGTGACCCTCCACATCCCTCGCGAGGCCGAGCCTGAACGAGCCGGAGCAGGCGGCGACGCGGCTTGCCGCGGTGCCGCATGCGAGGGCGAGTCCGGCTATACCCCGCCGGCCCCGCCTATCTTAGGGTTTGGGGGTGGTGGTTTTTTGCTGGCCCCTTTGAAGGAAAAACAGAATGTCCGCCTTTGCTTTGTCAACCAAGCGCATTGCGTGCGTTAGCGAGCGAGCAGGGGTGGGGGGGGTCGTGACCCTCCACATCCCTCGCGAGGCCGAGCTGAACGAGCCGGAGCGGCGGCGACGCTGCTTGCCGCGGCGCCGCATGCGTAGGGCGAGTCCGCTATACCCCGCCGCCCCCTGTCTATCTTAAGGTTTGGGGGGGTGTGTGGTTTTGGCTTGGCGTCCTTTGATGGAAAAAATAGAATGTCCGCCCGCGCCTGTTAACCAAGCGCACTACGTGCGTTAGCGAGGCCGAGCAGGGGTGGGAGGGGTCGTGACCCCCTCCACATCCCTCGCGAGGCCGAGCCTCGAACGAGCCGAGCAGCGGCAACGCTGCTTGCCACGGCGCCGCATGCGAGGCGAGTCCGTCTATACCTGTCGCCCCTGTCTATCTTAGGGTTTGGGGGTGGTGGTTTCTTGGCGCCCCTTTGATGGAAAAACAGAATGTCCGCGATTGCGCTGTTAACCAAGCGCCTGCGTGCGTTAGCTGAGGCGAGCAGGGGTGGGGAGGGTCGTGACCCTCCACATCCCTCGCGAGGCCGAGCTCGAACGAGCGAGCAGGCGGCGACGCTGCTTGCCGCGGCGCCGCATGTGTAGGCGAAGTCCGTATACCCTGTCGCCCCTGTCTATCTTAGGGTTTAGAGGGGTGGTGGTTTCTTGTAGCGCCCCTTTGATGGAAAAAACAGAATGTCCGCCTGCGCTGTCAACCAAGCGCCTTTGCATGCGTTAAGCGAGGACGAGCAGGGGGGGAGGGGTCGTGACCCCCTCCACATCCCTTGCGAGGCCGAGCCTAGAACGAGCCGGAGCAGCGGCGCGACGCGGCTTGCGCGCGCGCCAAGATTCGTGGCGAGTCCGCTATACCCCGTCGCCCCTGTCTATCTTAGGGTTTGGGGGTGGTGGTTTTGTGCGTGTCCTTTGATGGAAAAAAGCAGAATGTCGCCTGACTGCTACCACAACCAAGAGAATCTGCGTGCGTTAGCGCGAGGCCGAGCAGGGGTGGGGAGGGGGTCGTGACCCCCCTCCACATTCCCTGCGAGGCCGAGCCTGGAACGAGCCGGAGCAGGTGGCGACGCGGCTTTCCGCGGCGTCGCATGCGTAGGCGAGTCCGTCATACCCCGTCGCCCCCTGACTATCTTAGGGTTTGGGGGGTGGTTTTTGTAGCGCCCCTTTGATGGAAAAACAGAATGTCCGCCTGATCTGCGCTTTGCCAACCAAGCGCCTTTGCATGCGTTAAGCGAGGCGAGCAGGGGTGGGGAGGGTCGTGACCCCGCCCACATCCTCTCGCGAGGCCAAGCTCGAACGAGCCGGAGCAGGAGGCGACGGCTTGCTGCGGTGCCGCATGCGAGGCGAGTCCGCTATACCCGTCGCCCCTGTCTATCTTAGGGTTTGGGGGTGGTGGTTTCTTGCTGGCCCCTTTGATGGAAAAAACAGAATGTCCGCACTGCGCCTGTCAACCAAGCGCACTACGTGCGTTAGCGCGAGGCCGAGCGGGGGTGGGGAGGGGGGTCGTGACCCCCCCTCCACATCCCCCTAGGAGGCCGAGCCTGGAACGAGCCGGAGCAGACGGCGACGCGGCTTGCCGCGGTGCCGCATGCGTAGGCGAGTCCGTCATACCCCGTCGCCCCCTGTCTATCTTAGGGTTTGGGGGGGGGTGGTGGTTTTGCGCGTGTCCCCTTTGAAGGAAAAAACAGAATGTCCGCACTGCGCCTATCAACCAAGCGCCTTGCATGCGTTAAGCGATGCGGCGAGGGGTGGGGAGGGGGTCGACCCCCTCCACATCCTCGCGAGGCCGAGCCTGAACGAGCCGAGCAGCGGCGACGCGGCTTGCATGGCGCCGCATGCGAGGGCGAGTCCGTCATCGCCGTCCGCCCCTGTCTATCTTAGGGTTTGGGGGTGTGTGGTGATTTTCTTGCGCGCGTCCCCTTTGATGGAAAAAACAGAATGTCCGCCTTTGCGCTGTTAACCAAGCGCACTACGTGCGTTAAGCGGGCGGGCGGGGGGTGGGGAGGGGTCGTGACCCCTCCACATCCTCGCGAGGCCGAGCTCGAACGAGCCGGAGCAGGCGGCAACGCGGCTTGCCACGGCGCCGCATGCGTGGCGAGTCCGTCATACCCGTCGCCCCGCCTATCTTAGGGTTTAGGGGTGGTGGTTTTTGCGCGCCCCTTTGATGGAAAAAACAGAATGTCCGCGATCGCGCGCTGTCAACCAAGCGCCTTTGCATGCGTTAGCTGAGGTCGGCAGGGGTGGGGAGGGGTCTTGACCCCCTCCACATCCCTCGCGAGGCCGAGCTCAAACGAGCAGAGCAGCGGCGACGCTGCTTGCGCGCGCCGCGATTCGAGGCGAGTCCGTCATACCCCGTCGCCCCCTGTCTATCTTAGGGTTTGGGGGTGGTGGTTTTTGCGCGCCCCTTTGATGGAAAAACAGAATGTACGACTGCGCACAACTGCAAGCGAACTGCGTGCGTTAGCGAGGCGGCGAGGGGGGGGGGGTCGTGACCCCCTCCACATCCCCCTGCGAGGCCGAGCCTGGAACGAGCCGGAGCAGGCGGCGACGCGGCTTGCCGCGGCGCCGCATCCGTAGGCGAAGTCCGCTATACCCGTCGCCTGTCTATCTTAGGGTTTGGGGGTGGTTTCTTGTAGGCCCCTTTGATGGAAAAAACAGAATGTCCGCCTTGCGCTTTGTTAACCAAGCGCCAAGGCGTGCGTTAGCGCGAGGCCGAGCAGGGGTGGGGAGGGGGTCGTGACCCCGCTCCACATCCTCGCGAGGCCGAGCTCGAACGAGCCGAGCGGCGGCGACGCTGCTTGCGCGGCGCCGCATGCGAGGCGAAGTCCGCTATACCCCGCCGCCTCGTCTATCTTAAGGTTTGGGGGTGGTGGTTTGGCGCTGGCCCCTTTGATGGAAAAAAGCAGAATGTCCGTGACTGCGCTGTCAACCAAGCGCCTGCGTGCGTTAGCGCGAGGCGGCAGGGGTGGGGAGGGGGTCGTGACCCTCCACATCCCTCGCGAGGCCGAGCTCGAACGAGCCGGAGCAGCGGCGGCGTGGCTTGCCGCTGGCGCCGCATGCGAGGCGAGTCCGCTATACCCCGCCGCCTCTATCTATCTTAGGGTTTGGGGGGGGTGGTTTTTTGCGCTGGCCCCTTTGATGGAAAAACAGAATGTCCGTGATCGCGCGCTGTCATCCAAGCGCGACTGTGTGCGTTAAGCGAGGCCGGCAGGGGGGGGAAGGGGGGCGTGACCCCCTCCACATCCCCTCGCGAGGCCGAGCTCGAACGAAGCCGGACCAGCGGCGACGCGGCTTGCCGCGGCGCCGCATGCGTAGGCGAGTCCATCATACCCCGTCGTCCCCTGTCTATCTTAGGGTTTGGGGGGGTGGTGGTTTTGCGCGCGTCCCCTTTGATGGAAAAAACAGAATGTCCGCACTGCGTCCTTCATTTATGTGTTGGGGCCCTTGTCATTTGTACTGCACTTCGTGTTGCAAGTGTGTGTGTTTGGGCCCTTGTCGTTCTTCGTTTATGCATGTACTGCACTTCACGTATACATTCGTTGAACTGCCTTATGTTGGTTCTATGAACTGTATTGATGATTGTGGACTGTTATGTTTTTTATGTGCATACTATGTTTTGGTGTCACTCGTTAAATTTTTCAAAGTTGTGTATATACTTGTTCTAATGCAAACTAATTTCTGCGAAAGCAATTGATCACAAGCAAACTTACATTGTTTTTATAAAGAAATATTCTTGCATACATGAAAAAAAGAACTCCACAACGCAAACACAGCTCTGATTTTTTCTAGTTGCTGTATTGGATTACAGCCTTGTTCTTCTTCTTCTTTTCTTCTTTGTCTCTTTTTGCCCTGTCCAGTCCCATTATGACATCGTAGATGATTCTCCATGACTCATATGTTGCGAATGCATCTATTGCTGCATACTTGATAAGCTTGTTTGGGAGTGGGCAAAATCCCCAGAGAGTATGTTCCTCGTTGCGGTTAATTTTTTTCTTCATATCATTATAGTGAATGTCTATCATCCTGCCAGCAACATCAGCCAAAGAGTCAAACTTCTTTTTATTGTATGGGTCTCTCCATTCCACCTGAATATCAATGTAGTTGTCGGAGTTGATCTCCGCACCGAGATACCTTGACTTGCTTTTGTCTCCTTCAATAGCGAATCCGACGAAGGTGTACTCATCATTCATCAGGAATTTGTCTAGTTCCATTGGCCTGCAATATATTTGTATAGAGTGAATATATTTTATTTCTTTAGAACTAGCAATTTTTTTTGTGTTTTCTGAAACTGAATCGCAATATGGATATCTGAATCTGTTGCATTGAGCAGTTGCTAATACTTTGTTCAGCATAACTATTAAATCTGATAATAGATTGCATAAACAATGCATGTTTTGTGTATGCTTGTATTCCTGAACCTAATTCCATACATGTTCTGTATGGTATGTTGCAGTGAAGAAACTATAATTAAACTGCGTGTATTGCTAGATAATATAATTCAAGAATTGAACACATGAGTGACATACATGGAGCCAGATCAAAACTGTCAATAAATTCATATGCCATGCTTTTTCAATATGAGAACCAAAGGTTAAATATTATGGCAATTGCAGTGAAGAAAATTTAAAATCAATATTGGCAAGCAATAGTTATTCTTACCTGTCTTTAGCTGCAGATATGTGGTAGACAAGGAATTCTTTTTCTACGCATAGCTCTAGTACCGCTGCACGCTGTGGCTTCTCGTAGTATGTGTACTCGACATCAACGCCGACTAGTTTGACGGGCATTCCGCCGAGCTTCCTCCTGAACGTGGACAGCATCTTGTCCACGTCTTTGCCCTTGCTTGTGCAAAGGACGTGGAGCTTGTGATTGCCGTGGAGGTGGACGTCGTGGAGCTCCCTGGTGTACTTGTGGCGCTGGTTGCAGAGAGGTGCATCCGCCATGATTCTCGTGTGTTCTCTGGTGTTTGTTGTAGAGAGAGGTTAGTGAAAGGAAGAGCGGAGAAGAAGATGCAATTGGGTTTTTTGGGGGGGACGAAGCAGTTGTGTTTTCTCCTCTGCTCTGCTTGACAGGACGTGGGAGAGGTGTAGCGGGGCGGTAGCGTGGTGGGGCTCTGTTTTAAGTTTACGTGGCAACTGCCGAGAGGTTCTGCTATGAGGAGGCTCTTGCTAGTGCGTTGGAAATCCGGAACGTCGTCGCCTCTTTTTTCGTGATTATATCTATGTATTGACGCAACTGTCAGAAAATGTTATGATTGTGTTT
Organism: Aegilops speltoides; assembly: GCA_021437245.1. Classification (NCBI taxonomy): domain Eukaryota; kingdom Viridiplantae; phylum Streptophyta; class Magnoliopsida; order Poales; family Poaceae; genus Aegilops; species Aegilops speltoides. Next base: position 12,493,879 of record CM038147.1, on the reverse strand, counting down.
TCTGTCAATTCTCCAAGTCAGTGCACTTCTTTTTCTATCAGAAACGAATTGCTCAGGTCCAAGTAGTGTACTGCAGTTTGATTCACACAGGTGTACTTTTTTTTCTTCTCTTGATGGTGTTCTTTTTTTTTATTTTCTTGATCTTTGTGGTAATACAGCGTTTGGCAGGATGGAGGGTAATGTGGCTAGGGGTTGTCGGAGTGTTTTGTTTAAGTAACAGGGCTGCATTCTTATTTCAGCTATACTGCATTGCAGAGCGAAGATAACTGCAATTCAGAAAAAAAAATGTGCTTCCGCTTGGAGAACTGCGTTGTTGTACGGCGCTGACTGCATCTGTACGTTGACATTTGGGCTTCCTGCGTTTTATTTATTAATATTCTTACAGTGCTGACGCACATTTTATTTTGTTTCTTGTTTATTCATTTAAAAAATGTTTGTCATTTTTCTTTTTAATGTTTTATTTTTGAACCTATTTGTTTTTTCTTAGTGGGCTTTGTTGGCCCTGTGTTCTGGTAGTGAAGATGTAATTGGGCCCAGGTCGGCCTGTGAGCACACGGCTGATTCCCTGTGCGCTGTGTGTGCGTCCTAATATTTAGTCCCACCTCGCCCGCCGAAGGCGCGCCCTAGTTGTTTATAAGCGCTGGCGAGGCATACCGGTCGAACTCCTCTGTATACTTATCTGGGCGCTTATACACGGCGCTCGCTGCTATATGCTCTATGACCTGTGGGCCCATGTGCAACCGGCCCCATGCACTGTGACTCAGAACGACTCGCCTTCTGTGGGCGTAGACCTATTACGAGACTGGCTGGGGCCGGTGCAACCTGGGTGGTCAATTTTTTTACTTTTAATATTTCTGCCCTCTGTGTGTTTTTTTCAATGTTCGAGCGTGTACTGCATTGATCATGGTTCTGTACTGCATTGTATACGCATTGCGTACTGCATGTACAGTTGTCTTTTTTTCCTTTTATTCCGTCTTTTTGCTATCAGTTAATCTTTTTTTCCCAATGTATGGGATGCACTGCTTTGTAAATCGTACCTGCACTTCACTCATTATGGTTCTGTGTTGTACTTTTGTGTACTTCCGGACTGTATTGAATTATTTTACGTGTTTTGTGTTTTTCTATTTGTGTTTTTGCTCTTATGTATTCCTTTCTTGAAATTTATGTTCGTGCACTGCTTTGTTGGGTATGTGAAGACTTCATTCGACAAATTCATTGTACAAAGATTCGTGCTCAACTTGCATCAAGATGCGCCCCGCTTGCATTCTCAGACGACAATTTCATCACAAAGCAGCTAAGTTCAGCGTAAAGCAAACTAACGACAGTGCATGGCAAGCAAACTAACATAATCAGAGTTCATCATTACAGGCGATTGTGCATGGCAAGCAAACTACGTTCATCAACAAGCAAACTAACGATACATAAGCAAACAACACAAAGCAAATTTGATGATAATTCTAAAAGAACGCTGGCATTCTTGGCTTCTGGCCGGCACCATCTTCTTCTTCACCAGTCGGGCTCTCCCCATCCCCAACTGCTCCTAGCGCGCTTCTTGGGTGGCTCCTCCTTCTCCAGCTTTGCACGGCGAAGGCCGTCCTGTGTGAGGGTGATGCGGTTCCATATCTCGTACGCTGCGTAGGCGTCCTTTGCCGCGTACTCGATGTGCCTCCTAGACAGAGGCAGGATGGCCCAGCGCTGGTGCTCGGCGTCGGTGATCTTCTTCTTCATTTTGCTGTAGTAGTCGTCGATGAGCGCGCCGGAGACGTCTCCGATGGAGTCCAACAGCTTGGTTGCGTCGGGCACCCTCCACTCCTTCTGGATGTCGACGAAGTTGGCGACCTCTAGTTTGACGCGCTCCAGCCTGGTTTTGTCACCGTCGATGGAGAAGCCTGCAAAGGTGTACCTGGGGTCGGCGAGGAAGTTGTCGAAGACGGTGCACCTTTCACTGTCGCTCATTTGGAAGAGCAGCACCGAGTGATTCTTGCCGACGGAGCTGGCGGATGGCGGGTTTCGCCGCTCAGTGGTCGTTGTCATACTCGAGATCAATGCCGACGATCTTGTGGCGCCGAGGCTGAGGTGGCTTTTCGTCGCGCGAGGGTGATCGCCATCTGCTTCTTGTCGTTGGTGTGGATGACGTGCAACTTGGTGTTGCCGTGCGCCTCCACGGCGTTGTTGCCCTTGTACTCGTCGGTGACCGTCATCGCCGGTGGTGGGAGCGCAATGGATACTTGTGTTTTGTTGTGGATGTGGATGAGAAGGCCTTTGGAAGGGGTCTGAATTTAAGTGGAGGGCGCGGTGTGGGATGGCCTCATCGGATGAACTGCACGAACGCGCTGATGATGCGGTTGTGCCGATCGTGGGTTTGTTTTGCATCTGTGATCGTGGGCTTGTGGCGATGGAACTGCTCCGATCGGGTGTATGTATGCGAACGTGGGTTTTTTTTTAAATGTGGGTTTTTTTTGGTCAGCACACTTTTTTAAACATAACCTTTTTCTATTCGAACGGCCATTTTGTCATGTTTTATAGATGTATACTGGGTGACAACATAACTGCATTGCTTACAATCAAGCACTGCGTCGCTTACAAAACCGAACTGCAACACTGTATACATGTGTGTACGTCATCGTTTTTTGCGTGTCTCTTGCTATATGCTTCGACGGTGGTCTGCATTGCGCACGGGAATTAACTGCGTACTTCTACAGATCCATACTGCATCTTGTTTTACCGGGGGACCCACACTTATTTTTCCAACTAGTGTTTAGTCCCACATCGCTAGTGGAAGGCGCGCCCGACCTGTTTATAAGCGTTGGCGAGGCATACTGGTCGAACTCCTTCGTATACTTATCTGGGTGCTTATACACGGCGCTCGTAGCTATATGCACTATGACCTGTGGGCCCATTTGCAACCGCCCCATGCATTTGTGGCTCGTAACGACTCCCCTCTACGTGGGTGCGGACCTATTACGAGACCGGTTGGGGCTGAGCTTTTGGGTGGGTGGTCAATTTTTTTTAGTAAATCATGCGTGCACTGCATTCATTTATTTTCGATCGCATGTGCACGCATATCGTACTGCACATTTGTCTCGGCTACATTTTTTGTGCACTGCATTGGTATCATTTTTCTTTATTGTTTTTCATCTTTCGTACCTTTTTTCTTAGTGTACGGGTGTGCACTGCATTCGTCATAGTTATGTGCTGCAGGTGTACACATCTTGCACTACGTGCATCGTTCTTTGTGCCAAAAAGCACGTACTGCACTTCATGCACACATATAGTGGACTACCTGGTATGAATTTGGAGAACTGCACACATAAAATGGTCCGTGGATTATAATTTTTCAGAGTATTATTTTTTAATGATCTGTGGTTTTGTTCGCGGGAATTTCTGAAGTCAAAGTACACCTTCTTTTTCCGTTCCTCTTTCTTTGGTAACATAAGCTTTCATTGATTGTCCTTTATTCTTGGGAACATAATTTCCATTAAGTTCTTTTAATTTTCAGTTTTGACCTTTTTGCATTCCTCTTGTATAAATGAAGGCTAACTTATACCCTTCGTTTGCATTTCATTTTTCTCTTCTAGCCGCAAGTTCTCTCCTTTCTCTAGGATTTTGTTGCCATGGCTCCGTGCCCCTGTCGTATATCTCTTGTTGTGGCCATGGTTGTGGTGTGCCGACGTACTGCAATTGTTTAGCTTGCTCGCAGGCCCGTCGTGCTCGTCGTGGTGGGAAGGTATTGTGCCGAACTGGGCGAGCCGAGCAGCTTGCATATCGTCTAAAGATATACGAATGATTGGATATGGGCCGATCAATGTATCTGTGTTCTATTCTGTATGCCGCCGTGGCCTTGGCTGCACGAGTCCTTTTGTCCATCAGCTTACGCCAACAGATGTGGAGACTCACTACAAGATGGTATGTTTCGTTAGATATGTTTTTTTTCTTAGTGTTTTTTTTGTATAATTCCATTGTATCCTGAACTTGTAGTATTTTAGGAACGCACTTTTTTCTTTGTGTTTTTTGAAGTGTACTGCAATGTGTTCTTATTTTCTTGTTTTTTTCCTCGTGTGGATGTAGCTTATGTTTTAGTTTACACGTTAGAATATGTGAACTGCATTTTTGTAAGTTCCATACTGCATATTGAAAACGTTTTATATGTACTACTTGTTGGATTGTTGTGCACTTCATCTATCTCAATTCAAAACATGAGAATTGTACTGCTAGTTTCGTTCTCAAACAGTTTTATTATTTTTTACAGAAAATTCCTCAATGAAAGCTGTTAGGTATGTCTTGGCTCAAGAAGAAAGGAATTCTTGAAGTTGTTCTCGGTAATGGATACCTTAAACCAGTCCAAGTCTGATTATAGCGTTGACGGGCGGCCGGTTCTGCACAAAGGGTGGAAGGAATTTGTCATTGATAGCGCCTCAAGTCCGAAAGAAGTTGTTGTCCTCAACTTCTTTGAACTCGAGGATCGTACTATTAGAATCACGTTTGACGTGATTGGCTAAGGTTATGAGGTTGATTTGTAATAAGTACTTCTGCGTGTTGAACGCTTTTCATGTTCTGCGTGTTTCGTAATAAGCACTTTTGTGATCTGAACCGCTTCAATTATTATTCAACGGTAAATTTGTGTTTGCATGGTTAGAATATGTGAACTGCTTATATGTCAGCTGAGCATTACATGTTTCCACATTTTTTCCCAATTTGCATGGTGTGTACTACATGTAATTAGTCTCTGATCTTGCATGATAGTTCAAGCGCTTCGCATTTTTGCAAGTTCCATACTGCATACTGAAGTGCTTTTTATATGTACAACTTGTAGGACTGCAACTAGCTAACAACATTTTTTAAATGGTTTTTGAATCAAAATGTGTCAATGTTTTACTCAAGACTGGAACGAGCTAACAGCATTAGACACGCTACATGGTTTACACAAAATTTAAACTGATACATAAGTCATAGATTTAAGCAAATTGCTATGCATACGATAAATTTATTGTTTGTTCATCTAATTGGTCGTTAGCCTGCTGCTTCTGCGCGGTGACTGGAGTGTGTCTAATGTTGCACTTTGTTTTGTTTTCCATGGCGGTGTTGCTGGTTCTTGTCTCTGCACCTTTGTGGTTGTAGCCCCTCGCGTGATGGTTGATGGCTGGTTTCGTTTTTGAGCGCTGTGAACTGCATCCTTCTTTGCTCCCCGCGCGCTGGTTGATGGCTGGTTTCGTTTTTGAGCGCTCTGAACTGCATCCTTCTTTGCTCCCCGTGCGCTGGTTGATGGCTGCTTTTGTTTTTCAGCGATGTGGACTGCATCCTTCTTTGCTCCTCGCTACGTTGGTTGTTGGCTGCTTCGTTTTCGATGGTGAGAATCGCATCCTTCTTTGCTCCCCGCGTGCTGGTTGTTGGTGGTTTTCGTTTTCCAGTGCTGGGAACTGCATCCTTCTTTGATCCCCGCGCGCTGGTTGAAGCTTTTCCTCGTGGTGGTCTTGTTGATATTGTTTCTTCATGTTCTTCGTCCTCTTCACTCTCTTCAGTCTCTTCACTCTCTTCTTCCTCTTCATCATCTTCATCATCAGTACCTTCATAAGCCACTGTTTCTTCAGTTTCTTCATGTTCTTCATCCTCTTCACTTTCTTTTTCTTCCTCCTCTTCTCCATCTGCTTCTTCATAAGCCATTGCTTCTTCAGTTGTGTCATCATATTCTTCTTTGAGTTCACCTTCTTCGTCTTCCTCATTTTCTGATCTTTTTCTTTTTCTTTTGGGGCAGGTTCTTGAATTGTGTCTCTTCCTCTTCTTCCAGATGCTACAACGTCTCAGTTTCGTCCATTTCTTAGTGTTGTGAGTGGAATTTCTGTTTTGTTGTGCATCTCCATGTCCTCGTTTTTCTTGTTCATGTCTTTTTTCACATGTCCTGGAATTGTGGCCGCTGACTTCATTACATGTTCTGCACATTCTTACTCCCAGTGGGTGACCATCACTGTCTAGCTCAGGCTGTGGCTTACTGTTTTTGTCATCATTTTTCTCCTTGGATGCCACCTTTTTCTGGTTTGCGTCTCCCCCTTTCTTTCTTCCTCTTGTGTTTGAAACAGGAGGTGGAAGAATTGTTTCTTTTTTGATAGCACCAGTTCCAATGTGTTCAGTTTTTTCTTCTTGCTCGCCTTTATTGTCATGTTGGTATTTCTCTGCTTGCTTTAGTTTTGCTGCTTCTTCTTCTTCTTCGTTGAGCATGTCAATTTCCTCTATCAGTGACCTCATACGCATAACGCCTGTGGCACCCAGCGTCTGACCTTGTTGCTCTGTTTGCAAGGTCCATTGCTGTTTCTGTCAGCAATTTTCTACGGCAAAAAAGCGAGGTTCCATCTGGTGCTGTTTGTTCGTAGTCTTTTCTGTCAAACGTTGCATCTGATCTTGCGTTACGTGTGTATCTCTTCATGATGTACACCTCAGGAATGTTGAGTACTCTCAAATGAGAAAGCATGCATAAAACATGGATGCAGAAGAGGCCTGCAGACAAAAACATTTTTTTTTGTATTCTGTAAGTGAACTGCATGAAATTAGTAAACATATATTTTTTTCATTATTTTTTCATTTTCTTAAAGAAGTGAACTTCATTTGGTTTCGTGAATTACACATGCATATGTACTTTTAAATTTCAGTAAGTTTTCTTTCGTGCATGACTATGAGAATCTAGATTTTTTTTTGTTAAGAGTCTCACGTGTGTGTGTCCAGAGTTTGCACTCACATTCGTAGACACCTTCCTCTTCATCGGCGACCACTTGGAAATTATGCCTTGCCCAGTCAAATGCATCCGATCTGTTGTAGTGGTGTACTAGATACTTTGTCGGGTTCTCGTGGCAATCGTTTCGCTCAATGCAAAGTGCTACGGTAGAGCGTTTCTTTGAAATCTGCAAACACTGCCCTCGTATACACTTTTGATAGCTGAACTTCGAAGCCAAACTGTGTTGTTGTTTTTACCTCTGACTGCATGATCACAAATGCACTGTTACGATCCAGATAAATGAAAAAATTGTTTGTTTTTTTATTCATATTTTTTAAGCAGTTTTTGATTGACATTTTGTTTACCTCATTTGCTACTGTCTCTGCGTGCTCGACGGCCTTCCTGGTCTGAATGCACTTGTCCACCTGCTGAGCAAACAGATGGAGATCATGCTTCTCCCTAACAAAAATTTTCTTCAGTATGCGGTTCATGCTCTCGCTTCTCTGTGTGGAAGTCATCCGAGCACAGAAAATTTCCTTGTAGTAAGCTGGGATCCACTCGTGCTGCCATCCCACAATGAATTCATCACTTAAATGCGCCTTGCAAGTTGTATCTGTGAATGAGGTTCTTCCATGCTCGCTCAAATTCGGCGGCATTAGTGGGTGGTTCAAAGATCGCATTGAGTTCGCCCTGAGCTTCTCGTCGCCTTATACAGCAAGGCGAGGTGGTCCTTGTACTTCTTCATGATATGCCACCGACACGCCTTATGCGAGTTTGTGGGAAGATAGTTTTAATGCTGCCTTCATCGAAGAACACCGGTCCGAGAAGAGACAAAGCAGTGTTTTTTATTAAGTTGTTTGTGTGTTTGCAAGATGATGGAAGAAATGTAAGTGCACAAAACAAAACCAAACGTAAGTATGCAGGTGTTTTTATTTTTGTACCTGTGAGCATGCAGATTGGCGGCTTGTTGTTCATACACCTCAGAAAGGTTTTGAAAACCCACTCAAATGATGGTATTGTTTCATCTCGCACGAGTGCAACAGCAAATATGGTGCTTTGTAGATGATGGTTCACCCCCACAAACACTCCCAGCGGCATGTGGAATTTGTTAGTTTTATATGTTGTGTCAAATGTAACGCAGTCTCCAAAATCTTCATACGATCCTCTGCAACTTGCGTTCGCCCAAAAGACGTTTCTTACACGGTTATCTGCATCAACGTCATAATCATAGAAGAACTCTGGGTTTATCTTTTGCATTTTCTCAAGAAATTCGAAGTTTCTTGACATCATCTTCAAACTCTTCTCCGCAAACTTCGCTTCTGCATTTTCATAGACAAATTCATAGTTATCTCACCAAAACATGGAATAATTACAGCATGAATGCTCAAGAGATATGCTCATTACGTGCTTACTGTTTACCCAATCGCGGCTAGTATGTCCCATGTCTTGTAGACCACGGACATACTGTGACAATGTCGACATCATCTCGAGCATGTGTGTGGTTGTCCGCTTGCATGTCTTTCACTAACTGGTCTATCAAAGGATCGTCTTTTTGTGCGATCGCATGTGCAAAAGCATCCGGGGCTTTCCAAAGATCTTGTGATTGTGGTTGAGTTGAACCATTTCTATCACAAATTTGCCATTCTTCCTTTTTGACTCTAATCTTTGCATTGCAGCCAATTCTTTTGATGCCTTCGACGTGCCGGTGATAATCGACACACACCTTGTGGAACCCTTCTCTTGAGCGGATAATGTAGGCATTTGTCTGTGTTTTGCCCTCTTGCGTATAACAAACCCTGCACATCTTGCATAATTGTTGTAAAAGTCCCATGCCTTTTCGTACGTGGTGAACTTCATTCCAGCAGCAGGTAAGAGGTTGAGCGGCATGTTTTTATCCTGCATTAATTGAAATGCTATGTGAGAAAATTTATTAAACTCGTATGCACTCCTCGTATTCAAAAAATAGAACAGAACAAATTTTCTCATATAGCAACGTTCCTAGCCAAAGCTCACAAGAAATATCGATTGTGCCTTCGCAATGTTATCTGAATGGATCGCAACTATTTTATTTTTCGCACCATAAACTTACATGTGTGTAGAGTCGTCACCGATGGTGTTTGCAGCTCACGGGTTGTATTGGACATGGCGGGTTATAGCAGATGTGTGTAGTTGAGGATCTCATGGCGTAATAAAGGTGGAGGATTTGTACCGCTGTTTACTTTTGACCGAGGCTTGTTGGTGGTCGCAGCGTCGAAGTTGATGCAGCAGTTATGGTTGGAGCTCGTTTTTGGGCAGCAGTGGACGCTGAGCTCTGTTTCGGGGTGCGGCAGGTGGACGTGGTGGTAATCCAGTGTTGTTACGATGCCTCGGTGGATTGGTTTTAAAATTTTGGAGCAGTGGCACGATGCCTCGGTGGACATAATCATCATCTGCTGCAACATCGTGTTCAACTGCGTCATCATTATCTGTTCGGACATGCTGTCCAAACGTCGTGAACTCGTGCTTATACTCTGGGTTGAGAACTGTTATCGGCTCATCTTCATCGTCATCGTCTTGATCATCGCGTTGGTGAGTGCCTTCCCAGACGAATGTGACATCATCGTCATCTTCAACTACATCTTCTTCCTAGGAAAAATCTTCTTGTGGAGAGTACTGCACCCTGTTTGTCGTCGTGAAGAATCCATTAGGAATCTCACGGGTAACCCAGCCAGTATCTCTGTCAGAAGAATATCCACTCTTCTGAATGTTGTTGTTCTCAGTGTTGTCAACTATGCGCGGCATTTTGTATCGCCGAACGCCATCTCTCGCACACAAAATGACCGAGCTGCATTGTCGTTAAATGAATCAATCATGCGAATCGCAATGTTTTCAAATGGTATCGCTAAAGCATTGCAAGTCGATCGCATCACCCTCAAGGGGAATCAAGCAATCGCACTTCATCGTTATCGTAATGAACCTATACAAGCGCATCGCATTTTCCCCACAACGAATCAAGCAACCGCGACCGCATAAGTTTTGTCTTCGCATAATCACGTCTTTGCATCGCTTGTACTGATTTGTGTATGATAACTACACTGAGATGGTATAGGAAGTGTACTGCTTACCTCGTGATGCAGTGATTTCTTGCGTTTACAGGAGGAAGTTCCCTTCTCGTCCGGCTGCACAACTTTCATGTTCGCCCGTGCAGTCCACTTGCCCTTCAGAAGTTCATGGGCTGTTTGGACGTTGCTCAATGTGAAGGAGGATTTGCTCTGAAGGTTGATGCAGACTTATTACAAGAAGCTACAGTGGATGAAGCAACCTTGCGCACACTCCTCCTTGCTCGAATAGGTTTGATGTCGAGGCAGCACCAATCCACATCGGCGAATTACAGCTAATTGCGTGACTGAGGAGTTCGGTGCGGCGCTACCGAAGCCGCTGCCGTGGAAGAAGGCCGATAGGCTGGTGTTGCTCGCGCTCGCCGCGGAAGAAGGCCGAGCGGCGACGGGCGGCGTTGCCTGCTGAAGGCCGCCCATGAAGAAGGCCGGAGGGGAAGGGCGGCGTCATCGCCGGCCGCGCCACTGAAGAAGGCCGGAGGCGACGGCGGCCGCTGCTCTGCCGCTGCTGTGGAAGAAGGCCGCGAGGGAAGGGCGGCATCGCTGCCGGCCGCCGCTGAAGAAGGCCGTAGGGAGGGCGGTCACAGCCCAGCCATGGAGAAAGCGGGGGGAAGGGCGGCATCTCTACCAAAGCCGCCCATGAAGAAGGCCGGACGGGAAGGGCGGTGGCTAGCCCAAAGCCGCCGCCATGTAGAAGGTCGGGAGGGAGGGCGGCGGCGCGATCTGGTGGTGTGTGTGAATAAGGTGTTTTGGTGTGCGTAATAAGGTCTTAAGGGTGTTATCATAATAGACCCACCCTATATATATATATATATATATATATATATATATATATATATATATATATATGAACAAACGACAGAAGTATTCTTTTTTCTATGGATTCCAGCTTAAAAAATATCAGTTTAGTCGATTCGTGCGAGCTATGATAAAGGTACATTGAACAAAAAGAGACGGTCGTGGTGTCCCTGGGCGACATCGAGTTCGGAAGGCGGGGTGATGCTGCTAGCATGGCCTCGCTGGCAGAGGCAATGCGGTGATTATGTGTGGGCGTGAGAGTTGGTCATCGGACGCCGAAGGATGGTTGGTTGGCGGGATGTCCAGGCCAGTGGTTGGAGGGGTGGATGGGTCAATCCAAAATTTGAATGTTTGAACAAAAATTGAATGAAATATGAATGAAAATGAACGAAATTGTTCACATTTTTTTAAAACCTACAACAATGGAACAAAGCAGAATTAAACTAAACAACACTGATCCATTGGTTGCTTATGCACCGACAGATCGCTCAATTGTATTTGACTAGCAAAAGAGCCCGTGCGTTGCAACGGGAAAGAAAAACACACACGCTCTTAACCGAATAACCACGACTCGAGACCTTGATACGTAGATGTTCTTTATTTTAAAATGGCATCACATTTGTGTTCCCGGCGGTGGTCTCAATGCTCACACAACGAAAACACATTTGAATGTGGTCAGTCCTAAGGCGTCTCTCTCTCTCACACATACGCGTGCGCACGATCGCTGAGAATAAGATGAGAAAAATGTTGTTTTTTCCCGTGAGGTTTTTCAGAGTTGTGCATGCGTGGTTATCAATGTTTTTTCCTATCAATCTGGTTTTAATGTGTGCTTATTTGCAATTTGGATCGCCGCCAGTGTGGAAAAAAACGCAATTTGGATCGCCGCAAGTGTGGAAAAAAAACTCAGATCGTGCACTATAGATTAAGTTTGCATCCAAATTAATAGTTTGGAAATATTTAACAGCTAAAAGTAACAACATATTTGGATTCTACACATTTTTCTAATCAAATTTCATATATAATATGTTAAAATCGGAGTTACGATTTAAAATATATGGATAATTTTGTTTTAGATAAACTGCGGATTGATTAACCGAAAGGTCAGGGGGTTTTCTGTTAAAACACAAAACAACGATTCGTATGACTCAAATATTACGGCGGGTTGATTATGTGAAATCTCAGGGGGGTTTCTGAGAAAACTAAAAAACCGGTTCGGTATGACTTAAAGATAGACTGCGGGTTGATTTCAACAAACTATAGGGACTTTTTTGCAAATGAGGGTGACGGACGACTTGTAACGCCCTCGATGCGGCTATATCTCCCACGTGTCGAAGCACGACTTAGAGGCATAACCGCATTGAAAGCAATGTCGCAAGTGAGGTAATCTTCACACAACCCAAGTAATACATAAGGGAAAGAGATACATAGTTGGCTTACAATCGCCACTTCACACAAATACATGAATAAAGTATTACATCATCCAGATACAATCAAGGTCCAACTACGGTACCAAAATAAAAGAAGAACCCCAAATCGATAAAGGTCCCCGATCGACCCCAACCGGGCTCCACTATCGATCAACTAGAACGAAACAACACAAAGGGCAAGATCTTCATCGAGCTCCTCCTTGAGCTTGGTTGCGCCACCTTTCGATAACATAGGCACCGCAAACTGGTTTTGAAGTATCCGTGAGCCACGAGGACTCAAAGAATCCCATTACCATGGGTATCAAGACTAGCAAAGCTTAATGGGAAAGGAAGGGGTAAAGTGGTGAGGTTGCAGAGCGACTAAGCATGATATGGTGGCTAACCAACGCAAATAAGAGCGAGAAGAGAACAAGCGGAACGGTCGTCAACTAGCAATGATCAAGAGGTGATCACGAACACCTACTTACGCCAAACATAACCGAAAACCGTGTTCACTTCCGGACCACGAGAAGAGACCATCACGGCTACACACACGGTTGATGCGTTTTAAGTCGGATCTCGTGTCAAGTTGTCTACAACCGACATTAACAAATTCCCATCCGCCACATAACCGCGGGCACGGCTCTCGAAAGTTTATACCTGCGCAGGGTGTCCCAACTTAGCTCATCACAAGCTCGCGATCAACGAAGAATAGACCTTCTCCCAGAAGACCCGATCGGTCTCGGAATCCGGTACATCAAGACATTTCGACAATGGTAAAACAAGACCAGAAGCCGCCGCGAATGTGCCGACAAATCCGATAGGAGCTGCACATATCTCGTTCGTGGCACACCGGATTGTCCAAACTTCGGTAGAGGCGAGCCCAGAGTTGCCCCAGTACACCACCGGTCGACGGTTTGGACCAACACTCACGACGAGCACCGCCCGAGGGGGTAAAATAAGATGACCCTCGAGAGCGACTCCCAAGGAAAAAAGGGCTAGGTGAGGCAAATGGTAAAAGTCAATGTTGGGCCTTGCTGGACAAGTTTTATTCAAAGCGAACCGTCGGGGGTCCATAAATCACCCGACCGCGTTAGGAACGCAAAATCCGGGAACATAACACCGCTATGACGGAAACTAGGGCGGCAAGAGTGGAACAAAACACAAGGCATAAGGCCGAGCCTTCCACCCTTTACCAAGTATATAGATGCATTAATAATATAAGAGATATTGTGATATCCCAACCAAAAACCCTGTCCACCATGGAGAAATCTTCAACTTCACCTGCAGCTAGCAACGCTATAAGAGGGGCTGAGCAAAAGCGGTAACATAGCCAAACAACGGTTTGCATAGGAAAGGTGTCAAAGGTTAGAGGTTCATGGCAATTTGGGATGGCTTGAATAAACAGGTGATAGGTAGCGCAGTATAGCGAAAGAACGAAGCAACTAGCATAGCAATGATAGTAGTGAGATCCAGGGTAGCGGTCATCTTGCCTGAAATCCCGCAAGGAAGAAGAACGAGTCCATGAAGAAGACGAAGCCACGAAGACGAACCACACGTAGACGAACGAATCCTCACGATCGCAACGAAACGGGAACTATCGAGAAGAAGCGCACAACATAGGTAAACACACCACACATGAACAATACATGATGCACAACAAGCATGATGCATGACAAAGCTACATGAAGCTACGCATGGCAAGAGATGATGCAAACAAGAACAACACATCAAGGCATGTTTAAATGAGGCCGGGAACAACATATAACAATTCCGGTAAGTCCTCATATGCAAATTTCAAAATTGGTCCAGAACTGAATAAACCTTATGTTCAAGTTGTTAAACAGCAAGTTGAGATGCACCAAGATGATCTACACAAAATTCTAGTCAAGTTACATATAAAGTTCATTAGATTCGGAGCTACGGCCTACAAGATATGAGCAAAACAAGTTAAGCATGGCATTGATGCAAAATGCACCCAAACATCAAGTAAACACACCAAAACAAGGATGCAACATGATAATATGAAACAACATGCAAAATCAAGCAAGTTTCTTATAGAACACACTCAAAACGGAGCAACGGTGCAACACATGCACTCTATACAAGTCATAGCAACAATCTGTCCATAACAGCAACTAGGCATCTTACAAGCATCAAAACAACATGCTACAGCACCCCAACATAATAACAAAAGGCATGGGCATGAAGTACACATAAAGCATAACAAAACATGAACACTGAGCTATCTCCAGAAACAACTAGAACATGCTCAAAAGGACATGGAGATATTGCAAATAATAACAGTTTCAGACTTTAGCAGAAATAACATTAGGTTGCAATGTTTAGAGCTATCAAACAACATGTTACAGGAACTTATCATGGCAAACAAAGGCATGGCATGAATCTACTAATAGCATAGATCAAAAGTCCCTTACTGACCATGAGCCGAAAGGGCACAGAAAATATGATGGCACCCATGTAAACATAGCAAGTTATATTACAGATTCATACATGGCAGGAACAACAATAATAGGCATGTTCGTGAGCTTGAACCACTCACTACAGAGCAATACATGGCATGACAAGACAACCAACAGTAAGAAGGCATGTTTGTGAAGCTAAGCATGGCAAGAGCAAGGTCATAGGATACATGGATCACTAGGAAAACACATGGGAACAAGTGAACTTAATGTAAACAGGCTGACAGCAACATTTTCAAGCAACTTTGGAGCAAGATAACAACATGTTCCAGCAGGCTATAATTGCAACCAAGGGCTAGAATGGATAGAGCATGACATGTAGATCAAAACATGTTTATAGGACATCTCCAGATTAAGCATAGATTGATTAGTAGAAGCATGTTAACATAGCAACAAAATATAACAGAATCTGTCAGGAAAACAGCAACAGCAACTACCCTACTTAACAAGCTTGATACACTCAGCACACAACTCATAAAGATACATTGTTAATACCCCTGGAAAGATGGCATGGCATAGATCAACATTCATGTAGAGCTCATACTCATAGGATGCACACATAAAACATGGCAAAAATCTTAAAACAGCAAGTTATAACAGTTCCAGCAGATTAACATCAACATGCACTCTTCAAACAGCATTTCGGGCGTCAAGATGAGCTCAAATGAAAATGATGCAATGGAACGAAATGATCTACTCGTCGAGACGAACAATTTGACATATTACACGCACAAAACGGAGCTACGGATGCAGAGATGTGATGCATATGCCAAATGAGATGCACATGATGACATGATATGAAATGCAGATGATGACATGGCAAAGGCAACACGCAAGCACATGACATGGCAAGGACGGCGAATAACTGGCGGACACCTGGCGCATCGGATCCGGGGCGTTACAACACTCCACCACTACGAGAGGATCTCGTACCGAGATCTAGGATGGCACCGGAGGGAAAAGGAAGAGGAAGAGGAGAGGTAAAACTAAGTTTCTTCTTTGATGAACGAGTGAAACCAAAGAACCTTGAGAGGTTGAACACATTGAAAGAAACAAAATAACGGAGATGACCAAGATTGCAAACAATTCGTTGTCCAAGAGGAACAAGGAATATGATGAGAACCAAGAGGTTTAGTGATAAGATAGATATTGAAACCACTCCGGTTAAAACTAGATAGAGAAAGAATAAGATTGATATAATTTGGGCAGCACTCCGACTGAAAGAAGAAGGAAAACTTGATAAGATGAAAAGCACTTGAAGAGATGACACAACACTCCGGTTAAAAGGATAAGAATGAAAAGAACACGATGCTCACAATTCGAGATGATGAGTGAAAAGAGCAACATCACAATGCCTCCGGAAGAAAGAATAGAGATAGATCGTAGGAATAACAAAATGTAGGAGAAAATGCCAACTTCTGCCACAAATGAGCTTGGAAAACATCCTTGCAAAGAAGAATTGAACGGAGTTGTTGGAAAATCAACAACGAAAAGCACAAGCTTGTTGTGGGCTTATGGCAAACATCTCAAAATGATGAGGTGACAACCGACCACTAATGGAAACAATTGATTGGTTGAGATCAATGAAGATAAGAGAAACTTCTTCCACCAAGTGAATAGAGAGCAAGCTTGGGTCATGCATAATCACCACAAATAGCAACAACCCTTAAGGAAAAGGCTTTAGGTGAAATATGACACAAGATAACTCCAACGAAGAAGTTGATTGGTCGAAAAGACCTCTTGAACAAAGAGAAAATGATGGATTTAAAATAGCTCATTCTTGACAACATGTGAATCATGAAACATGAAGGAAATTGTCAAGAGTGACATAACACCACCTCCAAAATATGGTAGAAAGATTTGCACTCCGAAATGCAAGAAGACGAATACTTGAACGCCTCAAAACAAAACATGTGTTGAGCACCATGTTTATTTTAGAGTATAGCTTGGCGGATCATAACTATGAGAGAAATCTTGAAGAACAATTGAAGAATGAAAGGAATCCTTGACGAACCACCATGAAGAAACTCCGGTATTAAAAGGATGGTGGAAAGAAGGAGAAGTTGAAAACACAAGGTGAAGCCTTGCAATGATTTAGATGGAGCGACGAGATAACCGAGAAAACTTTGAACTCCAGAAAGAAAAGATGAAGCATCTCGGACCGAGAATGTGATATGATGAACAAACTCCGGAAAGAAGAGATGAACAACTTAGAACCGAGAAATTGATACCATTACGAACTCCAGAAGAATGAATCAATCAGTTGGATGAAACAAGAAAAAGAATTATGTTATGCGTATCCTTCACCGATTAAATTGATGACAATCAACGGATTTGGCATACTACTTATTCTCGTAGAAAGGATTAAAAGAGATATATCGAAACTTGAGAAGGTCTTCAACGAACCACCGGTAGGATTGGAACAACAAATGAATTGATATGATAAACAAGGAAGAGAGATCTTGAAAGAACCACCGTAAGAATTGAAAATGATCGAAGTAGGGATGCATCACCGGTAAGAATTAGCAAATGAACGAAGGTGCTTGAGACAAACTAGATACATGAGAACAAAGAGATCAAGAACTGATTAGAGGATATTCGATTGATGCACTGACAAGATAGGAGAATGATAACTGACAGCTGAGAATGAATAAACCTGAATTGATGGACTCCGGATGACAAACTGAGAAGACTCTTGAATATCTCCTGATGGGTGAAAAGGATTCTCACAATCGAAAACAATTATGAGAGGATGGCAAGAAGCTAGCACAATGAATCTTGAAGAGAATAGAGCAAGATTAAAGAGAAACTCTTCTTCGGTCTTCAAATGTTGAGAATGATGATGATAACCACCATGAATTGTTGAGATACTCCGGGAGAATTAAAAGAGGAAAGGTTGAGCCAAAGATGAAAAGAATTTGAAAGATCTTGGAGAAAAGCATTTGACTGATGATAACTCATTCTTACGTCAAACTTGGAGAAGAATTTAGGATAGCTCTGGGAAAATAGAAGAGTCAGGTAAGATCCTGGGAAAAAAAACCTGTGGGTTAGGCCCACTCACAAGAACACCGTTGAAAAGATTTAAAAGAGATGTTGCACCGGTTGAATTAAATGACTTGAATGAGGTACCAATCTCAAAAGAGCTTGAACGAATGCAGAGTGGAAACACGAATCTTCGAGATATCTTGAGCACTCCGGAATAACAAATAGCAAGAAGTAGAATGATAATGAGGTGCACCGGTATGAGAAGACCTTAGAAACGAGGAAAGGAATATGATGAATATCAAAAGCTTGAATAGGATCCACCGGAGAAGAAACAACAATGAAGGATGATGAACTTAAAACTGTTGAGCATCTTCATGGGAAATCACCGGATAAAAACATTGATTGAAAAGAATGAAGAGACTTCACATGAATAAATGGATACTTGGTAAAGAAATCTTAGTCCTTGAGGAAAAAGGGGTGGGTGGGCGGGAAAAACAAAGGCAACTTGGAGACGCATGAAACAAACACCGTTGAGAAGAAATGATAATTAGTCTTGCTGATGTTGAAGTGACCGGATCCACTTGAAGAGAAACACGCCGGTTGAAAAGGATTGACATGACAATCTCGATTGTCGAGAAGGATTGGTATTCACATCGGAGTATGAGAACACCATTTCGGAAAGGTATGGAATCAACACTTGACATTGAAGCAACTCAAATACCACAAATAACACAAAACAAAGGATTTGGCTTGCAGAATAAGCCGGAACAAATACATATGATAGAGATTTACCCAATCCCATATCATGCATCTGTCGAAAAGATATTCTAGGAGCTACTTGAATTCCCACCTATGAAACTCCCGAAACTTTCTGGTTATGCAATCTGGTGTTGGGGATACAGGGGAAGCAATATATCTCACCCAAACTAACAATACCTACATCCAGCTGTATCCATCCGTCAACACATAACCAAGAAACCTTCGGAAATCGTGTACCTCAACCTTCGAAAAGCATCCGCTATACGAGTCATGGCAATACTCCCGTACTCACCTCAGTACTGGGTTATCGGGGTTATCTCACCAACAACTGCATAAAAGAGATTTTCGATGTCGGCGTACTAAACTCAGGTATTCTAGAACTGCAACGATAAAATTATGACGACAACACCTTAGAGCTCAACTCCCCGAGACACTTCCACTAAACCCCTGACAGGAGGCACCAAGATAATGTTCTCATCATAAAACCATCGGAACAATTCCAAAATACCCGCGTGATCCTAAATTTTTTTTTAGTGAAATTTGAGGAGAGGAAAGTCAAAACTTCTACGTCAGGATGCCTTACCAGAGCGATGAAGAGACTGGGGAGTAAAAAGAATTCCTAACTCTCCGATATATATAATCCTAAATGAATCAAAACATTTTTCTAGACACAACTCGGCCACTAAAAATGATCAAGCAGTGGGGCTCCTAAGGTCGGGGAAGGCTCTGATTACCAACTTGTAACGCCCTCGATGCGGCTATATCTCCCACGTGTCGAAGCACGACTTAGAGGCATAACCGCATTGAAAGCAATGTCGCAAGTGAGGTAATCTTCACACAACCCAAGTAATACATAAGGGAAAGAGATACATAGTTGGCTTACAATCGCCACTTCACACAAATACATGAATAAAGCATTACATCATCCAGATACAATCAAGGTCCGACTACGGAACCAAAATAAAAGAAGAACACCAAATCGATAAAGGTCCCCGATCGACCCCATCTGGGCTCCACTCTCGATCAACTAGAACGAAACAACACAAAGGGCAAGATCTTCATCGAGCTCCTCCTTGAGCTTGGTTGCGCCACCGCTTTCGGTAACATAGGCACCGCAAACTGGTTTTGAAGTATCCGTGAGCCACGAGGACTCAGCAATCCCATTACCATGGGTATCAAGACTAGCAAAGCTTAATGGGAAAGGAAGGGGTAAAGTGGTGAGGTTGCAGCAGCGACTAAGCATGATATGGTGGCTAACCAACGCAAATAAGAGCGAGAAGAGAACAAGCGGAACGGTCGTCAACTAGCAATGATCAAGAGGTGATCCTGAACACCTACTTACGTCAAACATAACCCAGAAACCGTGTTCACTTCCGGACTCCACGAGAAGAGACCATCACGGCTACACACGGTTGATGCGTTTTAATTCGGATCTGGTGTCAAGTTGTCTACAACCGGACATTAACAAATTCCCATCTGCCACATAACCGCGGGCACGGCTCTAGAAAGTTTATACCCTGCAGGGGTGTCCCAACTTAGCTCATGACAAGCTCTCGCGATCAACGAAGGAATAGACCTTCTCCCAGGAAGACCCGATCAGTCTCGGAATCCCGGTACATCAAGACATTTCGACAATGGTAAAACAAGACCAGCAAAGCCGCCCGAATGTGCCGACAAATCCTGATAGGAGCTGCACATATCTCGTTCTCAGGGCACACCGGATTCTCCAAACTTCCGGTAGGCGAGCCCAGAGTTGCCCCCGGTACACCGGCGGCCGACGGTTTGGACCAACACTCACGACAAGCACCGCCCGGGGGTAAAAATAAGATGACCCTCGAGCGCGACTCCCAAGGGAAAAAAAGGGCTAGGTGAGGCAAATGGTAAAAGTCAATGTTGGGCCTTGCTGGACAAGTTTTATTCAAAGCGAACTGTCAGGGGGGTCCCATAAATCACCCGACCGCGTTAGGAACGCAAAATCTGGGAACATAACACCGTATGACGGAAACTAGGGCGGCAAGAGTGGAACAAAACACTGCATAAGGCCGAGCCTTCCACCCTTTACCAAGTATATAGATGCATTAATAATATAAGAGATATTGTGATATCCCAACCAAAAACCCTGTCCACCATGGAGAAATCTTCAACTTCACCTGCAGCTAGCAACGCTATAAGAGGGCTGAGCAAAAGCGGTAACATAGCCAAACAACGGTTTGCATAGGAAATGTGTCAAAGGTTAGAGGTTCATGGCAATTTGGGATGGCTTGAATAAACAGGTGATAGGTAGCGCAGTATAGCGAAAGAACGAAGCAACTAGCATAGCAATGATAGTAGTGAGATCCAGGGTAGCGGTCATCTTGCCTGAAATCCCGCAAGGAAGAAGAACGAGTCCATGAAGAAGACGAAGCCACGAAGACGAACCACACGTAGACGAACGAATCCTCACGATCGCAACGAAACGGGAACTATCGAGAAGAAGCGCACAACATAGGTAAACACACCACACATGAACAAGACATGATGCACAACAAGCATGATGCATGACAAAGCTACATGAAGCTACTCATGGCAAGAGATGATGCAAACAAGAACAACACATCAAGGCAAGTTTAAATGAGGCCGGGAACAACATATAACAATTCCGGTAAGTCCTCATATGCAAATTTCGAAATTGGTCCAGAACTGAATAAACCTTATGTTCAAGTTGTTAAACAGCAAGTTGAGATGCACCAAGATGATCTACACGAAATTCTAGTCAAGTTACATATAAAGTTCATTAGATTCGGAGCTACGGCCTAGAAGATATGAGCAAAATAAGTTAAGCATGGCATTGATGCAAAATGCACCCAAACATCAAGCAAACACACCAAAACAAGGATGCAACATGATAATATGAAACAACATGCAAAATCAAGCAAGTTTCATGTAGAGATTTAGGACACTATCACGAATCCTAAACTCCAATCAGCGGAAATACCACCTTACTTGTCTTGCTCCAAATTAGTACATCAATCATGCTGCCCGAACATACGCATCTGCTTGATGCTCCACGGGTCCCATTCCTTCCGCCTGAATGAGCATGCATGCCTGCGCCACAACCAATTTCCTGCTCTGGACATAGCCAGCAGAGGGGACCCTCAGTGGAATGTAGCAGTGCTGCCTCACCAACCATAGAGCGTACACCACGCACGTCCTCCGTGCCATGGCTGTCCTAGTGTTGCTCGCTCTCCATCGAGCTGTCGCGAAAGCTTGTGGACATAGTCATCATGCCATGCACAGCTCCACGAAGCCGACGACGACCGGCGCGAGGAGGTGGCGATGGCGCAGAGGACAGTTTGGGGAATTCTATTATTTCTAGGGTTTTGGGATCACCTCAGACTTTTTAAGTCAAGGAAAGAGCAATGCATGCTGGGCTCACGGATGCATCAGGCTAAAATTTCTAATTAAGGCATATTTTGTTGACTTCTCATTGGTTACATTATTTTTGGAAACCAAAGAAACCTCTTTTACCACTTAAGCTGGAGGAAATCCAATTGTCGACAAGAGTTAAGAATTGATTTTCTGAAATGAGAGCTTTGTCAGTTTCAGTATCGTTCATGCACTGTTGAAGTTTATTGTAAGAAAGGGTACAAATGTGATATAACTATGATATTGTGGTCGAGAAAGCATACCATAAATATGCTTTAATATATTTCCTTAGCTCCACATGATAGCTAGTCAACCTTAGTTAGCCACATATGCATCTACATCAACTAGCGACAACAATACCTAGTCAAACAACAGACCCTGACAAACGACAATTAGGCCTAGAAATCACCCACTGATGAATATAGCAGTTATTCCAAAGAAGGCACATGCATGCAATTTGACATTATCGTAACCTGATATAAACAACCCGGTCAATCAAAATAAAGCCCACTGATCATGTTTACTCAGTTGAGGAATGCACGAAAAATATTATGTGCTAGATTATGGTATTATGAAGCATTAGCAAAAGCAAGTCTTGCATGTTGTTTAAACTATGCTCATTAAAACTAATATGTGAATGGACTGAATGAATCAGCGAGTAGCTGAGACATCGTATAAAGAGCTATCATATAATAGGTATCCATGAATTTTCTGCTTTTTTTATCATGTGTGCTGTTATCTTAATTTACGAATTTTATTTTGGCAGCTCACACTAGTAGAAAAGGGGGCAATGGTCCAGGCCGGTCCAGCCCATTAGTCCCGGTTCAATCCAGAACCGGGACCAATGGGGGCATCGGACCCGGTTCATGAGCCCCGAGGGCCGGCCGGGCCACGTGGGCCATTGGTCCCGGTTCGTCTGGACCTTTTGGTCCCGGTTGGTGGGATGAACCGGGACCAATGGGCCTCGCTCCTGGCCCACCACCATTGGTCCCGGTTTGGGCGACCAACCGGGACCAAAGGCCAACCTTTAGTCCCGGTTCATGCCACCAACCGGGACCAATGGTGGTGCCTATATATACCCCTCAGCGCAAGAGCGAGCACACCGCCTGCTGTTTTTTCTGGCCGAGGGGAGAGGGCTTGGTGGTGCTCTAGCTCACCTCATATGCACACAAGGTGTTCGATGGAATGCCCGAGCCACACTACTTAAGGTTTCTCCTCTCCAAGCTCGACCGCCAAGCTCCATTTTCCTCCATATTTGTCTAGGTTTAGCGGTCCGTCACGCCCCATCCCGTCTTCAACGTCGCCGATCACCCGCACCGATCTCATCGGCGGCACCACCGTGGTGAGCCTCTTGTTCTTATCTTCTTCCGAAAGGAAAAATATTCTTATTTGTATGTTTAGATAGATATATACTTGTATAATTTTCTTACTTTTATTATTGCATCTTATATAGTGCGATGGTTTTGGTATCCGCCCCGTCGGCCCTCGCCCCGCATCTATGATTCGGATGTGGTATATATTATCTTTTCATAACTATTGGTTCATTTATTGTTTATGACAATTATGCCGACCAACGTGACATAGATTTTATTCATCTAGGAGGTTGTTGAACCGGAAATTCCAACCGACCCTATTGTCGAGAGGTTAAATTTAGTTGAAGAAGAAAACAATTTGTTGAAGGAAAAATTAGAAAAATTGAGGAGGAGAAGATGATATTGGAGTTGCATGTTGCGGATGTCGCCGATGATCACAAGATCAAGATGGATGCAATGCGCTTGAAGATTAGAAAGATTAGAAAATATGCCATTCATACCGAGGCTTGGTATCATTATGTCGTTGGATCAGTTGTTACATTGGTTGCGATTATGATCGCATTTGTTTCGCATTGAAATGTTTTACATAGTTTCAAAGTGTATGGTTTAATTAATTTAGATGCTCGCAGAGCTTTATGTTGTTAGATGAGAACTATGTATGTACTTTGGTTTTAATGTGATGATGAACTTCTATTAATTTGGTCACTTAATTAATTATCTATTCATGATCTCTAATGATTTTTGACACACTTAATTATATATAATGCACAGATGAACCGCAATGGATGTACGGTTCAAGACACACCTCCGAGTACATTAAGGCGTGCATAATTTTCTCGAAGTGGCTGAGGCAAACAAGCAGAATGGTTTTATGTGTTGTCCATGCCCTATATGTGGGAATCTGAAGTCTTACTCGACCGGAAAATCCTGCACACCCACCGCTTTACAAGGGTTTCATGCCACACTATAATGTTTGGACGAGGCACGGAGAAATAGGGGTTATGATGGAAGACGGCGAAGAAGAAGAGTACGATGACAACTATGTGCCCCTGAATACGGTGATGCTCCGAAGATCAAGAGGACCAGACGATGTGCACGATGATGCTGCAACGGAGAAGCTGCTGAAGATCAAGAGGAACCAGATGATGTGCCCGATGATGATGATCTCCGCCGGTCATTGTCGATGCAAGGACGCAATGCGAAAGTCAAAAGAGAAGATGAAGTTCGATCGCATGCTAGAGGACCACAAAAAGGGTTGTACCCCAATTGCGAAGATGGCAACACAAAGCTAGGTACCGTCTTTGGAATTGCTGCGATGGAAGGCAGAGAATCTGTGCTCGATAAAGGATTTGAGAAGCTACTTAAAATATTGAAGAAGAAGCTTCCAAAGGATAACGAATTGCCCGACAGTACATACGCAGCAAAGAAGGTCGATGCCCTCTAGGATTGGAGGTGCAGAAGATACATGCATGCCCTAATGATCTGCATCCTCTACGCATGGTGCGTACAAGGATCTGAACGCATGCCCGGTATGCGGTGCATTACGGTATAAGATCGACGAGATGACCTGGTGATGTTGTGGCGAGCCCCCGGGAAGAGGGTTCTGCGAAGGTGATGTGGTATGCTCCTATAATACCACGGTTGAAACGTCTGCTCGAAACGGAGAGCATGCCAAGTTGATGCGATGGCACAGTGAGGACCATAAGAAAGACGGAAGTTGAGAGCACCCACGACGGGTCGCAGATGGAGAAAAATCGAGAGAAAGTCTTGGGATGAGTTTGCAAGTGAGCCAAGGAACGTATGGTTTGCTTTAAGCGCGGATGGCATTAATCCTTTCGGGAGCAGAGCAGCAATCACAGCACTGGCCCGTGACTCTATGTATGTATAACCTTCCTCCTTGGATGTGCATGAAGCGGAAGTTCATTATGATGCCGTTCTCATCCAAGGCCCTAAGCAACCCAGCAATGACATTGATGTGTACCTAAGGCCATTAGTTGAAGAACTTTTACAGCTGTGGAATGGAAAGCGGTGTACGACGTGGGATGAGCACAAACAGGAGGAATTTAACCTAAAGGCGTTGCTGTTCGTGACCATCAACGATTGGCCCGCTCTCAAGTAACCTTCGTGACGGACAAACAAGGGATACCACGCATGCACGCACCGCTTACTTGACATCGATAGTATATACCGCAAGCTGCGGGAAGAATGTGTACATGGGCCATCGCCGATTTCTTCCGACCAACCATCAATGTCGAAAGAAAGGCAAGCATTTCAAAGCGAGGCAGATCACCGGAAGAAGCCCGCCATGCGCCGGTGATCACGCATTTGCTATGGTCAATGATTTACACGTAATCTTTGGAAAGGGTCCCGCGGACTAGCTGTTCCGAGTGACGCCGAGGACACGCACCCATGTGGAAGAAGAAATCTATATTTTGGGACCTACCCTCATCGAAAGACCTAGAGGTCCGCTCTTCGATCGACGTGATGCACGTGACGAAGAACCTTTGCGTGAACCTGCTAGGCTTCTTGGGCGTGTATGGGAAGACAAAAGATACAGGTGAGGCACGAGAGGACCTGCAACGTTTGCACGAAAAAGACGGCATGCCTCCAAAGCAAGATGAAGGTCCCGCCACTATGCTCTTACCAAAGAAGAGAAGGAAATCTTCTTTGAATGCCCGCTTAGTATGAAGGTCCCGACTGGCTTCTCGTCGAATATAAAAGGAATAATAAATATGGCAGAGAAAAGTTTCGAACCTAAAGTCTCATGATCGCCACGTGATTATGACGCAATCGCTTCCGGTTGCATTGAGGGGCTTCTACCGAAAACGTCCGATTAGCCATTGTGAAGCTATGTGCATTCCTCAATGCAATATCTCGAAGGTGATCGATCCGAAACCATACCAAGGCTAAGGAGTGATGTGGTGCAATGTCTTGTCGGTTTGAGCTGGTGTTCCCACCATCCTTCTTCAATATCATGACGACGTTCTTGTTCATCTAGTTGACGAGATTGTCATTCGGGACCCGTATTTCTACACAATATGTACCCCTTTGAGAGGTTCATGGGAGTCCTAAAGAAATATGTCCGTAATCGCTTAGGCCGAAGGAAGCATCTCCATGGGCCATCAAACAGAGGATGTCATCGGGTTTTGTGTTGACTTCATTCCTGGCCTTAAGAAGATAGGTCTCCCTAAATCGCGGTATGAGGGGAGACTGACCGAAAAGGCACGCTTGGAAAGGACTCAATAATATGCAGGGACGGATATTCTTGGTCTCAAGCCCACTACAGTTCTACTGAGAACTCTACCTTGGTGACCCGTATGTCGATGAACACAAGAACATCGCCTTCAAACACCGGAGCAAAGGCGACGATCGGATTACATGTGAACACATCAGACTTTCAGCAGTTGGTTGGAAGCACGTGTCGAGGTGACAGACTGTTTGTGAGGAGCTGTACTTGTTATCCAGGGACCATCTTTGACCGTATTGATTTGGAAAGGATCTGAGATAAATGGGAATACATTTTACACGATTGACCAAGATCAAAAGAGCACCAACCAAAACAGCGGTGTCCGCTTTGATGCAACAACCGAGAGGAAAGGACACATATTATGGTTACATAGTGGACATATGGGAACTTGACTACGGACATGATTTTAAGGTCCCTTTGTTTAAGTGCAAATGGGTCAATCTGTCAGAGGCGGTATGTGTAGACCCACGAGACGGAATGACAACAGTGGATCTGAAAAATCTTGGGTACACCGACGAACCGTTCGTCCTAGCCAATGATGTGGCACAGGTTATCTATGTGAAGGACATGTCCGAGAGACCGAGAAAGAGAAAAGATAAGGAAGCAAATACATCATACGATGAGCCAAAGCGCCACATAGTTCTTTCGGAAAAAGGGACATCGTGGGAGTGGAGGACAAGATGACATGTCTCAAGATTATGAAAAGTTTCATGAAATTCCTCCTTTAAAGTCAAGGCTGACCAAAGATCCCGATAAACGATGAAGATTATCCATGGTTACTGGCGCAATAAGCAAATGACACAAGCGAAGAAAAAGTGAAGACTTTCTCCGCAACTATTGTTCGCTTATGATACCATTATATTGTAACTAATGAGTATGATACCATTTTTCGTTTTGTACATGCACATGCTATGTGTGGGTCAATTTATGATATACCATGCCAACTTTCAACTTTTTCAGAGTTCATTTGAAATGTCTTATGGTTCGCCCTCGTAATAATTAAAAATAGCAACAATAAGTATTTTGTTGTAAGTAGAAACAAAATAAATTAAATAAAGCAAGAAAGAAAACAAAAAAAGTGTTTTCAAATTTGAAAATTAGTAATGGCACTAACAGAAAGTTTATAATTTTCCTAAAACTAGAAGCAAAAAGATTTAAAAATAGAGCAAAAAACAAAAGAAAATAAATAATGCAGAAAACAAAACAAAAAAACAACAATAAGTATTTTGTTGTAAGTAGAAACAAAATAAATTAAATAAAGCAAGAAAGAAAACAAAAAAAAAGTGTTTTCAAATTTGAAAATTAGTAATGGCACTAACAGAAAGTTTATAATTTTCCTAAAACTAGAAGCAAAAAGATTTAAAAAATAGAGCAAAAAACAAAAGAAAATAAATAATGCAGAAAACAAAACAAAAAAAACAACAATAAGTATTTTGTTGTAAGTAGAAACAAAATAAATTAAATAAAGCAAGAAAGAAAACAAAAAAAGTGTTTTCAAATTTGAAAATTAGTAATGGCACTAACAGAAAGTTTATAATTTTCCTAAAACTAGAAGCAAAAAGATTTAAAAATAGAGCAAAAAACAAAAGAAAATAAATAATGCAGAAAACAAAACAAAAAACAACAATAAGTATTTTGTTGTAAGTAGAAACAAAATAAATTAAATAAAGCAAAAAAAAAATGCCACCTACTGGGCCGCCACGGCCTGAATACGATCGGTATCCCTATTTGGGCCAGATTCAGGCCCCAGAAGGCCCAGAAGGTCCAACAGCAACGAAGGAGCAAATAGGCCCGTAAGCTGCAGCTCAAGGAGTTCAAGAGGGAGCGGCGGTGGGGCTTATAAACCACTGCGGCCCTCTCAACTAGCGAGGTGGGACTAAACTTTGGCCCCGACGCTGGCGTGAGGCCTTTGGTCCCGGTTGGTGGCACCAACCGGGACTAAAAGAGGCTTTAGTCCGGTTGTAGCCACCAACCGACCAAAGGCCGCAGCTTCCCGCCTTTGGGCTGCCGAAAAAGAGGTTTGGTCCCGGTTGGTGGCACCAACCGGGACTAGCAGGATAGTCCCGTTGGTGCCACCAACCGACTAAAGGATGTGCTATATAAGCAGCACTTGGCAGTTTCCGGCCAAATCGCCCACTTCTCCCCCCGCGCGCGCCGCCCCACCGCCCCTGCCCTGCCCTGCATTTTTTTGTTCATTGCATTTTTTTTCATATAT
Source organism: Aegilops speltoides (assembly GCA_021437245.1). Lineage (NCBI taxonomy): Eukaryota > Viridiplantae > Streptophyta > Magnoliopsida > Poales > Poaceae > Aegilops > Aegilops speltoides. The sequence goes on along the minus strand of CM038147.1, from coordinate 12,465,470 downwards.
GTATAATGTATATATGTATGTGGTAGCTATATATATATATGTGATGAATGGTCGATGTGGCTATATATGTATGTATGAATATAATGTTCATAGCATTTTTTTTTATATATGTTTTTTCATATATGTATTAATTTTATATTTAGGTTGTTAGTAGATATCGATCGATTTTAGGTTAGTGCATTTTAGGTTAGTGTAGAGGAGAAAGTAAAATAAGGAAAAGGAAGAAAAGAGGAAGAAGGAAGAAAGGAAGAAGAAGAAGAAGAAAAAGAAGAAAAAAAAGAGGAGAAGAAGTGTGTATATGTGTTTGTATGTATATATATGTGATGAATGGATGTGGCTATATATGTATGTATGAATATAATGTTCATATAGCATTTTTTGTTTATATATGTTTTTTCATATATGTATTAATTTTATATTTAGGTTGTTAGTAGATATCGATCGATTTTAGGTTAGTGCATTTTAGGTTAGTGTAGAGGAGAAAGTAAAATAAGGAAAAGGAAGAAAAGAGGAAGAAGGAAGAAAGGAAGAAGAAGAAGAAGAAAAGAAGAAAAAAAGAGGAGAAGAAGTGTGTATATGTGTTTGTATGTATATATATGTGATGAATGGATGTGGCTATATATGTATGTATGAATATAATGTTCATATAGCATTTTTTTGTTTATATATGTTTTTTCATATATGTATTAATTTTATATTTAGGTTGTTAGTAGATATCGATCGATTTTAGGTTAGTGCATTTTAGGTTAGTGTAGAGGAGAAAGTAAAATAAGGAAAATGAAGAAAAGAGGAAGAAGGAAGAAGGAAGAAGAAGAAGAAAAGAATGAGAGGAAGGAAAATAAGAAGAGGAAGAAAGGAGAAAAGAGGAGAGGAAGAAGAGGAGAAATAAATAAGAAGAGGAAAAAGAAGAAAAGAAGAGGAGAAGAAGAAAGGAATAGAGGAGAAGAAGAAAAATAGAAGAAAAAATTCTATTTTTCTTCTTTCCTCTATTCCTTTCTTCTTCTCCTTTTTTTCTTCTTTCTTCTTCTTCTTCTTCCTTCTTCCTTCTTCCTCTTTTCTTCCTTTTCTTAATTGTTTTCCTTTCTCGAGGGAGAAGAAGAAAAGAAGAGGAGAAGAAGAAAGAAAGGAAAGGAGAAAGAAGAAACTTAAACACGAGGGGTGGTACCGATACCCCTCCCCGATATGTATATGTATGTCGCGTCGTTGTCGATATAATTAACCCCTCTAGATACAACTGCAGCAGCCCCTCGGCCCTCTCGCTCGACCAAAACTCTCGAGGACACCCAAACCCTAGAGAGAAAACGATGTTGAATAATAATTGACATGTTGTCAATATTTGCGTAAACTATGGAGCACTCCCGAGACGAAGAAAGCGAAGCGATGTTGGGGAAATAATCGCAAATGGAAGTGATGATGTTGCGTCATTTCTCATCGACACCGTTGGTCGATGGATGAAGAAGAGGGCTATGATTATGATGGCTTCGACCTGCATTAATGCCGGTACAAGAGGAGGACTATGTTCATGATGGCTCGGTGACACAATGGAGGTACAAGACGAAGGAGACCGTGCCGAGCCGAGTCACCGAACCGAGTCCGCCAGGTATATATATATTAGTTAAGCCCGTCTTGACAAGTTAATTGATGCATCCATTGTTTTGGTATATGTACACATATTAAGTATCTGTCGTCTTTCTTCCTTATAATTTCTAGCCCTCCGGATCGAGCACAACTTGATGCACGGAGACGAGGCCCAAGAAAAGTTGAGCTCGGATGAAAAGTTTGAGATCATAGAAATCGCGCCCGACGGCGAACCGATTGAACCCAACCGGACAAAGAAGGCATTTTCGCTCGGTCACGGGGTTCTTGTTAGGGACAGATCCCGATCAAGCATCCAAGCAATGGTATAAGCTGCTAAGGATGAAGACGCTGAGGTGTCTTATGTCAATGATATGCGAAAGAAGATCTTTGGAATGAGCTGAAGGCAAATTTCACCCTACCGCCAGAGGAGGATCCGGAGAAGCCAGTTAAAGAGCAATTAATCAAGTCTTGTGCTCTTAAGAAGATGGCTGGCCTAATGAGGAGGTGGAGGAAAGAGCTGAACCAGTTTGTCCAGAAAAAAGAGACACCAGAATTCATCGGCAAATATGAGAAGATCAAAGATCACTGGCCCGCATTTGTGGCCCACATGACATCGGAAAAGAGTAAGAAGATGTCGGAGACAAACAAGAAAAATGCTGCGAAGAAGACGCTTCACCATCGCACGGGGTCAGGTGGCTACCTCAAAGCCCGGCCTAAGTGGTCCAAGGCTGAGCATGATCTGCTTGAAAAGGGATCGAACCGAGAGACGATCGCTGGCGGACCGTTGCCGGACTTGGTTCTTCGGGGCTGGCGGAACCTTGGACCCTGTAACAGGGCAGTGTCAGTGGACGAACGAGCAACTGCAAACACCAGTCAAGAAACTTCGACAATATATTGCTGCTGCGCAGCGAGGGACGTTCGTTCCAAACAGGGAGAAGGACGAGCTCACAATGGCCCTTGGGAATCCCGAGCACCCTGGACGGACACGAGGCACGCCAGGCTCGCTTCCGTGGAAGGTTGGTTTTCCGGACGCAGGGGGTTACAAAACCCACGAGAGGAGGAAGAAAGTGGAGCATGACCAAATGCAGGCGCTGCTTGGAAGGGTAATGGGGCTAGAGGATCGAGAAGAGGACCGAGAAGCAGCAGATCGCAACAAACGACATGCCGAAGCTTCCCCCGAAGCTACCCCGCCATCTCAGCGCAGAAGCAGCGTTGCTTCCACCGAGCTGCTTCAGCCGGAGCATGTCTTGACGGCTCCTGCCAGCTATCCCGTGGATGGTATCACGGAGTCTCAAAATTGCCACATTATGGCGCGATGCATGAATTTGAAGGTCAAGGCGGCTGTTGGCCAAGTTTATCCTAGTGGACCCGGCACAACTTATCACTGCCACCGATTCGGAATGATTTGCTAAGGTGATGGTTGATGAAATAACGGAGGATTTGAGGACCTCGGCTTGAGCACCCTACCGGTGAAGGGGAGACTAGGCTGGGTTCTCGCTCAAGACTCCATGCCTATGGCGGAAGGAGCTCATCGACCTTCTGAACTGGACGCCTCCGCCTCCTCCTCCTCATCCGGCGAGTCAGGGCACTCCGCCTCCTCCACCGCCTCCTCCTCCGGCGAGTGAAGATCAGGGCACGCGTGGCGGCACTCCGCCCCCTTCTCCGGCGCGTGGCGGCACTCCGCCTCCTCCTTCTCCGCCTCGCCAGCAAGGGCGGAAGAGACCCGCCCCCGCCCCGGCTGCTCCGACGCGTCGTAGTCCTTCTCCTCCGCCTCGTAAGCAAGCACGAAGGAAGACAGACGCCGCAGCCGCTCCGTCTGCTCCGGCGTCTAGCAGCACAAGAAGAGAGAGGCAATACAGATACGGTCCACCTCTAAAGCCTGTAGAGAAGTTACCGTATGAGAGGAGCAAGGAGGAAAACGATACGATCGTGCAGAGCCAAGTGAAGGAGTTCTTTGAAGGGGTTAAAGCAAAGATACATCCACCTCCGGAGGAGAAGGTCGATCCGGTGAAAGCAAAGCGCACTCTCGATGCCCTGAGGAAACCACCAAAGTCTCCGCCGAGAACCAACTATGAGCGCAGCAATCGTGCCCCTCGCTGAATGTGTCTAATCCTCCGGGCACGGTGGCCGGTTATGGCAATCTTGGAGATTACCTGCCTGACGATGCACTTCCTGATTTCATGGAGGTGGACTTATTTAGATCTGAGTCTGGGAAGCCTCTCGTCAAAGATGAAAAGTCTCGACAACAATGATGCGAAGATTCCACAGTTGGTACATGAAAACCTGCGAGAGAGTCCGAGGGGATGAACACTTTGTATCTGAATATTAAAGAGGAGCACGACCTCGTTTCAAATGATCTGTTGTCTATTCCATTTGAGGAGTTCTTGAGTTCTTCAATCAAAAGGCCCTCGATAAATTAATGGTCTTTTGCTACTGCCTGTAAGTACTATTTCTGTCATTAGTGCGTATATATAGCTCGGCTCTTTCATTGCATGTATTTATAATTAATTATCCTTAATATATTATGCAGATTGAAGATCGTCGAGTGCAAAAAAATGAAATCTATGATATTGGGTTCATTAACACAAATATCATAGATGTTTTTCTGGTTAAAAAGCTACCAAGAGGCCGAGGACAACTTGCTACAATCATTGATCAAAAATCAAAACAAAGATACCATACTCTTTCCTTACCACGGCCCGTGAGTGTTACTTGTCGTGTGCATATTCGGTTTTCCTTATTACTCGGCGAGGTTAATGTAATTGATGAGTTATGCTTGCGTGTAGGTACCACTATATTCTTACGGAGATTAAGCTTGAGCGTGGACTAGTAACCGTCTTAGACTCGAGACGGAAAGATCCCAGCACCTATGCGGACATGGTGACATGCTCAGCAAGTAAGTTCAATCGATCATTATCGCACCATATATATCGGCAACTTTTATTCATTTCTTGATATCTCAAGTAATAACAAATATTTTCTTTGTCTTGCAGGGTTTGGAAACAGTTCACCGCACAAGCTCCGGACTGCCAAGGAGCTGCGATATACATACCCAAAGTAAGTACTCTTGGCAAGATCTCCGTTGATTCTATAGCTATACTTTCATCAATGCCATTTATATAATGCTTCATTATCAGTTTGATTGACCTCTATTTCTCGTAAAGTGCTTGTGGCAGGAGGAAGGAATGATTTCGTGGATACTACGTGTGCGAGTTCATCCACAACGCGACATTGAAAAACAAGCGGGCTACTCTACAAGACAATATGAAGTGCGTAAGCAATAATATTCGCAATTTCATTTTATTACACCATCATTTCTGTTGAGTTTCATTCATATATATGTATTAATTAACCCCTTCTTTAAATTAATTAGACTTGGCAGATGCGGATGAACTCCTACCACCAGATCGCATGAAAGCAATTCAAGAGGAATTGGCGGGATTCTTTCTTGATCACGTCATCAAGAAAGCCGGAGAATACCATGTGGAACTTGAATTCAAATCCTAGTGGTTTGTAATTAAGAGATCTTATATAGATTGTACATGTATGTAGCCAGTAAAACTTGTTGTTCGACCAATCTCTCGTAGAAGGAGAGGTCGATCGATCACTTCTCTCGGTATGCATGACGAACTTCAGACTGAATGGTTCTCTCGATCACTTATGTATATTTACTACGTGGCGTCGAGCAAGCACGGACATAATTAAGAGAGGACACTTCTCTCTATTAATTAGCTAGCTAACGAAACACCTAAATTAACCCCCAAAACCCCCAACCCCCTCCTTTCAAAAAAAACAAAAACCAGGCCATGGAATGCAGACACGTGGACGCCTTTTGGTCCGGTTGGAGCCACCAACCGGGACCAAAGGCCCTCGACTGGGCTCGGCGACAGGCCACGTGGAGCTCATTGGTCCCGTTCGCTTTTGAACCGACTAATGGGTTGAGGTATTAGTAACGACCCATTAGTCCCGGTTCCCGAACCGGGACTAAAGGCCCTTACGAACCGGGACTGATTGGTGGTTTTCTACTAGTGTCAAACACATTGTTTAATACTGAAGAGCTATTTTCCCACTGTTTAAATTAGCTCTTAATACTTGTGTAAATACTCCCTCCGTCCCAAATTACTCGTCGCTGAAATAAATGTATTTAGAACTAAAATACATCTAGATACATCCATACGTGTGACAAGTAATTCGGAACGGAGGGAGTAGTCAAATAGTGTACTTCAAATAATTAAATCGTAATTACCTAGTCATGCACGCGCACTTGATCGCTGAAACGAGCGGCCGGCTTCACACGCATGCACGTGAGAAACTTTTGTCTGCTAGCACATGTAACCCGATGGCATTAAATGCGTTCACACTGATCACGTTACTTTAGAAAAAAACCAGATCTGTCTATATTTATTTCGGGTTTTCAATTTTTATAAAACTCATATCTTTTGAACCGTATGTCCGAATTCAGATACGTTTTCATAGTTGGAATCCTTACGACGATATCTTTAAAACTAGACCCCGCATGGGTATATTCCGACGATTTTTTTATGACAACTATAATGCTACATGGTGCAACTCTGTTAGTACATTGTGTAAATTTTGTACTGCTTGGTGCATTTCTTTTTTCAAAACCAATTTTTGAGCTACATGACCCAACTTCATATGAGATTGTAACCTAGAAACCATGGCAACCAACCTATTTTTACGTGCAAGTAGTCTAATGGCCCTGCCAACTACCTTGTAGTCGATGTGCACCCTTCACTACCTGTGGCTATGTAATTTTGCATGCACACCCTGCCCCACCCACCTTCCAGAAATATGTGCAAGTTAGTCTATTGTTTCAGCCAACTGTCTAGTTATCGATGTGTAACTCCTTGTGTAGTTTGAGTTGGCAGGGATAGCATATGGAGTTGCATATAGTCTGCTAGGCAGTTGGCCGGGCAACAGACGAAGTCGCACATCTCACTGGTAGGAATAGTTGGATTGTGAAAACTTGACATCCAGGCAGTACTGAAAAGATGCATAGAGACGGGGCGCTAAAGTGGCCCATCTCACTAGCAGGGGTGGTTCGGACAGGGTACTAGCTGGGAAAGTAGACTTCCACCGGGTATGGGGGAAAATTGCACATCACTGTTAGATATTTGGCCGGGGAAGCATCCGAAGTTCCACATCCACGGTTAGGCAGTTGGCTGAGGCAGCAAATAATGAAATCCACACATCCACGGGCAGGGGGAAGTTGCATATCAACTACTAAGAAGTTGGCCTGGGCAACCGACAAATTTGCACATCTCACTGTTAGGGGGTAGGTTGGCGTGGACGTACCATCAGTGAAACTACACATCCATGGCTAGAGAAAAAGTTGCACATCGCCTCTGAGATAGTTGCACATTGACTACCAGGAAGTTGCACCTAATGGGGACTAAATTGCACACAGTAAAATCTGTCAAAACATACTCATGCGGGATTTAGTCGAGGAGCACGCCGCGCAGGGTCCAACAGTGAAAGCGGATCTTAGTTCCGATGTTCGACCCGAATTAAATGGGTTTATATCTGTTCGCAAGAGTGAAAAGTGAACGTTCAATAGTACGGAAAAAGTTGCACATCGACAGTCATCTAGTTGCACATCGATAGTAATTAAATTCTTATGCCCCAAATATTTTGAGAAATGGTATACTTATCGTAAGACATAATCCTTATGCATCATACCACATTTTCATTTATTTATTTTGAGAATAGCACATATAAAATTTCTTTAGAACTATAGATGTTTGATATAATGTGCACTGCACGTGCAACTGTACTAGTGGTAACTAAGTTATATAGATCTTGTAACTAAGTGGAGTAAATATGGTAAGTAACTGAATTAACTGTTTTTTTAGGGAAGTAACTAAGCGGAGTAAATATGGTAAGTAAATATGGTAAGTAACTGACATTAATATGGTAACTGTTGCAAAAATAGTTTTGAAAACATATTGGCATATGATCTAGTTTAGAATAAATAATGGTAAAAAATAATGAAGAATCTTTGATGATGTCATGCTTCCATGTAGTGATTTATTTTTTCTTTGCATGCATGAACGTATGAGAAATTGAGGATGAGAAGTGCCCCATATCCTATCATTACTTGGGGCATGCCGCCCATGGAGTGTTATCATTAAAAGTATTCTATCAAAGAAAGTATCAGTCCAAACTTGGTTTTTCAATCGTTCTAAAAAAGTCACATAGCAATTAGGATGCCTATACTACAACATTTACTTGGGGTTTAATTCATGGTTGCTGAAAAATATAGTTCCTAGCTTGAAAGAATAAAGACGGCAGCGAAATATATCATCTAGAGAGAACGGCGACGGCGCTGACGGGCTAGCGCGCTCCTACTATCTGGCGAGGATGAAGCCGTGACGCGTGGCGTATATTATTAAATGAGGTCGTATGAACACAACGTCGTTAAGTACGACCACAAACGAGGTGGCAAAATGGTGATGACCAACATAAACGGGTGGAATTGGTCCAGGATAGTTATGTGCCGTTGGTAGAGGTGCGTCATGACTGTTCATGTTAAAAGTCGGTCTCGTGCTCTGTTACACAAACGGCGCATGCGGGGTGGGTAGCTGAATATTATAATCTGGGCCACCGTTATCCGTCCGGAGCTGAAAAGTAAAAGCACATCTGTCTCCTCCATTGGGGCGGTGCCGACGACGAGAAGATCATGGCTATGGAGGTGACGACCGCCGGATAGGAGGAAATCGATTTCTTGTCGGATCCAGTTGACAGGTAAACCTTGCCGATCCCATTTCATGTTCTCTGCCACGCTCTCAACTTGTAGATCCATTACTTATTTGCATAATCATCCCGCTACAAATAGATTTCCCCTGCCGGATCTGGCCGGAGCAGAGCCACTGGTCGAACATGGTGCGAACCAAGCACTAGTGTGCAGGCCTGCTGAATCCAGCATTGCTGAAGCGGGAGATGCCATAGTAGACATGGAAACGGATCTAAACAGCACTTGCGAAGGAGTTGCGCTGTCCGCAGCAGCTTCAGAGCAGTCTACAGGCAAAGACAACCTTGAATCCCCTGGCTGGACTAAGAGGTACAGATCCATGGGATTATGTTTATCGCGCTTGTTTTTTGTATTATTTGTTGCTCCATCTGCATCTCAAAGAAAAAACCAGTCTTAACAAGCAGATCAATCATTGTTAAAAAAAGTGACACGACAACCATTGGCTTCGTTTCATTCCTACCGCAAGTTATTATGTTGAACTTGAAAGAAGATGGACGGTGACGAAACATATCAACTAGACCTTTACATGGTATCAATGCAAAATTGTACCATGCCAATAACTTCCAACCATGAACGACATGGCATTTGGTGTGTATATATGTGCGCATATATACTGCCCCATCATGACTCAAGCAGTAGCATCCACTTTTTCTAGTTGGAGTACTTGTGCATTACATTAAGATGTGAGGCTGAAGAAAAAAGAGGACCTAATATTTAGTGATAGGAGATGGACATAAATAGAACGCGGAAAAATACCAGGAAATAAGAGACACCACGAAAAGGGGGAGCTTTTCTGTATGGAACAATCATTGAGTTAGTTATGTATAGGCGAGTCTAAAAGCTTTGTCAAGATGGTCCACAAAGCTTTTCCGTATGGTGACATGCAACTGGTTGGCGAGACATACGACATTCTCAGGTTTGTCGGTAAGTTCACAAACGGCCGGCTGTGTAGAAGCGCTTCCCTGGGTGGAACAAGGGTGACCTCCTAAATTTCTTGGACAAGATCACTGCCGCATATTTGGCATCGACCAGCGTTGAATGCTCGTTATTCAAGAAAGTCATGGATGAGATAGAGACAATGGAGCCGGAAAATGGATAACACAACGTGCTGCTGTGCTATATAACATTCAGTGTTTAAATTGTGTTTCAGACCATGATATACTCGACCTATCATCTGATATAAAGTCAGATTTTTGCTTAATTTTCCCGTTCATGTCCAATCTATGAATGACGAAGAATAATATATCACACTCTCACCAAATTATGAAATTAATGCCTAATTTTTTAATAGTTGATATTGCATTGTCTTACGCAGAAGAGAACAAAAGACCTCAAGACATGAAATATAGTTTCTAAGCAATGCAAAGCCACATTCTGGACATGAGTTATGAAATAAATAATCAGTCTTAACATGCAGGTCAATCATCTTAAAGAGAGTATTAATACGTGGTTGTCTTTCTTCCTCCACAAGAATAGTCTTCTTCATCCTCCTGCTGTCGCCGCCACTGATCCACCCCACCTCTGACAGCCTTTGGGCCATAGAGGTGCAGAGGATCTCGGCCCCCCGCTGGCGGGAAGGACCAGTTCTTGTTTTTCTTAGACTCAGCATCTTGGTTGGGGCTGCGGTGGCTGAAGGAAATATGCCCTAGAGGCAATAATAAAGTTATTATTTATTTCCTCATTTCATGATAAATGTTTATCATTCATGCTAGAATTGTATTAACCGGAAACATGATACATGTGTGAATGCATAGACAAAACAACATGTCACTAGTATGCCTCTACTAGACTAGCTTGTTAATCAAAGATGGTTATGTTTCTGACCATGAACAAGGAGTTGTTATTTGATTAACAAGGTCACATCATTAGTAGAATGATCTGATTGACATGACCCATTCCCTTAGCTTAGCACACGATCGCTTAGTATGTTGCTACTGCTTTTATCCATGACTTATACATGTTCCTGTAACTATGAGATTATGCAACTCCGTTTACGGAGGAACACTTTGGTGCTACCAAACGTCACAACGTAATCGGGTGATTATAAAGGAGTACTACAGGTGTCTCCAAAGGTAGATGTTGGGTTGGCGATTTGAGATTAGGTTTTGTCACTCCGATTGTCGGAGAGGTATCTCTGGGCCCTCTCGGTAATGCACATCACTTAAGCCTTGCAAGCACTACAACTAATAAGTTAGTTGTGAGATGGTGTATTCGGAACGAGTAAAGAGACTTGCCGTAACGAGATTGAACTAGGTATTGGATACCGACGATCGAATCTCGGGCAAGTAACATACCGATGACAAAGGAACAACGATGTTGTTATGCGGTCCGACCGATAAAGATCTTCGAGAATATGTAGGAACCAATATGGGCATCCAGGTCCCGCTGTTGGTTATTGACCGTGAATAGTTCTAGGTCATGTCTACATTGTTCTCGAACCGTAGGGTCCGCACGCTTAAGGTTTCGATGGCGGTTATTATGAGTTTATGTATTTTGATGTACGAAGAAGTTCGAGTCCGGATGTGATCACGGACATGACGAGAGTCTCGGAATGGTCGAGACATAAAGATTGATATATTGGAAGCCTATGTTTGGAGTTCGAATGGTTCCGGTAAAACGGAATTTATCGAGTACCGGAGGTTACCGAACCCCCGGAAGTAAATGGGCCTCGGTGGACCTCGAGGGAGAAGAGGAGGGGCCGGCCAGGAGGTGGCCGCGCGCCCTCCCCCAGTCCGAATAGGACAAGGAGGGGGGGGGCGCCCTTTCCTCTTTCCCCTCCCCCAATCCTATTCCAACTAGGAAGAGGGGAGTCCTACTCCGGTAGGAGTAGGACTCCTCGGCAGCGCCTCCTCTAGGCAGGCCGCCTCCCCCTCCCTCCTTTATATACGGGGGCAGGGGGGCACCTTGGAACACACAAGTTTGATCTTTAGATCGTTCCTTAGCCGTGTGCGGTGCCCCCCTCCACCATATTCCACCTCGGTTATACCGTCGCGAAGCTTAGGCGAAGCCCTGCGCCGGTGAAACATCAAGATCGTCACCACGCCGTCGTCGATGTGAAACTCTCCTCAACACTCGGCTGGATCGAGTACGAGGGACGCCATCGAGCTGTACGTGTGTCAAGAACTCGGGGCGCCGAGTAACGGCGCGGGATCGGTCGGATCGCGAGGAGAACGACGACTACTTCCTCTACGTTGTGATCGCTTCGCCGGGTCTACGAGGGTACGTAGACAACACTCTCCCATCTCGTTGCTATACATCACCATGATCTTGCGTGTGCGTAGGAAAATTTTTGAAATTACTACGTTCCCCAACAGTGGTATCCGAGCCTAGGTTTTGTTCTATGGTTTGATGTTTTGCACGAGTAGAACACAAATGAGTTGTGGGCGATACAAGTCATACTACCTACCAGCATGTCATACTTTGGTTCAGCGGTATTGTGAGATGAAGCGCCCTGACCGACATTACGCCAGACGCTTACGCGAGACTGGTTTCACCGCCACGAGCACTCGTTGCTTAAAGGTGACTGGTGGGTGCTGTCTCTCTCACTTTAGTTGAACCGAGTGTGACTACGCCCGGTCCTTGAAGAAGGTTAAACGGAGTCTATTTGTGAAGTATCGTTGTGGTTTTGATGCGAGGTGAGACTGGATCTTGCTTAAGCCCGTAGCAGCCACGTAAAATTTGCAACAACAAAGTAGAGGACGTCTAACTTGTTTTTGCAGGGCATGTTGTGATGTGATATGGTCAAGACGTGATGCTATATTTTATTGTATGAGATGATCATGTTTTGTAACCGTAGTTATCGGCAACTGGCTGGAGCCATATGGTTGTCGCTTTATTGTATGCAATGCAATCGCCATGTAATGCTTTACTTTATCACTAAGAGGTAGCGATAGTCGTAGTAGCATAAGTTTGGCGAGACGACAACGATGCTGCGATGGAGATCAAGGTGTCGCGCCGGTGACGATGGTGATCATGGTGGTGCAGCAAGATGGAGATCATGAAGCACAAGATGATGATGACCATATCATATCACTTATATTGAATTGCATGTGATGTTTATCCTTTTATGCATCTTATCTTGCTTTGATTGACGGTAGCATTATAAGATGATCTCTCACTAAATTATCAAGAAGTGTTCTCCCCGAGTATGCACCGTTGCCAAAGTTCGTCGTGCCCAGACACCACGTGATGATCGGGTGTGATAAGCTCTACGTCCATCTACAACGGGTGCAAGCCAGTTTTTGCACACGCAGAATACTCGGGTTATACTTGACGAGCCTAGCATATGCAGATATGGCCTCGGAACACGGAGACCGAAAGGTCGAGCGTGAATCATATAGTAGATATGATCAACATAAGATGTTCACCATTGAAAACTACTCCATTTCACGTGATGATCGGTTATGGTTTAGTTGATTTGGATCACGTGATCACTTAGATAACTAGAGAGATGTTTTTCTAAGTGGGAGTTCTTAAGTAATATGATTAATTGAACTTAAATTTATCATGAACTTAGTACCTGATAGTATCTTGCTTGTTTATGTTTGATTGTAGATAGATGGCTCGTGCTGTTGTTCCGTTGAATTTTAATGCGTTCCTTGAGAAAGCAAAGTTGAAAGATGATGGTAGCAATTACACGGACTGGGTCCGTAACTTGAGGATCATCCTCATTGCTGCACGTAAGAGCTACGTCTGGATGCACCGCTAGGTGACAGCTCGTCTTCTTTGGAGCAACACCGGATGTTGTGAACGTCCGCGAGCAAAGCTGATGACTACTCTATAGTTCAGTGTGCCATGCTTTACGGCTTAGAACCGGGACTTCAACGATGTTTTGAACGTCATGGAGCATATGAGATGTTCCAGGAGTTGAAGTTGATATTCCAACAGAATGCCCGGATTGAGAGATATGAAGTCTCCAATAAGTTCTATAGCTGCAAGATGGAGGAGAACAGTTACATTAGTGAGCATATACTCAAGATGTCCGGGTACTACAATCACTTGACACAATTGGGAGTTAATCTTCCGGATGATTGTGTCATTGATGAATTCTTCAATCACCGCCACCAAGCTACAAAGGCTTCGTGATGAACTATAATATGCAAGGGTTAGTAAAGACTATACCGAGCTCTTCGCAATGCTAAAGGCTGCGGAGGTAGAAATCAAGAAGGAGCATCAAGTGTTGATGGTCAATAAGACCACTAGTTTCAAGAAGAAAGGCAAAGGGAAGAAGAAGGGAATCTCAAGAAGAACAGCAAGCAAGTTGCTGCTCAGAGAAGAAACCCAAGTCTGGCCCTAAACCTGAAACGAGTGCTTCTACCGCAAGCATCGGTAGTCCTTTGGAAGCGGAACTGCCCCAAGTATTTGGCGGATAAGAAGGATGGCAAGGTGAACAAAGGTATATGTGATATACATGTTATTGATGTGTACCTTACTAGAGCTCGCAGAGCACTGGTATTTGATATCTGGTTCATTGCTAATATTTGCAACTCAAGCAGGGACTACTGATTGCTTAACTCGCAAAGGACGAGGTGACGATCGCGCGTGGGAAATGGTTCCAAAGTCGATGTGATCGCGGTCGGCACGCTACCTCTACATCTACCTTCGGATTAGTTTTAGACCTAAATAATTGTTATTTGGTGCCTGCGTTGAGCATGAACATTATATCTGGATCTTGTTTGATGCGAGACGGTTATTCATTTAAATCAGAGAATAATGGTTGTTCTATTTATATGAGTAATATCTTTTATGGTCATGCACCCTTGAGGAATGGTCTATTTTTGATGAATCTCGATAGTAGTGATACACATATTCATAATGTTGAAACCAAAAGATGCAGAGTTGATAATGATAGTGCAACTTATTTGTGGTACTTGCCGTTTAGGTCATATCGGTGTAAAGCGCATGAAGAAACTCCATCTTGATGGACTTTTGGAGTCACTTGATTATGAATCACTTGGCACTTGCGAACCGTGCCTCATGGGCAAGATGACTAGAACACCGTTCTCGGTACTATGGAGAGAGCAACAGATTTGTTGGAAATCATACATACTGTATGTATGTGGTCCAATGAATGTTGAGGCTCGTGGCGGATATCGTTATTTTCTCACCTTCACAGATGACTTAAGCAGATATGGGTATATCTACTTAATGAAACATAAGTCTGAAACATTTGAAAAGTTCAAAGAATTTCAGAGTGAAGTTGAAAATCATCGTAACAAGAAAATTAAGTTTCTACGATCTGATCGTGGAGGTGAATATTTGAGTTACGAGTTTGGTCTACATTTGAAACAATGTGGAATAGTTTCGCAACTCACGCCACCCGGAACACCACAACGTAATGGTGTGTCCGAACGTCGTAATCGCACTTTACTAGATATGGTGCGATCTATGATGTCTCTTACAGATTTACCGCTATCGTTTTGGGGTTATGCTCTAGAGACGGCCGCATTCACACTAAATAGAACACCGTCAAAATCCGTTGAGACGACACCTTATGAACTATGGTTTGGCAAGAAACCAAAGTTGTCGTTTCTTAAAGTTTGGGGATGCGATGCTTATGTGAAAAAGCTTCAACCTGATAAGCTCGAACCCAAATCGGAGAAATGTGTCTTCATAGGATACCCAAAGGAGACAGTTGGGTACACCTTCTATCACAGATCCGAAGGCAAGACATTCGTTGCTAAGAATGGATCCTTTCTAGAGAAGGAGTTTCTCTCGAAAGAAGTGAGTGGGAGGAAAGTGGAACTTGATGAGGTAATAGTACCTTCTCCCTTACTTGAAAGTAGCTCGTCGCAGAAAACGGTTTCTGAGACACCTACACCAAGTAGTGAGGAAGTTGATGATGTTGATCATGAAACTTCAGATCAAGTTACTGCAGAACCTCGTAGATCAACCAGAGTAAGATCCGCACTGAGTGGTACGGTAATCCTGTTTCGGAAATCATGCTACTAGATCATGATGAACCTACGAACTATGAAGAAGCGATGGTGAGCCCAGATTCGCAAAATGGCTTGAGGCCATGAAATCTGAGATGGGATCCATGTATGAAAACAGAGTATGGACTTTGGTTGACTTGCTCAAGGTCGGCAAGCAATAGAAAACAAGTGGATCTTCAAGAAGAAGACCGACGACGGTAATGTTATCGTTTATAAAGCTCGACTTGTCGCAAAGGGTTTTCGCAAGTTCAAGGGATTGACTACGATGAGACCTTCTCACCGAAGCGATGCTTAAGTCCGTCCGAATCATGTTAGCAATTGCGCATTTTATGATTATGAAATTTGGCAAATGGATGTAAAGACTGCATTCTGAATGGATTTCGGAAGAAGAGTTGTATATGATGCAACCGAAGGTTTTATCGATCCAAAGGAGCTAACAAAGTGTGCAAGCTCCAGCGATCCATCTATGGACTGGTGCAAGCATCTCGGAGTTGGAATAAACGCTTTGATAGTGTGATCAAAGCATTTGGGTTTGTACAGACTTTTGGAGAAGCCTGTATTTACAAGAAAGTGAGTGGGAGCTCTGTAGCATTTCTGATATTATATGTAGATGACATATTGCTGATCGGAAATGATATAGAATTTCTGGATAGCATAAAGGGATACTTGAATAAGAGTTTTTCAATGAAAGACCTCGGTGAAGCTGCTTACATATTGGGCATTAAGATCTATAGAGATAGATCAAGACGCCTAATTGGACTTTCACAAAGCACATACCTTGACAAAATTTTGAAGAAGTTCAAAATGGATCAAGCAAAGAAAGGGTTCTTGCCTGTGTTACAAGGTGTGAAGTTGAGTAAGACTCAATGCCCGACCACTGCAGAAGATAGAGAGAAAATGAAAGATGTTCCCTATGCTTCAGCCATAGGCTCTATCATGTATGCAATGCTGTGTACCAGACCTGATGTGTGCCTTGCTATAAGCCTAGCGGGGAGGTACCAAAGTAATCCAGGAGTGGATCACTGGACAGCGGTCAAGAACATCCTGAAATACCTGAAAAGGACTAAGGATATGTTTCAGATATGGAGGTGACAAAGAGCTCATCGAACGGTTACGTTGATGCAAGCTTTGACACTGATCCGGACGATTCTAAATCGCAGACCGGATACGTATTTACACTAAACGGAGGAGCTGTCAGTTGGTGCAGTTCTAAACAAAGCGTCGTAGCGGGATCTACATGTGAAGCGGAATACATAGCAGCTTCGGAAGCAGCTAATGAAGGAGTCTGGATGAAGGAGTTCATATCCGATCTAGGTGTCATACCTAGTGCATCGGGTCCAATGAAAATCTTCGTGACAATATCGAGCAATTGCCTTAGCGAAGGAATCCAGATTTCACAAGAGGACCAAGCACATCAAGAGACGCTTCAATTCCATCCGGACTTAGTCCGGTGGGAGACATAGAGATTTGCAAGATACACACGGATCTGAATGTTGCGACCGTTGACTAAGCCTCTTCCACGAGCAAAACATGATCAGCACCAAGACTCCATGGGTGTGAGAATCATTCTTGTGTAATCTAGATTATTGACTCTAGTGCAAGTGGGAGACTGAAGGAAATATGCCCTAGAGGCAATAATAAAGTTATTATTTATTTCCTCATTTCATGATAAATGTTTATCATTCATGCTAGAATTGTATTAACCGGAAACATGATACATGTGTGAATGCATAGACAAAACAACATGTCACTAGTATGCCTCTACTAGACTAGCTTGTTAATCAAAGATGGTTATGTTTCCTGACCATGAACAAGGAGTTGTTATTTGATTAACAAGGTCACATCATTAGTAGAATGATCTGATTGACATGACCCATTCCCTTAGCTTAGCACACGATCGCTTAGTATGTTGCTACTGCTTTTATCCATGACTTATACATGTTCCTGTAACTATGAGATTATGCAACTCCCGTTTACCGGAGGAACACTTTGGGTGCTACCAAACGTCACAACGTAACTGGGTGATTATAAAGGAGTACTACAGGTGTCTCCAAAGGTAGATGTTGGGTTGGCGATTTGAGATTAGGTTTTGTCACTCCGATTGTCGGAGAGGTATCTCTGGGCCCTCTCGGTAATGCACATCACTTAAGCCTTGCAAGCACTACAACTAATAAGTTAGTTGTGAGATGGTGTATTACGGAACGAGTAAAGAGACTTGCCGGTAACGAGATTGAACTAGGTATTGATACCGACGATCGAATCTCGGGCAAGTAACATACCGATGACAAAGGGAACAACGATGTTGTTATGCGGTCCGACCGATAAAGATCTTCGTAGAATATGTAGGAACCAATATGGGCATCCAGGTCCCGCTGTTGGTTATTGACCGTGAATAGTTCTAGGTCATGTCTACATTGTTCTCGAACCGTAGGGTCCGCACGCTTAAGGTTTCGATGATGCTTATTATGAGTTTATGTATTTTGATGTACCGAAGAAGTTCGGAGTCCCGGATGTGATCACGGACATGACGAGGAGTCTCGGAATGGTCGAGACATAAAGATTGATATATTGGAAGCCTATGTTTGGAGTTCGGAATGGTTCCGGGCGAAAACGGGAATTTATCGAGTACCGGAGGTTACCGAACCCCCGGAAGTAAATGGGCCTCGGTGGACCTCGAGGGAGAAGAGGAGGGCCGGCCAGAGGTGGTCGCGCCTCTCCCCCAGTCCGAATAGGACAAGGAGGGGGCGGCGCCTTTCCTCTTCCCTCCCCAATCCTATTCCAACTAGGAAGAGGGGAGTCCTACTCCCGGTAGGAGTAGGACTCCTCCCGGCGCCTCCTCTAGGGCGGCCGGCCTCCCCCTCCCTCCTTTATATACGGGGCAGGGGGCACCTGGAACACACAAGTTTGATCTTTAGATCGTTCCTTAGCCGTGTGCGGTGCCCCCTCCACCATATTCCACCTCGGTTATACCGTCGCGAAGCTTAGGCGAAGCCCTCGCGCCGTGAAACATCAAGATCGCCACCACGCCGTCGGTCTTGTGAAACTCTCCTCAACACTCGGCTGGATCGAGTACGAGGGACGCCATCGAGCTGTACGTGTGTCAAGAACTCGGGGCGCCGGAGTAACGGCGCGGGATCGGTCGGATCGCGAGGAGAACGACGACTACTTCCTCTACGCCAGATCGCTTCGCTTGGGTCACGAGGGTACGTAGACAACACTCTCCCCTCTCGTTGCTATACATCACCATGATCTTGCGTGTGCGTAGGAAATTTTTTGAAATTACTACGTTCCCCAACAGTGGCGATGAACCTAAGTAGGAATAATGTCTTCGACATCTGATCCACATCTCGATGGTGCGAATAGCATCGTCGGACAATGTGTGTAGGTGTGTCTCTGTCGGATTTTGCAGGATTCTGTCGGTGCTGGTCTTTGGTGGATCTATTTTGATTCATTTTTTGATCGTCTTTGTTTGTGTTGTTACAGTTTTGATCTTTCTCATGTACAACTCTCTTCATGATCTTTCCAATCTACGACTCTCTTCATCGGCGATTGTTGCTGCTCTGGTGCGGTTGTCGTTTGGGGACTTAGCACGACGACTTTTCGACTGTCTACTACATGAACATTGGCCCCTGTGAAGGAAGGCCATTGACGGCACCTTCGGCTCATTGCAGTGTTTGTAGTCATCGCTAGGTTGTCCGTGGACCCGGTTATAATTTTTTTTTACCTCTAGTGTTCTCTGTACTGCCATGATTGATGAATAGATCGAAAATTTCTCTAAATACTCATATGAAAGGAAGTGACAAGACAACCTCAATGCATGCACTACTATCTTTACTTTGGCTTTGCTTCTTAGCTACTGCACGGTATCATGTTGAACTTGAAATAAGAAGGACAATGGGGAAACATATCTATTCGACCTTTACATGGTATGAATATAAAATTGTACCGTGCCAACAACTTTCAACCATGAATGACATGGCATTTGGTGTGTATATATTTGCCCATATATACCGTCCCATCTTGAGTCAACCAGAGCACTTGTGCATTACGTTCAGATGTGAGGAAACCGAAGAAAAAACAGGAGCTAATCTTGAGTGATAGGAGATTGACATAAATGGAATGCGGAAACATATCAGGGACTAGCAGACACCAGGAAAAGGAGGAGTGTTTTTGTGTGAATCATGCGTTGCGTTAGTTATAGAAAGGCGAGTCTAAAAACTTGGTCAAGATGGTCCATGAAGGTTTACCGTATGGTGACATGCAACTGATTGGTGTGGCATACAACATTCTGAAGTTTGTCGGTATGCTCACAAACTGTGAGCTGCATAATGGCATCTCCGGGTGGAACAAGTGTGACCTCCGAAATTTCTTTGTTAAGATCGCTGCCGCATATTTGGCATCGACTAGGGGTGAAGGCTCCTTGTCCGAAAAGGACTTGGACGATGTAGAGGTGAAGCAGCCGGAAAATAGAAATCACAACATGTTGCTTGTCAATACGTTTCTCGAACCATTTAGGTGTCCTTGGACTGCATGCTCTTTAGCCCGTTGGCGGATGAGCATGGTGGGGCTTTCAAGATTGGTCAGTTTTCCGCAATGGTGTTCTACATGTTCATGTATTCTGCGCATTCAGTCCAGATGAATGGATCTAGTACAGTTCACTCCGAGATGGTGCCCACACTATGTTCTCGTAATCTCAAGTTCTCAACATATACCTTATTGTCGTTTTATTATTTGCACAATGTGCTAGTTACATTATACTGCTGACAAGAGATGGCTAGCCATGAGGTAGGAGAGAAGTTGCACCTGTGGGATGAACTGGGGAGTCTAGAGCCTCGGACGAGGTCAGTAGGGAGGCGGAAATATTTTATTGATGTCCACACACAGCAAGGAGCGAATAGGAGGGCAGTAAAACGAGAGGAGAGACGGAGATATATTGCCGGCCTCACATAGCAAGGTTAAGGAACCCAGGATGGACTTATATTTACCCCGCACAACCCCACACACACGCAGGTCCAATGGTCATTTACACAGCAAAGCTCTTGACACACCCACGGTAACCCCACCGTGACCAATGAACGAGCCCTAAATGGACGGCCCTGGAGACTCACAGTGCTGAGATGTGGCTGCAGTTACCACATGCAACGGCCCAGTTCACCCCGTCATGGCAGCAATGCTCATGAGTTTGGTATAATCCTGCATGTAGGGCTCCTACGTCCAATGATTTAAATACTTCCTGACCCCGTATCGTCCTAGAGTTGGATGACCCATAGAAGCCCAATCCATTGTCGCTGGGTATTTAGATCTAGTAGTAGAATAATGTGCATTTACATTATAAACTTTATCAGAATCATGGTTTCAAGACTCCCATGCAATGTCAATGCTACTATGACCTTTTATTTCGGGACATGCACTTTTATGAATGCAATAAACTTTCTCAAGAGCCGAGCTCCAATTGTACTCTCAAGCGAGTAAATAATGAAGTTGTACATTTGTTTTCAAGAAACAAGAGAAAGCAGTTCTGCTTTTTATAAGTGTTGTACTATATATACCGTAACCGTTTCAAACAGGTAAAAAAACCATTTGAGAATGGTGTATGAATAGCAAATGTGTAATGCCATTAAACTACTTTGTGGATCCAAAATTTCAAAGTATTAAAATGGTCACTCAGAAATGGATCTTATTTCTTTTGTTTTCCCATTATAATTCTGTTGAGATGCCTAAGGATAAAATGGATAATCCCTCGAGTTTTAACATAACAATTTAACAACTTCTTTTAAAAATTGAACCACTAGCCCGTGCATTGCACAGGTTCACAACTAGTTTTGTCTAAATCTTCCACATCACGTTACCAGTGAGCACACTAATATTTTCTAACTCAGTAAGGAATAAATTGTTCCCTACTGAATGTCATTGAATGAGCATTGAATTCCAATTACGGATGACTTGTAGGACAAACCAGACACGTAGTGTTAGTTTTGATGCCTCCCAAGCATAGATTGAACTTGTTTTCACTGGACTCTTTTGTATGTGGGTAGATGATAGGAAATTCCGGCACAAGTATATACTCCCTCTCTTCCCTTATACAAGGCCACAAACTCAAATTACATGTACCTAGGTAAAATTTAATGACTACTTTGCAAGCCAACTTTTCTTCTTGTTATCTGGGATCATTAATACACCCGCATGCATGCAAGGAAGGAATGAGAAGGAAATAGCACAGTGTCATTATGACTATATGCATGTCAGTATTAAACAAGTTGCTAGTACGAGAAAACATCATTAAATTTGGCCTCAATTACTATTAGTGGCCTTGTATAGATGCAAAATGTATTTTTCATAGTGGCCTTGTATAAGGGAATGGGGGAATATTCAAAAATCTAACAACTTTGCAAGACCACATTTCATCGGTTGTATATTGATGTAGAGGGTCTTCGTTGCCTTTTATGGAGCACAGAGATATCCTCACAAGGCCACTGGTGTTCAATGCCACATGTGCACTATAATTTTCAATCGGCCGGCATAGACCCTCACCGATACGTCTGTATGCACTTACCTTTAATTGGAAGGAAAAGTGTAGGCAGCTGGCGTGACATCTATGGCTCTTAAATCCTACTCCATCCGTTTCAAAATATAAGTCCCTTTAGAGATTCCAATATAAATTACATACGAAGCGAAATGAGTGAATTTACATTCAAAAGTGTGTCTATATATATCCGTAAGTAGTTCATATTGAGATCTCTAAAAATACGAATATTTAGGAATGCCAGGGAGTATGATTAAAAAACGAAGTCCCTGACCAACAAGGTCTTGAAGCATGTCACGCATAGTCATGGTTGACCAATCTGTGTACTACTCTCTTGAGAGCATGGTTAATAGTGTAGCAAGCTGCTGGCTACATGTACATGCCATATCACCAAGAGTTAGCATTATTAATTGGGCACACTACAATAGAATGGGCTATAAGGTTGGCTATAAGCTCACAATTTTTTCACTTTATCTCTATCTCTTTCCTCTCATTAAATGTCTTTGCCTAGGAGCACTCGTAGAGCGCTGGCTCTTGCATGAGAGCTCACTCCTTCACTTTTTTCTTGTCTATCTCCTTCACATAGGAAAAATTGCCATGTAAGCGGGCTTATAGCCCACTATTGTAGTTTCTCTGAAGCGGGTATTAAACAATGACTGCTCTCCATTTGGACGGAATTAAGGGGATTAAACAATTGTTTTTTATGGGTGGATTAAACAATCGTTGTAGACTCACCATTCTGTGTTTAAGTCAGTTTAAGAGGGTATTTAGGCCTATTCCAATGTATATGTGCTTAGGTGAAGTTTTAAGAGTTTTAAAAAGTTTAGTAACTAAAGTTCTCAATAGTGCTTAGCTTGTTTTTGCTAACCTCCCTTCAATAAATTATTTAGCAACTAAATCTTCCATGCATTGATGAGAATCCTTGGTTCAACGTTTTGCCTAGGTTTGCGTGCTTACAATTGTTTCTTCATGGGGTCGGCAAAGTGCTTGCTCTCCTCCTAAATTACTTTGCCATGTAATTTTTTGCTGATGAAGTATGCTTAGCACCTCTACACCATGATACATTGGGAAGGACTCTCCTGGCTGAGTGACAAAGAAACGACATATAATACGCCAAGCTTTAGTTAGACACGTTAAACGAGCCAACCAATATATGCTACCTTTTCACTACATGTGGTTGCCCGACCCTCCTTTATGCATCCGTAAGCCTATAACTAGCGACAACTATTTTGGGAGACAAAGGGATCACGGGTGAGGCAAAGACTTTGACCACGTGCCTATGTTAGTCACTCGAGCTTTACTGACAAACTTGTCCGGAGGGAATATTGAGTATGCTGAGGAGGGTAGTTTGGCCGATGGAAGATTTTGCTGGTTTGGCTTGTTGGTAACTTGTCGGTGCAAGGCAGCCGGTGATGAAGTCAATATGGCACCGGTAATATTGATGTGCATTAGCTCAGGGGTTGCATGGTCTTAGACAAATTGTTTGAGCTTGATGCACAATTACTCAGCTTCGTGCTATGTGCTCTCAGTCTCCATTCCTCCTTTTTTCCCTCTACCAGTCTTGAGATTCACCATTGTTTCCCACTACTTCTCCTGGTTCTCCAGCAGTTTCACTGGGTGTGATTTGGAGGGGGGTGACTGGTTAGAGTTTTCCTTGTGCCGATTCAAGTCTTTCTTAAATGCTTGTGAGTGATCGAGAGGTGGTCTGGTTCCTTTTCCGGCCGAAGTTCATGGTGCACAACAATGGTGGGAGATGGATTTGAATGTACCTTCGCCATTAAGCTCCTTGCAATTGGACAATTAGACCGGGTTGCTCTGGTCTCCTCTCCCCTCTTTCTCAAGCATCATGGACGTAGAGGGAGAAATGGAGGCAGGTCTGAAGCATTCAGCGTTACCAGTATATTTGGTTAAAGTTAAGGAGACATCTCCCCGGGGACGCGACACCCGATCCATCAAAGATTAGATCATTTCATTATATTAGTTTGTCTACAAATTACTAATTCCAGTCTAGTTTGATTTTCATAAGCCAGAACTAAAGTTGATCGATCCCACCGTCTGGTGAGAAAATTTAATGCACACCACTGTAGATATTGGTTCCAAAATCTCCTCCAAATCGTGTTTGTATGGCCGCGTACAACCGACGTATCTGGCGGGACATGATTCCTGCATTGACGTACAGAGGCTGACATGCAGTGCAGATCAATTACAGAATCCTTGGCGGCACCATAACAATACCTGGGGCGCCGAACTCCACGCCTCATGGCTATGGGAGGTTGTCTCGACTCTCTTGAATTAAGCAACACTAGTAGAATACCCATGTGTTACCACCGGCTTCTAATATATATTTTTCGGCTTATGCAATGCATATCGAATTTCATATGTATATATTTTTTCTGATTGCACATATCAAACTACATGTAAGCACACACAACACATGTAAGGACACACAGCAGGTGCCATCTGAAAATAAGTAATCATTAGTGGTACACACATCACTTCATATACGTACAGAGTACATCTATATTCCTATTTTTTGTGGGTTACAGCATTATTCATTGAATTTACCATTGAGGATGGAAGACATCTTGCAACAACTTGGATATATGCAACGCCCCTTGCTCACCATAATCCAGAGAGATGGGTCACTGGAAACCAAAAAATAGAGTGGGACAAAATTGGATAATCACATGGAATAAGCAACTACTTTAGTTGGAAAGGAAGTACCAGTACACAAGATTTTTGGCTCCCTTCTTCTCCAAGTGTCCCTCCATTTTCCTAGTAGCCCTAATTCAATCTCGCATTCTACCCACAATGTTTGGCCATACAACCGTGATTCATAATGGAAAGGAACATATACCTATTCACATAACAAATTCTATGGTAGGTGGCAAATTGGGGGAATTCCTGCCTACTCGGCATTTCACGAGTTATGAAAATGCAAGAAACGATACTAAATCTCGTCGTTAACTAAATTCTGAATAGAAAGATTAAGAAGAAAAAAAAAGATTCAAAATAAAGTAAAGGTACGCTGGGAATAATATTTCCTGAGGGTGCATCTTGGAATGGCCAACAATGTTTACTAAGGGAGTTTTCATATTCTTTTGACGAAAAAAATCATTTTCCATTCTTCGAGTGCCCAAAACGAGTTTTCTTGTGAAGGACCTACCATATATTTGTGGAAAAATTGGACCAAATCATTTTTAAAAAATACTAGGACATTTTGCACAATTGAACAAATGGTTGGGTGTCAAAAGTTTTGATACACTCTCGTGAAAAAGATAAATTTCCACTGATTCAGTAGGAAGCGGGTCAAATTTGAACTACAGCTGCCTTATAGCTTACTCTTTACTTTTTCCAAAAATCATTTCTACGTACACAAGTATCTATTTAATCAGAAATACATGGTTTGGTGGAGATACGTCGAGGTTTGGATGGTGGTTGAGGGCCCCAACTCCAGAGCGCGCAAACTCGCATGCCCGCGGCGTGGTCACCGCGTGACCGTGGCATTGACACGCGTTCTGGAGGGCATGGGCATGTATAGTTGGTTGGGCACTCCCCAGGTAGGTGCTAGGAACAAAATTACAACAGAAGAATCTCACGAAGAGACTGAACTATCCTCAAACATGAATTTGCAGCCAAGTGTTTGATTAGCGGTACGGGAAATGCACATGGCGAATGGGCGTGAGTTTTGGCTGAGGATGATCATCTACTAAGAAGACTGTCTTCACAAATTTTCAGCTCAAATAGAGGAGTCTAGGTGGCACTTTCTTTGCAAAGTACCACACTAGACAGAAATATGAATGTTGAATTTGGGCTCAAATGAATGAATGGATTGAGCTGAAATTTGATGGAGGATGGTTACTTGAGCATAGGAAACCATAGTAGAAAATTGATACCATTTGGACATGCCAAAGTGGTACTTCCTTCACAATGCTCTTCTCTGGACATAAACTTGGGAAAAATAGTTAGAGAAATTGGATAAATGAAATGAGCTCAAATTTGGTGTACGTAAGTTACATAGGTATGGTCATGCCCTGGTAAATTTTCAGAAATAAGGAAGCAATATATAATAAAGTTGCTTCACAAACTGAAAAACTGACAAGAATAAAAGATTGAGCTCACATGGATTGTTTGATAGAGCTCAAATTTTGTGGAGAGTGATTATTTGAGCATATGGAAGATTTGGAAAAATATAAGATCATTTGAATAAGCCTAGCTAGTACTTACATCAGAAAGCTTCTCTCTGGATAGAAACTTGGAAATTTGCTGAGGAAGATTTACTAGGAAAATGGAGGTGAATATTATCATGTGGCAATGATTTTGGTATGGAAGAGTGCCCAAAAAGTTTGAGGGTAATAGGAGGTGTCTAGATAGCACTTGCTTTGCAATGTGCCAATCTTACCATAAAATAAAAATTGAACCTGGGCTGAAACAGATGATGTGATTGAGCTGCAATTCAGAGGAGGGTAATAATTTGGTATGAAGGCACTGTATAAATTTCATGCCATTTGGATATATAAAAATGGTAGTTCTTCACAATGCTCTCCACCGAATAGAAAATTGGGAAATATTGAGGGATAATGGTTAAATTAAATGAGCTCAAATTTGGTGCAGGGAGGTTCTATGGGTAGGATCATGTCCTGGTAAATTTTCAGCATTTATAAAGCAATATAAAATGTTGTTGCTTCACAAACTAAAAATATTACCAGAAACAAAGATTGCATGGTCAGCTCTCATGGATATTTAGATGGGGCTAAAATTTTGTGGAGAGCTATGTTATGGGCATATAGAAGATGTGGCAAAAATTCAACTCATTAGGATATGCATAGCTAGTATTTCCTTCACAAAACTTCAAGCTGAACAAGAACATTGGAAATTTATCGAGGAAAACTTACTTGGAAAATGGAGCTGAATTTTGTCATGAGGCAATAATTTGTATAGTAAAGAGTGCCCAAAATTTTTGAGGGCAATCAAGAATATATAAATAGCACTTCCTTCACAAAGTGCAGTTCTGAACAGAATAGGGAAATGACTATTGTTGAATTATTTTTTAACTAGGCAAGTTGGGTTTTGACATATTTAACAAAGATATGATCCAAATAATTTATGAGATTTTTTGGTAATTTTGAGAATACAAGAAATATAGGTTGCTTCACAACCTAGGGCAAAAATTGACACATGGACATGACACATAGGCAAAACTGATGAGGTGGCGCCTAGTCATAGCAATCCACCACAATTTACAATGTTATGACCATCTATATTGGTCATGATCAGCTAGAAATAAGGCAATGAACCTATGTTATCTACTTTACGAACATTTCGTGTAAGGAAATTAGGACCTTTTTGACCAAAATGGTCGTTATGGTTTAGGTTTTGAAGCCCTCCTAACAGGTTATGACCATTTGGTCTCAAATGGTCGTAGATTTACGACCATTTCTTCCAGGGTCACTGACAGAAGGTTACAAGTTGACATATTTCTTGTAGTTCTTTAAAAATAAATATTTCAGTGATTCTTTTTTCTTCTGTTTAATATTAGTGTATTTTATCATTATATTCAATTTGGTAATTCTTAGGTTATTTAAAAAATGAAATGCCTTTGTAACCGATGAGTTTTCGTCTGAAACCCTGATACTTCAAAAGAGATTGTCCATTTTGTGCACGATGTGCATCCAGTTTTTGCCGTAACCCTCTCAATTTTTTTGCACATGCTATGAGGCTGAAAATGATGATACCATGCCAACTTTCAACCTTTTCAGAGTTCATTTGTAGTTCTTTTCAATTTCAGGGTCATTTAGCTCAAAAAATCAGTAAGTGCATGAAAAATAGCAAATGAAGTTAGAAAGGGTTGAAAATTGATCACGTGGCTTCGAATGGTGCATACATGATGCACAAAAATTCTGGAGTTGAAATAAGTTTAAAAAATGAAATGCCTTTGGAACAGATGAGTTTTAGCCCAAAACCGTGATACTTCGAAAGAGGTTGTCCATTTTGTGCACAAAGTGCATCCTGTTTTTACGGTAACCCTCTCAACTATTTTGCACATGCTATGTGGGTGAAATAATGATACCATGCCAACTTTCAACCTTTTCAAAGTTTATTTGTAGTGCTTTTCAATATTAGTGTCATTTAGCTAAAAAATAATTAAATGCATGAAAAATAACAAATGATGTCAGAAAGGGTTGAAAATTGATGAGAAATTAATCACGCATAAGTACCCTAACTATTATAAAGATTCCCTCCGGTTTTCCCGAAGTTTTACTTTCCAGATATATAAGTATGGAAACTCACTAGAGAAGAAAGTGATGACAGTGAAGCCGGTCACATCCCAGAGTGGGATCTTTGGGTGTAAAACTTTTTCTTCACGTGTGTCCCTTTGTGCCATAACCATGGACAATCTTGATCAGTTAACTGGATGCTCGGGTCAATATTCACTGTGAAGGGAGCAATTTCATGAAACTTTTCATAATCTTCTAACATTTCTGCCTTGTCCTCCACTCCCATGATGTTTCCTCTCCCTAAAAGAACTATGTGGCACTTTGGCTCATCGTATGATGTATTCTTTTTCTCGGCTTGGTAGACATGTCGTTCACATAGAAAACCTGCGCCACATCATTGGCTAGGACAAATGGTTGAGATCCACTATTTTCATTCCATATTGCGGATCTTCCTTTACCCTGCCTCTTGTTAGATTGACCCATTTGCACCGAAACAAAGGGACCTTCAAATAACGTACATATAGTTTCCATATCTCCTCTATGTAACCATAATGTGTGTCCTTTGGCCTATTGGTGTTTGCTGCATCAAAGCGGACACCACTGTTTTGGTTGGTGCTCTTTTTATATTGGGCGATCGTGCAAAATGTATTCCGATTTATCTAATTCCCTATGAAAGTCAATATATTTGAAGATGGTAACTTGAACAACAAGTATATCTCATCTTCAACAACGTCGTTATGCATGAGACATGTCTGCAACCAACTGACGAAAGTCCCCGTTTGTTCAGGTGTAATCCTGTTATCAGACTGCTCCAGGTGTTTGGAGTGTAGAATATACTTGCGTTCCTCGATATACGGAGCCACCAAGGAGGAATTTTGTTGAACTGTGTAGTGTGCTTGAGTGAGAGAATGCCCGTCCATACTTATTATTGCTTTTGGTCCTAGCGTGCCTTTTCAACCCAGTTTGCCCTCATGTCGCGATTCAGGAACACCAATCGCCTTAAGCTCAGGAATAAACTTAACACGAAACTCAATGACCTCCTCATTTTCATGGCCCTTGTAGATGCTTCCTTCTGGCCTAGTATAGTTATGAACATATTTCTTGAAGACTCCCGTGAAGCTCTCAAAGGGGAACATATTGTTAGAAATACAGGACCCAAAATGGCAATGTCTTTGATTAGGTGAACTAAGACATGCGGTGATATTGAAGAAGGATGGTGGGAACACCAACTCGAAACTGAATAGACATTGCACCAAATCATTTTCTCACCTAGGTATGATTTCTGGATCGATTACCATATAAGAGATTGCATTGAGGAATGCACATAGCTTCACAATGGCTAATCAAACATTTTCCGGTAGAAGCCCCCTCGGTGCAATGGGAAGCAGTTGCGTCATAATCACGTGGCAATCACGAGACTTTAGGTTCTAATACTTTTTCTCTGCCTTATTTATTATTCCCTTTATATTCGACGAGAAGCCAGACGTGACCTTCATACTGAGCAGGCATTCAAAGAAGATTTCCTTCTCTTCTTTGGTAAGAGCGTAGCTAGCACGACTTGATATATGCCGTCTTTTCTGTGCATACGTTGCTGGACCTCCCATGCCTCCGGTGTATCTTTTGTCTTCCCATACACACCCAGGAAGCCTAGCAGGTTGACGCAAAGATTCTTTGTCACGTGCATCACGTCGATGCAGAGCGGACCTTTAGGTCTTTCCAATAGGGTAGGTCCAAAATATAGATTTCTTCTTCCACATGGGTGCGCGTCCGTCAGCGTCATTTGGAATAGATTGTCCACCAGGAACCTTTCCAAAGATTACTTTTAAATCCTTGATCGTATTAGGTACATAATCACCAGTATGGTGGCCACGCTTCTTCCGGTGATCTGCCTCACCTTTTAAATGCTTGCCTTTCTTTCTTATGGGATGCCTGCTTGCAAGAAATCGATGATGACGCATGTACACATTCTTCTTATAATTATCCAAATATATACTGTCGGTATGATCTAAATAGTGCATGCATGCGCAATATCCCTTGTTTGTCTGTCCTGAAATGTTAGTGAGAGCAGGCCAATCATTGATATTCACAAACAGAAACGCATTTAGGTCAAATTCCACTTGATTGAGCTCATCCCACACACGTACACCTTTTTCATTCCATAGTTGTAAGTGTTCTTCAACTAATGGCCTTAGGTACACATCAATGTTGTTGCCGGGTTACTTAGGGCCTTGGATGAGCACTGGCACCATAATGAACTACCATTTCATGCGCAACCAAGGAGGAAGGTTATAAATACATAGAGTCACAGGCCAGCTGCTATGATTGCTGCTCTGCTCCCCAAAAGGATTGGTGCCATCTACGCTTAGACCAAACCATATATTCCTTGCGTCACCTGCAAAGTCCTCCCACTTTCTCTCAATTTTTCTCCACTGCGACCCGTCAGCGGGTACTCTCAGCTTCCCGTATTTCTTACGGTCTTCTTTGTGCCATCGCATCAACTTGGCATGCTCTTTGTTTTGGAACAAATGTTTCAACCGTGGTATTATAGGAGCATACCACATCACCTTCGCAGGAATCTTCTTCCTGCGGCACTCACCCTCAACATCACCAGGGTCATCGCGGCAGATCTTATAGCGCATTGCACTACATACCGGGCATGCATTCAAATCCTCGTACCCACCGCGGTAGAGGATGCAGTCATTAGGGGATGCATGTATCTTCTACACCTCTAATCCTAGAGGGCAGACAACCTTCTTTGCTTCGTACGTACTGTCGGGCAATTCATTGTCCTTTGGAAGCATCTTCTTTAACACTAACATCAACTTTTCAACCTTGTTGATACACCATTCTCTGCCTTCCATTGTAGCAATTCTAGTTTGCTGCCCAGCTTTTTTTTCAGCTTCGCAATTTGGGTACAACAATTTCTTGTGATCCTCTAACATGCGCTACAACTTCAGCCTCTTTGACGGTGTCCTGGACTAGGGGGTACTCACCACGTCGTCTCCCGATCAGGTGGATTGGGCCGAGGATCCCCATGGCCGTATACTTATGGGCCAGTCCGGACAGTTGTCGCATACAAGGAAGAATCAACAAGACTTGGCGATCAAGACAAGGACTCCTCCCCCACCGGCGTATTCGGCTAGGACTCTTGTTATCCTAGGCCTCTGGTGCATTATATAAACCGAGGCCAGGCTAGTCGATAAGAGATATACAACATACATTACAACAATCATACCATAGGCTAGCTTCTAGGGTTTAGCCTCCTTGATCTTGTGGTAGATCCACTCTTGTATTACCCATATCATCAATATTAATCAAGCAGGACGTAGGGTTTTACCTCCATCGAGAGGGCCCGAACCTGGGTAAAAACATCGTGTCCCTCGTCTCCTGTTACCATCCGCCTAGACGCACAGTTCGTGACCCCCTACCCGAGATCCGCCGGTTTTGACACCGACATTGGTGCTTTCATTGAGAGTTCCGCTGTGTGATCGACAAAAGGATCGATGGCTCGCCTGCAGATCAACTGCGACTTCGGCACCTTCGTCACCAGCTCGACTGGTCACCTTGGTTCGACCAAGAATTGCACCCCGTGTTCAGATCACCATGTTCGGACGAGGGCCTTCATCGAACATCAACTCCGATCTCTATCAAGATCACGGAGGAATCATCCATGGAGCTCGGGGGCTCAACGTCAACATTGCCCTCGAGCGACCGTGCTGCTTTTTTGGACAGCGAAATCGTATCTGCTGCCACCACCTCCTCGAGTATCGCTTTGGTGGAATTGTGTGGAATTGAGTCTACAACAACCTTGCGAAAATTTCGTCGAGTTCCGATGGAGGAATCTCCGGCAATCTCCGATATACCGGAGCCCTGTTGAATCGGGACGAGAATCCGGACGAGTTTAGGGCGTGGTATCCAGCGTCTAGCTCGGATGTCCTTTGGAGGATCCAACCGTTGATTTGCTGGGGAATTCCCTTATCTACCACCTGCCAAAACTTCAGATCGATCCGACCGTCCAAACTCCGAGAAACTTCCGATTAGTGCATCACTTTTTGGATCTGTTTTCTGCGCGAAAACGAATCCGACCCGAGTTCGTCTTTTTTATGAACGGGATTTCGGACATCCTTTTTTTAAGGAAGTTTTGTATGGGGTATTGTGTTTTGTTCCCGAACACATCCCACTAACTTTAAGATCTTTTGAACATGATCTTCAACATCATGCTGGTGTCAAACCAGTCCGGCAATATTGCTCCATGGCTGCCGACCTGCGCTAGACCCGTCGTCACTTTGTTGAGCCAAGCTCAACTTCTTCGGATCATCATCTTGGCAAGCCGAACAAGAGTCCGGCATCGCAAAGGATAAATCATCACCAACATCGCCGCCCCGCGGATTAGATGGAGCAGGAATATCGGCATCGCCGCACGATCGCTTCATCAAGCCGGCATCGACCACGTCACGACCTGCATCGGCAGGGCCGCACTATTGCTTCTTCAAGCTAGTGTCCATCACGCCGAACTACTTCGACATCTCTGCTGGACCGGAGGATTCATCATCTCTTCATCAACCTACTCCGGACACTTCGGCGTCACTAGCCGACCAGCTTCGTCAAGATTAGCTGGACCGAGGGCTTTGCCTCGGCAAGCCAACCTTTGCCAGCATCATCCTCCTTCGGATTGCTACAACAAATAAACCAGGTGCTATTAATCCTAATATTTTTTGCTTGTTTGGATTCATTTTTCCCAAGGAATTGTTACTCTGGTTTGTCCATCATATGTTCACAGGTCTATCAAATGGTGGCCGCATTAACGACGGTCGCATGATGGTTCGGTCAGTCTCCGTACATAGTCCGGCGAACGCCGCATCCGAAGCACGGACCGACCTGTGAATTCAGGCTTTGCCACGCCTTTACCGCATCACGCCGACGCCCTGCATCGACATCGACCTCGGCGCCAAGCCATATTTCTTTTATTACTCACTTTGCATAAATTATTCATTATGCAATGATTTTTTTAATTATCATTATTACTATTATCTCCCGTTTGCACTATTTTTTTGTGCACAGGAAAATGATCCAGGAACGTCGGCGTCACTCCGCCGGTCTGCACCGACCGTGCTATGTCACCACTTCAGCGTGCCGAGCTCTTTGCTCCGCCACCTCGGGACCGGCTTGGGGGATGGAACCTTGTCCCGCATCAAGCTCGGACCGCGTCGCCAATATCGAACACATTAACCAGCTGAGTTGCCTTCATGCTCAAAGTTTTAAATTTCTAACTTGTGTTCGGTTCGACCAAGCATTATAATTTTTTGGAAAAAAGTTGCTTGTAAAAATTTTCATTGTCCAAACTTTGTTTGCACACACCTGACGCGCTACCCGCGCTCATTATACCTGGGGGCTTCTTTAACAGAAGTTTATTAATTCGGGCTTTATGCCCAACACATGTGTCACGCTTCCGCATGTACCTTTTATTCACCATTATATGCATCGATATGACTTAAGTTTTGGCCAAGCTGGGTTGCCTGGCTCCTGTGCTTACCCCTACGTTCCCGATTGTTCGGCTAGGTGGTAAAGGGAGCACCTCTGCGATTGTTACTGCTGGGTCAGCCGGATGTGTACCTCAGACTGGGTGAAGCCGAAAGCTAGCGTTCTTAAGGGAATACTCGGTCGGTGAACTAAAAGATGATTTCTTACCTATTTATTTACCTGCCCCCAGATGTTTTTCTGCTCTTTTCGCAGTCCGGACATGCACTTTAGGGCATGCCTCCCAGGGAAAGGAACCCCTAACGGAACTATTCTCCCTGGAAGATGTTTCTTACAAACCATGTAATATAACATAACTAGTTGGGCACTTGTCTGATAAAGCAATAATGACCCCTACGCCTGGTCTCCACGCATGCCCCGGTTTTTATAACCGCGAGGGTATTCGGACACACTCCGGACTATTGGGTCCAGAGGTTGAAGCGAAAAGGTCCGCTACGACAAACGATCTACAATGTAGCTAGAAGGCATTCTACATGTCACCTTACATTATCAACTTTTACCCAAGTCACTTGGGGGCTCTTAAATTTATATGGGCCGTTTTATGATAAGTGTTTTTTTAGTCGTTGCAAAGTTTTTATTATTATTTATCACTCCTTTTTTCGACACAAGTGTGCGGTCACTAGCCGGGGAGCCTAATTTCTCTCTCAAAGCCGCTAGGAGTTTAGTTTGCTAAACTGGCCTATTAAGCCGTAGGCTGACCCGCTTGAAGTTTTGAGATAGGATGTGTCATGTTAAAGCACGGCAGAAGCACCCTTTTTTTTTTCAATTTTCGGATTGGCACCGAACACTTGATCTAGTTCGGACATTAATCTTTTGAATAAATTTTTTTGGCTTTTCGAGCCCATGGCACTTTTAAACTATTTGTGTATTTTCAGCACAAGTCTCGCAGTGCAACGCCGGACACCTTTTGAGATTCGGCAAAAACATTCTCGGATATTGCTATATATTCATCAGTTTCGAATTGTGTCTTTGGTCAATAGTTGGGTTGCCCGGCTCCCGCGCTTGCCTCCTATGTTCCGCTTTGTTCGGCTAGGTGTGCAAAGGGAGAACCACTGCGATTGTGCTTCCAGCTCGCATGGTCAAGCACCTTAGTGGAGAAAGCCGAAAACTGACTGTCACGATAGGTGTAAACTGGTCAGCGATCCGATGACTATATTAAATGACGGGCCATTCATCACATTGGCCGAAGTGTTTCCGGCTTGACCTCGACTGTCGCCGAACACTACCGGGGGCAATTAACTGGCCTCCCAAACTAAATCCTCGATCTTTTGCTCTTACATTGGAGCTGAGGATTCATGATCATGCTTAGTATGACAACCCAAAGAAAGGAACCGATAGCGGGACTATTTTCTTTGGAAGACATTTTTTCTGTTAAACAGCAATATAACATATCTCTCTGCGTACCTTTGTTTATAAAACCGTATGGCCAGATTGCCTTGTTTGTTGTAAATCTTTGCCCTCACAAAGGCTTTATAAAGTAAGACAAACACTCCTCGGCTATCGGCCGAGGAAGTGGAAGCCGATGGTCGGTCAACAAAGTTTTGTACAAATGCGGATCCGAGCATTAAT
This sequence comes from Aegilops speltoides, assembly GCA_021437245.1. NCBI lineage: Eukaryota > Viridiplantae > Streptophyta > Magnoliopsida > Poales > Poaceae > Aegilops > Aegilops speltoides. The sequence continues at coordinate 12,430,337 of CM038147.1, read as the reverse complement.
GACGTAAAGTACTTGGATACATAGAGTCATTACACATAATTTGTGATTTTACTATGGATATCGATCCTTAATTCGGCCTCCCGTGCCCGCATTAAGGCTCGGGGGCTACTGGGCTTCGGGCTTATTATTTAAAACATATCAAAGGGGCATATTGATCCCCTGATCTGGTGTTACCACCCGACCAGTGTCTTGGGGGCTACTGCATTGCTTGCCCAATGCAAAAAATTTTATGTGCAATATAGTTTCTGGGGAGATTTTGATCCTCGGGTTGGTCGGCCGCACCCAACCTGAGTCTCGGGGACTGAGCACACCGCTTTTACTGTCCCGAAGTATTCTGCCAAGCTTGGACTTGATCCTCAGGCCGATTTTGCAAATCAACTTGAGTCTCAGCGGCTACTGGGATCAGCGGTCTTACTTCATCCTTCAGGTGCATCTCGGGTTTTAGACCGATACACACCTTGAGGGCTACTGGCTATATATCTTGGCAGAGAATAAATTGCAATAATAAAAAATATTGACAAAAAATCGGCCCATAGTCGGGGTGGTGCACCACCTCGGAAGCAGTTCGGCATAAAGCTCGGGCGCTAGTGGCTGGCTCCATAGAGGGCATTTCCGGCATTAAGCTCGGCTAAACTCCTTCAAACTTCTTTGAACCAAGGTGATTTACGACACCTCAGATACAGTCCGGCGTTGGAGCTCGGATACATAGTCCGGCGTTGGAGCTCGGATACATAATTCGACGTTGGAGCTCGGATACGTTCCGGCGTTAAAGCTGGGAAGCAGTCCGGCGTTGGTTCTCGGCTGCAAAAGATACTTCGAATGGAGTCTGGCGCTAGAGCTCGGATGCAAGAGGACGCTGCCGCCCGGGAACAACTTCAAACCCGAGGTGTGGCATAAAAATAACGAGGCATTGATAAAGGCCGGAAATTTAAAGGGGCTCCTCGGATACCCGACGTGTAAACCCGTCGAATGCATTTCGGCGATCCTCAAGATCGAAGATAAAGAAGATTCGTTGAACCAGTTTTCAAGACCGACGACCGAAGATGAAGAACAGTTCGGAAGAATCGAGGAGCATCCCCAACTTGAAGACCGGTTTAGGGGGCTGCTGACGGTGTCCTGGACTAGGGTGTACTCACCACGTCGTCTCCCGATCAGGTGGATTGGGCCGAGGATCCCCATGGCCGTATACTCATGGGCCAGTCCGGACAGTTGCCGCATACAAGGAAGAATCAACAAGACTTGGCGATCAAGACAAGGACTCCTCCCCCACCGGCGTATTCGGCTAGGACTCTTGTTATCCTAGGCCTCTGGTGCATTATATAAACCGACGCCAGGCTAGTCGATAAGAGATATACAACATACATTACAACAATCATACCATAGGCTAGCTTCTAGGGTTTAGCCTCCTTGATCTCGTGGTAGATCCACTCTTGTACTACCCATATCATCAATATTAATCAAGCAGGACGTAGGGTTTTACCTCCATCGAGAGGGCCCGAATTGTCCCTCGTCTCCTGTTACCATCCGCCTAGACGCACAGTTCGGGACCCCTACCCGAGATCCGCCGGTTTTGACACCGACACTCTTCTTTTCACTTGCGCAGTTTCTCTTTGCAAGATCAACAGGGGGCTCATCGGATGCCTCTTCTTCATCTTCTTCCCGCATTGCCGACTAGCTTCTTCCCCCATTGTAATACCATCGTATTCGGGGAACCCATCGCCAGGATAGCTGTCGTCGTGCTCTTCTTCTTCATTGTCTTCTATCATAACCACTCTTTCTCCGTGCTTGGTCCAAACATTCTTACTAACAACACATGGACAACACATAAAGCCATCCTCCCCGCTTGTTTGCCTCAGCCACAATCAGAAAGGTATACATGCCTTTAACGAACTAGGAAGAGCATCGATCATCGTACATCCATTGTCGGCTCATCTTCATTACACAACACCGAAAAGACCAAATTAATACTAGTTCATACACATTTATTCTCATAAAACAACATACAAAGTCTCTATCTAAAGCATTTAAATGCAACAACAAATGCGATCAAGATCGCAACTAAGGTAACAATTGATCCAACAACATAATGATACCAAGCCTCACTATCAATGACATATTTTCTAATCTTTCTAATCTTCAAGCGCATTTTCTCCATCTTGATCTTGTGATCATCGACGACATCGGGAACATACAACTCCAGTTTCTTCTTCAATTCTTTTTCAACTAAGAGGGTTGGTTGGAATTTCCGGTTCACATACCCCCTAGACAAAAATATCTACATCAACTTGATGGGCATAATTTGGCATAAACACGAAATTTAACAAATAGTTACAAAAGAGAATATACCACATCCGAATCATAAACCATAAGAGGGCCGATGGGGACGGATATCAAAACCATTCCACTATGTATAACAAACAATGTACGGGTAAGAAAATTATACAAGTAATTATATATCTAAATCATACAAACCTTTTTTAAAAAAGATAAGATTAAGAGGCTCACCATGGTGGTGCCGGCGACGGGACTGTGCGAGCGATCGATGGTGGTTAGGACGGGGCCGGGAAGGCACTAAGTAAACAACACCTACATATGCAAACTAAGAGTTAATTTGAGCTCAAATTGCATATAAATCAAATAAACTACCACATATAATTACTCCCAATGTGAAACCCACAAATCACAATACTTATAGAGCATTCCAAGAGCTAATCTAGCAATGAGAGATAAATGGAAAAAGTTGCTAACCTTTGTGATCACTTGGATGGATGAGGGGCCTTCAAATCTTTACAAATATTGGGCAAAATGAAGGATGAGCTCGGGCTTTGGGGAAGAACAGAGAGAAGAGGAAAGGGGAAGAACGGAGAGCTCGATCGCGGGCTGGACAAAGGGTTTATATAGGAAAACCTTTAGTCCCGGTTCATGACACAAACCGGGACTAAATGTGAGCTTCTAGTATCGGTTCGTGCCACTCCCCTGGACTAAAGGTGCTAGTGGGGCCTCAGCCTGACACTAGCCTGCTACCACCCCTTTAGTCCCGATTCGTGTCACGAACCGATACTAGAGCTTCACGTGAACCGAGACTAATGATGCCCGCCCCCCTAGCCATTGGAACCGGCACTAATGGTCACATTAGTGCCGGTCCGCTTACAAACCGGGACTAATGTATCTCACGTAAAGTATTTTTTTCTACTAGTGTTAAGAAACATAATTCATGTGCAGAATTAACAGAGTCGAAACGGAAATGATCTTCTGGTTTATGAAGTCGAGAACTTAGGTTGTCACATTGTACAATCAGCTAGCAGATCAAGAACAAAAGATGGAGGGGCATGATCATTATAGATAGATGGTTGTGAGGAAGCATTCCATCCTTTCAATTTGAAGGAAAGGTTGCTTTGGAATAAATGTCTTACCCACTTTGGGTGAAGCCATAAGCTGACAAAATAGGGTCCAAATAATCTTTGATTTACCAATCTCGTAATATATTTGAAATCTTGGGTGGTAATCTTGACTTTGAAGACACTACGTAGCATTACTCATTGTAAAAAAAAGAATTAATAGCAATATACATATGGTAGTAGAAAGAAAAGTTTAGAAGAAATATACTGTATTGAGCAGTCAAGAACTCTGGATATCCATGTTTACTTGCATAATAAGGAAATTTTGTAATCTGGAGAATACATGCAATTGGGTGATAGTGAAATTTCTTTAAGTTAAGAAATACTACTAAATATTATGATATTCATAGTTTCTCTACTAAATATTATGAAACTGTTGAAATGCGATATAATACAAAACGTTTACACACTGTTATGCCAGCCAATAGCCATTTGAAGCAGCAGGTAGTGACCACTTCACTGTAGCACTTTCACGAAAGAACATGCTCACCATTACACTGTAGTAGCTTTCAGCACAGATTTGACTACATCAAACACAAGACAACATCAATGTAAAACTCCTTTCTATGAGAAATTTCATCATGTGAACTTCCTTCTCTACTGAACAGGGTTTCACTCTCCAGTTCCACCATCATTTATATGCTTCATCTCCAATGAGGATCTCGGTATATCCCTGAGGTAACGAATGAAGTACTCCATTCTTCTGGATCATCAGGTATTGCCACAAACAGCTTATATTATTCATTATTATTTTAGATTAGCAAAATCCATATTATTTCCTGCTTCCCCAAGTTCCAGCGACAAAACAAAGGCACAATGTCATCATTAGATTTTTATTATTAAACCTGGCGTTCGCTCAGAATCATGGGAATCGATAATGTGAGGATGGCTTGACGGGTACTCGAGCATGTGTGTAGTAACCAAGTATAAGTGGAGTTTTGATGTAACCCAAATCACTATCTTATTCATCTTTGTTAATCCTATCGTTGGAAACTAGTGACTACACCCAAGTTATTATACATCAGAGCTTTAAAACCAAGCCAGCAAAAAATTGAATGTGCGGAAATTCTACTCTCAAATTATTTGACATTCGGATTTTCTCAGTATGGTGATGTAGTGTAGGTAGCTATATAATAGATATGGCAAAAAATGCAAGTCATGCAAAAATTAAATTATGGCAAGATTTATAACAAAGAAACCAAATAACTGCGGTTACCAAGAAAATACAAAAAAGAAACTTCCAATTTTTTTTACATCTATGACATCTATTTTTTTTCAATAGCTAGTAATTTCTTCTATTAATGTGTGTTGTTTTTTCACTGTAACCCGTATTGGTGCGAACCTCTACTAAAGCAATACATGAAAAACAAACTAATGCTTATGGAGTTGACTAAAAACCAAAAGGGAAAGCTGTAAGAAACTGATGTGAAAAATAAAGTCATCAAATCTGCTATCAGTTTCCTTGTCACTGATTCATACTCGACATATTACACAACAGGTGAAAAAGATACAACAAAAAACAGATTCAAAATTGCTATCACCTGGAAGGATTCCTTGCACGTTCTATACACAACTCTGACATTTGGTCATATTTGCACCATATATCGGAAGCATGGGCATTATTGACATTAACTACGGGTCAACTTATAGCCTTTTATAATCATCACATGGTATCCAGCTGACTAACTAACATGGCAAATACCAGGGGCAAACTCCCCCTTTCTAATGAATTATATTACAGGTTATATGTAATAATGCACAGCTTAGAGCCAAAGCTTCCATATGAATTCTGAACTGCTTATAGATGTAAGGTGTATGCAGGGGCGAAATTGGGGCCTGGGGCAACTGGGGCTATAGCCCCAGGCGTGGCCCAGCTAGTAGCTATAAATAATCCAGTCACAATTTTTATGATTTTTAGACTTATAAAGGCCCAGCCCCAGGCGTAAAACCCACCCCCAGGCCTCCCAGGCCTCCCAGGCCATATACGTACAGGTATCTCAGCCCATCTCCATGATTTTTGCAATTAAAAAGGATCGCAAAGTGCCCAGATCATCGATCGTCTCGCTCTCGCTCGATCAAAGAAAAAAAACCTCGTTTACAAGCTGCGCCGCCCTCATTAGATCCCCAGAACAGACCGGACTTGCGTCCAGGCGGCTGGCGCTCTCGTTTCCAGCAGCGCCCTTCGCCCTCCTCTGGTGCTCCAATCGTTCAACTCCTACTCATTGCAGATCTGCAGTGCGTGCACAATCAGCTGGACATGTAATTTCTAGTTTGTATCATCTAATTTATGTGTTCCTAGTTCCTTTGTATCTGCCGAAGTCAATTAGTTGATGATGCTAAACTGTACTCCCTCCTAAAGAAATATAAGATCACTACTTTATTAATCTAAACGATTTTGGATTGCTTTACAGATGTTGTATTACTTTAGTCAATTTTGTTTCATTGTTAACAGGAAAATAATAGAAATCAAAGATGAGGACCCATATAATTAAATCTTCATTTAAAATAACATCCAACCAGAATACATTCAACAATAGCAGCACCAAGGAATCAACTAGAGAATCAATACAAGTTGGAGCTACTAATGGACAAGAAAATTAACCATGTATCCACCTAGTGCACTTCATTATAATGGTATATTATGTTTTTATTTTCAAAATTTATGCAATTGACTTAGTCTATGACTCATGTCTTGATTTTTAATACTGAATGTTGTCTTTCTACTGTTGCTGATGAAGAAATGATGGGTTCGCATGAAGCAAGTTTTCATTAATAAGGTACCAGCTTTTGTAATGACGTACTATGTTAAATGGGTTATTACATTCTTTTCTTTCATTGAATTTCTGCTCGTGCTAAACGCAAAGTACATATTATGAATCTGACATGCATTGGTATGTATGTTATACTAGTATTAGGGGCTATTTGTAGCCGTTTAATTTTAGCCCTAGGCTTCGAGAAATCCTGGCTCCGCCTCTGGGTGTATGGGCTGACCTCGTGAAAGACCGAACCATGTGACTTGTTGATGCAATCATTCATGGACGAAATTCACTTCATGGACGTGGTTGGACATTAGAAACATAGAAGGCATATACGTACATCTGCAGTATATTAGTTTCCCCTATTAAAAAAATTCAGAGATAGAAAATAAATCTATAACCAAGATTGCAAAGGATTCTTACATCTTGTCACGGAGACCTCCGCAGGCTGCCCTGCCAAGTTGTCTTTTCACTGTTGGTGCTCATCCTAGAAATTACTCTGGCAGGCTATTACCAAGATCATAGATTCAAAATTATTATGTCTAGTCGTGGAGAACTAGGCAGAACTTTTAGAAAACAACATTGCGGAGGCTGACACACAGGCAACCCATGTTGGCCGGATCAAATCAAGTCTGGTCTTTCATTCTTTGTTGAAGGTGACGGCGAGGCATAGCAAGGAGAGACGGGATCTGATTGAAGTAAGCGCATGGAGAAGCCGAGGAGGGTCAACTCGGTGCGCACATCTGGTGAACCCAATAAGGCGGCAGCAGCGCCATCAAAAGAGAGGTACGATTGAAGGTAAGGTACGATGCTCTTGCTCGTGACACAACAGAGGATGGGGGCGATACGAAGATTGGTGGCGGTGGCTGTATCACTTAACGTGAGGATGTGCTGCTAGACCTGGGTGGAGGGGTATAAAATCTTTGTGCTACAGTTGAAGGTGGAACTTCCATGAATGTTCTAGGCACAATGCTTTCTTTCAGCACGACGAGTTCAAAGCTGCTGCCCACCAAATGTCATTTTTTTATTGGTCGCATTCGAATGAGTATGACTTGCATGTCAAACAAGACATGATGTTCCATTTCCGATACTTCCTAATCCCAAGATTGAACCGGCTTTGGTGGACTCTTATGTATGAGCGTAAACAATAGATGATTGTGGCGTGTATTTCATGAACGCGTGTATTGATCCGGTGGCTCTTCGTTGCCTTTTATGGAGCAGAGAAATATCATCAATGGGTCGCTGCCTTACTGGTGTCCACTGCCTCCACATGTGCACTGCAATTCCCATCAGCTGATGTAGGTCCTCCATTCAAAAAAAAGATGCACATGCCTCTAATTGGAGCAAAAGTGAAGGCAGACAGCATGCATGAATTGTTCTTAAATGAAATGAAGAAACATGTGTGATGCAACAAACTCGTTGGAATTAAATGCGATGGAATACTCTCATGGTCCTCGCAAAAAAAGTCATAGTAGTCAAGGTATCATTTGTACTCCATTCAGTTGGATTCAGGGAGATTCGATAATTGGTGGAGTATTAATGGCACATAATTTTGCTGAGGAGGGTAGGTTCGCCAATGGTAGGCTAGGTTGGTTGAGCTCGTTGGTACTAGCTCGTCTGGCTCGTTCACGGTGACAGGTGGGAAGCTCAATATATATGGCTTCCTGAGACCTCCCAAACCAATGCAATATTAGCTGTTAGCAGTAGGACTTCCAAAGTCTGGACCAAATACTCCCAGACTGAGTTCTGGGTATTGTGTATCGAAAGGAATTCCCTTCTCTTCTGATAATACATTTTAAGTTTATTTTCAGCTCGAGATCCAAACGAGCCAAATTCATGTTTGATCTAAAGCCCCACATCTTCCTTGTACATATCATCATATACCTATCTCCTTGGCCTACCATTCTTCTAAAGTGAGTGTAAAAGTAGTTCCCAATTAGCATGTCAGAGCAGATTAGATAGGAGAGAATTGGCCTAACGTGATGCGTATTGTATTGAGCCTCTTGAGCAGTTTACATAGGGGAGTGTCCATAGAGTACAAGGCTTTCAGGGCACGAATTCTCTCCTAGATGTAAGGTAGGTGATGATTACAATCATATTCTACAAAATACAGAGATATGCCTATATACTGTAACATCCCTCGCAGTTGTAACGGTAGTGTCACAAACGACTGGAGCGTTAAAGACAGCCTGCCTCAAGAGGAACTAAAGGTAAAAATCAAAGTACTGACATCCCCCCGCAGTCGTAGCATGGTGTCACGTTGCAGGTGCATTGAGTATAGAGCATGTTGAGGAGTTACTCAAACGAGGTGACAAAACTTTGTGCCATTGTCAAGGTGGCTGAGAGCATGGGGCAGTGTAGCCATGGTCGAGGTAGCCGTGTGAGGGACGCCGGGGTCGGTGTCAATGTTGGTGTGGCCGGTGTCAAGTTAGAGCCGGAGGCTTAAGGAAGCGCCGAGGAGACAGGTACACAGTTGTGCACCGGAAAGAAAATGATGACGCAATCAAGGCAGTCGTGAAGGAGGATGTCAATGTGGAAGACGATGTTAGCGAAGCCGTTGTAGTTGAGGTACCGCACCTTGTTTTCCCAGACTACGGACATGTCGGGGATGAAGGCACACGCCGATGTTACCTGCACAATACATGGATAGATGGGACCTACAAAAAATTTAATGCCATGTCGGAGGGGCTAGCAGAGGAGGCCTGCAGGATGGTTACGGAGCAAAACGACATGGGGTAGATAGTGATGATGTTGCCGATGGTTACTAGAGTAGACTGAGTGGTCGGCAAAGATAACGATGATGCTGATGACAAGCTTGTGCTGGACAAAGATGAAGGATGCTTAGCCGAACCAGAGGTAGTCGGAAGGGACCAAGTCTTTTTCATGTAGAACAACCGTGGTGATGCTCAAAGTATGCGAGGTATAATCCAACAGAGTAGCGAAGACCATGCGCGGACGTTGGTGATCCCATGCCCAAGGAGGCGGCGTCACAAATGCCATGTTACGCGTCAACTAGTGGACATAGCGATGTGTGGCGCTTGTGTTGACGATTCGTCCAAAAGGGGTGACGCAAGGGCAGCATGTGTATCGGTGCAGCAACACTGCGGCCACCCAATGATAGAACTTTGCTTGATCGGTGGAGCTTCACATATACTACCTCCGTTCCAAATTACTCGTCGTGGTTTTAGTTCAAATTACGAAGGGAGTACTTGTCAACAATCTTCATGGGATCCTGCAAAGATGGGCCCGTCAGGTTGATCAGATCGAAGACACGTGTTCCAGCCAATTCAATCATTAGTCCGTACTGAAGTAGAGATGTCCAATGTATTTCAACACTCTCCCTCATCTCTCGGCTATCGATGTATATGCCTCATAATTTTTTGTAATCCTACTATAGCAGGGTCTTGAATTATAGACATCTTGGCTCGGATATCATGACAGAGGATTAGAGAAGAGAGAATTGACATAATGTGGTCTATATTATATTGAGCCTATATACTCTAACAAGATTGTACGGCCCATCTTTTTATGAATTAGCTACCGGTTCTTGGAAAACTACATCGTGACAATTTACTCGTACGTCAGTTGGTTAAGTATTGATATGTGGCCTCCTTTCAATGAAACAAATGACAGTCTGTGTGTTGCAATGGAGGCATACATGTTTATGTATCAAAAAGAGAATTTAGCTATATATTAAATCAGTACTTGGCTCAGTGGTTGGGTATGCGGTTGTGCAGCCCAACCATCCGAGTTCAATTCCTAGAATTGACAGGTGATGCACAGGGGTTTTCCCCCATTTATTGAGGATCAAGTTCGATGCATGATGGAACCACTCATCAGAAAATATCTTGATACTCCTTTAAAAAAAAAATCTGAGGACCATGTTTATCTTGGTACTAATACTAAAATGGTCGTATGCATCCATGGTTGGTGCAGAGGCTGGGGAAGTGAAATTCTTCCCCAATTTTAAGGAACCACCCGCCTGGGCGACCCGGGCAGATCGGCAATCCTAGCTGCCGGCCGCCACAGATCCCGTGCCTCCCTCCGTCGCCGCTGGAGGAAGCCACCGGGCAAAGCCTCGTGGCCGACGGCGGTGGCGGAGGCTCCCTCCCCTCCCACACCTAATTGGGTGATGCGGGGCATCCATGGGCGTGGGGGCACCTGCACAGATATGGATCACTGGCGGCGCGGCGTCTCTCCGGCGGCGGTGCGTGGCGGCGGCATGATGGTGGGCAGTGGCGGCGGTGCTGCAGTGTCGATGGGGAGGATTGGTGGTGCGATTGTTGGCGGCGACGTGCGGGTTGGCTGATCCAGCCCGTACATGTGGCTGGCCGGCGGCTGCGTGGAAGGGACAGTGAGGGGCGCCGGAATGGGTTGGTAAGGTTGACGGAAATAAGGGTCAGAACCTGCAGTTAAAGATGAACGGGTGGGGAAGGTTGACGGAAAGAAAACTACGAGCGATAGAACCGCGTTTATTTTTAAGGTCCGAAAGAATATGTCTCTTCCTTTCCTAACAAATGATGCATATAAAAAAAGAGTTATGATTTTTAAGATCCTAACAAATGGATGTACCAAGGTTCACAACACTACGACTTGTAAGTAATACACGAAAGGAAACTTCATTCCCGATACCTCCAAATCCCTATATTGAACCAGCTTCTGTGGACCTATTGCACGAGCGTACATGATAGTTGCTCGTGGCATGAATATGGAAAAGCAGGTCACGTTGTATAACCTCAACCCTTGAAAATATATATGCACGTAGATGCTCTTCGTTGCCTTTTATATGGAACTTGGTCCAGCTCATTTACATTTGTGTGAGCAGCTGCCCCTAAGGTCACCGCATATTCACGCACTGCTTTTCCCTGTGGTCCTTAGGACATTTTAGCCTTTAGCTAATTGGCACCAAGGTCATGATTGGTACACGGTGACCAGTGTCAGGTTAAGTACGGGTTTAGGCTTCAGGAGACGTCCAGGAGTGACAAACAAGGTGGTACAGAATCTACTGAAACTTGGTTTCAGCTGGACCAACTTTTCGAGCTTGGTTCACTAAGAGCTCGATTTGAGTTCTCCTATTGAGCTAAACTAGCTTGATATCTGAAGCTCGCAAGTCTCGCATGATTAAGGACATGTTTGGTTGTCGTCCTCGACGCTTCGTGCCTGTCCAGGAGCATGTTCAGTGTTTTGTCCAAGTCCACGGGAGTAGAAGCTCCGCTAGCCTGGCGACCTGAAAACTTTGCTTAGCCTGCCCGGTGACCCAGGCGCCTTCATTAGGCTAACCCAGGCGCTAGGAGTATTTTTTTTGAAATAAAACAAAACTTTATTCATTAGAAATAACCAATACATCGTTTGTGAGGATGAGTACAATTTCATTGATAGGCTCCTCGAACCAATCGGAAGTTGACGAAAATCTAGCTAATCTAGCAAGTTCATGTGCTACTCTATTTGCCTCTCTATTACAATGTTTGAATCTAGTCATGATAAAATCACATGCGTAGTGTAAGCAATCATCGAAAATTGCCGCCGCCGCACCCGTTGACTGCCCTCCGTCCTGCATGGTCTCAATCACCTCTAGATTATCTGAGTTGATGATTAGGCGATTGCACCCTGCCCTTTGCACTAGTGTTAATCCAAATTTGAGGGCTAAAGCTTCTGCCATTAGAACATCCGCGCAATGGTCAATCTTTCCATTTCCTACTGCAATAAACCTACCTTTATCGTATCGCAAAACCGCCCCCATCGTACCCTTCAGCATGTCTCCTGGGAGTAGGTCTCCTGGGAGCTGCCTGGCAAGGAATCTTAATTTAATTAGCTTGATTCTCTTGTGGGCCAGGTCTGAAACAAACACTTTTTTACATTAAACCTTTTTCAGGTAAGGTATACAATCAAGCACTTCATGCCTTAGCAGATACTCCCTCCGTCCGGAAATACTTGTCCTCGAAATGGATAAAATGTCTATAACTAAAATAAGTCTAGATACAACCATTTCGAAGACAAGTATTTCTGGACAGAGGGGGTACAAAATTGTAGTTTCCAGGCTGGGTTTAGGCATCAATTTTTCTCTGGCATCAAAGCCAAGTCGTGAACCAAACATGCCCTAGGCTCGAAAAGTCCTCATAGTAGGTAATTGCAAACTTGCAACATATCGATTTTGCAAACTTGCAACTTGCAAGGTATCCATGTTAACTCCTAGCACCTAGCTGATAAGCACGTTATTAATGGAGACACCCGTGGCACCTCATTTTGAGTGAGTAATTATTGCTATTGCCCATGGATTGCTGACGTTAGGCTACCCTAGAACTGCTTTGTCCTTTATCATTGTACTATATCATTTATTATTGTTTAAATCCGCTATTTTTTGGCTACATATGGCATTTTTTAAACACTATTTGAATTAATTGCCGCTATTTCGGTCAGCACTCTCTTTTTTCGTTGGTTTATTTAGAATCATAATTTGAACACCCCCTCCTTGACTAGACAAGTTCATCAACAAAAAGTCATTATAATATGATTAAAAATTAAGATACCGAATGGATCTTGTAGTTTCCAACCAAGCAATTAGCCAAAAAAAAAAAGCGGCCACTGGTCCACCCAAAAAATGGTACTAGTGCCAGAATGCATTTTTCAGCTGGTGAAGTGATAGAATAAATCCCCGCTAAAAAAGTGAAAAAATAATTAATGTATCTACTAGATGAAAACGCACTAGTGATATGATAATTAATAAGTGTTTTTCAGCCGGATAGCAGAGCACGCGTTTAATACGTAGTGTAGAAAGAAAGGCGTGTCAAGGCAACGCATTTATTATGTATTCCCTCTGTTCGGAAATACTTATCGGAGAAATTGGTAAAAATGGATGTATCTAGAACTAAAATACGTTTAGGTACATCCATTTCTCCGACACGTATTTTCAGACGGAGGGAGTACTAGTTTCTTTACTCTTGTAGGTCCATCTAGTCATATCGTGTTCCTGTATTTTATTTCGGACTTGCATAATATAGTAGTTTTGTACGGATCTCCACTTTGTCTGGACAGTCTAGCTAATGGCCTCCCTGACATCGCCCAAAACAACACATATATAGGATGCATATACCTCAACCAGATTCGTTGCATGCAACTTTTTTCGGTGTTGAGAAGTTTGATTGTGTGCGAACACTATTTGGACTGCACGACAAGGTTCTTAAAGCAATTCTGGGCCAGTATCAGTGGGAATGGTTTAATTGACCATTACCAGCGAGCTAGGCCGAGCGATGCTCTTGGGCGCACGTGAGAGACTCTGACGGTATGTGCCTGTTGGTAGTTTGCAGGTATTTCCCTCTAGTTACCTCTGTATCTCCTTCATCCCTTATAAAACGTGTTTCGATTCGAGATAAATAGTACACCAAAAAGATGCACCTCGATGTTCTAATTCCATTGAGGCGATCGGTTCATAGTTTTGTTAATTCTACATATTGAATTTTGTATTCGTATTTGGAGCCTTTTTCGACGGAACAAATTCATGGCACATGGTCGACCGTTTGAATTTCCTTTGACGAGTAGCTTTACCTTGCTGTTTGACACGACTTTCGTCTTGTTAGTTTTCTGTTTTGCAAATCATAGACGAGTAGCTTTACCTCACTGTTTGACACGACTTTCATGCTGTTCGTTTCTGAATCCTTGAAATAGGCTTTTCCGCAACCTTTTTTATAAATAATCCAACTACTGGATCAACCAACTTGAATTTTTAGATTTTGTAACACAACTCAGGCATTACCCGAGAGATAAACCAATAGCACACGAAAAAATTGGGTTTAGATGCGTGTGTGCGGGGTACTGAAGAGAAAAAGGCGTTCTCGTGTACGCATCGGTGGCTGGTTGTCACCGGCGTCTCTCGGGCGATGGAAGGAGAGGCTAGGCAACGATGTGGCGGCCTCCGCAATTTATTTCATTTGCATGTGTGATCGAAGTTTATTCCATTCACTTGTGTTACGAGGCTTTTCTTCATATGACTGGGCTGGACCATGCACAAGTCGGGCATCTTTTGCGGGCTAAGTCACTATGAATCTCGCTTGATTTCAGATTTCATTTAATCATTTAATAGAATATTACAATAATTTGGCTTTTGAAATTTTATCTAAAAACCCATGAAATAGAAGAAGACAAGTTGGTTTGCACACGTTTAATTCTTCTTGGGACTAAATTGTGCTTACAGGCCGGATTGCTGAGAATTCAGGGAATAATTTCACTGCGTGGCTACAATGCTTGTAGCCTCTCACTAGTTGGTCTATGGACCTAGATGTAATTTTTATTATTTCTAGTATTCGTTGTACTGCCATGATTGAAGGTGAATAGGTTGGAAATTTCCCCGCAAAAAAATCAGGTAATAATTCCACTGCATGGCTACCTGCAAGTGATGGCCGTTTTTGGGTCAGGAACCCGTACCACTTTGTTATGACAGAGGATCCCAAGTTGGACGGAGCAAGGTGGCCCTGCCTGCAGTAGCGGACCTGACGGCAAAGGCCCAGTGTGGAAGCTTTGTTCTATGGAGTGTTAAAGTTCATAAAACAAATGAAGCTCTGTGCTTGAAAGATATGTGTTGAGGGGTTGCCTACTATGCATCTGAAACATAATCGTCACATGTTTGCCAGGGTTATGTGTCCGAGATGTGGACTCATTTGTTTTGCGAATAATCCATGATGTGGACTCGACAAGGAAGAGTCTGAGTTATTTGATGTGCTGGTGAAGATTGATGTGAATATGGGAGCTAAAGTATTGATGATTAAATGGTGGATATGTCAGCCAGAAAACAACGAACTACTACAAGATAAGGTAGTGCCGCCATTAAATGCAACAAGTAACTTCTTATGTGGCTACTCCAGCTCACTGTTCATGATCCGACACAACAATACGAGTGATCCTGTTAAGCGCAAGGCTGTTGTTCGTACTATTCATCCACTGAGAGAACTGAAGAAAGAAGTAGTGATAGTATGTCTGTAGGCTAAAGTGAACAAACAAGTTCAAGGTAGTCAAATAGAGTGCATCATCATTACAGCAAAAGTGATAGTATGTCTGTAGGCTGAACGAAGCGGACGGTTCTGTGCTTATTATGACCTATTAAACATAACAATCTACATTACAGCAAAAGTGCATCTTCTCTTCTAATCGCTGAAATATCAAATTCCTTTATACCTTGACAGTGCAGTAGAAATGCAGAAATAATCAGTTGAAAGTACATAATCGACCCAGTGCAAATGTAAATAGAAACTATTAGAAATAAACTCTGCAGAAACTGTTTAAACTTGACTAGTCCCAACAGGCTTCAAGCACGACTGAAGTGTCACCGCAATAAACATATCCAATCTGGAATCATGTTTAAACTGCTTCCAGGATGTTTGTTGGGGGTTTAGAAAGTCCGCAAAAAACTAGAAAATCAGGAGAAAAATATAGAAGTAGATATCAGCCCCTTATTGCAAGATTGTCGCTGAATTGGAAACCAATATTTCAGGAAACTGGAAGTGTAGCTCAATATAGTTCAAAGTCATCATGTTGAAATTGAAGAGCTCATGAAACAACATAATTCTTCCCTAACTAAGTCTAAACTAGTCTAAACTTGTTTGTTAATAATCCTAAGTATTTTGCATCATAAACATAGTGCATCTACGACTATCTCCGGCCAATTTGCCCTCGATGACTGCCTTGCTAGCTTTGGCCTCCTCAGTTTCATCGAAGTCTTCACCCGACTCTCGTCCTCTTCATCATTGTCAGACTATTCAACATGTCCATCCATCAGCCATTCTTGTTCTTCGTCATGTTCCGCTTCTTCACATGACATCACATCCTCACCATGTCTTGTCCATGTCATATAACAGGACATGAAACAAGTAGCCAACAAACGCAAATGCAACTCTCCTGGTTCAAATGTATACATATATAACATCATTCTTACAAATAACACACGGACAACATGCGTTCTTTGCGCCTCGTTTTCTCACATCTTCCTCCGCAAACTCTAATAACTCCATCAAACCATTAACAAAATCATTCGACGACTGTAGTATGAAGTACATCCAACTATGATCCGTCATTCGGCGCCAAGCTGCAACATACATACATAACTAATCGATTACTATTGGATCTAAGAATGTGTAGAATTAAAAAATTAGGCATGAACTTTGCTAAGAAAGGGACATATTGAGTGACACCAACTCGGCGAAACAGAAATTAATCAACATTTTGACAAGATTTTACACTCATTTTATTTTCCCTGAAAAAAATGTAACAAAGCATGTGATCAACTGAATGTGACATCGCCCTCACGTCCACCGCGCCACACGAACAATCAACTATGCATGCATGCTCGATCATACAGTGATACTACTCAAATTATAGCCTATAGATAGAATTCAGAAGAAGAGTTCACAGCTAAATGTGTCTCACTCGTCTCTCCGATGTCGTGTGCGATCGATCAGATGAAATAAAGAAGAGAGATATGTGGTGGCTGGAAGAGTTTAATTAGGTGGGCCTACCTCTAGAAGGATAAAGAGGGTGGTAGGGTGAACATATGCTAATTAATTAGAGAGGAGGTGGGCCCGAGGAGTAACTATGCCTTAGAAAAGTGGGTCTCATAAGGCTAAATAAGTGAGAGAGTGGCTTGGTTTACGGAAGACAGATGATCACTACGGCAAGTTTTGTGTGGAACTCTAAGACATCTCTCAACTATGGACTCTTCGCCTAGCTGGACTCCAAGGACTGACTTCGGATCGGCTGGTGCGCTGGGTGCTCCAGCATCAACTGGCTTGCCTACTATATGACCAGCTACCGGATTGCATTGATCACCAGCTCCGGGGTTGTGTTTTTGCAAGCATGGTGTGGCCCCATGTCGTTATTTCGTGCCCCGTCGATGTCCTCATCATCATCATCATCATCTTCACTTATCCACCGAGTATGGTCATGCATGAAACCATGCATGAGTAGGTGCGCCTTGAATGTACTACCCTCAAAGGGGTCGAGCCTGACTATTCCTTTGCATTTTTGAATCGGACATAAACCATCCTTCAGTCCTTTTTCATACATGTCTTCCACAGCGGATTGCCAGTATCTTTCCACCATCCTTCCATTGACCTTCATGGTCACCTGCGCGCGGAGCAAATATTATAACCATGTATGTATGCATGGATGGATCAAAATCATACAAAAATTTGGCATGACCTTCCCTAAAAATAGGACATATTGAGTTTGCCCGAAATTCGCCGAAACGGAATTGTATCGACATTTAGGCAAAACATAGGCAACAAATATCACTCACATGCCACACACAATTCGATATATTCATATCGAACATAGTTTCGGTCGTAATCACAAACACACATATTTCCATTCTTGCACAACTCTTTTTTTGCTCACCTATTTGTCGAGAGGGATATTGAGCACCTTCTTATAATTAGCTAGTAGCTCTAGATAGTGAGGAACCTACATAAATATATCTCCAACTAGCTAGGGAGAGAGAGAGCTATGAGAGGGAGGAGGGAGGGCATTAATGGAGGGGTGGTGGAGGGGCAAAGAAGAGAAGGGGAGAAGGGGTAATAGAAAGTAAGAGGAAGGAGGGAGGGTATTAATGCAGCGGGTGGTGGAGGGGAAAAGAAGAGAATGGGAGGAGGGGCAAAAGAAAGGAAGAGGAAGGAGGGAGGGCATTAATGCAGGGGGGTAGGAGGGGCACAGAAGAGGGGAAGCATTGAAGAACAAGCAAGTGCAAGAGGGAGGGGGAGAAAGAAAGGGGGCAGGAAGAAGAGGGGGAAAAGGTGGCAGATATTTTGGCTCGCGACCATAGCAGTAGCGCGGGGCACCAAAGCACGCTACTGCTATGTGTGCCAGCCAAAATATCTACTGATAAGTAAAACTAGCTATAGCGCTTCTCCAAAACCCACGCTACTGGTACAATCTTACGCATAGAAGAAGTAGCAGTAGCGCGTCCAGGTGGACAGGCGCTACTACTATTTTCTTAACAGTACCAACGCTGCTACTATTTTTTGGCCGGGGGTTGTGGTGATGCTAACTTACTAGTAGCGTGCCCACAGGAAACCCATGCTACTTCTAAGATGTACCAGTAGCGCGCTTTATAACAGACGCTACTGGTACTTATCAGTAGCGTGGTGTCCTAAACACGCATTACTGGTAAACTTCTATGTATAAGCCTTTTCCTAGTAGTGGCCATCGCAGCTTTGGCATGGGCATTAGGAAGAACTCAATGCGGGGGCCAACACCAAGCCCACAACGACCCTGACAAAGCTTAAAGAGTAAATTGCATTGTTGATACATGAAGTTGTCCAGAAAGTTCACTTTCATACATCAAGTATCAAATTTCTCACTTTCATACATGATGTTGCATTTGTGGAATAAAACAGTACAACACAGCCGCGCGAGGCCGACATGGCACACCGCTCGTGATGTGTACCTCTTCGCCTGTAGTTGGTAGGGTGTTTTTTGAAAAGTTATAGTTGCCACTTTTCATTTTGGTCCTTGTTGGTCATCTAGCGAACAAAACATGCTCTATCGCTGAATTCCCAAATTGATGTGGTACTGTGCATATGTGGAACAGTGTATTCAGAAACATGTGTCAATATTATTTGACATGATTCAGTAGTTGGCATATATTCGGAAATTGAGATGGCAGCTAAGACAAAACATATATTTGACACGACTCATTCAGATACTGCAAGAACAACCATATAGTTGACATGATTCAAATATATTTGATAGCAAGCTAAGGATATGAAACATAATTCAGAAATGAATGACATAGTGTGCATCAGCATGTAATGTTCACTACAGAGTTCAGAACATGATCAGCAAAATACATGTCTACACATGACCAAAATAAATGCTAGCTTTCCAAGCTCTAGTTGACACTACTAAAAAAAAGGCTATTAGTGGCGCACCTGTTTTTGCTATTAATGGCGCACTATAGGTGCGCCACTATTACCACGCCACTAGTAACAAATACTAATGGCGCACCTCTGGTGCGCCACTAGTATTGCAGGTAACAGTGGCGCACCTTGTAGTGCGCCATTACTATTGCTACAGGTGCGCCACTGGTAATATTTTTTTTGAATTTTGAAGGCGGGAAAATAGTGGTGGCGCACCGTCTAACCCCCACCGTGCGCCATTGCTATTTTTGAATTTTGAATTTGGATGTGGATCTAGATCTGGCTCATTTTTTTGCTTGAATTTTTTTCAAATTTTGTTCCCGACCTGGATCTGGTACGTTCTTTGTGCCGGGGGAGCTCCACATGTGGCCGGAAGTAGAGGAGGAGGAAGGAGAGACCGTGAGGAGGAGAGGAGGGAGGAGAGACCGTGAGAAGGAGAGGAGGGAGGAGAGACCGTGAGGAGGA
This sequence comes from Aegilops speltoides, assembly GCA_021437245.1. NCBI lineage: Eukaryota > Viridiplantae > Streptophyta > Magnoliopsida > Poales > Poaceae > Aegilops > Aegilops speltoides. The sequence continues at coordinate 12,410,819 of CM038147.1, read as the reverse complement.
GAGGAAGGTCGCCGGAGAGGAGGAGGTCGCCGGAGAGGGGGAGGAGGACCGTGAGCAGGAGAGGAGGGAGGAGCACCGTGAGGAGGAGAGGAGGGAGGAGCACCGTGAGGAGGAGAGGAGGGAGGAGGAGGTCGCCGGAGGAGGAGCACCGTGAGAAGGAGAGGAGGGAGGAGGAGGAGGTCGCCGGAGGTGGAGGTCACCGGAGGATGAGCACCGTGAGGAGGAGGAGGTCGCCGGAGAGGAGGAGGAGATGAAGTGGAGGAGAGGAGGAGAGGAGGAGAGGAGGAGATGGAGTGGAGGAGAGGAGGAGAGGAGGAGATAGAGTGGAGGAGAGGAGGAGAAGAATGAAGAACGAAGGGGTAAGTGGCTGGCCGGCCCTTTTGTACTTCTGCCCAAATTAGCAGTGGCGCACCTTGCACTGGTGCACCATTGCTATTTTTTTGAATTGTGAAGGCGGGAAAATAGTAGTGGCGCACTATTCACTCATGCGCCGTTGCTAATTTCTTTTTATTTTTTTATTTTTGTCGATTTTTTTGCCTCCAGATCTTAAAAGCATCGTAACTTTTTTCTGTTAGGTTTTTGGAGATTTTAAAAATCTTCAACAGGTGCCCCCTATTGAATTCGGATGTAACTTTTCGAGTAGATGATTTTTCATATAAAAAACTTTTTAATCCGAGTTCGTAGGCAAAAGTTATGCCCATTTTACTAAATACCAGAGAGATTTTGCAAATAAATTCGAAATTCATATTTGTAAATTTTCCCAACAATTATACCACATATCACATGGGAAACTTATTTTCTTCTATTTTTTTGACATTTCCATCATTCTCTTTTAATTTTTTTAAAACTGAAAAGGCGGTCGGAGGGTGCATTTGGTGAAATTTTTGGTCAAAGTTAGCAATGGCGCACCGTGGGTGTGGTGCGCCATTACTAGTTAAAACTAGGCGCACAATCCCAGATGCGCCATTACTAGTTAAAACTAGTAATGGCGCCCAATCCCAGATGTGCCATTACTAGTTTTGAAAGAAAAAAAATTGTTAGTAGTGGCGAATCGATGCGCCATTACTAGTTAAAACTAGTAATGATGCACTATCCTCTAGTGCGCCATTACTAGTTTTGAAAAAAAATAAAAAAATTCTTAGTAGTGGCGCACCGTGGGTGTGGTGCGCCATTAGTGATATGGCCACTAATGACGTACCTATATATGGTGTGCCACTGCTATACATACGTGGTGCGCCATTAATGTCCATATTAGTTGTAGCCGTTTTTTTAGTAGTGTGAGAACTGTTGATTCCTGAGTTGAAACATTGGCTAGGTTGTGCCCTTTCTGTTCCACCAATGCAACACCATGTATGAAACTGTGAAATTTGATACTTGATGTATGAAACTGAACTTTCTAGAGAAATTCATGTATTGACAGTGCAATTTACTCAAGCTTAAATATAGGGATTTGACTGCACCACCCTACTGCTAGAATTACAAAATTGGGATTGATGAGGCTGGACCCTGGTTTAGTACACCCCTTATTTAACCATGACATTCTATGTTGTGATGCGTGCGTGAATTTTCTTACTCTTTCGTTCTCAATTGATTAGCATGTGGAGTTCAAACTATTAGGTAAACAACACACTAGAGCAACAATATCTGAGAAACAGAGATATTTTGTCCAACTATCTATCTATCTATCTATCTATAAATCAATTCTATTATTTACTAAAAGAAAATTTAGGTTTTCTAGGATATAACTAGTGAATATAGAAAAAAAAGGATATGGACAGCAATTAGCATCCAGGAAGTGTTGCCGCATTTTATAAATACGTATAGGCTAGAACATCCCACGTTAATTAGAAAATAGAGCCATTGTTCTGCTGAATCGATTAAAACTATAAATCTATGATAATTCAATCTACGTAACATATATAACCAAATGGGACACATCATCTAAATTGTTTTGATAGTTGGACTTCATAAATCCGATCTACTGGCAATTTTTGTACGGCGTGACATGACACCATGGTCGAGTCATTATTCGAATCGTTTTCCCACAACCAGCCACATCGCATATTGCGAGGCGGTTTCCTCTGCACGTCTCGCCGAAGCAGAGATAGTGTCCCCTTATTACGGGATTCTCATCAATTCCAAGGCATAGTTACTCCTCGGGCCCACCTCCACTCTAATTAATTAGCATATGTCGACCCTACCACCCTCTTTATCTCTCTAGAGGTAGGCCCACCTAATTAAAATCTTCCAGCCACCACATATCTCTCTTCTTTATTTCATCTGATCGATCGCACACGACATCGAAGAGAGGAGTGAGGCACATTTAGCTGTGAATTCTTCTTCAGAATTCTATCCATAGGCTCTAATTTGAGTAGTATCATTTTATGATCGATCATGCATGCATAGTTGATTGTTTGGATGGCGCGGTGGACGTGAGGGCGATGCAACATTCGGTTGATCGAATGCTTTGTTGCATTTTTTCCAGCGAAAATAAAATGAGTGTCAAATCTCATCGAAATGTTGATTAATTTCTGTTTCGTCGAGTTGGTGTCACTCAATATGTCCCTTTCTTAGCAAAGTTCATGCCTAATTTTTTTGTTCTTCATATTCTTAGATCCAATAGTAATCGATTAGTTATGCATGTATGTTGCAGCTTGGCGCTGAATGACAGATCGTACTTGGATGTACTTCATACCACGGTCGTCGAATGATTTTCTTAATGGTTTGATGGAGTTATTAGAGTTTGCGGACGAAGATGTGAGAAAACGGGGTGCAAAGAACATATGTTGTCCGTGTGTTATTTATAAGAATGATGTGTTTTATGCATTTGAACAAGGAGAGTTGCATAAGCATTTCTTGGCTACTTGTTTCATTTCCTGTTATATGACATGGACAAGTCATGGTGAGGATGGGATGTCATGCGAAGAAGCGGAACATGTCGAAGAACAAGAATGGCTGATGGATGGACATGCTGAATAGTCCGACAGTGATGAAGAGGACGAGTCGGGTGAAGAGTTCGATAAAACTGAGGAGGCCAAAGCTAACAAGGCAGTCATCGAGGGCAAATTGGCCGGAATGGTGCACAATGAAAACATGCAAGAGCTGATCATGAAAGAGACTAGCACCGAGACTACTGCTCGTACAAAGGCTACCAAATTTGCGACTCTCGTGACTGACTCAACAACTCCATTGTACGATAGATGCGAGATAGAACACACCTGATGAAATGCCATGGAGGGCATTAGACAATGCCAGATGGCTTTGGGTGCAGCAACGCCAGCCGAGGGCCTCGGCTAGTTCCTTTATTTTGCCGCTTGTTTTGGGTTTCTGTCTAGATCCCTTCAAATACGCGCACATATATACAGTTTGTCTTCACTTCTTTCTATCTATATGAATAGCGTGAGCTGCTGCCGTCCCCCCCCCCGCCCCCAAAAAAAATATATAAGTCTTCATTTTGTTCCTCTCAAAAGATATATCACTTGGACATGAAGCTTCCCAGGTCAACAATACTTTATACTATTACAATGTGCGAAAAAACTATAGGATTTTTGGTGCACCATAAGTACTTTGAATAATACAGTTTAATCAAAAAATAATCTCATTTTATATACCTATGCTAGATGTAAAAAAATCCAATCTATTTATTCGCACGTTATAGCTGTAATGTCTTTTTTTTACATAAGAAGGGTCAAGTCCGTGTGTTATTCTATTCTCGAAAAAAGGAGAAAAATCCACGCATGGATCTCAGCGTAGAAATGAATTGCTACATAAACGAGTATACTACCAAGCGGTCTGCTTGGTAAGCTACCAACAAAGATTACAATCAAAGATAAACGAGTATACTAAACCAGAATTTAGCTACACCATCCCCAATTTTGAAGTTCTACCAGTCGGGTTAGCTACACCATTCCTGTACCAAAGTCTTGCCATTGGTTGTTGGCTCTGTCCCCAACTCGTCGAGTTCTTTCCGGCGAGCACGACGAAGCTGCCACAGCCGATGCATTTGGCCGAGAACAATCTAGTGTGAAGATGGCTTTGGTTGCTTCACCCTGCAAAGCTCATATTAGAAGCTAGCTACCTAGCTAGCTAACGAAAGCTCGGCCAGATCAATTGATCTCCCCGGCTGGAAATGCACACAAAACACGTACGCTCACAAGACACAGGATACGATCTAGTATTGCAACATGCACACGCTCGTAACGTGGCTAGTGTTTTATTTATTCGGATTGAAAGGGGTTAGCTGAGTATATCTGGCAGCTAATTAAACGAGCCAGCACTAATAATACTCAGTGTTTCTTTCAAACGAAGTACTCTGGAAAAGGCCACCACATCATACGTGGTTCGTCCCAACATTGCCGTCCATGGTCCTTTGGACGTACGCTCAAGGCGGGGTAGTTCATTGCACGAGTTGCAGTAGCAGCCGTTGGCCGGCCATTACAGAGCTTGGTCGGAGTTGCTACGGCATGCTTAAATCTTTCTGCAATAGCACAGTCAAGAACTTTCACTGGAGTTTTAGGTACAACGATATCTTTTAGCACGACGACATCAATGACGTTGCCCACCGAATGACAGTGATCAAGCGCTGCACTTCGAACGAGTGTGACTTGTAAGTCACATAAGACATGTCGTCTTATTACCGATACCTCCTAACCCTAAATTGAACCGTCTTTGGTGGTCTTTGAGGTATGAGCGTAGACGATATATGATTGTGACACAAAAATGTATTCAGAAATTTGATAATTTTGCAAAACCTCATTCTATGGACGTGTATATTGTTACGAAGGGTCTTCGTTGCTTTTTGTGGAACATGGAGATGTCTTGGATGGGTCACAGCCTCCGCATGTGCCCTAAGGTTTCCGGCAGCTCATGTGGGCGCTGCATTTTCTAAAAAGCAGACGTAGGCCCTCACCCAAATGGGAGGAAAGTGCAGGGAGCCGCCCTGCATGTATGGTCCTTAAATCAATGATGTAACTCCCCAAACCCCCATGGTGGTGTAGCACGTCAGTCATGGTCAAGGTTCTTGATTTGTTGATTCCGTTTGTAATCCATTCGGGGGGAATACAGGAGATACGACAACTGGTGGACTCTTAATAGCACATAATTTAGGGGAGGAGGTTAGGTTGGGCAAGTGATGAGCTCGTTGGTACTAGCTGCCTTGGCTCCTCCAGGGTGACAACTGACAAACTTAATATTGTTTCCGGGAACGTGCAAGACCAACGCACTCAACAACCTGTTATTGCTTGGTTCACTGTAATTTCAGCTCTAGATCCAAACGAGGAAAACTCAAGCTTGATCTTAAATCTCGCAAAATTCGGCAAAGCTGAACACATAGCGTAGTAGGTGGTCAACCTCACTTCCCTCACAACTATCATATTCCTAGGTCGTGGGCCTACTATTCTTCTAATATCAGACTAAAACTCCTAGCCCGATTAGCAAGATACGGTCATCTTTGGTACGCATTGGAATGACTAGCAGGGTTCTTAGAGGGAATAACTAGTTGGCGGGTAACCTGTTATTGCTACTTTTTTGTTATCTATCTAATGCTTGACTGGTGAGTTGGTGAATCCTTGACTTTTTGTAAGATATTGTATAACCTGAATCAAAATGGTGCTGCTGTTTTACTAAAAGTTATTATCGCTATGCGAAGGGCACATGCTCTACCGACTAAATCTAAAGTAAGGCTTTTCTGTACATTCTCTTGCCTGTTTTTAGCTCCAGTCGTCAATCTTGAAATTTCTTCACTGAATGAGTTGGGTCCATTCCGACGAAGAACTTGAATCATACGCCTGCACAACTCTTCTATTTCATGGGGAAAGTATTGCATGAACGCGCAACCTGCATGAACGCGCAATTGACAATCAGTGTCATACTTCTGATTGTATTGAAAATGAACATTGTAATAGTAAAGTATTGCTCACCACCTGCCATGAGGAAACATGGTTCTACAAACGACTTTTAATTCTTGCTCTTGTGCATCATCAAACTCTTTCTTAACAATGCAGCACAATGTAGAAAACTCATTGAATAAATCCACAAAGAAAGATATCCCAGACATTCCCTTTCTGAAAAAGACAACAAAGATTCATCTATGGAACTAAGGTTAGAAAATCAATTTCCACAGCTGAAATAGCAAGTTAGTTTCAGAGAAACAACACAGTTTAATATTAATAATATATCATGTAATTACTCATCCGTGTTTTCCGTAACAAATACAATATCCTGCTAGAACAACTACCCTGGAAATTGCAGTTGAATCGGAAAAAGCCTTGTACGTGCTAAATATCACCATGCATTCAGAACATGATACCAACCAAATTGTATGGCCATGGAGAGTTCAAGCAGTAATGAATTATCATTGGGTGAAAAAAGTTCTAAAAAATGTGCATAAACTGAATTATCATTGGGTGAAACTCATGTAATTATCATTGAATTATCACCAATTCACCAACACACACACACACACACACACACACACACACACACACACACACACACACACACACACACACACACACACACATGATGCACACCTATTTAACTCACCTAGCATTTTGACAAGTTCACCGAAGAGATCATTGAGCAGGTCACGCTTATGCTTCTGCCTCTTGGCTTTGTGGATTTTCCTCGGTGCTTTCTTCTTGCACTTGCCAACAGTGACATGCCTGCGAATTGAAAGCTACTACATCAGCAACAATGGAACACAGAGACAGCTCTCTTGCACTTGTCAGTAGGTACGGTACACATTATGTTCATGCTAACAACATCTGCTATTGAGATGTTTAAATCACACTTCATGTTTCTATTTTCTAAATTAAAATAGACGTTGGTATAGCAGAAAAGAAACACACAAATAGGTAGCCAAATTACCTCACAAAGCTATTAGCAAGGTAGTAGCAAAATCCTGAGCTCCATCCAAATTTTGCTTCGTTTCCACTACGGCAAGCACTCCGTGTCGCTGAAATTGCTGATGAATATGACAGTGAAAAAACAGGGGAATTGACCCAAGGAAGTATCCAGATTGTGTGCTATTCATTGGGAGGCGGCTGACTGACTAACTGTTGATGGAGTGGAAGAGGACCGGCAGCTTTCGAGCGGTGGCGCGGCCTGCTGTTGAGAAAGCATGTTGATGGAGTGGAAGAGGACCGGCAGCTTTCGAGCGGTGGCGCGGCCTGCTGTTGAGAAAGCATGTTGATGGAGTGGAAGAGGACGGCGGTGCGGCCCTGCCATACACCCCTCTTCTCTCTCTCCCTCTCATCTTCTCATCCCTCGCTCCTCCCCAGACGCCCCCACTCTCTCCTCCTCCTCCTCCCCCATCTCATCCACCCCTCCTCGTCCCGGATCCTGCCGGATCCGAGGCTTGTGGGCGCGGAGGCGAGCTTCTCTGGTGGCGGCGGCGGCAGCAGGAGAGGAGGCGGGGGTCGCGGGGGAGACGCCGGGCTAGGTCACAGGCATCGGCGGCAGCGGCAGGAGAGGAGGCGGGCGTCGCGGGGAAGACGGCGGTAGCCAACGCGTTTTTTTGTCGGTACCTGTTGACGTGGATAGCAGGAGGAGGCGCCCATGCCGCGACTGTTAATGGGTTTAATTGGAATGACTAGCAGGGTTCTTAGAGGGAATAACTAGTTGGCGGGTAACCCCCCAGCCCCCCACCCTCATTGTATATCAGTGGGAGCTAATCAACTAATTTATTCATAGGCTGCAACCTATTCCACTCTGAAACATGTACTCATATTTCTATTGCAGCATATAGGTGCCTCTTCAGTGTGTAGCTGCACATTTGGAGCCACATGAACAGCAAAAAAGAAACAACGAAGCAACAAGCCAATCAATGGAATATGCAGGTACGACCCAGTGATTGTTGGAATACAAGTCTTTTTACGGATTCCACAATGGATTACATACAAAGTAAAATGAGTGAATCTACACTGTAAAATATGTCTATATACATCGGTATGTAGTTAATCTCTAAAAAGACTTATATTTAAAAACGGAATGAGTAAGTCCTCGGAAAAAAAGTTCATGTTTTTTCCACTATGAATTTAAATATAAACCAACAGGTACCCTTTTTTACGTTTACTACAATTAATAATTTTGTTTTCACTAACTGTTTTAAATATAATTCACATGTGAATAAGTGAATATCTTTAGAAATTATAGTAACGTTTTTAAATAAGTTATTTTAGTTGTGTGTATAATATTTATAACAAAGAAATATTTTAATTTACTCTTGTTACTGTGATTACAATTTACAAATAAAAAAGCTAACATATGGAAATGGGCTGCACAGACTGCAGCCCATGTAAAACCCACGAACGTGTTCCTACAAACGTTATAAATGGTTGTTACTATTTCTGGACATTGAAATACGGTTTGCGCTATGGCTAGCTCACTAATTAAGAACTTTCCTGAGCTTCATCAGAAGATTTTGAATCGTACAGACGCGTGGTTGTGGCGACTGGCGGGGCGACTGATGCTCCACACCATGTCCTCCTCCGCCGTGCCTGCTGCCGCTCGGGTGGCCGGCGGTCACCGCGGGTCTGAGCTAGGTCCGGTGCGGGCGGTCTCGCCGGCGACCCCTCGTGGCCCTACCTGGGTTCCCCACCCCGCTCCATTCCGATGGGCGGACGTGGCGGACGAGGAGTCGGATGAGGACGGGCGGGTCGAGCTGTCGGTCTCCCGGACTCCGCCGGAGTTTGGAGTTTTCCTGGCGCCGGCGACCTCGGCGCGTCCTCGCGGTGGGCTGCGGGTGCGGCCAGAGGCGGTGGGGCGAGCTTTTCGAAGGCCGTCATGGGCAGAGCAGCTGGCGGCTGTCGTGGCTACTGGGGTGGGCCTGGCTCCGTCCCCGGCCAATGCTGCGTCGGCCTTGCCGGAGGGTGAGCAAACAGCCGACTCTGGCAGGAGCTCTTCCCCTGCGGTCGCGGGGCCACGCTCGCGCCCGCCGCAGCAAATGGTTGGCCTGGCCTGCGAGGGAGGGCACACTCCCTCCCCTTGATCTGGGCCAACTAGGGCTGCGCACTTGGGTGGCCCTGGCCTCCCTTCGTTGCGCCAGCCCAGGATGGCCTGGGGCTTCCGTGGTTACAGACGTGTGCCAGTGCTGTCCCCTGTGGCCCAGTTGGCGCTGGATGCGGCCAATCGAGCATGGGCTTTGGCGCCCGCGGATCCGGCGCGGTGGATCTGGATCTGCTGGGGCGCACCCGATACGAGGTTGGGTGACCCAACGACGGGCTGAGGTCGCCCGGTTCGGCCTCAACGCCCGTTCTATCTCCCGGTCGATCCCTCCCGGCTGAAAACTAGTATATCATCAAAGAAACACAACACACACTTCCTTAGAAGAGGATAAAGATCATAGTTCATTGTCCCTTGGAATGTTGCTGGGGCCCTAGTTAAACCCATGGCAACCACAAGAAATTTAAAGTGGCCATGGTGTGTTTGAAATGAAGTTTTATACTCTTCTCCTGGAGCTAGTCTGATCTGGTGAAAGCCAGCTTTAATGTCCAACTTAGTAAACCAACATGCTCCAGCTAGTTCATCCAACAATTCATCTATAATGGGCACTTGATAATTGCTCTTCAGAGTAATTGCATTCAGATGTCTGAAATCTACAACTAGTCTCCACTCTCCCTCCTCTTTTTTCTTGACCATAAGAACAGGAGAGGAAAATGGACTTTTGTTGGGCCTGATCATTCCTAATGACAAGAGTTCTTTAATTTGTTTTTCTAACTCATCTTTAAGCTGGGGTGCAATTCTATATGGCCTGATAGAAACTGGTCTTGCACCTGGGATCAGTGGAATATGGTGGTCTTGCATTCTTCTAGGAGGAAGGCCAGTGGGGGCCTCAAACACTGTGTGAAACTTGTCCAAGAGAACCTGCATTTCTGGGCATATAGTTTGGTCAGCAGCACGGTGAATTATGGACAATGACACCACTGTCAGAGCAAATTCTGAAGGAAGAAGACCCCGCAAAGTTATTGTTCGCCCTTGAGATCTGAATGATAACCACTTCCGAACCCAGTCGACTTGCATAGGACTGTGCCGGGATAACCAATCTAGACCCAGGATTCCATCATATGTGGATAGAGGAAGCAATCTGAAATCAGAGAAAAACTGGTTGTCACAGCAGCTCCACTGACACTGTTTCAACATCTGAGAGCACTGCAAAGAAGCACCACCAGCCACAGTAACTGAAATGACAGATGTATCTTGCACATTCAGAAGAAGAGGAGCAAAAGCACTGTCGATGAAGGAGTGGGTGCTACCAGAGTCCACTAGGAAAATCAGTGAATGGTTTTGCAGCTGTACTTCCAACAGAAGTGAAGGAGCATTGGGATCCTTGCCAATTGCTGCTGCTGACAAATGCATGCTATGAATTGAAACTGAATCACTGTCAGACAAGTCAGACTGAACATTATCCATGGCCTGTACATGATCAATGAGCTCTTGGACAAAATGTAACTGAACCGTGGATTGGCACACATGATCTCTGGACCATCGTTCCCCACCGACAAAACATAGCCCTTTAGATTTGCGGTAGGCACGAAGAGCAAACAACTTATCGTCAGAGGGGGAAGTTTCCAGTGTTTCAGACCGTCGCTTATCTTCAGTCTGACGAGGTTTGGGAGGAGGAGGGAGTGGGTGCGGTCCAGACTTCACATCATGGAAATTGTTGAGTGGTGTAACCCCTTCCCCTAGCTCCTCATGCAACAACGCCAAATCCTAAGCAGTGTCGAGATCCTTTGGTTTCCGGGGAGCGACAGCAACACGAACGCCCGGTTTGAGACCGTCCAGGAACCGCGTCGTGTAATGCAGATGATTAGGAACCTCCTCGTACGTTGATAACTGGTCAGACAAGTGAGCAAACCTATCAACATAATCAGCAACAGTACTAGTTTGTGCAATACGAAATAACTGTCGAAGCAGAGTCTGGTGCTGATTCCTGCCGAAGCGACTCTGTAAATTGCAGCAAAATTCAGACCAGTTGGCATGAGGGGATCTCCGTTGCGCGGACTCTAACCAACGATCTGCTTCTCCCTCGAACTGCGATGTTGCTAGCGAAACCCATCTATGCTGAGGAGTACACCAGAGTCTAAACAGATCCTCACAGCAAGACTGCCACAGCCGTGGATTCGTGCCGTCAAACCGAGGAAGATCAGCCCGAACGCCAAATGAAAATGCATCAGCAGAATCCGGGGGAGTCAAATCACAGGCACTAGAGAAACGAGCATGGAAATTTGAATCACATGCACCTCTGACCGGTGGAGGGACATAAGTATTATGCGCCTTTCCCCGGTGTTCCTGGTCGATGACAAGGGAGTCAGAAGCAGTACCGTGAGCACTCCCAGCCAATCGGGACGACGAGGTCTCGGCGCGCCCTGGTTGTTCCTTCGGCCAGTTGCCGCGGAGTTGCTCGAGCTCGAGGTTGATCTCGTCGCGCACGCCGTCGACCCGCGCCGACAGCAGCCCATCGAGCATGGTCGGATTCGCTTGAATCAGCTTGTCGACGGCGAGGAGGAGATTCTCGCCGTGCTCCTTGAAGCGCTGGTCCAAATCAGCGGTGAAGTCCGCCCGCGGGAGCGCGTAGACGCTGCGCCCGTCCTCGGACAACTTATCCATTGCCTCCGCTCGTCGCCGATCATGCCACCGTGTCCCGTGGTGGTGCCGCGGCAGCTGCAGGACTGCCGAATCTGATACCAACTGTAAGCAGCGCACTGGATCGGGGAACTAGGGATTCGAATTTCAAAATTGGAGAAAGTTTCGGTAGCAATCCTCCCATCCACCCACACAGGTATCTGATTATACCGACCGAAGCTGTCATCCACTTTCGAGCCAATTCAAACAGAGAGAACGAGTGAGCTATTTATCTATCGACCGTTAACACAGTTAACGGGCCATCGTATAATCCTGCAGCCACTTTGGTGGGTTCGCCTTGCGCATGGGCCGCTGGGCCGGGCCTTGCGTCGCTTGTCGAAACTGCTACATGGCCTCGATCGCGTGCCGCTAGTTCCTTCTGTTCTTCAGTAGCGGGGACGCTGACAATCAAGGACCACATGCCAATCTAGCCCGGCTTCGACACCCCAACGTACACTGCATGGCGCACCTACTTCAGCCTCCTCTTCACCTCGTACCGCCTCCGTGACTACATCGACGAGTCCGTTCGATGCTAGTGCCGTGAAACACAATGCGGAGTGGTCAACCATCGACACCACCATCGTCAAGTGGCTCTACCTCACCATCACGGAACACCACTTCCACACCCATGGCATCTGGACTCACCTCTGCGAACTCTTCCACGACAATCAACTCCAGCGCCGAGTTCTCCTACAAGGCGAGCTTTTGACCGTCCATAAAAATTATCTCTCCATTCATCAATGTTGCATGCGCATCAAGGTGCTCGCCGACGAATCGCGTGAAGTCGTCATGAGATGATCGACTACAAAAGGCTCCTCACGAATCTCATCCACCGCCTCCACCCAGACCTTAGCCAGTCGATGTCCGACCTGTCGCTCATGACGCCATCCTTCGCCAACGCCGGCACGATCACCGGCCCGGCCATTGCGGGACTGGCTGATCGCACCCCTGCCCCGGCACCCACCGGTTAGCAGGCCTCGCCTTCGTCGGATCGTCGCGGCGAGCGCAAGCGCGGGCGTGACGAGCGCTCTGGCAACACCAACCGTGCCTCGCGCTTGTCTGCCACGACCATGGATGTCTGGCTTCAACCCGTGCACGGGTGTCATCCACACCTACATCGTTCCAGTGTTGTGTGCGCCCACGGCTGGCGTCTTCGGCCCACGCCATGCCACGCAACAGACGCTCCTAGCTTCGCTGTCCTACATCGTGGCCCCCACCGAGTATCCCTACGATCACTCCACCAGCATCCTCCTACGGCGCTTCACTGATGCCCTGCGGTGCCCCATTCACCGGCGCTGCACCATGGGATCCAGCCTTCATCACTGCACTCTGTTAGGAAATAAACCACGAGTGTGTCATGGCGTGTGAGCCAGGGTCGTGTGCGTGCGTGTGTGCCTGGATGGCGCGTGAGTCTGTGCTCATGTCCGTGTCCAACTAGTGGCCAGGTCGTGCGGCGACGGTGGTTAGTTGCAGGAAGCGCAGCAGATGTATGGTATTGGCCAGGTATAGCGGAGGAGCAGGTAGGTCACCGACTGAGAGGACCGGATCACCATGATGGCTATGCCTGGGTGCTCTGTTCCCGTGGCTGCATGGCCCGATGTGCTGTTGGTACATTTTTTTTTAGGAAGGCCATCATAGTTAGCTTTATTAATTGGAGAATAAAGATACATTGTCTTGGAGCGTAGCAAAAAAAAAAAATCTGGTGGCTCGTCCACCCAAGAACTAGAGGTCTTATTACAGTGAAAAAATTAGCTAATACATGTGCCGCTTGATTAACTCATCGATAACAATGCTTAAACTTGACCTTTCCAATTAAGACACTAATATCAACCCACTCTGCGAATAAAGCTGCAGCTGGATCCCACCATCTGTTTGCCCATGTGTTGTTGGTGCATTCATGGTCACGTCATGTAGATGTGGAGATTTTCCAGGTTGTTAGTGGGCGTGCGTAGGTGCTGTTTGTGGCCCGTATGGTGACCGTACTATATATATACTGCTGTAATTTGGTATGGGCTTTAGGTCCATACAGCAATTTTTGAAAATCTCTAAAGGCCATGTGGGTTTAGTGGCACTAGGTTGAGGTGGAAAGTTTAGTCCCACCCCGCTAGTGGAGAAGGACTTAGACCTCTTTATAAGGGATTCTCTTCTACATGCTATTGTAGCTTGGGAATAGAAGAGGCCCTCACGCACTCCTCCTTTGCCGCCCGCCGCGCCGCGGGTTGCGGGAACGAGCCAACCCGAGCTCACACCTATGCGCTTATTTTTACCAGTCACTAACAAAGAGTTTCTGACAGCTGGGCCATGATCGGAGCCCACGTCTCTCCACGCGGCTGCGCCCATATAAGTGTGCGGTGTCTCCTAAACCTAGCCGCCACGAACAAATCACATCTGCTCCCACGAGAACCGCCCATGTCGTTCCTTTGCTGCTGCTGCCGTCGGTGACTCCATCCCGTCCGCCGTGTACACGGTTGACGGGTGAGCAGGTCTCGGAAACCCTATCTCTCCGGTTCCTGTACGGAAGAGAGGCGAATAGGTTTTTGGGAAGCGACTACGCGACTGCTCGACTCTGATCCACTACGTCCTCTATGTCCGGGTCGTCTTCGTCATCACCATGTCACCGCCGCCGAAGGTGCCACCGCCGAGAAGACTGAGGCCGACAAAAAGGCCGCCGAGGACGCCGCTGATGTCGCCACCGCCGCGGCGGCTTCTGCATGGCCTACTGGTGGGTATAACACGTTTACCCATCTCATGATCATTTCCGTATTAGCAGTACTAGCATTATGTGTAGATTTGTCTACTGTTTGCATAGTACGTGCTACTTTAAATCAGTATCAGTATGTCGTTAATTCTGTCAATGCCATGCTAGTCATCTACTTATGGATTAAATTAGTCGAAAATTGCCTATTTACTCAAAATGTACATGAGTGTGATGTTTGTAATCAGCTGAGTTGGTTTTATGTTCCCAGCCTAAAGAAAATTGAGGCCGTTCGTGTGGCCGAGGCGTAGTTCGTCAGCATGGCGCCGCTCGTGCGGCATGACGTTTGTCGTCTGAAAGAAGTCCAGTGTGCTGCTCTCTTTCTTCCACCTCCGTCCAAGCAAGTGCAAGAGCTAGTGTTCGTCCGGGGTTTGTCTCAACACACTCCACGCCATGCCCTCTCCGAGCGAGTACAATGGTGGAGGCAACTGGTATATGGATACGGGCGCGAGCTCGCACATGGTGGCAAACCTGGTATTCTTTCCAATTTCTCCCCACATCTCTCTCTCTCCCGCACTGTCATTGGCACTGGCACCACTCTCCCCATTACGGATCATGGCTCATCCTCTATTCCTCTCTCATCTTCTACCTTACCTCGTACTTGTTTCTCCCTCTTTGATCAAAATTCTGTGGTCCATTCATTCATTAACACGCGAGTACACTGTTATTGTTGAGTTTTACATGTTTGGTCTTTCCATTATGGATGCCCACTCTCGGAGAGTTCTGCACGGATGCGATTCGCTCGGCGACCTCTACCCACTCCACCGGACCACCAGCAGTGCTCCCGTGACCCTGACGCGCTCTGCCGTTCTACACAAACATTGTAGATTGTTGCAAAAGTTGGAGACGTGTCTGTTGGCTGGCAAAGATGGTAGATGGGCGGGGATGCACAACTTGGGAGGAGTTTCTTTTCCCCTCCACGAGAGGACGTGCAGACTATGCAAAAAGGAGGCGTTTAGAATCATACTGGTGCTGTTGAATCTGGAACTTTCGCTGCTTTTCCCGACACTAGGATATGTTTTTGCACTACTCTCTTTAAAGTGTTGCCAACTACGCACCCTGGTTTGAGGGTTGAGTTTCAAGGGAGTATGACCTATAGGCCAAACAACAGATGCAATTTTATTTCTGATACCTCTGAACCCTAGATTGGACTAGCTTTGCTGGACTGTATGCACCATCGCCAACTATTGAAGATGGGACATTTACATTTATGCCCCTAAATTGTGTACACTCTCAGATTTGCCCCTAACTTTGTGTGACTTCATCCGGTTGGCATGTATGAACAAAAAGGTTCTTTGTTGCGTTTTATGAGCTCCCTTCAGGAGGGTATGTCTTCTATGGAGTACAGGCCGATCTGCTTCTGCTGGCTCTGCATGTCCATTGCTTTTATGGCAGCTGGTGTAGGCCTTCACAATTCACTCGAATTTACTTTCTTTAATCTGATAAAAGACAATATAGGCAACCAACCTAAATGTGTATGGATATTAAATACAGTGATTCAAAAACTCACTCGGTAGGACAGAGCAATTCTATAATGAATACACTTAATTGAACAATGCTTGATATGGGAATAAAATACCAAGTTATTAAGGGCATGTCACTGAACATGAAAATGTATATGTATACATGGCTG
Source organism: Aegilops speltoides (assembly GCA_021437245.1). Lineage (NCBI taxonomy): Eukaryota > Viridiplantae > Streptophyta > Magnoliopsida > Poales > Poaceae > Aegilops > Aegilops speltoides. The sequence goes on along the minus strand of CM038147.1, from coordinate 12,394,809 downwards.
AACCTTTGGGAGATGGTATTTTCCAAATTAAGAACAAAAAATGGGTACAATTCTTTACGAAAATTATGTTCTGAAGTAGATGTAGGGAAAATAGCACTCTTTGAGGCCAAAAGGTTGGCATCTTTCGAATCATCTAGCTAGTGCAACTATAATAGGATCTCAATTACTTTTAGTTGTAGCCTTGTAGGCCTAGTGCAAGTAAGATAAATAAAGGTTTTAAAAATACAATTAAGTGGAAATTAAGAAGTTCATATTGTTGACAAAATTATGAATAAACACGGGCCACAGCAAATCTACAACCTCAGGGGATGCAAGAAATTACCGTATGTAAGAATTAAACAATAAGAGTTTTCACAGAAAAATTAGAACCCCCTCTCATAATGACCTTTGAATTTACTATCACTTGCTAATAAGCTCACTTGGTGACCAATGATTTTTATACCCCTTGCTAGCTTATTGTTTAAAATTCACTATCATGTACTAGTTTATTTTTCTATCTCGCATGAAATGCATAACTTCGATAATTACCTCTCCAAAAAGGATTTCACCACTCTTTATAGATAAAGGAATCAACTTGTACATATAGCAAGTTCAAGTTCAAGTTCAAGTGCAACCTCACCAAGATCCATCTATGAGTTCATCTAAGCAACGAGTCAAGGGAGTGAGTTTCCATCTACATACCACTTGTAGATCGCGTGCGGAAGCGTTCAAGGGAAGGGTGATGATGGAGTCGTACTCGACGTGATTCAGATCACCGATGTAAGTGCTGAACGGACAGCACCTCCGCGTTCAACACACGTATGGGACGGACGACGTCTCCTCCGTCTTGATCCAGCAAGGAGGAAGGAGAGGTTGAGGAAGATTGCTCCAACAGCAGCACGACGGCGTGGTGGTGTTGGTGCAGCAGTACTCCGACAGGGCTTCGCCAAGCACGTAACGGAAGAGGAGAGGTGTTGGGGAGGGGAGGGGCTGCGCCTTTGGTTGTGTCCAGCAGCCCTCCCCTCACCCCTCTATTTATAGGGAAGGGCAGGGGCCGACCCTCTAGATGGGATCTAGAGGGGGCGGCGGCCAGGAGGGGGACTTGCCCCCCAAGCAGGGGGCGCCTCTAGGGTTCCCCAACCCTAGGTGCATGGGCCCAAGGTGGGGGCGCACCCAGCCCTCCAGGCTGGTTCCCTGCCCCATGGCCCATGTGGCCCTCCGAGAGGGGTGGCCTCCGGTGGACCCTCGAACCTCTCCGTGGCCCCTGTACAATACCGATATGCCCCGAAACTTTCCGTGTCCGCATGACAACTTTCACATATATAAATCTTCACCTCCGGACCATTCCGGAACTCCTCGTGACGTCCGGGATCTCATCCGGGACTCCGAACAACATTCGGTAATCACATACAAGTCTTCCTAATAACCCTAGCATTACCGAACCTTAAGTGTGTAGACCCTGCGGGTTTGGGAGACATGTAGACATGACCGAGACGACTCTCGGGCAATAACCAACAGCGGGATCTGGATACCCATGTTGGCTCCCGCATGCTCCTCGATGATTTCATCGGATGAACCACGATGTCGAGGATTAAACAACCCCGTATACAATTCCCTTTGTCAATCGGTACGTTACTTGCCCGAGACTCGATCGTCGGTATCCCAATACCTTGTTCAGTCTCGTTACCGGCAAGTCACTTTACTCGTACCGTAATGCATGATCCCGTGACCAACCACTTGTTCACTTTGAGCTCATTATGATGATGCATTACCGAGTGGGCCCAGAGATACCTCTCCGTCATACGGAGTGACAAATCCCAGTCTCGATCCGTGTCAACCCAACAGACACTTTCGGAGATACCTGTAGTGTTGGGAAACGTAGTAATTTCAAAATTTCCTACGCACACGCAAGATCATGGTGATGGCATAGCAACGAGAGGGGAGAGTGTATGTCCACGTACCCTCATAGACCGTAAGCGGAAGCGTTATCACAACGCGGTTGATGTAGTCGTACATCTTCACGATCCGACCGATCCAAGCACCGAACGTACGGAGCCTCCGAGTTCAGCACACGTTCAGCTCGATGACGATCTCCGGCCCTCCGATCTAGCAAAGGCTCCGGAGATGAGTTCCGTCAGCACGACGGCGTGGTGACGATGATGATGTTCTACCGGCGCAGAGTTTCGCCTAAACTCCGCGACGATATGACCGAGATGGAATATGGTGGAAGGGGGCACCGCACACGGCTAAGGAACGATCCGTAGATCAACTTGTGTGTCTATGGGGTGCCCCTGCCCCGTGATATAAAGGAGGGAGGGGGAGGCGGCCGGCCCCTTTGGGCGCGCCAAGGGAGGAGGAATCCTCCTCCTAGTAGGAGTAGGATTCCTCCTTTCAAAATCCTACTAGGAGGGGGAAGGAAGGGGGAGAGGGGGGAAGGAAAGGGGGGCGCCCCCCTAGTCCAATTCGGACCAGAGGGAGAGGGGGGGCGCGGCCCACCCTGGCCGCCCCTCTCTCTTCCCACCTAGGCCCATGTGTCCCATTAACTCTCCCGGGGGTTCCGGTAACCCCCCCGGCACTCCGGTTTTCTCCGAAATCACCCGGAACCTTTCCGGTGTCCGAATATAGTCGTCCAATATATCAATCTTTATGTCTCGACCATTTTGAGACTCCTTGTCATGTCTGTGATCACATCCGGGACTCCGAACTCCTTCGGTACATCAAAACTCATAAACTCATAATATAACTGTCATCGAAACCTTAAGCGTGCGGACCCTACGGGTTCGAGAACTATGTAGACATGACCTAGAACTATCCTTGGTCAATAACCAATAGCGGGAACTTGATGCCCATATTGGCTCCTACATATTCTACGAAGATCTTTATCGGTCAAACCGCATAACAACATATGTTGTTCCCTTTGTCATCGGTATGTTACTTGCCCGAGATTCGATCGTCGGTATCCAATACCTAGTTCAATCTCGTTACCGGCAAGTCTCTTTACTCATTACGTAATGCATCATCCCGTAACCAACTCATTGGTCACATTGCTTGCATGGCTTATAGTGATGTGCATTACCGAGAGGGCCCAGAGATACCTCTCCGACAATCGGAGTCACAAAACCTAATCTCGAAATACGCCAACTCAACATGTACCTTCGGAGACACATGTAGTACTCCTTTATAATCACCCAGTTACGTTGTGACGTTTGGTAGTACCCAAAGTGTTTCTCCGGTAAATGGGAGTTACATAATCTCATAGTTACAGGAACATGCATAAGTCATGAAGAAAGCAATAGCAACATACTAAACGATCAAGTGCTAAGCTAACGGAATGGGTCAAGTCAATCACATCATTCTCCTAATGAAGTGATCCCATTAATCGAATGACAACTCTTTTGTCCATGGCTAGGAAACATAACCATCTTTGATAAACGAGCTAGTCAAGTAGAGGCATACTAGTGCCACTATGTTTGTCTATGTATTCACACATGTATTATGTTTCCGGTTAATACAATTCTAGCATGAATAATAAATATTTATCATGAAATAAGGAAATAAATAATAACTTTATTATTGCCTCTAGGGAATATTTCCTTCATGTAGTGCACCTTTATAGTCACCCAGTTACGTTGTGACGTTTGATACACCCAAAGCACTCCTACGGTATCCGGGAGTTACACGATCTCATGGTCTAAGGAAGAGATACTTGACATTGGAAAAGCTCTAGCAAACGAACTACACGATCTTGTGCTATGATTAGGATTGGGTCTAGTCCATCACATCATTCTCCTAATGATGTGATCCCGTTATCAATGACATCCAATGTCCATAGCCAGGAAACCATGACTATCTAGGGACATATTGTGGTCTATGTATTCACACGTGTATTACGATTTCCGGATAATACAGTTATAGCATGAATAAAAGACAATTATCATGAACAAGGAAATATAATAATACTTTTATTATTGCCTCTAGGGCATATTTCCAACAGTCTCCCACTTGCACTAGAGTCAATAATCTAGTTACATTGTGATGAATCGAACACCCATAGAGTTCTGGTGTTGATCATGTTTTGCTCGCGAGAGAGGTTTAGTCAACGGATCTGCGACATTCAGATCCGTATGTACTTTGCAAATTTCTATGTCTCCATCTTGAACATTTTCACGGATGGAGTTGAAGCGACGCTTGATGTGCCTGGTCTTCTTGTGAAACCTGGGCTCCTTCGCAAGGGCAATAGCTCCAGTGTTGTCACAGAAGAGTTTGATCGGCCCCGACGCTTTGGGTATGACTCCTAGGTCGGTGATGAACTCCTTCATCCAAATTGCTTCATGCGCTGCCTCCGAGGCTGCCATGTACTCCGCTTCACATGTAGATCCTGCCAAGACGCTCTGCTTGCAGCTGCACCAGCTTACTGCTCCACCATTCAACATATACACGTATCCAGTTTGTGACTTAGAGTCATCCAGATTTGTGTCGAAGCTAGCGTCGACGTAACCCTTTACGACGAGTTGTTCGTCACCTCCATAAACGAGAAACATGTCATTTGTCCTTTACAGGTACTTCGGGATATTCTTGACCGCTGTCCAGTGTTCCTTGCCGGGATTACTTTGGTACCTTCCTACCAAACTTACGGCAAGGTTTACATCAGGTCTGGTACACAGCATGGCATACATAATAGATCCTATGGCTGAAGCATAGGGGATGACACTCATCTCTTCTTTATCTTTTGCCGTGGTCGAGGATTGAGCCGAGCTCAATCTCACACCTTGTAACACAGGCAAGAACCCCTTCTTGGACTGATCCATTTTGAACTTCTTCAAAATCTTATCAAGGTATGTGCTTTGTGAAAGACCTATGAGGTGTCTCGGTCTATCTCTATAGATCTTGATGCCTAATATATAAGCAGCTTCTCCAAGGTCCTTCATTGAAAAACACTTATTCAAGTAGGCCTTAATGCTGCCCAAAAGTTCTATATCATTTCCCATCAAGAGTATGTCATCTACATATAATATGAGAAATACTACAGAGCTCCCACTCACTTTCTTGTAAACGCAGGCTTCTCCATAAGTCTGCAAAAACCCAAACGCTTTGATCATCTCATCAAAGCGAATGTTCCAACTCCGAGATGCTTGCACCAGCCCATAAATGGATCGCTGGAGCTTGCAAACTTTGTTAGCGTTCTTAGGATCGACAAAACCTTCCGGCTGCATCATATACAGCTCTTCCTTAAGATGTCCGTTAAGGAATGCCGTTTTGACGTCCATCTGCCATATCTCATAATCATAGTATGCGGCAATTGCTAACATGATTCGGACGGACTTCAGCTTCGCCACGGAGAGAATGTCTCGTCGTAGTCAATCCCTTGAACTTGTCGATAACCCTTAGCGACAAGTCGAGCTTTATAGATGGTAACATTTCCATCCGCGTCCGTCTTCTTCTTAAATATCCATTTGTTTTCTATCGCTCGCCGATCATCGGGCAAGTCTGTCAAACTCCATACTTTGTTTCCATAAATGGATTCTATCTCGGATTTCATGGCTTCAAGCCATTTGTTGGAATCTGGGCCCGCCATCGCTTCTTCATAGTTCGAAGGTTCACCGTTGTCTAACAACATGATTTCTTGGACAGGGTTGCCGTACCACTCTGGTGCGGAACGTGTCCTTGTGGACCTACAAAGTTCAGTAGCAACTTGATCTGAAGTACCTTGATCATCATCATTATTTTCCTCTTCAGTTGGTGTAGGCATCACAGGAACATTTTCCTGAGCTGCACTACTTTCCCGTTCGAGAGGTAGTACTTCATCGAGTTCTACTTTCCTCCCACTTACTTCTTTCGAGAGAAACTCTTTTCCAGAAAGCATCCGTTCTTGGCAACAAAGATCTTGCCCTCGGATCTTAAGTAGAAGGTATACCCAACGATTTCCTTAGGGTATCCTATGAAGACGCATTTTTCCGACTTGGGTTCGAGCTTTTCAGGTTGAAGTTTCTTGACATAAGCATCGCATCCCCAAACTTTTAGCAACGACAGCTTAGGTTTCTTCCCAAACCATAATTCATACGGTGTCGTCTCAACGGATTTAGATGGTGCCCTATTTAAAGTGAATGTAGCTATCTCTAGAGCATATCCCCAAAATGATAGCGGTAAATCGGTAAGAGACATCATAGACCGCACCATATCCAATAGAGTGCGATTACGACGTTCGGACACACCGTTATGCTGAGGTGTTCCAGGCGGCGTGAGTTGTGAAACGATTCCACATTTCCTTAAGTGTGTACCAAATTAGTGACTTAAGTATTCTTCTCCACGATCTGATCATAGGAACTTTATCTTTCGGTCACATTGATTCTCTACCTCATTCTGAAATTCCTTGAACTTTTCAAAGGTTTCAGACTTGTGTTTCATTAAGTAGACATATCCATATCTACTCAAGTCATCAGTGAGAGTGAGAACATAACGATATCCTCCGCAAGCCTCAACGCTCATTGGACCGCACACATCGGTATGTATGATTTCCAACAAGTTGGTTGCTCGCTCCATTGTTCCGGAGAACGGAGTCTTGGTCATTTTGCCCATGACGCATGGTTCGCATGTGTCAAATGATTCATAATCGAGAGACTCTAAAAGTCCATCAGCATGGAGCTTCTTCATGCGCTTGACACCAATGTGACCAAGGCGGCAGTGCCACAAGTATGTGGGACTATCGTTATCAACTTTACATCTTTTGGCATTCACACTGTGAACATGTGTAATATTACGCTCGAGATTCATTAAGAATAAACCATTGACCATAGGGGCATGACCATAAAACATATCTCTCATATAAATAGAACAACCATTATTCTCGGATTTAAATGAGTAGCCATCTCGTATCAAACGAGATCCAGATACAATGTTCGTGCTCAAACTTGGCACCAAATAACAATTATTAAGGTTTATGACTAATCCCGTAGGTAAATGTAGAGGTACCGTGCCGACGGCGATCACATCGACCCTGGAACTATTCCCGACGCACATCGTCACCTCGTCCTTCGCCAGTCTCCGTTTATTCCGCAGCTCCTGCTGTGAGTTACAAATATGAGCAACAGCACCGGTATCAAATACCCAGGAGTTACTACGAGTACTGGTAAGGTACACATCAATTACATGTATATCAAATATACCTTTGGTGTTGCCTGCCTTCTTATCCGCTAAGTATTTGGGGCAGTTCCGCTTCCAGTGACCCTTCCCCTTGCAATAAAAGCACTCAGTCTCAGGCTTGGATCCATTCTTTGACTTCTTCCCGGTAACTGTCTTACCGGGCGCGGCAACATCCTTGCCGTCCTTCTTGAAGTTCTTCTTGCCCTTGCCCTTCTTGAACTTAGTGGTCTTATTGACCATCAACACTTGATGTTCTTTCTTGATTTCGGCCTCTACTGACTTCAGCATTGAAAATACTTCAGGAATGGTCTTCACCATCCCCTGCATATTGTAGTTCATCACAAAGCTCTTGTAGCTTGGTGGGAGCGACTGAAGGATTCTGTCAATGACCGCCTCATCAGGAAGGTTAATGTTCACTGAGTCAGCGGTTGTGCAACCTGCACATCTTGAGTATGTGCTCACTGACAAAACTGTTTTCCTCCATCTTACAACTATAGAACTTGTCGGAGACATCATATCTCTCAACCCGGGCATGAGCCTGGAAAACAAGTTTCAGCTCTTCAAACATCTCATATGCTCCGTGATGCTCAAAACGCTTTTGGAGCCCCGGTTCTAAGCTGTAAAGCATGCTGCACTGAACGAGGGAGTAATCATCAGACGAGACTGCCAAGCGTTCATAACGCCTTGGTTCTCTCGAGACGGAGCGCCACCTAGCGGTCCTTCTAGGACATATTGTTTCTGGCAGCTATGAGGATGATCTCGTGTTCCGGACCCATCCGTATAGTTGTTGCCATCATCTTTCAGCTTGGTTTTCTCTAGGAACGCGTTGAAGTTCATGTTGACATGAGCGTTGGCCATTTGATCTACAAGACATATTTGCAAAGATTTTAGACTAAGTTCATGATAATTAAGTTCATCTAATCAAATTTTTCAATGAACTCCCACTCAGATTAGACATCCCTCTAGTCATCTAAGTGTTACACGATCCGAGTCGACTAGGCCGTGTCCGATCATCACGTGAGACGGACTAGTCATCGTCGGTGAACATTTTCATGTTGATCGTATCTTCCATACGACTCGTGTTCGACCTTTCGGTCTCCGTGTTCCGAGGCCATGTCTGTACATGCTAGGCTCGTCAAGTTAACCCTAAGTGTTTTGCATGTGTAAAATTGTCTTACACCCGTTGTATGTGAACGTAAGGATCTATCACACCCGATCATCACGTGGTGCTTCGAAACGACAAACTTTAGCAATGGTGCACAGTTAGGGGAGAACACTTCTTGAAATTGTTGTAAGGGATCACCTTATTTACTACCGTCGTTCTAAGTAAACAAGATGCATAAACATAATAAACATCACATGCAATTATATAGTAGTGACATGATATGGCCAATATCATATAGATCCATTGATCTCCATCTTCGGGGCTCCATGATCATCTTGTCACCGGCATGACACCATGATCTCCATCATCATGATCTCCATCATCGTGTCTTCATGAAGTTGTCACGCCAACGACTACTTCTACTTCTATGGCTAACGCGTTTAGCAATAAAGTAAAGTAATTTACATGGCGTTCTTCAATGACACGTAGGTCATACAAAAATAAAGACAACTCCTATGGCTCCTGCCGGTTGTCATACTCATCGACATGCATGTCATGATTCCTACTACAAGAACATAATCTCATACATCACAATATATCATTCATCATTCATCACAACTTCTGGCCATATCACATCACATGACAATCGCTGCAAAAACAAGTTAGACATCCTCTAATTGTTGTTACATCTTTTACGTGGCTGCAATTGGGTTCTAGAAAGAACGTTTTCTTACCTACGAATAACCACAACGTGATTTTGTCAACTTCTATTTACCCTTCATAAGGACCCTTTTCATCGAATCCGCTCCAACTAAAGTGGGAGAGACAGACACCCGCCAGCCACCTTATGCAACTAGTGCATGTCTGTCGGTGGAACAGGTCTCACGTAAGCGTACGTGTAAGGTTGGTCCGGGCCGCTTCATCCCACAATACCGCTGAAGCAAGAAAAGACTAGTAGTGGCAAGCAAGTTGACAAGATCCACGCCCACAACAAAATTGTGTTCTACTCGTGCAATAGAGAACTACGCATAGACCTAGCTCATGATGCCACTGTTGGAGAACGTTGCAGAAAATTAAAATTTTTCCTACGGTTTCACCAAGATCCATCTATGAGTTCATCTAAGCAACGAGTCAAGGGAGTGAGTTTGCATCTACATACCATTTGTAGATCACGTGCGGAAGCGTTCAAGGGAAGGGTGATGATGGAGTCGTACTCGACGCGATTCAGATCACCGATGACCAAGTGCTGAACGGACAGCACCTCCGCGTTCAACACACGTACGGGACGGACGACGTCTCCTCCGGCTTGATCCAGCAAGGAGGAAGGAGAGGTTGAGGAAGATTTCTCCAACAGCAGCACAACGGCGTGGTGGTGTTGGTGCAGCAGTACTCCGACAGGGCTTCGCCAAGAACGTAACGGAGGAGGAGAGGTGTTGGGGAGGGGAGGGGCTGCGCCTTTGGTTGTCTCCAGCAGCCCTCCCCTCACCCCTCTATTTATAGGGGAAGGGGCAAGGGGGGCCGACCCCTCTAGATGGGATCTAGAGGTGGGGCGGCGGCCAGGGAGGGGGGACTTGCCCCCCAAGCAAGGGGGGCGCCCCCTCTAGGGTTTCCCCCCAACCCTAGGCGCATGGGCCCAAGGTGGGGAGCGCACCCTGCCCTCCAGGGGCTGGTTCCCTGCCCCTTGCGGCCCATGTGGCCCTCCGAGAGGGGTGGCCCCTCCCGGTGGACCCCCGGAACCTCTCCGGTGGCCCCGGTACAATACCGATATGCCCCCGAAACTTTCCGGTGTCCGCATGACAACTTCCCATATATAAATCTTCACCTCTGGACCATTCCGGAACTCCTCGTGACGTCTGGGATCTCATCCGGGACTCCAAACAACATTCGGTAATCACATACAAGTCTTCCTAATAACCCTAGCGTTACCGAACCTTAAGTGTGTAGACCCTACGGGTTCGGGAGACATGTAGACATGACCGAGATGACTCTCGGGCAATAACCAATAGCGGGATATGGATACCCATGTTGGCTCCCACATGCTCCTCGATGATTTCATCGGATGAACCACGATGTCAAGGATTAATCAACCCCGTATACAATTCCCTTTGTCAATCGGTACGTTACTTGCCCGAGACTCGATCGTCGGTATCCCAATACCTTGTTCAGTCTCGTTACCGACAAGTCACTTTACTCATACCGTAATGCATGATCCCGTGACCAACCACTTGTTCACTTTGAGCTCATTATGATGATGCATTACCGAGTGGGCCCAGAGATACCTCTCCGTCATACGGAGTGACAAATCCCAGTCTCGATTCGTGTCAACCCAACAGACACTTTCGGAGATACCTGTAGTGCACCTTTATAGTCACCCGCCACGTTGTGACGCTTGATACACCCAAAGCACTCCTACGGTATCCGGGAGTTACACGATCTCATGGTCTAAGGAAGAGATACTTGACATTGGAAAAGCTCTAGCAAACGAACTACACGATCTTGTGCTATGCTTAGGATTGGGTCTAGTCCATCACATCATTCTCCTAATGATGTGATCCCATTATCAATGACATCCAATGTCCATAGCCAGGAAACCATGACTATCTGTTGATCAACGAGCTAGTCAACTAGAGGCTCACTAGGGACATATTGTGGTCTATGTATTCACACGTGTATTACGAACAAGGAAATATAATAATACTTTTATTATTGCCTCTATGTCAGGACCCCGACTCAATGTCACATCGATCTAGCTTGTAACACCTCATATCACTTTGCGGCCTCACGCACGGTATTCCCACGGGTGTCGCCTTACCTTTGCCCGGGACCGTTTGCGCCTTTTGGCACACGATATGATAGTGTCGCTAGCATCCATATGATAAGGAGCCCGGGCTGACATGGCTAGTCGTAAACCCAAAGTGGCACAGACTTACAGGGACAGGCATTCATGACCCAGCATCGAACGTGTCAGTCATCAGCGGGTGAGTTTCGGGCTGTAGCACTGGGCTAGCAGGACTCCGGTAAACCGGGCTGTAGCGGGCTAACAGGACTCCGGTACTCAACGCGTGACATTTCCCCGAAGGGACAGACACAGGAACGAAGAAGGACACATGCCAGCTAGCCTAAGTGTTCCGGAGCAGTAGCAAGCTACCATGGCTCGGTGGAAACACTAGGAGACATTTCCCGGTAAGAGAGGCTACTAAAGATAAACAACTAGATAGTCAGATCCCACACATACCAAGCATTTCAATAACATACACACAATATGCTCGATATGTGCAAATACAACATGGCATCACAACATGACTCTACGACTCGAGTATTTATTCATTAGGCTCCAAGGAGCGAGATATTACAAACAAGGGTCTCATGACCCAACATTCAGAGCATACAAGTCAAACACAAGCGGAAGCTTAACATTTCTGAGTACAAACATCTACAAAAGAAAAAGGCTGAGAAGCCTGACTATCTACCAGATCCTGCCGAGGCACAAGATCGTAGCTGAGGTATCAAGCTAAGCGTCGAAGTCCACGTGGAACTACTAGCGAGACTGAAGTCTCTCTGCAAAAACATAAAATAGGCAAACATGAGTACAAATGTACCCAGTAAGACTTACATCAGAACTAACTACATATGCATCATTATCAACAAAGGGATGGTGGGGTTTAACTGCAGCAAGCCAGCTTTGACTCGGTGGCTATCCTGAACTACTATTGCAAGTGACTCTTTTGAGGTGGCGCACACGAGTCCACATATTCACCAACCAATACACCACTATGGATCCGCTCCCGTCTCCCTACGAGAACGCCATCCATAGCACTCACGCTTATCTTGCGCATTTTAGAGTATCCACTTTCACTTGTCTATGAACTGTTATAGGCAACCCAGAAGTCCTTTATCATGACACGGCTATTCAATAGATCATATTAACCTTGCAGGGTGTACTTCTTCATACATGTTTCCACCACTTAGCGCCCGCACACGACATGTGCTCGGCAGACTTCAAGCTTAAAGCCGACGTGGGTGTAGACCACGACCTACCTAGACACTCAAGTCCCTAGTCCAGGTTTATCGCCTATTCGGGTTCCATCCATGAGGAGCTCCGGCCAAGTTTCGCTCACAGCCCCAAACGATGTGAGCAGGGTTCCCGAGACACCAAATGGGCGCCTGACACCGTGTTACACGTGCCTACCGCATCACAGCCCACCCCTACGGTCAGCTGTGCACGGCCTCTAGCATACTACAAACACGTAAACTACTTGCAACTCCCGGACAGAGGACAAGGGTGAATAAGAAGTCGAAAGGGTCATATTTCAGGCCCAATGCATGGTAGTAGCTGAATCATGGATCACAAACACAAAACTCAGTTCCTAAGGATGGCTTCAATGAGACAACCCACCATGTACTCCTACATGGCCTCTCACCGATACCTTTACCAAATCGTGTTCACACACTTAGCTCACACATAGTAGGACATGTTCACACACCTCTGATTCATTCCCGATGAATCAGACCTGACTCAACTCTAAGCAGTAGCAGGCATGACAAACAAGCATGAATGAGTAGGCACATCAGGGCTCAAACAACTCCTACTCATGCTAGTGGGTTTCATCTAATTACTGTGGCAATGACAGGTCATGCAAAGGATAAAGGGTTCAGCTACCGCAGCAAGTAACAGATGAATCGTTGTTGTCCTAATGCAGTAAGATAGAGCAGGAGCGAGAGAGTGGGATTGTATCGAAATGAACAAGGGGGTTTTGCTTGCCTGGCACTTCTGAAGATAGCATTGAGTCTTCATCAGTGTCAACGATCACAACGCCGGTACAACGTCTACCGAGGGGGAACAAAACCGGCAAACAGAGAGGAAACACGATCAATGCAATGCACAATATGATGCATGCTATGACATGGCAATATGAATGTGTTTTGGGCTAATTCAACTACAACCAGATGGATTTGGGTCATATTGAGCCAAAGGTTCAACCCCAAATTCAAATTATGAATTCAAATAGTGCCTTATCATGTTTTGCACTAAATGTAAAGGTTAAGTTGTTTAAACATGCATGAAACCAAAGGCAGATGGATAATTAGATTTTTCGATCATTTTCATATATAACTTGTTTGATTTGGAGCTACGGTTGAATTTATATGAATTTTAGAAGTTTTGGCTATTTTCGGAATTTCCTTTATAAAAATAAATCCAGGAAATACTTATTGCGCCAAGATGACGTAGGGGTGACGCCATCAAGTCAACTGGTCGGCAGTCAAACCCGACGCGTGGGTCCAGGTGTCGGGCGATTTAGTTTAGTCGAAATTTAATTAAAACTAAATTGGATTAGTTAACAGGGCTGGGCCCCACCTGTCATTGACTCAACGGAGTCAACCAGGGCCCACCCGTGGTCAAAGTCAAAGTCGGCTATGCCGGCGTTTAGCCGCCGGCGAGCCCGACGCGGCAGCGGAAGTGGTTTTGGCCGTTCCGGCCACCAAATGGGACGCGGAAGGCATCAGCGTGGAGCTGGGGACGAGCCGCGGCTCTTGGTGGGGTCAGTTTGGGTCGGGGTGCCCGGAGTTGGCGCCGGCGATGAGCTCGGCGGCGGCCGAAGCTCGTCGAGCTCGGGCTCGTTGCTGCAGTGGCCTAGGTGGGGCGGCGCTAGCACCTATGGCTCCTACGCGATGCGGGGAGTGCAGTGGGCTCAAGCCCGGGACCATATGGTCACACGAGCAACGCCGGCGACGTGGTCAGGCGGCGGCGCGTGCGGTGAGCTTCGTGCGGTGCGTACGGTGCACGAGAGAGGGGACATAGAGGGGGAGGACGGGCAGCAGCTCACAGTGGTCCCGACGGGCGGGTCAGAGAGGTCGGGGAAGAGCTGGAGTGGTCGGGACGACGACGGCGATCTGGGCGGCCCGAGGTTGAAGACGACGGCGGCAGGGATGATGCAGAGGCTCCGGCGTCGTGTGTCTTGGCTAGTCGACGTAGCCGACGACGACGAACCGTCCGGACACGGTTAGAGGACGTGGGGACGGAGTTGGACGCGGCTGTGGCGAGCGGCGGCTACGGACGCGTCGGCCAAAGCGGGGGAGGACGAGGGAGAGAGCAAGGGGGAAGAATGGGGTGTCGGCGGGGTCGGGGAGAGTGAGGGGATTCGTCCCACGTCACAGCTGGACGAGGGGAGCGGCGAGGTGGCGGGCAGCTGCGTGGCACGCATGCTGTGCTCGCCGTCGAGCAGCTGCCTGCCTGCTTGGCCGAGCCAAGCAGCTCGCTGGCACGGCAGGTGGGCTGGGCCGGCAGGTGGGCCTTGTGGGGCTGCCAGGGGAGCGCCAGGTAAGTCCTCTGCTCTCTGCTTTTATTTGTTTTTGTTTTTTTCTATTATTCTGTAACTTCAGGTCTTATTAAAAATAGTTAGATACCTTCAAAAATCCTGAAAATAATCATAGGCTCTGTTTAGATTAACTCCAACAACCCACACTTATTTCCAGAATTATTTGAACATTTAAAATATTTACTAGCATTTAAATGCCCAAATGCAAAGTACATATGATTTAATTCAGAGCCCAATATGTCCTGCAAAAATATAAACCATTTTTGGTAGATGCTTCCACCTCAAACCAGAAATGTTGAACATTTTTAGAGGGCATTTTGAGTTCAATGAAAAAGATTTTATTTTGACCCTAGTTGAATTCATTTGGTGCTAGGGTTTAAACAATCCCCATTTCAAGTTTCATGAAATTTAAACATGATGCAACACTCTAATGCATGCACTAGGCATTGTCAGAACTAGGGATGTGACAACTCACCCCCACTAAACAAGAATCTCGTCCCGAGATTCAAGCGTAGGGTAAGGCGAAGGGGGAACGCAAACGAACACAATCTTCACGATCCAGGGTGCACTTCAAATGATCGTTGATTCGATCACCATCATTGTCTTGATGTCTTGCTCTAAGAACTCCAACTAACATGACAATGAGAGGAAAGGGAAAACTCTAGTAGGATCGATCTTCTTGAAGATCAAACAACTTAGGATCAGTTCACGGGGTGAGTCATAAAAACATCTCGCAAGGTGAGATACAAAGCACACATCTAGAGGAATGGAGTGGAACAGATGACGAGGGTTCACTAGGTAGACAACAATTCCACACCTAAGAGGGTGGTGAACGGTTGTCAACGTGGCGAGAGTTTGAGCTGCCATGATACCACAGCGAGACATTTTAGAGGAAGGCAATTCGTAGATATATCCCCTTAAGTGGAAAAAAAATTACCTTTGATTCAGAGATCATTGAAATTCTTTATACCAGCCTAAGGCAATTCACAATCGATCATTTGGCGGGGTTCAAAAGAATGACATATCCGGAATCGAATGGATGATGTGGATTACCTTGTTGAAAACAACACAAGGGTTGATTTTAGTAACTGGGGAGAAGCTCAACAGTAGAGAGTGAGTCCACTGTTGAAAGGGTTATAGCATAACCGAGGAAACTGAGAGCACTATGCAATTAATGCCGACAATAAAACCTAGAGCTTGCGGGTGCTCTCAAGAACTTGAGCATTTCCATATTCATCAAGGTTTTACCAACATCCGTGTCAAGGATCCTGGCAACACAACATACCACCGTGATGAATAGTGATGGTCAATGCAGATGCAAAGAAAGACAACACCTTCTCAGATTTCACCTTAGCGAGGCCAAGGGGAACAAAATCTGGAAGATCGACCGAGAGACATTTAGCACTCCGCTTCTAATGTTCTCCTTGATGTACTAGCGTATCCCATCCATAGATATGGTCTGGTATCTAGAACATCAAGTAAAGGTCGGACTTCGGGAGAACAAAGGATCCATAAGGAACATCTAGGGAGTAAATCCTACGAAATCCTTATGGGGAGGTGGCCAACTTCCTCAAACAAGATACTACAATAATAGGCCTTCCGGCTAGGTGTGTTGGCCACGACATCCACTTTACCGGTTATCGAGAGACCAATATTATAGTTCTTGGGAAATGTTCCAACCATCACATCTGCCTGAGATTCAGATCTGGTTGGTGTTAGAACATTCCAGACTCATCAGGTCTGGAAAGAGAAATGAAAGTTTGCAACACAAATCGACGAGATGACGTCGCGAGATTCTCGGGAAATGAACTACGATAGCAAGCTCCAAAACATGAGCTGGTTCTGCTACAAACCTGTGAACACGCTGTCCAAGACAAGCATGACCACATAGTAGTCTTATAATAAAACACTAGCGAGTTAAGGAGGGAAACCATCATCAAGGATATCGAAGTCCTTGCATAAGTCTTGCTCTTAAGAAGGAACTTCTTCTCCTTGAACAAATCAATCAGTGGCTTGGTGTGCTAGGGAATACATATGGAGTGGAGGTAATTAATATACCAAACCATAGTATACTTTGCACATGTGTGACTAAATTGGGATGATTCCAAGGAAGCAACATTGACTTTATCGAATTCACGGCGGCAACTTACACCAAGTATCGTGAATTAGAGGAAGTCACTTCTTTCATCCGAACATATACCTCATGAACGGAGCATGAAGGCAATGCTTACAAAGTTTCCAAACACTAGCTTAATGTTCAACAAAATCATGGAGGAGATAAGGGTATTGTCGATGGGCTCAACAATAATTCATCCAGATTCCCATGGAGATGGAATTCCATAACTATGTGAACAAGGTGATAGTATTGGTCAGACCCAAAAGACATAATGATGTATGCTCGAGGAAAGTCCACGAGTAAGACAACATTACGAACATCGTTGGTTCTGACTTGATTTGAGAATAGCCCGCACTCAAATCAAAGTTTTGGCAAGACAATAGCTCCAACAACTGGCCTCAAGGATCAATTGATGAAGATATCATCTTTCTTCAACACACACACAAGATATCCCTTAACATGAACCAAGTCAGACAAGCTTTTATCTTCCAACTCTCCAAGTTGTTGTTTAGCTTAACCAACTAGCTCAGGGGTATCCAACATGGATTCTTGGAGAAAGGGTGGTTTACAGGAATAAATCAACTTGATCACGAACTCAACATAGCAGTCAGGTGACGACCTCGTGATACTTCCGAGAAGATATTCAGAAAATCACGAACCACCGGTAAGTCACTAAGCTCGAGAACAATCTTGCTTTTCAGGACAAGATGATATGATCAAAAGAGCGAAGGTTTGACAAGATCCTAACCCATTGATCGGAGAGTGCACCGGAAATAAGGACTAGGTAGCACAATCTTACTTAGGGTGATGATTCAAAAATCAACATGCTAAGAGTGAGGTTATTGTCCTTTAACTACTAAGCAACGGAGTTGCTAGGAGTATAGATTTCACACATCACAAATCACTTGTCGGTATTCCGGTTGCAACAACACTGAACCGAGGAATGAGTAATGATGGCGAGGAGTATTATTGCATCAAGAATTCATAAGAGCTGGCGCAATTCTCATGACAGTCTTAATATAAAGATGGTAATACTCCAAGGTAGAACAGAGCAAAAGCTAGATTAGCAATTTGATCTGCGGAGTACAACTGCTTTGACCCAATCCTAGAAATGGACAAGGTACTGGAGTTTATTTCTCCTAGTCATTCTGGAATAGAATGGCTTGACGGACCACAGAAGTAAAAGGCATCGATGAACACGAATGCACGACTACTCCTGACTATCAATCGATAGACGAAGGTCAGTATACAACTAAAGGGGAACAACTCAACCGAACATATGATTTTCTGAGTTGTGGATGCATGGATTAGTATGTCGAATCAAGTTCAACAGGTTTCTTCTGGATAACCCATGCAGAAAAATAGAACTGGCAGAGTCTCAATATAGAATGGAGAACTCCTCAAGAGTACTCTGATTGTGATCTTTTGATCCAACAAACTTCTGCCATAAGCGGTTCATAGTATTTGGAAGAAAGAAATACCACGGACCACGAGGAATAATGCAAAGGTTACTAATATCCTAAAGGAACAAGCAAAGACTATCAACATGAGGTTAATAGGGTGAGTCTCGGGTTCAAAAACCCAGAAATAGAATACCTACTCCTAAGTAGCATCACGGGATGCTTTCGAGAATGTTGGCCAGAATGATCACACTGGAAACACAAAACATGGCTAGATTACTAGTTGATCCCCTAAAACACCTAGGGTCATAATAATAATTCCAACATATATGTCGAGGCAATAGAATACCTCAACTCAGCAATTAGTGTGATTAACCTGGCCCAAAGGAACATCGAAACCAGAGGAAAAAGATTTGCAAGTGCATCAGATTGTTTAGAGACCTGGGATGACTCGGACAGCATAACGGCTGTAAATGCTCAAAATGATTGGAGACATGCTACAAAATGGTGGCATAGCCACTCCGAAGCACAATATCAAGGTTTCGAGATCAACAGTTATGAACATACGGAAGTAGTAAAACTGAGCTGAGATTTGAAACTAACAATTCTATAAGTCTATGGATTAGTAACACGTCATCCTAATAGATAGATGAGAAGGCCAGTTCTTAATCCCCGTAGAAGAGAAGAGGATGACTCAGATCAGAAGGCCATGAGGTATAAGGAGTAAAAAGAGCCTTACGTTCCCTTGCCCAATCAATTCCCTTACATAACTAAAGCATTTCTAGACTCAACTTCGACCAGTTTGGCTTGGTAATCCTACAGGCAGTCAAGCTCTGATACCAAAGCTGTCAGGACCCCGACTCAATGTCACATCGATCTAGCCTGTAACACCTCATATCACTTTGCGGCCTCACGCACGGTATTCCCACGGGTGTCGCCTTACCTTTGCCCCGGACCGTTTGCGCCTTTTGGCACACGTATATGATAGTGTCGCTAGCATCCATATGATAAGGATCCCGGGCTGACATGGCTAGTCGTAAACCCAAAGTGGCACAGACTTACAGGGACAGGCATTCATGACCAAGCATCGAACGTGTCGGTCATCAGCGGGTGAGTTCCGGGCTGTAGCACTGGGCTAGCAGGACTCCGGTAAACCGGGCTGTAGCGGGCTAACAGGACTCCGGTACTCAACGCGTGACATTTCCCCGAAGGGACAGACACAGGAACGAAGAAGGACACATGCTGGCCAGCCTAAGTGTTCCGGAGCAGTAGCAAGCTACCATGGCTCGGTGGAAACACTAGGAGACATTTCCCGGTAAGAGAGGCTACTAAAGATAAACAACTAGATAGTCAGATCCCACACATACCAAGCATTTCAATAACATACACACAATATGCTCGATATGTGCAAATACAACATGGCATCACAACATGACTCTACGACTCGAGTATTTATTCATTAGGCTTCGAGGAGCGAGATATTACAAACAGGGGTCTCATGACCCAACATTCAGAGCATACAAGTCAAACACAAGTGGAAGCTTAACATGTCTGAGTACAGACATCTACAAAAGAAAAAGGCTGAGAAGCCTGACTATCTACCAGATCCTGCCGAGGCACAAGATCGTAGCTGAGGTATCAAGCTAAACGTCGAAGTCCACGTGGAACTACTAGCGAGACTGAAGTCTCTCTGCAAAAACATAAAATAGGCAAACGTGAGTACAAATGTACCCAGCAAGACTTACATCAGAACTAACTACAAATGCATCATTATCAACAAAGGGATGGTGGGGTTTAACTGCATCAAGTCAGCTTTGACTCGGTGGCTATCCTGAACTACTATTGCAAGTGACTCTTTTGAGGTGGCGCACACGAGTCCACATATTCACCAACCAATACACCACTATGGATCCGCTCCCGTCTCCTTACGAGAACGCCATCCATAGCACTCACACTTATCTTGCGTATTTTAGAGTATCCACTTTCACTTGTCTATGAACTGTTATAGGCAACCCAGAAGTCCTTTACCATGACACGGCTATTGAATAGATCATATTAACCCTGCAGGGGTGTACTTCTTCATACATGTTTCCACCACTTAGCGTCTGCACACGACATGTGCTCGGCAGACTTCAAGCGAAAGCCGACGTGGGTGTAGACCACGACCTACCTAGACACTCAAGTCCCTAGTCCAGGTTTATCGCCTATTCGGGTTCCATCCATGAGGAGCTCCGGCCGAAGTTTCGCTCACAGCCCCAAACGATGTGAGCAGGGTTCCCGAGACACCAAATGGGCGCCCGGTACACCGTGCCACGTGCCTACCGCATCACAGCCCACCCCTACGGTCAGCGCTGCGCACGGCCTCTAGCATACTACAAACACCAGAAACTACTTGCAACTCCTGGACAGAGGACAAGGGTGAATAAGAAGTCGAGCGGGGTCATATTTCAGGGCCCAATGCATGGTAGTAGCTGAATCATGGATCACAAACACAAAACTCAGTTCCTAAGGATGGCTTCAATGAGACAACCCACCATGTACTCCTACATGGCCTCTCACCGATACCTTTACCAAATCGTGTTCACACACTTAGCTCACACATAGTAGGACATGTTCACACACCTCTGATTCATTCCCGATGAATCAGACCTGACTCAACTCTAAGCAGTAGCAGGCATGACAAACAAGCATGAATGAGTAGGCACATCAGGGCTCAAACAACTCCTACTCATGCTAGTGGGTTTCATCTAATTCTCGTGGCAATGACAGTCATGCAAAGGATAAAGGGTTCAGCTACCGCAGCAAGTAAATGATGAATCGTTGTTGTCCTAATGCAGTAAGATAGAGCAGGAGCGAGAGAGTGGGATTGTATCGAAATGAACAAGGGGGTTTTGCTTGCCTGGCACTTCTGAAGATAGCATTGAGTCTTCATCAGTGTCAACGATCACAACGCCGGTACAACGTCTACCGAGGGGGAACAAAACCGGCAAACAGAGAGGAAACACGATCAATGCAATGCACAATATGATGCATGCTATGACATGGCAATATGAATGTGTTTTGGGCTAATTCAACTACAACCAGATGGATTTGGGTCATATTGAGCCAAAGGTTCAACCCCAAATTCAAATTATGAATTCAAATAGTGCCTTATCATGTTTTGCACTAAACAGAAAGGTTAAGTTGTTTAAACATGCATGAAACCAGTGCAGATGGATAGATTAGATTTTTCTGATCATTTTTCATATATAACTTGTTTGATTTGGAGCTACGGTTGAATTTATATGAATTTTAGAAGTTTTGGCTATTTTCTGGAATTTCCTTTATAAAAATAAATCCAGGAAATACTTATTGCGTCAGCATGACGTAGGGGTGACGTCATCAAGTCAACTGGGTCGGCCAGGTCAAACCTGACGCGTGGGTCCAGGGTGTCAGTGCGATTTAGTTTAGTCGAAATTTAATTAAAACTAAATTGGATTAGTTAACAGGGCTGGGCCCCACCTGTCATTGACTCAACGGAGTCAACCAGGGCCCACCCGTGGTCAAAGTCAAAGTCGGCTATGCCGGCGTTTAGCCGCCGGCGAGCCCGACGCGGCGGCGGAAGTGGTTTTGGCCGTTCCGGCCACCAAATGGGACGCGGAAGGCATCAGCGTGGAGCTGGGGACGAGCCGCGGCTCTTGGTGGGGTCAGTTTGGGTCGGGGTGCCCGGAGTTGGCGCCGGCGATGAGCTCGGCGGCGGCCGAAGCTCGGTCAAGCTCGGGCTCGTTGCTGCAGTGGCCTAGGTGGGGCGGCGCTAGCACCTATGGCTCCTACGCGATGCGGGGAGTGCAATGGGCTCAAGCCCGGGACCATATGGTCACCGGAGCAACGCCGGCGACGTGGTCAGGCGGCGGCGCGTGCGGTGAGCTTCGTGCGGTGCGTACGGTGCACGAGAGAGGGGACAGAGAGGGGGAGGACGGGCAGCAGCTCACAGTGGTCCCGACGGGCGGGTCAGAGAGGTCGGGGAAGAGCTGGAGTGGTCGGGACGACGACGACGATCTGGGCGGCCCGAGGTTGAAGACGACGGCGGCGGGGATGATGCAGAGGCTCCGGCGTCGTGTGGCTTGGCTAGTCGACGTAGCCGACGACGACGAACCGTCCGGACACGGTGAGAGGACGCGGGGACGGAGTTGGACGCGGCTGTGGCGAGCGGCGGCGACGGACGCGTCGGCCAAAGCGGGGGAGGACGAGGGAGAGAGCAAGGGGGAAGAATGGGGTGTCGGCGGGGTCGGGGAGAGTGAGGGGATTCGTCCCACGTCACAGCTGGACGAGGGGAGCGGCGAGGCGGCGGGCAGCTGCGTGGCACGCATGCTGTGCTCGCCGTCGAGCAGCTGCCTGCCTGCCTGGCCGAGCCAAGCAGCTCGCTGGCGCGGCAGGTTGGCTGGGCCGGCAGGTGGGCCTGGTGGGGCTGCCAGGGGAGCGCCAGGTAAGTCCTCTGCTCTCTGCTTTTATTTGTTTTTGTTTTTTTCTATTATTCTGTAACTTCAGGTCTTATTAAAAATAGTTAGACACCTTCAAAAATCCTGAAAATAATCATAGGCTCTGTTTAGATTAACTCCAACAACCCACACTTATTTCCAGAATTATTTGAACATTTAAAATATTTACTAGCATTTAAATGCCCAAATGCAAAGTACATATGATTTAATTCAGAGCCCAATATGTCTTGCAAAAATATAAAGCATTTTTGGTAGATGCTTCCACCTCAAACCAGAAATGTTGAACATTTTTAGAGGGCATTTTGAGTTCAATGCAAAAGATTTTATTTTGACCCTAGTTGAATTCATTTGGTGCTAGGGTTTAAACAATCCTCATTTCAAGTTTCATGAAATTTAAACATGACGCAACACTCTAATGCATGCACTAGGCATTGTCAGAACTAGGGATGTGACACTCTAGGGCATATTTCCAACATTGGTGACCAATGATTTTTATACCCATTGCTAGCTTATTGTTTAAAATTCACTATCATGTACTAGTTTATTTTTCTATCTCGCATGAAATGCATAACTTCGATAATTACCTCTCCAAAAAGGATTTCACCGCTCTTTATAGATAAAGGAATCAACTTGTACATATAGCAAGTTCAAGTGCTATTAAAGTAAACATATGGATGGGCAACCACTCAAACATGCCCTAAAAGAAGTGAAAAAAAGGCCACCGAGCACTTGATAGATTAGTGGGTCTAAGGTTGGGCAAGGAAGTGTGCTGCTATAGTCACCGTGTTCATGAAGCTGCTAAGGCAGTCCACATCCAGATGCCCAGAGACCGGGCAAAGTGTGCAGTTAAAAACCCCTACAAAATGACTATTTTGTTGCGCGTCACCCAAAGTGTGTAGTTCATTTTTTCCCCAAAGAGGCATCTTCTCCTCCTAGTCTGGTTCGACCGAATTTTGACAAACCCAAATAGTTCCAGACATCCAATTTGAACCTAGAGCATCACAGACAAAGTATCAAAGTAAATGGTCAGCAGGGCAAGCGAAAAATATGTAGGTCCTAGTCTCTAGGACACCACAAAGGAGGCATAAACCATCGCCAGGACCATTGCGCTTGACCACCTCTGTTCCCGATGGGAGGCGATCCGTGAAAGCTGCCACACGAAGATCTTGATCTTTTGATATGAGGGTGTCATCCACAAAGTTATGGTCCATGCAAGAGTCGGTCGCTAGCATAGGGTGTTTTATGTGGAGCCATTAAAGAAGAGCCCCGAACGGCCAGAGCCAGGAATATTGTCCAGGTAATCTAGGCACATTGGCGGAAGGTCTATTCAACGGTTGGGCTCCTGGTTTCCTTGGCTTCAAATGTTCGTCGGAAAGAGATGTTCTAACTCCGATTTTGGGTTCGAGGAGATAGAAAGCAAGTCCATGAACTCAGTGCATAACGGAGGTCCCCGCAACCAAGGATCCCGCCAAAAGAAGGTCCCTATTAATAGCCTATAGAGAAGGAAAGTTATAGTCAAATGTCATGCTTGATCAACTTGATCGATCCCTAGAATTTGGAATCCACAAGGATAGCTCATGCAAGACAGGAGGTGAGGCATTGTGTATTAGATTCGTTGGCTGCCGGCGGATTGACTGGGTTGGAGGAAGAAGAACACGAAGGCAGGGCAAAGAGAGACCACGGGAGAGATGACATAACTGAAGCAAGCAACTTTTCAGTACTAATATTATACAAACCCAACATTATTTGGTGCATGACATGAAAGTTGGGACAACAAGTTTTATCTGTAATTTTTTTTTTTCAATACATTTTTAATGTTAGAAGTGATCAGACACCTATAAATCTCGTCCGATCGAATAATATCTGAACATTTAACTACATGCATGCATACTATATTAGCATTTATGTTCTTCACTGATAAGTTCTCTTCACAAGTGCCCGGCCACATTAGTGTTTGGGAACTGCCAATTCACGTCTTTTCGGAAGTTACAAAGTGAAATTTATAACGACTAAGTGTAAATCTTCTTGCTCTTCATTTCGCCAAGGGTTGTCTGTTTTCACAGTGGGGTATCTTTTGACCTATGGATATGCCTTTCCAAAAAAAAAGGGATTGTTTCATCAAGAACCATATCTTATTGTGGGGCATGCCCCAACTTCCAAGATCCAACACACTTTATTTATTTATTTTTGCAAATACAACGCACTTAATTAATCCTATTTACTCTAATGATCACTATTCTTCGTAAAGTGATGTGTGTTAACTTTGGATGCTTCACAACTTATTGTTACAATAGGGCCTCTTCCAATGGACAGGTGCCTGGATGAGGGGTTAAGTATAAAAAAGACTAGCAATTAAAGCACCCAATGCATAGGTGCTTAACCTGTCCAGCGCGCCCAGCCACACAACTAGCTCGCAATCCCTAAAGTTGTCGGACGAGAGAACATCACGTTTTATGTTTTACTCCCTGCGTCTACAATTTTTGTCGAGCAAATTATGCAACGAAGTGAGTAGTTTCTACAACATATGATTTTTGTCTTTCACCGCATCAAGTTTCGGCAGATAAAACTTAACAAAGTTTAAAAACTCGTCGAAACATATTCAATGTGGGTCTTATTTGATAGCCCTGGTCACAAAGAACACAAATCTGCAAATGAAAATTAATTTAGACTTTTAGATCAAAAGAAACTAGAAAAGGAAAATCAAAATCAAAATAAAACTTGGTTCGGTTGCCAGGCACCTGCGGGCCATAAATCCATTTTCTGACAACATGAAGACACAAGTTACAGATAGAAGCTTCTGTTTCTTCTTTGCTCTGATCTGAGTGAGGTTAACAGGGTATATATGTCCCCAGAAGAATACGTGGGCAGGCCTAACAGTTAATACACTTTCATGCAACCCCGACGTGGCCGACGAACGCGACTGAGATGGAGGGCGCAGGATACTTGCAGAGATGAAACGTCGATGGAGACTTGCAGTTACGACATCCAAGGGCGCAGTTCACCCATCTCGTATCAGCAGCCGCAGGTCACCCATCTCCGCATGTTGTTCAATTTCTGATACCTCCTAACCTTAGACTGACCAGGTTTTGGGGACTTATTGCATGAGCATACATGATAGATGATTGTTGCAATCTGGCAATGAAGTCAATTTTGTGAGACCTCATCGACTAGACGTGTATATGGGTATGTACTCACTTCATCACCTTTTATGCAGCTCCCTCCAACCGGCCGATGTATTCTATGGGGTGCTGCCCCATGAACGTCCCCTGCCTCCGCATGTGCACCGTGTTTTCCTACATCTGATGTGAGCCCTCTCTGTCCATCAAGAAAATCATATGTTTAATTAACTCGAGAAAAACTATAGGCAGAGTGACTCCACAGTAAAAAAAAAACCTATAGGTAACCACTTAGCAGTGGCACCCCTTATTTGACCCGCGTTACAGCTACTTGGTAGCGCAGGTGCAAACCATGCCCAACAAGTAAACCATATTAGTAGCGCAGGCACAGTGGGCACACGCTATTACTAAGTAGACCCCACCGTTCTTTTCGGACAGGCAATAGTTGTAGTGTCGGGTGTAGATCCTACGCTACTATTAAGTGTATAGATGTAGTGGAGGTGGGACACCTCACGTTACTACTTTGGATAGATCAGGTCAGCTTATGGGCCCCACTTACTAGTAGCGTATTTGACCTAGGCTGCACTACAACTACTGTGCATAGTGGTATCGCGGCTCCCGTGACCCATGCTACTACAAAGAAGAAATGAAAAGAAGAGAAGCAGGAGAGAGCCCTACGGGCCCTCAACCTCTCTCTCTCTTTCCCCCACGAGCCTTCTCCACCACCGAAACCCATGCTAGTGATTCTGGCAGTTGTCGGCGACACCAAGCACACTCCCATAACCGCCTCCATCTGCTCCGTCCTCCCCTTGGACCAGATTCGTCACACGCATCATGTACCGGTCACCTGCTACCATCCCTTAATTAAGCTAGGGTTTTGACCACCGTGTCATCGGCATGGCAACGACACCTGAGGTACGTCTTCACCGTCGAGATCCCCCGCAACCCACCCTCTCTTCCCCACGTCGTCTCTCGGACCGTCGTCACCATTGTCTAGCTCGTGCAGGGACAACAACGGGAAGACCACGGTTGACGCAGATCCAGCCCTACTCCGACGCTATGAAGGTCAGCCCCTCCCTGTCCTCTTCGATTTGTTCCCCTATTCTTCGATGATGTGCCTACCTTCCTCACGCACACGCAGCAGCAACAACAACAACTCGATGCAAGGACGAGGGAGAAGAGTCCTACTTCCCCCCGTGTGCACCTTCTCTCTCTGGACGACGCCTAGCCTCAAGCTCGAGGTTTCTCGTCGAGAGAGCCCTTGAGAGCCTCGCCCGCCACTGCTGTCCTTTTGGTGCCCACCATTGCAGGGCATTCATGCAATAGTCCCGCCCCCTTGTCTAATTTTGTTTCTTTATAGGAAGACGCAAGGGGGGAATATCGCGTAGCCCGTCTAGGAAAGAATGATGGGTTGACAACACATTTCACGGAGCAGGACGTTTATGATGCGTTCCTTCAAATGGAAAATTACAAACAACTCGGAGAAGATGGTTGCCAGCAGAATTTTATATTATATGTTGAAGGACGATTAAAGGGCACTTGCTAACCATGTTTTAGGATTTTTAAAACAGTCAACTTCAACTATTCAAGCTAAATTTGGAAATATTACTTTGTATCTAAAGAAAGAAGAGGAACTATGGATTTATAAATTGTGGATCGATTTTCCTGCTAAATGTTAGCTTAAAGATGTTTTTCCCAAAGTGGATAAAAGTAGATTAAGATTGAGATAGGTCATTTTGTGGTCCAACCTAAGAAAATGGGATTTATGTCTCACTACTAGGGAAAACCCTAGTAGTAGCGCGCGTTTTAACGCTATCAGTAGCGCAGGTGGCCGTGCTACAAATAAGTCGCTACAGCTAACAGATAGTAATAGCGCTCTATGTACACGCGCTACTAGTATTGACTGTATCAGTAGCGGTTTTCCAACATGCGCTACTAATAAGTAGCTGTAGCACTTTTCTTTGCCCGCACTAGTGTTGTATCTTTCAGCATTTTTTCCCTGCTTCCTATTGATCTAGAACAGTACCCCGTTTCAATAAACTGCTATTTCACATATGCCAGATAACAATATCATTAACCACAATACCATATAGTCATACAGTAGTCATACAATATCATTAAGCATTATAGGTACTCATATATAGTCAACATGCATCCTGACACACATATATGGTTCATACAGGAGCATATATGATACGGAGTACTAGGTAGTCATACAACATATAGCAGTCTACCAGGGGTAGTCATACAACCACACACATATGTAGTTCTAGATGATATCGACGACAACCAGCATCCTCAAGCCATGGCGGTGGGTGTTCCTGATAGTAATCAGGATGGCCTGTCCAACACAAAAATTCTTGCCAACGAGAAAGTTCTTCCACCCAACCGAGCTGAAGTGTGTGCGACCGTCGGTGTCCACGACGTACGCACAGGTGGTGACGGAGCCCCTTGCGATAATGCGTATTCCAGCCAAGCCTTTTTCATCAGGCTCGATATCACAACTCACGGATAGGCTCTTTGGCAATTTCTGAATAAGAAAAAGATATCAATTAATAAGTAGCCTCACACATACTCTTGCAAATGTATTTCTACTAAGTATAGGTTTTTACACTATCAAAAACAGTACTACATTTCTACTAAGCATGAATTCTACTAAGTAAGCATGTAATCGGATTGTACACTATGTATAACATACCATAAATGCCGATCAACCATGGTACTTGTCAGGCGGGTCACGAATGGCACCCCGACAAAGTCAGCACGTGGCGGAATTATGTCCCATAGGTTGCACACCTCGTCCTCGCTCAGCATTATTCTTCTAGTATAGATGACTTCATCAAGTGGGTCCTCATCATCTTCATCCGTGTTGAGATAAATGATGGCCAGCTTCGGTCTTTCTACTCTGAAGGAGAAGCTGATCAACTCACCACTAGTGATACCCATGTGGGAGATGAAACGGTTCCATCCATATCCTCCGATCTGTGACATATTTCGTCCTTTGTCGACCTCCATAGTGTAGGGGCCCCCAGGAGCATCAATGGTCACAGTGTTTCCGGTCAGCTTGTTGAATTCCAACCTCACATTCATGGGACGATTTGTGTATACACAATGCATTAATGCCAATAACACTAAAAACAAAATAGTTGTTACAAGCTTTCTATATTTTATTACCGCCGCAGGAAGAAAACTCGGCTGAAAGTAGATGCCGAACAACGTGCCAGTTGCAAGGCTGCTGGCGCATCTTGACTTGCACAGTCGACGATGGTGGTGGTGGTGGTGGTGGTGTCGCCATTTTCCTGAAGCAATATTAGAAAAGGATTAACGATCCACTTCAGAGGAAAATCCGGCATGACCTTTGATAAAAAAAGGACACATCGAGCGCCTCAAATTTGCTAGAACGGAAATTAATCAACACTCCGGCAAAACATAGGCAACTCGGAGTTGTTACCAACAAACATGGTCACTTGGGCAAGCGCATACCGTATTTGAGCAACACTAGATATACATGTTTATATCTACATCAGATGAGCAATTCTTGAGAAACACTAAATAAACTAGTTGGACTAAAGAATCTACATCACCATCTATTCAAAATGTTCTATACCTAAAACATCTACATCATCATCCACTATTACAATTTCTTTTACTAAACCATAAAAATATGCCCTAAGTTCACAATATAACAAGTACAGAACATTTTTTCAAATTCTACCAACTAAAAATTTCCATTACTAAAATTTCTAATCAAAAGACCTAAAATTTCTTATTCTATTCAAAACACCTAAAATAGGCTAAAAACTTATTCTATTACAGAACCTACATTCTACAATGTCTACATTCTATAATCAACATTTAAACTACCTACATTCTACAAGAACAGAGAGAAGGGAGGGAGGAGGGGTGGGAAGGAGGGAGGGAGGAGTGGGAGGAAGGAGGGAACAGATGGGAAGGATGGGAGGGAGGAGGAGGGAGGTAGGAGGAGCTACCTCGATAGCTGAGACGGCGGGGGGGGGGGGAGGGGCGACGGCAGCGGGATGGAGGAGGGAGGTAGGAGGAGCTACCTCGGTGGCGGTGACGGCGGGGGTTGGAGGGGGCGACGACAGCGCGATGCAGGAGGGAGGGGGCGACGGCCGGCGGGATGGAGGAGGGAGGGGGCGACGGCCGGCGGCGAGATGGAGGAGGGAGGGGGCGACGGCCGGCAGCGGGATGGAGGAGGGAAGGAGCGACAATGCGGCGGCGGCAGACGACAGGGCCCGTGCGGGGGAGAGTGAGTTGGAGCAGAGAGAGGAGAGTGAGGGGCGGCCTAGTGATAGGATGGCTTTAGCAGTAGCGCGTATCTCGGTAACGGGCAGCTGCTAAACGCCCAAGCAGTAGCGCCTTCCTATAAAAAGCGCTACTGCTAAGTGTAAGCATGCAAAAATACATTGGCCATCAATGCAAAAATACATTGGCCATCAATGATCTTTTTGTGTACAATTTGAATTGTCAATATGAGTCTTCCCCCGGTAGGAACCGGAGAAGACTCGTATTGCGGCCACAAAGTCTACTCATAGAGTTCAATGAAGACCAAGAGGTTGTGATAGCTTGAGAAGTAACATATTTAAAGTGGTAAACACCCTGTTCGCGGAGCGAGGTGGGACTAAACTTGTGAACTGAACTTAGCGGTAGCGAGTTTTATCGAAAGGCGCTGCTGCTAACATCAATAGCAGTAGCGCGCTATGTAATACGGCGCTACTGCTATAACTAGCTTGATGGCGAGGTCATGGCAATTATAGCAGTAGCGCGGTTTACAAATGACGCGCTACTGCTATGTTCCTTTCAGCAGCGCCTTTTAGTGGCACGCGCTGCTGCTAAATAGCAGTAGCGCCGTATTTTAAAGCGCGCTGCTGGTAAGATTCTGTGTATAAGGTTTTTCCTAGTAATGTCTGGCTGACAATTCCTAGCGGGGTGGTGGATCTACAGTGTTGTTTCTGTGATCAGCCGGAAACAGTGCACCATTTGCTTATTTCATGCCCATTTGCTGCTCTCGTATGTTGTTCGATTCATGTGACGTTCAACTTACCTCTACCCGTATGTTTGGTAACTGGTTGAGGGGGTTGATACAAAAAACGAAAGCACAGATCCACGTGTGTGTTTGTGCAATGCTTTAGGATATTTCGAATTATCACAATGATTGTATTTTTAAGGAAGCAAAAGTTCACAATCTTTTGTATGTTATTTTCTGCGCTAGGATGGATCCGTATGTGATAATTATTGTAATATGCCGAAATGCGGGAGCTTATGTCTCTGGATGTAACCAATGAAAGATGGTAACATGGGATACATACAACCGTTTTGCATGACGGTCCAATAATACACTATGTTTATAGGCCTATATTCTTATTTGAGCCGGTTGTGGCTTGTAATAATGTTTGGGTTCTGCTTTGTTGTTGGAGATTGATGCTTCTGAACCTTAATAAACATATGGATGTGTCATCGCAATGCTGCAAAGCATGGTGAAGGACCAGTATTTACCCCACACAACCCCACACACATGCAGGGCTAATGGTCATTGAAGCACCCAGGCAACCCCGCCGTGACCAAGGAACGAGCTCGAAATGGACGGCCATGGAGACTCACATGGCTCAAATGTGGCTGCAGTTGCCACATCCAACGGCCCAGTTCACTCCGTCAGGGCAGCAACGCTCTTGAGCTTGGTACAATAAAACCTTGTAGAGAAAAAACTGGAGGCGAATATGCAAGCAGCAGACCTGCATGTGGGGCTCCTACATCCAATGATTCAAAAACTTCCTGGCCCCGTATCATCCGATTGTTGGATGACCCTGGGGAGCCCTAGCCGTTGTCGCTGGATATTTTGATCTAACTACTTCAACGCTACCTCAACCATGTAGTTTTATTCCTAATACCTCCTAACCCTATATTGAATCGGTGTTTGTGGACCTATTGCACGAGCATAGATGCTGTTCAAAATTTTAAAACTGGGATAACTTTGTGAGGCCTCATCCCATGGACGTGTATATGGATACAAATATTGTTTGTTGCCTTGTATACATGGAGCTCCCACCAACCGGTTGATAAATTTACTATGTCTCGCTACCCCCATCAGGCGTACGCTGCCGCTGCATCCACAAGGCTATTTTCATCAGCTGTTCTGAGCACTCACCGTAACACCTAGATGCTATTGTATCAGTCTAATCACGTAGGTCAATAATCGTAAAAGTGGCACAACAACCACTGTGCATGTGCTACTATCTTTACTTGGAGTTGGATCCATGATCACTGCACAACAAGATGTTGAACTTCAAAGGATAAGGACGGTCTCAGTCAACTGAGACTTAACCAAGTTCCAATTAAGTGCTATAACATGTAAGAAAGAAAAAAGGAAAAATGAAAAAGAATAATTGCATGAATCTTAATATAAAATCTGATGAATATAACATCGACTAATACATAACCAAGTCTCTGCCGAACGAGACATAGAAAAATGGTAAGTAACATCAATACCGATCAATAAATTCGAACCATGAATATCATGATGTTGTGTGTGCTCCCGTGCGCGTGCACATATACATACCGCCTCATCGTGACTTGAGCAGTACCATCCAGTTATAGTAGGTTGAAAACTTCTTCCATCACATTCCAATTTGAGCATGGGATCATCAGTTCTCGCTGGAGTTGGCGTGCCTGGGACCCGTTAGCACGACGCGCACTAATGATCTTGACGTCGTGCGGGCCGTCGCTACCGAGCCGTGCGCCGCTTTCCCTGTTGTGCACCCGCGCCCCAGGATGCATGGTCAGCAGTTGTTCACCGTCTTTGTTTGCTCCAGGGCCGACGAGATTCTGTAATAATAACTCATTATGCATTCGCCCGGGACTCTACAGTAAGCGATTTTTTACAATTTTGTGTTGTCACGCACTCTTATTCCTCACATTCGTCAGGAGCCCCCGAGCATGCAAGCCTCTGTTGGGATATTCTCAAGGCCGTTTCAAAGGGAAAAAACATGTAGGGCATCGTCCTTCGGTGCTCGTTACATGCTGGATGCACTTGCCTAGTGACCTCTATTCCAATGGAACGTAGACCGCATGGTGGTCGTGGCTAGGAGTTCTACCATCCCCAAGATGCTTATGTCATGCAGTTGGCTCAAAGTGGCCACGCCCCATCGTGGGTTGCTCTTCCCCATAGCTGTGTGCGAGGTTCCTGCATTCCTGCACACCACAAAAGGTGTATGGTACTCCAGCGGAAGGCCATGTGAGTACCAGGGGATGGGCCATTCTTCGGGGTTACTGATCGCGCGGGACGTAAGAGTTACCGAGTTCCTTGAGTACGACATGAATCCATCCGAGAGGACATGGGGGTGCCTGTGGTCTACCGCAGGCACGATCACCCAGCCACCGCACTATGAGGAGAGACTCGTCTCCTTTATGCTTGCGCGACCGAGAAATGCTCTATGATGATGTCCCAGGTGTCCACCTGGGTAGGGAGGACACAGGGTTGAGACGCGAAAAAACAGAAGGAGGGGGCAGGTATGGCTCACTTAGCTATGACGTTCAAGGGGACACCTTACACGGAGGCGTGTGTGTGTGTTTGGGGGGGCTGGCGTCTGGCGTTGGTGCCGGTGGATTCAAGAGTGGGCATGCCTTTCTTACGTGATGCATTGCCAGCCAGTCGCCGTGGATGCAACTTTCTCCAGAGTGGGCGCTCCTTATTCGCTCGAATGTTGGCAATGAATGAAACCATAACCCCCTACTCAGTGCAAGACGTCGACGAGTGATCTTGAGGTCGGAGCTATGATGTTGCTCCTAGATTGTTAGGACAGGGGTGGAAAACCTTTGATCACTATAAGCACATGATAAGTGATTTTACCCAGGTTTAGGCCACCGGAGTGGTGTAATACCCTACTAATGTTTTATTGTGTTTTTCGTTCGTACTGCTCTCCTAAAAATGTTGCCATCATTCCCTTTTTATATGCTCTCGATCCCATGAGGAGAGGGTTCCGCGGCCTACATAGTGGTGTAGGTTATATTAGGCATGTTTACTCGAGTCCTCTTGTCCTGCATGGTCCAACCCATTCCAAACCTTCCCTATTATACGTTTCCCCTGCCTAGGTATGGGCTTATCTTGTCACATCCCCTCGTTTTCGTCGGGATGTACCCGAAACATGTGATTTGCGAGCCAGCAGGTGGTTTCCCGAGAGGAGGAAAGGGCCCTAGGACCACCCTCCCTGAAAACTTCTTCCATCACATTCCAATTTGAGCATGGGATCATCAGTTCTCGCTGGAGTTGGCGTGCCTGGGACCCGTTAGCACGACGCGCACTCATGATCTTGACGTCGTGCGGGCCGTCGCTACCGAGCCGTGCGCCGCTTTCCCTGTCGTGCACCCGCGCCCCAGGATGCATGGTCGGCAGTTGTCTTCACCGTCTTGTTTTGCTCCAGGGCCGACGAGCTCCTGTAATAATAACTCATTATGCATTCGCCCGGGACTTTACAGTTAGCGATTTTTTACAATTTTGTATGATTTTTTACAATTCCTCACATTCTTCAGGAGACCCCGAGCATGCAAGCCTTTGTTGGGATATTCCCAAGGCCGTTTCAAAGGGAAA
The DNA here is from genome assembly GCA_021437245.1 of Aegilops speltoides. Classification (NCBI taxonomy): domain Eukaryota; kingdom Viridiplantae; phylum Streptophyta; class Magnoliopsida; order Poales; family Poaceae; genus Aegilops; species Aegilops speltoides. Next base: position 12,360,553 of record CM038147.1, on the reverse strand, counting down.
AAACATGTAGGGCATCGTCCTTCGGTGCTCGTTACATGCTGGATGCACTTGCCTAGTGACCTCTATTCCAATGGAACGTATACCGCATGGTGGTCGTGGCTAGGAGTTCTACCATCCCCAAGATGCTTATGTCATGCAGTTGGCTCAAACTCGCCACGCCCCATCGTGGGTTGCTCTTCCCCATAGCTGTGTGCGAGGTTCCTGCATTCCTTCACACCACAAAAGGTGTATGGTACTCCAGCGGAAGGCCATGTGAGTACCAGGGGATGGGCCATTCTTCGGGGTTACTGATCGCGCGAGACGTAAGAGTTACCGAGTTCCTTGAGTATGACATGAATCCATCCGAGAGGACATGGGGGTGCCTGTGGTCTAAACCGCAGGCACGATCGCCCAGCCACCGCACTATGAGGAGAGACTCATCTCCTTTATGCTTGCGCGATCGAGAAATGCTCTATGATGATGTCCCAAGCCACGTTCGATCGTGGCCAGTTGTCCACCTGGGTAGGGAGGACACATGGTTGAGACGACGAACAAACAGAAGGAGGGGGCAGGTATGGCTCACTTAGCTATGACGTTGGTGCCTGGCGTTGGTACCGGTGGATTCAAGAGTGGGGATGCCTTCCTTACGTGATGCATTGCCGGCCAGCTCGCCGTGGATGCAACTTTCTCCATACTGGGCGCTCCTTATTCGCTTGAATGTTGGCAATGAATGAAACCATAACCCCCTACTCAGTGCATGACGTCGACGAGTGATCTTGAGGTCGGAGCTACGATGTTGCTCCTAGATTGTTAGGCCAGGGGTGTAAAACCTTTGATCACTATAAGCACATGATAAGTGATTTTACCCAGGTTTAGGCCACCGGAGTGGTGTAATACCCTACTAATGTTTTATTGTGTTTTTCGTTTGTACTCCTCTCCTAAAAATGTTGCCATCATTCCCTTTTTATATGCTCTCGATCCCGTGAGGAGAGGGTTCCGCGACCTACATAGTGGTGTAGGTTAGTAGGCATGTTTACTCGAGTCCTCTTGTCCTGCATGGTCCAACCCATGCCTAACCTTCCCTATTATACGTTTCCCCTGCCTAGGTATGGGCTTATCTTGTCACATCCACTCGTTTTCGTCGGGATGTACCGGAAACATGTGATTTGCGAGCCAGCAGGTGGTTTCCCGAGAGGAGGAAAGGGCCCTAGGACCACCCTCCCTGAAAACCATTCCGCACCTCCGCAGGGCCGAACACTCTCCGGGGACACTGTGGCTTCCAGGGATGGTCCACTAGGAGGGACACCCTTCCTGAACGCATGGACAGCTCCATCTGAATAAATAAATATAAAGAGGGACGGGTAGGCATTCTATGGCGTTGGACATTCATTTCCGCCGTGCTAGCGTGTATATGAAGAGAAATTGCTGAGCGTACCATGAAAACCTGTACGATTTTTGTACGACGCGATCTCACCAATCCATGTAGTTCATCCAACGGCTGCTGATGACTGTCGTATGAAAATCGTACAAACTTTGTCGTACGTGTAGCAGGGCTCTATATGAAGTGGCAAGTTATCCTAGCACACTTATCGCCATTTAATGATCACATTGGTTTCATTTTATCTCTTTTCTGATGGTCAATGCACTCACACCTATGAGAAGTCTCCCAAGGAGATTGGTATTTGCTTGGCATAAAACTTTGGGCATTAACCTAAATAAGCCTAGAGGGTATACTTAGGGTGACAATGGGGATGAAAGAATACATGCTACCATAGCAGCCGATAGTGATAGTTGAGTCAATAACAGACCCAACCTACACCTAGACTTCCTTTGATAGGAATGAAAACATAGCCATGACCTGGACAAGTCTCGAAACCTGAAACTCTTGCTTTCGGCGTTTGTGCAATTGTCGGGTCTCAGAATTAACTTCAAGAAAAGTGAACTTTTCTGCTTCATAGAATCCGTTGAGGCGGCGACCAATTATGCTAACAAGTTTGGTCGTCCACATGGCTAATTCCCGATTAGATATCAGTGAATGCCTATTCATTACCGGTGTGTCACTATTGCAGAATGGAAGCATGTAGACAAGCATCTAGAGAAACAATTGAGTAGTGGAAAAGGAAAATTGCTCTTGCTTGGAGGAAGGCTTGTTTTGATTAACTTTGTCCTCACTGATATGGTTCTCGATATGCTTTCATGCTTCCAACTCCTAAAAGGTATCTTGCAAAGACTAGACTATTTTAGATCTAGATTATTTTGGCACTGAGATGGTGAAAAGAAGAATACAGGTTGGCCAAACGGAGTGTGGTCTGCAGCCGAAAGACAAAGGCAGTCTTGGAACTCATAACCTGCATGTCAAGAATGAGGCCCTATTTAGTAAACCGTTGTTAGCCTCTTACTGAGGATGGTGTTTGACAAACCATTCTGCAACGAGCGGAGTACCAACCGATGTACAAAGCAGTGCGTAAGCGGTTGAAGAAGGTGGCTAAGGATGTGTTTCCCCAACATGGGTAATGACATAACCTCAGGAACGATCCACCACCAACTTTGACATAGGCATAGTGTCGGTCAATGTGACTCTACTGTTGCCATATTGTCAGTTTCGTTTCATTTTTTATTGTCAAACTTTTTGGGTTTGGGGCATCCTAATTATGCAGATGTCGGGTGTTACTCACAATGCTTTGTATGCGACTGATGCTACTTTATGAGATAGTGAAAGCATTCTTTATCAAAAAGGATGAAAACATAGCCGAAGACTTGTTGGGTCTGTGCAAGCTAGCTAGCTGCAACACGTAGCGCATGTTATCCAACACGTAGCCTTCTCTGTTTGACGATCTTCAGCAGGGCTGTCGCTGAAGATAGCAGCTGTGCCCCTCAAACCGTGGACACCAGCTGCGCCTTCTGGATCTGGAGAGGTCAAACATAAGCTCCAGCGGGTGAGCTTCCCAGAGATTCGATTCGATTCGACGATGCGATCTAGTCAGTGTGATGCCATCTGCAAGTCAATGGTTAAGGCTTGGTATTAAGTATGTACACCATTAATGGCGTACGTACGTGCTTGGTAGTGGGATGCATGGATCGATGGCGATCCAGCCGCCCCATGTGGGCCGGTGGAGGTTCCTAGCTAGCAAGATGGACTATAAAAAGGCCAGATCCTCCACAACCAGTAGCATACCACATACACCGTCCAGCTTGAGCATCCATCAACATCTAACCCCTAGCAAGCTAACCATGAAGCCATCCCGTGCAGCGGCGCTGGCGCTGGCGCTGGCGCTAGTGCTGGTGGTGGTGCCGGAGGCATCGCCCTGCGGCGACGGTCCGTTGGGAGAGTCCTGTAAACAAGCTGTCATCAATGCTCTTACCTCTAATACATCTCTCATCCAGCCGTGCTGCGCAAATTTATCCGAAGAATACAAGGCCTGCATGTGTACGATCAGTCAGATCGCGTGGAGGGCGGCGAACCATATCTTCTGCCCCGATATCAAATGCCCTGATAGCCCGGTACAGTAGTAGCTGATCGGTTTAGAGTCGGTGTAGGTGGAATTATTATTAGGTCGATCCTGTTTAATTTCTTTGTGTCGCTTTACTCTTCTAGTAGTACTCAAGCATGTGATCTCGTATCGTGTTGTTTGCTCCTGCTCCTGCCAGTTCGTATATTGTTCAACAACCTGATATACGTACGTGTTCCTGCGTTAATTTGTTCTTCTCTTCTCGACTCTAGCGGCCCGGCAAGCATGCACGCAGCATCTTCAGGTCCTGTGTCCTTGTTTGCAAGATCAAAATTTAAGCAACATACTTAACGGGGAAGAACTCCCAGTTAGCTTGGCATCGCTTGCTGTCAATCCGAGCCAAATCAAGCCAGACATTTGGTTCCGTATTTAAAATGTTATATTTTTTAAATAAAAATGTGTGCTGGAAGGAAAAAAAACGTACGATAACACAAAGATAGAACATGTCCGTGAAGGCAAAATCTTTATAGCTGAATACTACTAGATGGTGAAAATAATCACTAATTTGTATGCACGGCAAAATAACCTAAAAGTTTATATTTGTGTACTCTCGAGAGCATCTAATTTGATCAAGCTTCCGATCAAAATTTAAAATTAATAAAATAACTCGGATTCTAGTTCCTGAGTTCACGTGAAAGATCGCAGAAAAATGCATTCACACATCACGATAGAGATGCCAACACTTGAATAGTACAAGAGCAGTCATAGGTGCCAACACTAAAATAGTCTACATGGTACTGGATCTTTCATGATCTACGTCATGAGCAACATAGAGCGTTTTGATTGGAAATGGAGAGAGGAAGGGCCCCACCCCCGTTAAATTCAGGGGGGAGGGGGATTAATTAAGAAGATTACTCCCCGCAAAAAAATGTAAGATTACTCCCCGCAAAAAAATGTAAGATTACCTAAATGCTTCGTAACAGCCCGTGGATGTAGGATTTTCATAGTATAAATGTTTTATTTTTTGAAGGAACTTCATCGGACTTTATTGATTATCAGTGATGTTGACAGGGATAGGGAATACTAGAGAATCATTGGGCACTCCAAACCAAACATGGCAGCCGACATCAAGAGAAATAGCAAATATCGCTAATATATGTGCTTCGTTGTTAACACCTCCATCCTCAAATATGGCACCTCCCTTTGTTAGTCTCGCCACGATTTCTATGGCAATGTAATACTCTGTTTGTTTGTGCTTACCAAACTGAATGTCACCAATAACCAATGAAAAAAAACTTGTAATAAATTGAATTGAACTTTTCAAACTTTGAAAATATAAAAATCATGTTAATCTATAAAAGAATTATTTTTAGCGAAGAATTATATTGCTAATAAGGAATTTTGTTTCGGAGAAAAATATAAAGACATAACTAAAAGACACATTTCACTGTAAAACCATGTGTAATTAATTTTCGGATTAAGATTCAACCAAGCATCGGAGCAACAAGAGATGCTCACCGGAATCAGAACTTCGCTTCTGCCGACATGATCTGATTGTTGTTTCTTGTTTCCTTTTAAAATGGTATAATTGTACATGCTGACATACACGCCCTTACACTCATACCCCCCATGTGAACCCACTCACACGCACCTTATCTCTATAAGCACCTCAGGGATACCGAGTTAGAGCACAACATCTTGAGATTGAGAAAGTCACCACATGTGCCTTTACGTACATGGTTGAAGATTCAACACTACACACTGGTGGAAAAAAGGCCTTTAGTCGCGGTTCGCAAAGGCCTTTAGTCGCGGCTGTGCAACCGCGACCACATAGGCGCGACTAAAGACCCCCCCCTTTAGTCGCGGCCTCTTACGAACCGCGACTAAAGGCTTTAGTCCCGGTTCTCGTGGCTAACCGGGACTAAAGGCCTCCTCCGCAGGTTTAAATTTTTTTACGAATTTTTTTTGTGAATTTTTTCATTTTTTTTTATTTTCAAATTTCTGAATTATTTTAACCTCTAATCTCTAATCACCACCCCTCATCACTGCTCAATTTATCCTCTAATCTCTAATCACCCCTCATAATTCCAAATCATCTAACTTCCCGAACGGTCACCCATCCTCCCACTCCCCGGCTGAGCACGCTTAACTTCCGGGTTCTATTCTCCTCGTTTCCAAGTCTGCACTTGTTGTTTTCCTGACAATAGTAGGATGTCAATTCTATTAACCCTCAGGTATTTAGCTTGAGCATGAAGTGACACATTTCACTGTTTGAGTTTGAAACTATTGTTTAAAAAACAATAATTATTTAGTAACACTAATATTTCGGAATAATTAGTTTGACCATTTTTGACCACAGTTTGACCAGATTTGACCAAAATTTAAAAAACTGAAATAATTATTTAGTAACACTAATATTCTAGAATAATTAGTTTGACCATTGTTTGACCACAGTTTGACCACAATTTGAAATTTTTTGAATTTTTTTGCCTCTCCAGAACTTAAAAGCCCCGTATCTTTTTTTCTGTTAGGTTTTTTTTCTCCAGAACTTAAATTCGGATGTAACTTTTCGAGTAGATGATTTTTCATATAAAAAACTTTTTCATCCGAGTTCGTATGCAAAAGTTATGCCAATTTTAAGAATTTCCAGAGAGATTTTGCAAATAAAGTCGAAATTCATATTTGTTAATTTTCCCAACAACTAGACCACATATCACATGGAAAACTTATTTTATTTTATTTTTTTGACATTTGCATAATTTTCTTTTGTTTTTCTAAAACTGAAAAGGCGATCCCGGGGGTAGAGTTTGAAAATGAGGCCTCAAATCCTTTAGTCGCGGTTGGCGGACCAACCGGGACTAAAGGTCCGCCAACAGCGACTAAAGGTTCGGGCCATTAGTCGCGGTTGGCTGCTCAACCGCGACTAAAGGTCTAACCTTTAATCCCGGTTGGCTGGCCAACCGCGATCTAAAGGCCTTGGGTTAGCTCGAGACCTTTAGTCCCGGTTGGTCTGCCCAACCGCGACTAAAGCCCCTCACGTGCACCAGCTGGCCACCGAGCGCCCTGGGCCCAGGCCTTTGGTCGCGGTTCACCTCCAGAACCGCGACTAAAGGTCCCATTGGTCGCGGTTCCTACAGCTTCGCGACTTATGGGCTGGACGGAAAGCCTGTTTTTCCACCAGTGACACTATTTAAATTTTAATTGATAAGGCATGCACATTATTTGTACTTTACATATTTGTTCATTCAAACAACTTGAATGAACTATGATTATGAGTATTGGTTTTTTGTCTAACGTGAATTGTGAGGCTATAAATTTTACTAATGTTGTGCCACTAAGTCAACTTAAAAATAATCAACTCTACACAACTTAGCCATCGTACGTGCACTATTGTCACGCAAACACCGTCGTGGTGCGGCGTACTCACCGGCCGCCCCAACACTGCCGCCAGTGTTGCTTCTGCAGGGTGCGCCTCCCCGAGCGATTCGCAGGCTCGCCAGCTACGAGCACGTCCATCGAGAGAAGGTGTATGCACTCCCCTACAGCTTGCACGCAGCATGACTTCTTGCCGACGGCCACCAGTCTGGTGTGGTGGTGGTCAGTGAGCATTTGGTCCTAGCGAAGTTTGGCATGATCTGACGCATGGTACTGGCTTGAAATATGTGGATCTTGGCGAGTGGACAATCCATATTCTATTTTACTTGATCCCTCCTAGCGAAGTTTGGCATGATCTGACGCATGGTACTGGCTTGAAATATGTGGATCTTGGCGAGTGGACAATCCATATTCTATTTTACTTGATCCCTCCTAGCGAAGTTTGGCATGATCTGACGCATGGTACTGGCTTGAAATATGTGGATCTTCGCGAGTGGACAATCCATATTCTATTTTACTTGATCCCTCCTAATCCACAAAATATACGTAGGGCTTTATGAGAAAGAAAAGCATGAACTGATTCACTGAAAATGTTATGTTCTACTAAACTTATGCTAGGACTGCTTCTATTGTAGATATGTCTTATATATGATGGCCATATGGAAAGGACACATGTTTAGAAACACATGCACGCTGGTGCGTCCTACTAATTCCAGTGGCCCAAGTACGGTATTTCTCCTGGTGACACACTAGTATACATCTTATGTTCCAAACCTTTATAACCAGTATTGGCTTGGTCCGTATTAATTGTCATAAAATACCACAACAACTTCTCTGACTTTCTAGATTCTTTTTTAAATAGCAGTAATGCAGACGCTATGGCTTTAAATTGTGAAATATCAGTAAGTGCTCACCAACTATACAATGAAATTCTAACAAAATGTGAAATCTGAAATAAATAAACAACTCATTTTCTTTGTATCCTATCCAATATGCATAAGAAGTTCATCCCCACTACTATATTTATCTTCACATGCAGCCTGTCCACATGATCAATTGGCCACCCCAGCGGTGCTCCATCCATCCAACCACGAGGCATGCAGCCTAACCAGCCTAAATATTGCAAGCTTAATCTTTGGTATCATAACTCATGTAACATATAATTAGTTATAATAATAATCTACCATTAAAGTGTGCATGCAAGCATCCATCGCTAGTGATGCCCAATAAACAGCTATCAATATTCGATACGTACAAGCATGCAGTGGTTACGCACAGTTGCGGAGCTAGGATTGGCTAATGCCCCAGATGAGAAACTAAGGGATAAAAACTACCCACAAAAATCTGTTGTTTCAAAGCATACAAAAGTCAATCTATGTTATATAACTAACAAGAAACCAAACATGATATTCAATGACAACATTTGTTCCATGATGGGTCTACTAATAAAGCAAGGAAAATCAAAAGAGAATATGTAGCATATATAGATGATACAAAAGATTGATCTGAGAATCCCATGACTACATCTTGAATAGCAGAAGAAGCTAAACCTTCAATGATAAATTTTGAAATGCGAATCAGTGCATAATATAGCATGTAAGACTAGTTAATAACAGATGCAAAATCTGAAAACTTACATCTAGGACGAGGCAAAATTCCTTTGAGTGTGCGATAACCTTGAAATCGCTCGATGATCATTGATTCTTCAATACTAACAAATACATCTCGCGCAATGTAACATACCATCCAGTCTTGAAAATACTCATTGCTGAGAATGCCCTTTCCACCGTTGCGGTTGCAACAGGTAAAACCAATGCTAACTCAGCAAGACGGTAAACCAAGGGAAAAGTTATGTGCATCTCAGCTATAACCTTATTCCTGGCAAGATGACAAAGGTCATTGCAATTCATCAAATGTGGATCTGCTCTTGCTTCCCGGATGAACGAGTCTAATTGGTTTCTAAGGACAAAAGTGTTGGGGAACGTAGTAATTTCAAAAATTTTCCTACGCACACGCAAGATCATGGTGATGTATAGCAACGAGAGGGGAGAGTGTTGTCTACGTACCCTCGTAGACCCGAAGCGGAAGCGATCTGGCGTAGAGGAAGTAGTCGACGTTCTCCTCGCGATCCGACCGATCCCGGCGCCGTTACTCCGGCGCCCGAGTTCTTGACACACGTACAGCTCGATGGCGTCCCTCGTACTCCGATCCAGCCGAGTGTCGAGAGAGTTCCGTCGGCCGACGACGGCGTGGTGACGATCTTGATGTTTCACGGCGCGAGGCTTCGCCTAAGCTTGCGACGGTATAACCGAGGTGGAATATGGTGGAGGGGGCACGACACGGCTAAGGAACGATCTCACGATCAACTTGTGTGTCTCAAGGTGCCCCCTGCCCCGTATATAAAGGAGGGAGGGGGAGGCCGGCCGGCCCTAGAGGAGGCGCGCCGGGAGGAGTCCTACTCCTACCGGGAGTAGGACTCCCCCCCTTTTCCTAGTTGGACTAGGTTTGGGGGAGGGGGAAGAGGAAAGGGGGCGCCGCCCCCCCCCTGTCCTATTCGGACTGGGGGGGAGAGGGCGCGCGGCCACCTCCTGGCCGGCCCCTCCTCTTCTCCCTCAAGGCCCACCGAGGCCCATTTACCTCCCGGGGGGTTCCGGTAACCTCCCGTTTTCGTCCGGAACCATTCCGAACTCCAAACATAGGCTTCCAATATATCAATCTTTATGTCTCGACCATTCCGAGACTCCTCGTCATGTCCGTGATCACATCCGGACTCGAACTCCTTGGTACATCAAAATACATAAACTCATAATAAGCATCATCGTAACCTTAAGCGTGCGGACCCTACGGTTCGAGAACAATGTAGACATGACCTAGAACTATTCACGGTCAATAACCAACAGCGGGACCTGGATGCCCATATTGGTTCCTACATATTCTCTGAAGATCTTTGTCGGTCAGACCGCATAACAACATCGTTGTTCCTTTGTCACCGGTATGTTACTTGCCGAGATTCGATCGTCGGTATCCAATACCTAGTTCAATCTCGTTACGGCAAGTCTCTTTACTCGTTCCGTAATACATCATCTCACAACTAACTCATTAGTTGTAGTGCTTGCAAGGCTTAAGTGATGTGCATTACCGAGAGGGCCAGAGATACCTCTCCGACAATCGGAGTGACAAAACCTAATCTCAAATCGCCAACCCAACATCTGCCTTTGGAGACACCTGTAGTACTCCTTTATAATCACCCGATTACGTTGTGACGTTTGGTAGCACCAAAGTGTTCCTCCGTAAGCGGAGTTGCATAATCTCATAGTTACAGGAACATGTATAAGTCATGGATAAAAGCAGTAGCAACATACTAAGCGATCGTGTGCTAAGCTAAGGGAATGGGTCATGTCAATCAGATCATTCTACTAATGATGTGACCTCATTAATCAAATAACAACTCCTTTGTTCATGGTTAGGAAACATAACCATCTTTGATTAACAAGCTAGTCTAGTAGAGGCATACTAGTGACATCTTGTTTTGTCTATGCATTCACACATGTATCATGTTTCCGGTTAATACAATTCTAGCATGAATGATAAACATTTATCATGAAATAAGGAAATAAATAATAACTTTATTATTGCCTCTAGGGCATATTTCCTTCATCTCCCACTTGCACTAGAGTCAATAATCTAGATTACACAGTAATGATTCTAACACCCATGGAGTCTTGGTGCTGATCATGTTTTGCTCGTGGAAGAGGCTTAGTCAGCGGTCTGCAACATTCAGATCCGTATGTATCTTGCAAATCTCTATGTCTCCGGTCTGGACTAAGTCCGGATGGAATTGAAGCGTCTCTTGATGTGCTTGGTCCTTTGTGAAATCTGGATTCCTTTGCTAAGGCAATTGCTCGATATTGTCACGAAGATTTTCATTGGACCCGATGCACTAGGTATGACACCTAGATCGGATATGAACTCCTTCATCCAGACTCCTTCATTAGCTGCTTTCGAAGCTGCTATGTATTCCGCTTCACATGTAGATCCCGCTACGACGCTTTGTTTAGAACTGCACCAACTGACAGCTCCTCCGTTTAGTGTAAATACGTATCCGGTCTGCGATTTAGAATCGTCCGGATCGGTGTCAAAGCTTGCATCAACGTAACCGTTTACGATGAGCTCTTTGTCACCTCCATATACGAGAAACATATCCTTAGTCCTTTTCAGGTATTTCAGGATGTTCTTGACCGCTGTCCAGTGATCCACTCCTGGATTACTTTGGTACCTCCCTGCTAGGCTTATAGCAAGGCACACATCAGGTCTGGTACACAGCATTGCATACATGATAGAGCCTATGGCTGAAGCATAGGGAACATCTTTCATTTTCTCTCTATCTTCTGCGGTGGTGGGCATTGAGTCGACTCAACTTCACACCTTGTAACACAGGCAAGAACCCTTTCTTTGCTTGATCCATTTTGAACTTCTTCAAAACTTTGTCAAGGTATGTGCTTTGTGAAAGTCAATTAAGCGTCTTGATCTATCTCTATAGATCTTAATGCCCAATATGTAAGCAGCTTCACCGAGGTCTTTCATTGAAAACTCTTATTCAAGTATCCCTTTATGCTATCCAGAAATTCTATATCATTTCCGATCAGCAATATGTCATCGACATATAATATCGAAATGCTCTGAGCTCCCACTCACTTTCTTGTAAATCTGAGCTTCTCCAAAAGTCAGTACAAACCCAAATGCTTTGATCACATTATCAAAGCGTTTATTCCAACTCGAGATGCTTGCACCAGTCCATAGATGGATCGCTGGAGTTTGCATACTTTGTTAGCTCCTTTTGGATCGATAAAACCTTCGGTTGCATCATATACAACTCTTCTTCCGAAATCCATTCAGAATGCAGTCTTTACATCCATTTGCCAAATTTCATAATCATAAAATGCGCAATCGCTAACATGATTCGGACGGACTTAAGCATCGCTACTGGTGAGAAGGTCTCATCGTAGTCAATCCCTTGAACTTGTCGAAAACCTTTTGCGACAAGTCGAGCTTTATAAACGATAACATTACCGTCAGCGTCAGTCTTCTTCTTGAAGATCCACTTGTTTTCTATTGCTTGCCTACCCTCGGGCAAGTCAACCAAAGTCCACACTTTGTTTTCATACATGGATCCCATCTCAGATTTCATGGCCTCAAGCCATTTTGCGGAATCTGGGCTCACCATCGCTTCTTCATAGTTCGTAGGTTCATCATGATCTAGTAGCATGACTTCCAGAACAGGATTACCGTACCACTCTGGTGCGGATCTTACTCTGGTTGATCTACGAGGTTCTGCAGTAACTTGATCTGAAGTTTCATGATCAACATCATCAACTTCCTCACTACTCGGTGTAGGTGTCTCAGAAACCGGTTTCTGCGACGAACTACTTTCAAGTAAGGGAGAAGGTACTATTACCTCATCAAGTTCCACTTTCCTCCCACTCACTTCTTTCGAGAGAAACTCCTTCTCTAGAAAGGATCCATTCTTAGCAACGAATGTCTTGCCTTCGGATCTGTGATAGAAGGTGTACCCAACTGTTTCCTTTGGGTATCCTATGAAGACACATTTCTCCGATTTGGGTTCGAGCTTATCAGGTTGAAGCTTTTTCACATAAGCATCGCATCCCCAAACTTTAAGAAACGACAACTTTGGTTTCTTGCTAAACCACAGTTCATAAGGTGTCGTCTCAACGGATTTCGACGGTGTTCTATTTAGTGTGAATGCGGCCGTCTCTAGAGCATAACCCCAAAGCGATAGCGGTAAATCTGTAAGAGACATCATAGATCGCACCATATCTAGTAAAGTACGATTACGATGTTCGGACACACCATTACGCTGTGGTGTTCCGGGTGGCGTGAGTTGTGAAACTATTCGCATTGTTTCAAATGTTGACCAAACTCGTAACTCAAATATTCACCTCCACGATCAGATCGTAGAAACTTAATTTTCTTGTTACGATGATTTTCAACTTCACTCTGAAATTCTTTGAACTTTTCAAAGCGTTTCAGACTTATGTTTCATTAAGTAGATATACCCATATCTGCTTAAGTCATCTGTGAAGGTGAGAAAATAACGATATCCGCCACGAGCCTCAACATTCATCGGACCACATACATCGTATGTATGATTTCCAACAAATCTGTTGCTCTCTCCATAGTACCGGAGAAGCGGTGTTCTAGTCATCTTGCCCATGAGGCACGGTTACATAAGTGCCAAGTGATTCATAATCAAGTGACTCCAAAAGTCCATCAGCATGGAGTTTCTTCATGCGCTTTACACCGATATGACCTAAACGGCAGTGCCACAAATAAGTTGCACTTTCGTTATCAACTCTGCATCTTTTGGTTTCAACATTATGAATATGTGTATCACTACTATCGAGATTCATAAGAAATAGACCACTCCTCAAGGGTGCATGACCATAAAAGATATTACTCATATAAATAGAACAACCATTATTCTCTCGATTTAAATGAATAACCGTCTCGCATCAAACAAGATCCAGATATAATGTTCATGCTCAACGCAGCACCAAATAACAATTATTTAGGTCTAAAACTAATCCCGAAGGTAGATGTAGAGGTAGCGTGCCGACCGCGATCACATCGACTTTGGAACCATTTCCCACGCGCATCGTCACCTCGTCCTTTGCGGTGTTAAGCAATCCGTAGTCCTGTTTGAGTTGCAAATATTAGCAATGAACCAGTATCAAATACCAGTGCTCTGCGAGCTCTAGTAAGGTACACATCAATAACATGTATATCACATATACCTTTGTTCACCTTGCCATCCTTCTTATCCGCCAAATACTTGGGGCAGTTCCGCTTCGATGACCAGTCGCTTGCGGTAGAAGCACTCAGTTTCAGGTTTAGGGCCAGACTTGGGTTTCTTCTCCTGAGCAGCAACTTGCTTGCTGTTCTTCTTGAGATTCCCCTTCTTTTTCCCTTTGCCTTTCTTCTTGAAACTAGTGGTCTTATTGACCATCAACACTTGATGCTCCTTCTTGATTTCTACCTCCGCAGCCTTTAGCATTGCGAAGAGCTCAGGTATTGTTTTCACTAACCCTTGCATATTATAGTTCATCACGAAGCCTTTGTAGCTTGGTGGCAGTGATTGGAGAATTCTGTCAATGACACAATCATCCGGAAGATTAACTCCCAATTGTGTCAAGTGATTGTAGTACCCGGACATTACGAGTATATGCTCACTAATGAACTGTTCTCCTCCATCTTACAGCTATAGAACTTATTGGAGACTTCATATCTCTCAATCCGGGCATTCTGTTGGAATATTAACTTCAACTCCTGGAACATCTCATATGCTCCATGACGTTCAAAACGTCGTTGAAGTCCCGGTTCTAAGCCGTAAAGCATGGCACACTGAACTATAGAGTAGTCATCAGCTTTGCTCTGCCAGACGTTCATAACATCTGGCGTTGCTCCAGCAGCAGGCCTGTCACCTAGCGGTGCATCCAGGACGTAGCTCTTCTGTGCAGCAATGAGGATGATCCTCAAGTTACGGACCCAGTCCGTGTAATTGCTACCATCATCTTTCAACTTTGCTTTCTCAAGGAACGCATTAAAATTCAACGGAACAACAGCACGAGCCATCTATCTACAATCAAACATAAACAAGCAAGATACTATCAGGTACTAAGTTCATGATAAATTTAAGTTCAATTAATCATATTACTTAAGAACTCCCACTTAGAAAAACATCTCTCTAGTCATCTAAGTGATCACGTGATCCAAATCAACTAAACCATAACCGATCATCACGTGAAATGGAGTAGTTTTCAATGGTGAACATCTTATGTTGATCATATCTACTATATGATTCACGCTCGACCTTCGGTCTCCGTGTTCGAGGCCATATCTGCATATGCTAGGCTCGTCAAGTATAACCCGAGTATTCTGCGTGTGCAAAACTGGCTTGCACCCGTTGTAGATGGACGAGAGCTTATCACACCCGATCATCACGTGGTGTGCAGGCACGACGAACTTTGGCAGCGGTGCATACTCGGGGAGAACACTTCTTGATTATTTAGTGAGAGATCATCTTATAATGCTACCGTCAATCAAAGCAAGATAAGATGCATAAAAGGATAAACATCACATGCAAATCAATATAAGTGATATGATATGGTCATCATCATCTTGTGCTTCACGATCCCCATCTTGCAGCACCACCATGATCACCATCGTCACCGGCGCGACACCTTGATCTCCATCGTAGCATCGTTGTCGTCTCGCCAAACTTATGCTTCTCGACTATCGCTACCGCTTAGTGATAAAGTAAAGCATTACAGTAGCGATTGCATTGCATACAATAAGCGACAACTATATGGCTCCAGCCGATTGCCGATAACCGGTTACAAAACATGATCATCTCATACAATAAAATATAGCATCACGTCTTGACCATATCACATCACAACATGCCCTGCAAAAACAAGTTAGACGTCCTCTACTTTGTTGTTGCAAATTTTACGTGGCTGCTACGGGCTTAAGCAAGAACCAGTCTCACCTACGCATCAAAACCACAGCGATACTTCGTCAAATAGACTCGTTTTAACCTTCTCAAGGACGGGCGTAGCCACACTCGGTTCAACTAAAGTGAGAGAGACAGACACCCACCAGTCACCTTTAAGCAGCGAGTGCTCGTGGCGGTGAAACCAGTCTCGCGTAAGCGTCTGGCGTAATGTCGGTCTGGGCCGCTTCATCTCACAATACCGCTGAACCAAAGTATGACATGCTGGTAGGTAGTATGACTTGTATCGCCCACAACTCACTTGTGTTCTACTCGTGCAAAACATCAAACCATAAAACCTAGGCTCGGATGCCACTGTTGGGGAGCGTAGTAATTTCAAAAATTTTCCCACGCACACGCAAGATCATGGTGATGTATAGCAACGAGAGGGGAGAGTGTTGTCTACGTACCCTCGTGAGACCGAAGCGGAAGCGATCTGGCGTAGAGGAAGTAGTCGACGTTCTCCTCGCGATCCGACCGATCCGGCGCCGTTACTCGGCGCCCGAGTTCTTGACACACGTACAGCTCGATGGCGTCCCTCGTACTCGATCCAGCCGAGTGTCGAGGAGAGTTCCGTCGACCGACGGCGTGGTGACGATCTTGATGTTTCACGGCGCAGGGCTTCGCCTAAGCAGCGACGGTATAACCGAGGTGGAATATGGTGGAGGGGCACCGCACGGCTAAGGAACGATCTCACGATCAACTTGTGTGTCTCAAGGTGCCCCCTGCCCCGTATATAAAGGAGGGAGGGGGAGGCCGGCCGGCCCTAGAGGAGGCGGCGGGAGGAGTCCTACTCCTACGGGAGTAGGACTCCCCCTTTCCTAGTTGGACTAGGTTTGGGGAGGGAAGAGGAAGGCGCCCCCCCCTCCTTGTCCTATTCGGACTGGGGGGAGAGGCGCGGCCACCTCTGGCCGCCCTCCTCTTCTCCCTCAAGGCCCACCGAGGCCCATTTACCTCCGGGGTTCCGGTAACCTCCGTTTTCGTCGGAACCATTCGAACTCCAAACATAGGCTTCCAATATATCAATCTTTATGTCTCGACCATTCCGAGACTCCTCGTCATGTCCGTGATCACATCCGGGACTCGAACTCCTTGGTACATCAAAATACATAAACTCATAATAAGCATCATCGTAACCTTAAGCGTGCGGACCCTACGGTTCGAGAACAATGTAGACATGACCTAGAACTATTCACGGTCAATAACCAACAGCGGGACCTGGATGCCCATATTGGTTCCTACATATTCTCGAAGATCTTTGTCGGTCAGACCGCATAACAACATCGTTGTTCCTTTGTCACCGGTATGTTACTTGCCCGAGATTCGATCGTCGGTATCAATACCTAGTTCAATCTCGTTACGGCAAGTCTCTTTACTCGTTCCGTAATACATCATCTCACAACTAACTCATTAGTTGTAGTGCTTGCAAGGCTTAAGTGATGTGCATTACCGAGAGGGCCCAGAGATACCTCTCCGACAATCGGAGTGACAAAACCTAATCTCGAAATCGCCAACCCAACATCTGCCTTTGGAGACACCTGTAGTACTCCTTTATAATCACCCGATTACGTTGTGACGTTTGGTAGCACCAAAGTGTTCCTCCGTGGCGGAGTTGCATAATCTCATAGTTACAGGAACATGTATAAGTCATGGATAAAAGCAGTAGCAACATACTAAGCGATCGTGTGCTAAGCTAAGGGAATGGGTCATGTCAATCAGATCATTCTACTAATGATGTGACCTCATTAATCAAATAACAACTCCTTTGTTCATGGTTAGGAAACATAACCATCTTTGATTAACAAGCTAGTCTAGTAGAGGCATACTAGTGACATCTTGTTTTGTCTATGCATTCACACATGTATCATGTTTCCGGTTAATACAATTCTAGCATGAATGATAAACATTTATCATGAAATAAGGAAATAAATAATAACTTTATTATTGCCTCTAGGGCATATTTCCTTCAAAAAGCAACTTCATATGTAGAGAAGCCAGCAGCATACATATTAGCAAGATCTACTAATGAGTCTAATTTGTTGTAAGTTACCAATTGCCCACCCCAAGTCCTTGAACGTCCATTAGCAGTTCTTCTATCTTTCATATTTGGCACTACAATGTTGTATTTGACACAAAACTCGGTTACCTCTTTAAAGAGCTCATCCCAACCATTCAGCCTTATCTCTTGAATATCCTCCAACGTGGTTTTAATCAATCCCACAACACGTACAATATGCTGATTTTTCAACTGCAAGCATTGTGACAGATTGTTAGTCTTACCCAAAAATCTAATCATAAGATGCAATATGAGAACAAATTCAACGGACTCCATGTGCTTTATCAACCCAACAATTATGGTTCTTTGGGAAACATTGTCTGCATCATTGTATAAATTTTCTAATACCTTCAGACCTGGTTTCAACATCTCAACAAGACGACATAAGGTTTTATGACGTGACCCCACCGTGTATCACCAGGTCTAGCAAGGTTAGTTAATTGGTTTTTCCCTCTTCCCCTCAAGAAGTTCCCCAACCTCTATTTGGCGCACTATTTCATCATGTTGCTCTTGGGCTAACTGATCATGTATTTTACAAGAAGCATTAACAATGTTAACATCAATGATTGTGTATTCAAAAAAAACCCTTACTGATGAACAACACTTGGCAGCAGCAACAACCACTAATTGTAACTGATGGGCAAAACAATGTATATAGTGAGCATAAGGATTTTACTCCAACATCAATATTTGCAATCCACGGAATTCCCCTCTCATATTTGAAGCCCCATCATAACCCTGCCCTCTCAAGTTAGACATAGACAAGCCAAGAGTAGCAAACCTACCATCCAAAGCTATCTTTAGTGAAGTTGCTTTCGTGTCGGGAACATGCTCAACTGCCATGAGTCTCTCAATTACCTCCCCTTATTTGCTGAGATACCTACATCACACAAAGGAGCATGATTAATATATAAAAACCTTCAAGAAAATACACCCACAAAAACATTTAAGAAAATACGAGCAAACGTACTGACCTCAAACACATAGCCATTTTCTCCTTCATAGATGCAACTTTGGACTCATCAACAAGTAATGAAAATTTACTATCTCTAATCTCCTCAAGAATGACTTTGGAGGTCTCTTGTGAACAAGCCTTGCAGAAATCCAATTGTATCTCATGTGAAGTCGATTTATGGTTATCTCCTGCATCCCCAAACATTTTTTCCAACTTTTGGTCTTTCTTTATGAACAAGTCCAACAACTCTCTAAAGTTACCCTTATTCATTGAGCTAGTAAACTCATCATGACCACGAAAGGCAAGAGCTTGTAGTAGCAAAAAATTACAGTACCCATTATAATCAAGAGACGAGCATTGTATACTCTTTTTCTTTCTTATTAGAACCCCTATGAAACACATGTGGCAAATTTTGTCTTTGATTTTTGAAATATTCATAATGTTGCCTAGATTTATTGTTAGCACTATCATGCTTGCCAACATGCTGATTGAAAACTTTAGGCCCATCCTTCCAAGATTTAAATCCATTTTCCATGAATGCTTCAATACCCTAGTTTTTAGCAATTGGTTACTTAAACAGAAAACAATAAAAGCAAAAGGTTCCACAGCCAGCCGCGATGATCATTGAACCAATAACCCTGAAAGCTTCTACCATTTAACCATTCATTAGTTGGTTGGCATGGACCCATACTGATGTAGTCCCTTCTAGCAAGATCTCTAATGTCTGCATCCAAATCCTCAATTGGTACTCTCTTACCATGGTCTTCTTCAATATCACCGGGCTTGAGTTGAGCTTAATATGAGGGGTATTATCAGTTGTTTGAATTGACGGACCCGTTTCTGCGGTTCCAGTGGTTCGAACTTCAAAAAATGAATTCAGTGTCCTGATTCTTTCACTCATCTTGCCTTTCTGTAACATTATATGAAAATAAAATTACTAAATGTCAAAATTTATTTTCCCATATGAGTATCTAACAAATAGTGGCATCAAGAAACAATGATGCCATCTAGAAATTGACAAAACCCATCATCAAATAGTAGCATCTACAAACAGATATTGGGGTTTGGAAGAACTACTAAACCAGTATACCTTTGCTCTTGTTGATGTATGCTCTGTGTTGCAGCCGCTGAGGAGAAAGGTGCCACCGGGAAAGGGCCACCTCGCCGGGAGTTCACTGGGGTGGCCACCTCGCCACACAGGACAGTAGCCACAATGGAGGTGATTGATTTGAAGGGGGCGGAGGCTGGATAGGTGTGTCTCAGTAGAGGTGGAGAAGGGGACTAAAGGGGGGGTGGATAGGCAGCACGACGGCTAACAAGGGTTGCGGTGGCGGGCGGCGCCTGCAGGAAGGGGTGCGGCCACGCGGCGGCGATGCTAGGGTTCGAGAAGTTCGGGGCGGCGCGGTGTTCTATTTGTGCAAATGTTTGTTGTGGCCTTGTGGGGAAAGGCTCCCTGGGTGGCTGGGCCATTGGCCTGGGCTTTGAAGTGAATCCGCCCAGGCCAATTTAGTTTGTATATATGGGCCTAGAAAATTTCCCACGCCCCAGGCAGTGGCCTGGGCTGCCTGGGGCTCAGCTCCGCCCATGGTTACGCGGATATCTATCAATATAGGACCACAAATACATAGCTAGACTTACCAGTGCTCCATGGTGTACAAGTGCTAAGGATGCCACATCGACTTTTTACGTGATATATGTAGTGGTGTGTGTTGAGTGTGGAAAACGATTTTAGACCAACAAAGGAAGCATTGGTCACTTCGCATGGAAACCCAACTCATTCCTTCTCAAAACATAGATTGTTCCTTGGAGACGGTCCAGTTTTTTAGCAATCTATGTGTAAAGTTTTGTGAAACATTTTGAATGTTTTACCGCAACTTCTGGGGTGGCATATCATGACACATTCCAAATTCCATGATTTTCGGGCATCATTTGAATTTTGGAGAATTAAAATGCCAATAACAATCATGTTGGTGCCGAAGTCTCAGGCACCTAGTGTCTGGGACTCCTCTTCTTTCCTTTCATATGGACTAAATATATACTAAGTACCATCAATAAGATTTTTCAACCCACTTCTTACCATAATTTAATGTATATACAATTCATCTTTGAATTATATCAATATATATAGCAAGCAGACTCCAAAGAAGGTCATATCATGTCAAAATATGACCTTGCTATATAAACAATTAAATGTAGATACATTAAATCATGGTAAGAAGTGGGTTGAAAAATCTTATGTTGACATGATACATGTGTTGTGTGTTGACATGATACATGTGTTGACCTGAAGCGTATCAATAATTTATCAATTCATCTTATGTTGACATGATACATTTATCAAGCAGACTTCAATCATATGTTGACATGATACATGTGTTGACATGAAAAATCTTATATCAATTCTTCATTGAATTATATCAATAATTTAATGTTGACATGATACATTTGTTGTGTGTTGAATATATAAACAATTGAAGGTCAATTGGGGAAAGAGTAGTCGCTTCTTATGGAAACCCAACCCAGGAAGAATGAAAGAAAGTAAAGAAGAAAAATCAAAATCAATAAAATGAAAGAATTAAGGAACCTCATAGAAATTAAGAAAAAGGTGGGATAAGAAAGAAAATGAGAAATAAAATAAAAGAGAAGAAAGCAAAGAACATAAATGAATAAAAAGAAAGCTTATTTGTTAAGTGCCTATGAGATGGTACTCGGCAAAGGTGACCGCACTGTCGTTCTGTCCATCCCCAGTAACGGCGGACACATGTCACATTGTTTGTCGAGTCGGAAAATTGTGGTGGAGCTTCACGACAGCTCTTATCTAGTCATTATTTTCTGCATCACTGTCCATTCAGGCTCTTTATTTATTTAATTTTCTTTATCCCAAATAAAACAACACATGAGCTTTAAACTTTGCAGGACAAAAAAAAGTGTAACTACAATGTACGTAAAACTTACGGATTTTTTTCATGCATCATAAATACTTAATAAAACTTTTTAAATCAAAAAATCTCATTTTGTAAATTTATGCCGGACCAAAAAATCAAAAGGTTTTTTCACACATTGGAATTCAAAAGTTTGACTGACCTACAAAGTTTGAAGTCCATATGTTCTTTTATTTGAGAGAAACAAAAAAGGGAAAGTTTCATGTAGTAAGTTAGTTGACTAGCATATACCTCCAAAGTAATATTGGATGGTATGGATAAAGGGTGCCATGGAGTCCGAGCTACCGAAACACTATCTTGCCGACTGCATGTCAAAAGACAACATAAGGTTTCTTCGTCGTGTGTTTCTGTTTCCACACTCAGCTTAGGTTGGCTCTGCTGAGTACTCCCTCTGTCGGGTGAAAGGTGTACGTTTGGGATTAAAATTTGTCTACAAACAGTGTATTTCTATCATTCCAATGCACTTTAAAGTACAAAAAGAAATGCTTCTCTCTCATCACACGGTAATAAAGAGCTATAATATTCTGGTCTCCTTAATTTCTACATATAATTAACTCATTGGGGGTTGATTAATTAAAGAGGAGAGAGATGGTGGCTAGCACCTTTCCAATGCATTTTTTATTCCACTCCAGAATTTGTCCTAAAATTTCTATATGTACACTTTTCATTACATACAGTTTGCTGAGTGTTTTCTGTTGATACTCAGTTCAGGTGGCTGCTTGTCGAGTGCTCGGCATAATATACGCGGCCAACTGCCTCACACTCGGCTTACATTAAGTTTTCAGTAGTGATCAGACACCAGAGCACTTTCTGGGCCAGAATCAGTTGCAACGCCACAATAGCAGCCGAGAGTGATGCCGAGTCAGTGCAGGCCCAACCAACACCAAGACTTCCTTTGATAGGGTTGTAACATCAAACATAGACGATGACTTGCGGGACCGAAGCAAGCCAGCCACAACATGTAGCCCCTGTTAGTCACTGTCTGCGTCCCTAACATGTGCTACGAGTTTCATGGACCTGGTGCCCCTCAATTCGTGGAAAGCCGCTCTGCCTTCTGCTTCCATAGAAAGGGCATGTTGAGTATATTGTGTACGTGTATATGTGTGTGTAGGGCCCACCTCCTATTTTTCCTGTATAGTTGAGGTTGTGGCCCACCTCTGTACTTATATATACGTGCCTGGTGCACCGAGTAATACATCGCGATTGCACAGCCCATATTCTATCTCTCTATATGGTATCTATCGCAGTAAGGTCCTAACCCTAGCCGCCGCCGCCGCCGCCGCCGCCGCCGCCTCCCGCCGCCGCCGTTACCAGCCGCCGCCGCCGCCCACTCGCCAGTCGCCGCCGCCCGCTGGAACGCCGCCGCGCCCGCCCGCCCCGCCGCGCCGCGCTCACCCAGCCGCCTCCGCCGCTCCTCGCTTCCGCCTCCCTCTCCCGCCACTCCCGCCGCGCCGCCTCTCTCCCGCGACGCCCGCGCCCCCGCCCCGCCCGCCCCGCCGCCCAAGCCGCCGCCGCTGCTCCCTCCCGCCCACCCTCCGCGCCCGCACCGCTCCACCCACCCACGCCGCGCCCTCCACCTCCCGCCGCACCAGCACCCGCGACCGCTCCACCACCCGCGCCGCGCCTCTCACCCACTCGCGCCGTCATCATGAGTTCCTCCTCCTCCACCGTCTCCAACCCGTTCGCCGGTCCTGATGTCACCCTCGTCCGCGATCTCAACATCCATGAGCGCGTCCCGGTCAAGCTTGATCACACCACCGCCTCCTACTCCGCGTGGAAGTGGTACTTTTCGCTTGTGTTCCGTGAGTACCTCCTTCACGGTCACGTGGACGGCACCGTGGACTCCGCGCTCATGATCCACGACGAGGAGTGGATGATCCTCGACGCCACCATCATCCGCTGGTTCTACCTCACCATCTCCAGCGACATCTTCCACACCGTGGTGAGCAGCGAGGCGAGCGCCCATGCGGTCTGGACCAAGCTCAACGGCCTCTTCACCGACAATCGGCTGCAGCGCAAGGTCCTTCTCTATGGTGAGTTTTACGGCTGCCAGCAACTTGACTCGTCCATCGATGATTTTTGCATGCGCCTCAAGAAGCTTGCCGATGAGCTCCGCGATCTGGGGGAGAAGATTGGCGACGAGCTCCTCATCAGCACCCTCTCCGGCGGCCTCAACGAGGACTTTGGGAACGCCGCCTCCAACCTCACCCTCATCCCGGAGCCCACCTTTGGCAAGGTGGTCGCGTACCTCAAGCTGGAGGAACGCCGGATGCGGGCGGCCCGGATGCGCGCCACCCACACCGCCCTTGTTGCCGGCACCCGCGGGGGTTCGGCCCCGCCACCGCCTCGTCAGCCGCCGCCGCAGCGGCGCCGCCTTCCCGCCGGGCTTCCGCCCGCCCACCGCCACCTTCCCGCCGCCCCAGCCGGCGGCCAACGGAGGAGGCCGTCGTGGCGGCCGCCGGGGTGGCCGCAAGCAGGGAGGTGGCGGCGGCGGTGCTCAGGGAGGAGCACCTCGACAGCAGCAGCCGGCCCCTCAGCCGGCGGCCCCGTGGTACGCCGGTCAGAACCCGTGGACCGGCGTCGTCCACGCCTACTCCATGCCGGTTCCACGGGCTCCCTCTCCGGGTCTTCTCGGCCCTCGGCCTCCGCCACACCAGGCGTACTACGCCGCGCCGCAGCCCTACGCGGCGCCCTACGGGCAGCAGCCGCCGCCAGGCGGGCCGCTGCTGCCCCTGACGTCTGCGCCGTCCCTCCCACCGGCGCCGTGGGACCCGGCTCTCCTGGCGGCTCTCCACACCGCCCCCTCTCCGTCCAGCTACACCGGCGGCGGCGATTGGTACATGGACAGTGGCGCCACCGCTCACATGGCGGCGTACCCCGGTAACCTTCATACCGCTCACCCTGTCCACACCTCCAACCGCATCACCGTCGGTGACGGTTCTTCTCTTCCTATCACCCATATTGGACATACATATTTTCCCTCTAACTCCACTCCTATATCCATGTCTAATATTCTTGTTTCTCCTGATCTTATTAAAAATCTTGTTTCCGTTCGTTCTCTTACACGTGAAAATCCGGTGACCGTTGAATTTGACGATTGTGGTTTTTCTGTTAAGGACGCTCGCACGCGGATGGTGCTCCACCGATG
This sequence comes from Aegilops speltoides, assembly GCA_021437245.1. Classification (NCBI taxonomy): domain Eukaryota; kingdom Viridiplantae; phylum Streptophyta; class Magnoliopsida; order Poales; family Poaceae; genus Aegilops; species Aegilops speltoides. The sequence continues at coordinate 12,336,080 of CM038147.1, read as the reverse complement.
TGACAGCCCCGACGAGCTCTACCCAGTTCACTCTGCCGCCTCCACCACTTCCGCCGCCCCCGTCGCTCTCGCCACCGGAGTGGATCTTTGGCACGCTCGCTTGGGTCATCCTAATCATGCCACCCTTCGCCACATACTTCGGAGTTTTTCTTTCACGTGTAATAAGAACGAGGATCACTCGTGTCATGCATGCCGCCTTGGCAAACATGCTCGCCTCCCATTTAGGCCTTCTTCCTTTGTTGCATCGTACCCGTTTGAGTTAATTCATAGTGATGTTTGGACATCTCCTGTTGCCAGTAATACGGGCTTTCTTTATTATCTTGTTATCCTTGATGATTTTTCGCATTATGTGTGGACCTTCCCGTTGCGCCGCAAGTCGGACGTCATCTCCACGCTTGTCGGTTTCTACTCTTATGTCCGCACGCGGTTTGGCGGCCCATTCTTGCGTTGCGATGCAGACAACGGAAGGAGTTTGACAACGCCGCTGTCGCGATCTTCTCGCCACACATGGCACGATTTTTCGTCTCACTTGCCCGTACACCTCGCAGCAGAATGGTCGTGCTGAGCGCATCCTTCGCACTCTTAATGACTGCGTTCGGACTCTTTTCTTTCACGCCAATGTGCCCCCGCGCTTTTGGCCTGACGCTCTTGCCACCGCTTCTCTTCTCATCAACATCCGTCCATGTCGCACTCGCGGGAACTTTACACCTCACCATCTTCTATTCGGTGCGCCTCCCTCTTATGAAGGGCTTCGCATCTTCGGCTGCCTGTGCTACCCTAGCATCGCTGCCACTGCGCCTCATAAGCTCGCACCCCGCTCCGTCGCCTGCATCTTTCTCGGCTACCCACCTAACACTAAGGGTTATCGCTGCTACGATCCAGTCTCTCACCGTGTTTTCACCTCCAGACACGTTTACTTTGATGAGATGGTCTTCCCGTTTCAGCAGCAGGCACCTCTCGTCGTCTCGTCACCGCCGGCCACCGGTGGCTCATCGACGACCTCGTCAGGTGGATGAGCCCGTCTCGTTCGTGGACCGCCTCCGGGCTTTGGCGGTCCCCGGGCCCTCCTGCCGGCGCCCTCCACGGCCGGCGCCCCGCCTTCACCCGCCACCCCCGACTTCGGGCGCCGCGGGTCGGGTGCCTCTTCGCCGCCGCCGTCACCGGCGGCCTCGCCGCCGCCGCCTCGCCGGCCTCGGCGCCGCAGGGTCGGCCGCCCTCGTCGGCCACCTCGACGCCGGCCTCGCCGGCCGCTTCACCGCCCGACTCGCCGGCCCCGGTGGCCCCGTCTGGCCCTGTCACCCGAGCTCGTGCTGGCATTCACTGCCCGAGCCTCCGGTACTCGCGAGCTGAGTACGTCCTCGCCGCCTCTGCCGCGGAGCCGTCACCCATTCCTGCATCCGCCCGCGCCGCCCTGCGTGATCCTCACTGGCTTGCGGCGATGCAGGAAGAGTTCGACGCTCTCCAGCGGAACCGCACCTGGACTCTGGTGCCCCGGCCTCCTCGCGCCAACGTCATCACCGGCAAGTGGGTCTTCCGCCATAAGACCCGCTCAGACGGTTCACTTGAGCGCTATAAGGCTCGCTGGGTGGTCCGCGGTTTCCGCCAGCGCGCTGGAGTCGACTTCACAGAGACGTTTGCTCCGGTTGTCAAACCGGGCACGATCCGCACCGTCCTCCAGCTCGCCGTCTCTCGCGGCTGGCCAGTTCACCAGATGGATGTCTCCAACGCCTTCCTCCACGGCCATCTTGAGGAGCAGGTGTTTTGTGAGCAACCCACCGGTTTCGTCGACGCCTCATTGCCCGGCCACGTGTGCCTGCTGTCGCGCTCTCTCTATGGGCTCAAGCAGGCACCCCGCGCCTAGTACCAGCGGATCGCCGTGTTCCTTCAGACATTGGGCTTCAGCGTCACTCGCTCGGACGCCTCACTGTTTGTCTATCGCCATGGTGACACCACTGCATATTTGCTGCTCTACGTCGACGACATCATCCTGACAGCCTCCTCCGCAGCCGTTCTTCAGCAGATCACTCTGCGGCTGCGTGACGAGTTCGCTATCAAGGATTTGGGTGCTCTTCACTACTTCCTTGGCATTGAGGTCGTTCGGCGCCCGGACGGCTTCTTTCTTCATCAACAGAAGTATGCCCATGAGCTTCTTGAGCGTGCTGGCATGCTCAACTGCCATCCGGTTGCTACTCCTGTTGACACGAAGGCCAAGGTCTCTGCTCTTGAGGGTTCGCCTGCGTCGGATGCTCCGTTCTACCGGTCTATTGTCGGCGCTCTTCAGTACTTGACTCTCACCCGACCGGATCTTCAGTATGCTGTCCAGCAGGTGTGTCTCCACATGCACGCCCCTCGTGACTCTCACTGGACTCTCGTGAAGCGGATCCTTCGCTACATCCGCGGCACGATGTCCCTTGGGTTGACACTCACGGCGTCCGCTTCTTTGGAGATGGTGGCCTACTCCGATGCAGACTGGGCCGGCTGTCCAGACACTCGCCGGTCCACCTCTGGCTACTGCGTCTACCTTGGTCCTTCGCTCGTCTCGTGGTCGTCCAAGCGACAACCCACGGTGTCGCGCTCTAGCGCCGAGGCTGAGTACCGAGCTGTGGCCAACGCAGTCGCCGAGTGCACCTGGCTTCGACAGTTACTTCAGGAGCTACATCACGATGTCTCCCAGGCTACGGTTGTCTACTGCGACAACGTCTCTGCGGTGTACCTCTCCGCCAACCCCGTTCATCATCGCCGGACGAAACACATCGAGCTGGATATTCACTTCGTGCGCGAGCAGGTGGCTCTTGGACGCATGCGGGTTCTCCATGTGCCCACTGCTCAGCAGTTCGCTGATGTGATGACGAAGGGACTGCCGACTTCCACCTTTGAGGAGTTTCGTTCCAGTCTCTGCGTCACTGGCGCCGCTTCGACTGCGGGGGGGTGTTGAGTATATTGTGTACGTGTATATGTGTGTGTAGGGCCCACCTCCTGTTTTCCCTGTATAGTTGAGGTTGTGGCCCACCTCTGTACTTATATATACGTGCCTGGTGCACCGAGTAATACATCGCGATTGCACAACCCATATTCTATCTCTCTACAGGGCAAAAACAAAAAAACAAAAACAAGAGGTACCGCGGGTCAGTTCACAGAGATTAGATGCGATTGGGTGACACAAGGAGGAAGACCTGAGTGCCGACAAGCTAGGTGATCGACGATACGATCTACTCAGTGTGTTGCCATCTCTGGAAGTCAATGGTTAAAGCTTGGTGTTAACTATACACCATTAATGACGTACGTACGTGATTGGTAGTGGTGTGATTGGTCGGTGGATTTTGCTAGATACTAGATAGACTATAAAAAGGCCAGATCCCCAAAAGGTCATCTCATATGGGGCGGTGGAGGTTCCTATAAATATAGTAGAGTCTATAAAGAGGCCAGATCCCTGGAAGGGCTGAAAACATCCTCCACATACTACCAGTACCATACCACAACTCACCAGCTTGAGCATCTATCGACATTACACCTCTAGCTAGCCAAGCTAACCATGAAGCCATCCCGTGCAGCGGCGCTTGCGCTGGTACTAGTAGCGGCCCTTGTGCTGGCGCTGGCGCCGGGGACAGAGGGAGCAGGGCCCTGCGACCCCTTTCCGATGGGAGTTTATTGTAGGAAAGGGGTCCTCGCTGGTCGTTCCGGAGATGCCGATTTTATGAAGCCGTGCTGCACATATTTATCCTCAGGCTACATCAAATGCCTGTGTGCGATCAGTGCGCTGACCCCGACGAAAAATGGCCTCTGCCCCAATATCTCATGCTCATGATCAGTGTCCTCCGTTCACCTGCAGCTAGCTAGGTACTGCTAGCTAGCTAGCTCGGTTCGCTGGAATAATTTACAACATAGCCTGTTCTACCAATCTACGGATTTGATATTGAGTCCCAAGGTTGGTAGAGCTCGCTCTCCTTCCCTTTGTTTGTGTCGACCTATATTTGTTATCTCTACTCTTCTAGTACTCATCAATTGTATTATCTCGTATCGTGTTGTTTGCTCCTACTCTTACTACTTCCAGTTCGTATTTTTCAACAATCTTAGCTCGTCATCGCTAACTGTTTATCCACGCCAAATCAAGCCCTTCATATATACTCCTGCCGTTCCATATTTCGTGTCATGTTTTTAGTTAGAATTCAATCTACAACCACGACAAGAATTGTTGAATGGAGGTAGTATATCCATATATGTGGGCTTGGTTCTGTATAAATGATAAAATAAATAAATTAAGTAGTGTGCTGCAAGAAAAAAAACATGAGAACAAAAAGATATGACACATCCATAAAGGCAAAAATTTATACTAGTTGCAATACCACTACATGGTCGAAAATAATAATGAAGTCGTGAAAAAAAACCTAATACTAGTTCTTATTTCTCTACTCTCGGAAGCATTTACTTTGACAAACCTTCCTGTCAAAATTAAAGAAGAAATAAATAATTCAGATTCTCGTTATTGGGATCACGTGAAAGATGGCAGAAAAATGCATTCCCACTCCCTCAATAGAGATGCCAACATAATAATAGTACAAACAACTACATTTTTAGGGAACTTTACCGGACTTTATTGATTAACAGTGATGTTAATAAGAAATTCGGGATAGGAATTACTACAGAATCATGACGCACTCCAAATCAAAGATACCCACCTACATCAAGAGAAAAAGCAAATTTCGCTAATATATGTGCCTCATTTTTAACACTTCCTTCCTAAAATATGGCACCTCCCTTTGTTAGTCTTGCCGCGGTTTCTCTAACAATGTAACTCTCTCATTGTGCGTACCAAAGATACTGTCACCAACAACCAAGGAAAGAAAGCACCTTGTAAAAAACTGATTTGACCTTTCAAACTTATAAAAAAACATGTTAACCTACAATAGAATCATTTTCAGTGAAGAATTATATTGCTCTTACAGGTTCCGGCTTCTGAACCAAAGTAGAAACAACTCATTAGGAATTTTGTTTGGGAGAAAATTATAAAGACATAACTAAAAGTCACATTTCACTGTTAAACAACTACTCCCTCCGTTCCAAAATAGATGACTCAACTTTGTACTAACTTTAGTACAAAGTTGAGTCATCTATTTTGGAACGGAGGGAGTAGCTAATTTCCGGATTAACATTTAACCAATCATTGGAACAGCAGCAAGAGATCATCAGTAATTGTTGTTTCTTTTCTTTCTTTTGAACACGATACCATTGCAGATGTTCACATACACGAGCATACACTCATCCTTGTGAACGCATACCCGCACACCCTACTTCTATGAGCACCTCCGAGATACTGAGCCGGCACAACATCTTAAGATTGACATAGTCTCTACAAGCACCTCGTAGCTTCATTTTTAAGTTGTTTCTACGTACATGGTTGAAGAGTCAACACTAAAAGCTATTTAAAATTTCACTTGTAAGGCATACACAGTATTGCTACATGGTTTGAAGTTGTGAGGCATACATAGTTGTACAGAGTTTGAATGAACTGTGATGCAGGGTGACTTCTAGCATGTCCACCGAGAAGAGCTTTATGCAGTCCGCAGCTTGCATGCAGCGTGGCTTCTAGCAGACGGCCACCAGTCTGGTGTGGTGGTGGTCAGGGAGCATCTCGTCACAACGCAGCTGGGCATGGCCTCACGCCTGATGCCGGCTCAAAATTTGGTAGATCTTCGCGAATGGACAATCCATATATGGTCAGAAACACACGCACTCTGGTGCGTCCTAATAATTTCTGTGGCCCAAGTATGGTCTTCGGCCTGATGGCACACCAGCATACCTCTAATGTGTCTCCGAAGCTTTATAACCAGTTTTGGCTTGGTCCATCTTAAATGTCTTGTCGTAAAATACCGCAACAACTTTAGTACCTTTCTAGATCCTTTTTGAACTAGCAGTAGTGCAGACGTGGTGGCTTTACATTGTGTAAAGTGATCACCAACTAAACAATGAAATTCAAATAAAATTTGAACTCAAAAATAAATAAACAACTCATCTTCTTGGTATTTCATAACAGCACAATACCCACTAGTTGGTGGCGCATTTTAGACCAAAAACTGGAGTCACATGGGTTTCATCTACCGTGTGGATGCCACGGTCATTTGCTGAACTGCAGAAATTCATATCTAAGTCACCAATTTAGTTTTTTTTTCTCCTCTCGCAGGGCGACTAGCAAAGCCTTTTTTCCTTCGATCTTCACCGGCGAGCCCGTGGATTCGCCTCCCCTCCGCCTGTGGTTCGGTGACCGGTGGCGGGAAGGGTATTCCTGGTGCCTCAGCTTTGAAAGGTAGGGTTTTGGTTCTCGCAAGTACGGCGCTCAAACGGATGGTGGCGCTTCTTCTTCGTGTCAGTCTTCTGAGGCCCGATCCGCCTCACTTTCGTTTGTTGGGACGGATTAGATTGAGCTCCGGCGTAGATTCCTACCAGCTCCTCGGAGCGGCGAGGTTAGGGTTTCTTGTTGTGCATACGCAATGGCAAGATTTGGTGTCATGTCACTACACCACGGTAGAGTTTAGGTGACACACTTATGTCGGGAAAGGTCCACTAATCTTCACAAAATAATTGTCACCGTAGCTTTTAAGTTTTGTCTTCGCAACATGTGTTGGCAAAGGTACATCACTGTAGGGACATTATGTGTCGGCAACCACTAAGAAACAATGTATTTGTAAGTAATTGCTTAATAATGTGTCGGCATATGTGTAGGCCTTGACAGTTTTTCAGTCGACGTAGGCACGTATTTAGGGTGTATAGACTCAGACTTGGCGCACGAGCAAAAATTTTGGCTGTGTTGGCACGCGAGCAAAATTTTTGGCTGTTCATGCAAAGTATCCCCTAGGCAAAATCCCCCCCAAAATACCCCAAATTGAACCCTAACCCGTGCCTCCCGCCGCCGCCCTCGCCTTGCGTCCTCGCACCTCCCTCCCCCCGAGCTCCATTGCCGTCCTCACAACCCCCTTCCCCCGAGATCCAGCCCTAGATCGAGTCGCCATCGTCGCACTTCACATCCAACCGCCGCCACCCCCCTCCCCCTGACATCCAGCCGTCGTCCTCGGCAATCCCCGTCCCTGCTGCCGCTGGGGACACATTCCAGTCTCCCTGATGCCACCGGGGATCCATCTTCGGGCTCCCTGCTGCCGCCGGGGATCCGTCTCCAAGCTCCCTGCTACCGCCGGACATCTGTAGTGTTGCTGTTGGAACTATGCTCTGCTGCTGTGGGGCTCCATCTCCGGCCAAGCACCATCTCCGGGCCTGCTGCTGCCAGGCTCCATCTCCGGCCACATTCCGTTGTTGCTGTACCTACTACTACCGGGCTCCATCTCCGGACCCCACTCCCGCAGCTCCGTCTCTGTGCCCTGACTAAGCATCAACTCCTCCCTAGATTACCTTCTCTGTATCTGAACCATTTGTGACAGTAGACAACTGGACAAGAAAGTGTATTTGTTGCTTGAATGGTTATTGTTTTATACTTATATTCCTTGAATAATAATTTTCCCTTCACTGATGCAAAGCTAATACTACCGCACTGGCCAAATTTAGATACTTGCAACTTTGATATTAAGAGTGCATCATGGACAAAACATGGTTGTCTAAGACTAGGTACATCAAGTTTCCTTTTTTTGCCAACTCATAAACATTATAATTATGCAATGAATTGTTCTAATATCTAAACATAAAAATTACATGTAGGCACACAAATGAGTATCTACAGGGGTTAGACAAGTTTATAGAGGTTGCTTTTATTAATTCATCAAATGGAAACAAAATATTATGTCCTTGCAACATATGTTTGAACCCTGAATGGAGAACAACAACAGAAGTACGTGAACATTTGATATGTAAGGGTTTCATGGAGGGGTATCATACATGCTTGTTTCGTGGAGAATCTAGCCACTCTAGCCCTAATATTGAGGAGGTAGAAGTAGAGAGTTCACCGACATAAAATGAATTAGCTAATTTCTTGCGAGACATAGCTTGAGGATTAGATGATGGGGGTGTTGGAAGAGAACAATGAGGACAATAACAACCCTAGGAGGGACGTTGATGCTGATACTAAGGCTTATTTGATGATGACAACAAAGAACTATACCCTAGGTGTAGAAACTTCTCGAGATTGTGTTTTATATCAAATTGCTCCACATCAAACTTCTTGGGCATTGGAGTGATAGAAGTTTTGACATGGTGCTTGAGTTACTTAGTGATGCCTTCCCCAAAGGTTCAGTACTTCCCAAAAATTTCAATGAAGCTAAGAAAATAGTCAAATCTATTGGGCGTGGGTATGTTAGTATTCATGCCTATGAAAATTGTTGTGTATTGTTCAGAAATGAATTTGGTAAGGAGAGTCAGTGTCCAAAGTGTAAAACTTCAAGGTGGAAATCAAAAAAGAAGAGTCCTGATGGGAAAAGGGTACATAGAGTTCCTAGAAAGGTTCTTCACTATTTTCCTATTAAAAGAAGGCTTCAAAGGTACCTTATGTCCTCTAAAACTGCAACTGAAATGAGGTGGCATGATGAACAACAGAACAAAGATGGTTTGATTAGTTCCGCAGAGGATGAAATTTTCTAGAAGGATTTTGATTCCAAACATCTGTTAATTGGTAATGATAGTCGCAATTTTAGATTGGCTCCAACAACTGATGGCTATAATCCATTTAGGTCAACAAAGAGTACCTATAGTATTTGGCAAGTCTTTTTGATTCCATACAACCTTCCTCCTTGGATGTGCATGAAGCAGACTAATTTCATCCTTTCTTTGCTCATTTCTGGCCCTAAGGCACCTGGTGGCGATACGGATGTCTATCTTGAGCCTTTGGTAGATGATCTAGTAGATATGTACTATCATGGGTAAAGACATTTGATGCTTCTAAGTCTGAGATATTTGATCTTTGTGTTGCCATCCTTTGCACCATACATGACTTTCCAGGTTTAGGCTACACTCATGGGTGTGCTACCCAGGGTGAGATAGCTTTTCCTGAGTGCCATTCATTCACTTGTTCTCCACTACTAAAAAAGGGTAGCAAATATTGCTATATGGGACATCGTAGGTTCTTATCATCCAACCATAAGTTTAGGTCAGATGAAAAGTTATTTGATGGCAAGTCAGAGCATAGGAAAACACCTATACCTCTTAGTGGTCAGGAAAACGATGATTTGACAGCAAATCTTCAAACAACCTTTGGAAAAGATCTAGCTGCCAAGAAGACAACAAAGAGAAAACGCAACGAAGGTGAATCACCTCCCTTGTATGAAAGAAGATATGTGTGGTTTAAGTTGCCCTATTGGAAAGATCTGATGTTGGATCATAATTTTGATGCTATGCATATAGAAAAAAATGTATGCGATAACATAGTTAACACACTTCTGGGCCTTAAGGGAAAATCAAAGGATAACGCAAATTCTCGCTTAGACATCCAAGACCTACATCCTGTTGAAGTAGAAGAGGGTAAACCGTATATACCTCCAGCACAATATACATTGACACCCGATCAGATGAAACATTTTCTCCTAAGTCTTGACGGATCATGTTTCCACAAGGCTTTCCAGCTAATATACGACGTTATATCCATGTTGCCGAGAAGAAGATTTTTGGACTGAAGAGCCGTGATAATCACATTCTGTTGCAGCACCTACTTCCGCTTGCAATTCAAAAAATATTGCCAACAAGAGTATGTGTTGCATTGACCTGTTATCGTGTTAGTAACTTCTTCAAGAAGATTTGCTCACCTGTTATCCGCGTCAGTGATATGCAAATTCTAGAAATTAAAATAGCTGAGACCTTAAGCATACTTGAAACTATATTCTTGCCAAGTTTTTTTGATGTCATGGTCCACTTGATTGTTCATTTTCCTGCCCAAGTTAGAATTGGTGGTCTAGTACACTTCTGGAGCATGTGGTCAATAGAAATGTGATCTTCTAAAAAAAAGTCTAATAGCAACCTATTTTTTTGCAAATAGGCTTACAATATGTAGTATGTAGGTATTTGGGCACCGCAAAGGACATGTTCGCACTAGAAGCCATCCGGAAGGATCAATCGCTGAGGGTTATTTTGTTTGATAAGGGCCTTACGTTATGTTCTCGCTATCAGAAAGGGTGTGAGACCAGGTTCACTCGACAAGATAATAATGTTGAGGTGTGGAATAATGAAACGTCCAGTACCAATCCATACTTGTGCCACAAGGGGAAAGGATTGGGTAGCATTGTATCATTATCAAACAATTCTTGGATCCAAACACATAGATATGTCTTGTTCAACCACAATGAAATAGAACCTTATGTGAAGTAAGTTTCCCACATTATAGTAATGTTATCTCTTCCTTTCTTATCTTTCTTATAATAGTTAATTTGATACACAATTATAGGAAGCACCGCGATCACCTATCCTCAATTGTATTCCCAATGAAAAAATGGATAGGTCCAGCTGTTGGTTTAGGGCCAACTCCAACTGACCTAGAGTTGCCAGGAACCCATCAGTATAAATATACAAAGCTTCAAATGGTAAAAAGTGGAACATTTGCAAGACCTAATGGATGACATGAAGAAGCAAATGGCTGAGATGAGGAAACTTTTTCTATCTTCACAGGGGCAACAAGATGAAACCAATAGCACACCTACACATGAATCAAATACTCCACACTAGGTAGCACTAGTTCTATTATATTGTAACTCTCCAATAGTGGAACATGTAATGCTATGATCTTGTTGTAGTTTATTATATTTAACATCTACAATGCTTGATTTTAATGTAGAACATAAGGACAAGAGAAGCTAATAATACTGAAAAAGGTAATTCTCTTCTAGAGGAGGTGGTTGAGTCAAATGCTTCTATGCAGAATGATGACACTCTTACTGGAAGAAGAATTGTTAATATTGAGAAACATAACAGACAACAAGGGGTAAATCTCTCCTTTCCTTTTGGCCTTTAATTGCAATATGTTGCTTATGAACTTTCTTCTTTACCAATATTATATTCTGAATCGCAAATTTTTCTCATAGGGTGGAAGAGATGTGATACTATATAGCATAACTAGACCTTTAAATGTCGTTGTTCCAAAACGAACAATAAAAACAACTAATCCAAAGGTTGTGGTGGGTGGTGAGCCTCTAGGTTCTCGATATGTCAAAATTGTCATCTATTCGGTGTACAAAAGGGAAACTCAGTTGCCTCGTCTATATGGGAATGTGTTGACCATGGGGGATGCTAAGGGGAAATCGATTGCATGGCCATCTGCTATGGTAATAATGTAAAGCATTTGGTTTCTTTTCTTTTGTGCTAACGTGTCACCTATTAAGTAGTGATTGTTGTTGCGGATCAAAGATCTCAAGAAGACAACTAATGTGCCATGAGGTGCAGGTACTATTATAGAAATCAAATTTACATGCCCATTAAAATTAATGTGCCTTAGTTTCTTTCTGCCCACTTATATATGTCCTATAAGACCATTCCTGTGTTGAAGACCATTCCTATGTCATGCTTAGTTTCTTTCTGCCCACTTATATATGTCCTATAAGACCATTCCTGCTTTGTTTACCTTTTTCTGTCCAGCCCTTGGCACTTCTCCCACCTTGGAGAAAATTAACAAGTAAAAGTCTGTAACTATTTGTCAAGCTGTTAAGGCATTTAATTTGGAAACTAAGTTGTATTTGTAAATGGGTAATCTGACAAGCGAGTACATAGTATTTTTGGAAACTGATTGACACCTAAAAGCATGTTTAAACTATTAGGCAACTAAGTATATAGTAATCTGGAAACTAAGCATATTAAACATGACAACTAAATACTGTACAGAGGGAGTACTTCTATTTTCTGGTAACTAATCATTTGCAATGTGGCAGTAGTCAGTGCCAGAGAGTGCCTTGATTCACAATTGCATGTTTCTCTTTGTCTTTCCCTTTTGAGATTTTTCAAGGGTCTCACTATTTCACATAAAAATTAATCAGGATCTGTGGTTAATCAAATGGAACCATAGACCGGATGTGCATAGTGCTAGTGTACTAGTAATGATAGTACAATAATGCCATATCATTATTCGATGGCTTTGAATAACTTTTTGATTGAGTACACTTTCTTGATAAATTCGTATGGAATATTTTCAGGTACTTAGCCACCTAACATTGGATGTGAGGAGGATTTGGAGTATCATGGAACATACATGGTTGTTCGCAGTATTTTGGAAGCCAACTTCAATCATGTCATGAATCTTATGTGTGTTTTAGACCATTGGTGCTTCAAGTGTTTTGTAGTAGAAACTTTGTGCTCATGGATGTGACTTGTGTGCTCTGGATCAGTGTTTGAATTATTTCATTCAAACAAATAGTGGTCCTTTTTATGTGACTTGTGTATTCTGGATGGTTAAACTATACTTCTGGTTGTGTTGGTAAACCTATGTCGATATGTATGTCTGTTTGTGAACCTATGTCAATATATGTCTGTTTGTGAACCTATGTCAATATATGTCTGTTCGTGAACCTATAGTCATCGTTGTCCAATGTGTCCATCCTGATGTTGTTTGTCAATTGCATTTCAGTATATATATGAAATTATTGGTTTGGGTGTGCACTACATACCAACAAGTTATCTGTTGGTAAACAAATCCTTGCAGAGCAACTGTCGGCCATGGCTACTAGCTTGCTAGGCACAAAACGTGTCAGCAAACATACATACCTAGACGAACAGACTAAGTGTTGGCCAAGATATATACCTATATAGACAGCATAAGTGCCATCAAAGGTGTAAATCTATCCAAACAGAATATGTGTCGGGATAGATATATATCTAGAAGAATAACCTATGTGTCGAAAAAAGTAGGGTGTTAGTGCACATCCAAAATGTCGGCGTACCTCGCATGTATGCCCATAAACCATCCGTCGGGGTAGGTAGGGTGTATGTGCACAAGTAAACTGTTGGCATAGGTAGGGTGTATACTGTCTAAAAATGTGTCAGCAAGTGAACTTCTGTCGGCAATGCCTTCCCCCACAGCAAGTCCTCCTATTGTTTTCTCTTTTGTCAGCATATGTGTTAGCGACAAGCTATGTGTCGGCAAAGATAACCTTTGCCAACAGATTGATGTGTCACCGGAACTTGACCGTGGTGTAGTGTGTTATTCAGATCAATTCAAGGATTCTATGGCGACGATTGCGGATCCCGAACAATAGTCCATAGGGGCACGTGCACGAAGACTTCCCGGCTATCATCGACAAGGTCAGGTCGGCTTTGGTATGGAAGTGGCGACAGCGGCCCGTTGGCAGTTCGTTCTGGCGGCAACAATGGTCGTTCGGTTGTTCATGAACTTTGATGTAATTTTTATTATGTTTGGGGTGCTTTCTAATTCTGATGAATCTTTATAATGATCTTACACTTTTGCAAAAAAAAAATAATCCATATCTTTGCATGTAATCATAAAAGGCTAAGATGTGGCCTACGTAACTTAGATGTATTAAATTATGGACGCCGATAAGTGCCACACGTGTGGGCGTTAGGGAGTCCGCACACACATTTTATGTGGTGTATAAGAGGAACAGCCCACACACCTACGTGTGGGCAAAACAAGTAATGCTCACGCACCTCTTTTTTTCCTCCCAATCCCTCTCACACGCGTGCGTGTGGGCGAAGTTGATAACGCCCACACGCCCGTATGTCAGGCCTCGTACCTCCTGGTCCCGCACGCCACGCGTGACGGTCACCGCGCGCCCGCAGTTGCCATGGTCCAGACCCTCGTCCATGTTCGTTTAACTGCAGTTGCCATGTCGCTGAACTACGGTTGCCATGTCGGACAACTGCAGTTGCCATGGTTGCTCAACTGCAGTTGCCATGTATGGTCTGATCTAATCTAGTTGCCATGATTTCGTAACTTTAGAAGTTGCCACATACTAACAATAGGCAGTTGAGAGAGTTGCCATGTGCTCACAAGCATGCTAGGTCAGTTGTCATGTAAAAGGAAGAGTTGCCATCTGCTTACGTGCATGTTAGGGCAGTTGCCATGTACGTGCACGTTAGGGCAGTTGCCATGTACCATGCAAAAACACATGGCAACTCGGTAAAAAAGAGTTGCCATCTGCTTACGTGCACAATAGACAGTTGCCATGTACCCTGCAAAACACATGGCAACTCGGGTAAAAAAAAGAGTTGTCACCTGCTTATAAAGCACACTAGGGGAAGTTGCCATGTGCACTACAAAACACATGGCAACTAGCAGCTTGGGTGTGGGAGAGGAGACGGGCGTGTGGGCGAGATGGCAAATGCCCACACACTAGGCCTCGTGTGTGTGTGCAAAGTGGCGTGTGGGCGAACTACTGAACGCCCACGCACCAGCCCATCCTGTGTGGTGAAACGGCCGTGTGGGCGACCGAGTGAACGCCCACACACCAGGCCAGTCCTACGTGGCACTAAAAATATGCCAAGATTCGTGCGCTCACGAACGGACGCGGATCCACGCGTATGGGCGAGATGCAAACGCCCACACGTGTGGGTGTTAACATTTTCGTAAATTATTGCATTGGTCATGCATGGGCTAGCCCGTGCTAGTCTATTCTGTCTATTTATATACTAAATGTAAAATCCCGAAGTAACAACGTGAAAACGATAGAAAATCTTACGTTAATTAGAAAATACCAACATAGTCACATTCCTTATAAAGGAAAGGGTGTCTCAACGCAAATCAAGTTGGACATCTTCCTTGGTACACGTTTGTGTTGAGTTCTTCTCACCTCGTGTGTTCTTGTGTGAGACAAACCATAAGAGGAGGTGTGATGCGTCAGGAGCAGCGCTAACATAGGAGTGCCTAGCTAGTATTTCGGACAACATATCAAATGCTAAGAGCATCTCCAGCCGCGCCCCAGAATGCCTTCCCAGACGCTTTTCTCGTGCCGGCGCCGAAAAAACAGCCCAGTCGCGTCCCAGGAGCCCGATTTTTGCCGGTCTGGGCCGAAATCAGCGCCGGCGGACCCAGGCCGAACCCGGCACGCTGGGGGCGCCAGGGCGAGTAGTTTTGGCGCGAAGCAACCGCGGGCCCGCCTAGTCAGCGAGACGGGCGCCTCGTCGCCCTCATCGCCTCGGTTCCCGGAGGAATCAATGCCAAGGCTGCCTCGCTGCCGCCGACGGTCAGCCTTGCCATTGATTCCTCACGGGCGGCGCGTCGCGGGGCGGCGCGGCGTCGCCTCCCCTCCCGCCACGCGTCCATGCGGGTGCGGCTATATAACCGGCGCCCTCCTCGCCTCAGCCCACACCAGCCCTGGCCGCCGAGCCCACTTCTTCTCCCTCTGTCGTGCACCGCCGCCGCCAAGCGCTCCCTCTCCCTCTCCCATGCGCCTCCTCCGAGCCCTCCCTCCCCCAATGGCGGAACGCTTCCCCGGCGACGAGGCGGCGGCCAACAGCTTCGACCGCCGCTCACTCCACGAACAGGAGTCGTGGCTCCTGTTCGAGGCCAACATCCCGGTGCCGCCGGACATGCGCGTTGGGCCGTCGGGGTGGCGGCTCAGCAACGGGGGAGTGCCCGTTCCGCCGTTACCGGACCCCGCGGCGCGGACCTCCTACTTCGCTGACGAGGTCGAGCTCGCGCGCGCCTCCCTCACCGATGAGCAGCGCGCCCTCCCCGAGTACGCCGCCGACAACCACTCGGCATGGGCGGCGTACTTCGAGCGCTGTCAGGAGGAGAGGCTGACGTCCACCAACGGGGCGTCGGTGGTGGGCGGCATACAGAACAGTGAGGGTCGCCGCGTTTGGTGGGGCGTCCCTGCCGCACGCTCGGCGGCGTGTTGGCACACCTTGAGGGTGGCATCGAGACACCACTGACATACCCTCTCCCGGCGGCCGCGGCCTCGGCCCGCCGCCGACGCGCCGAGCAATGGCTGCCCAGGAGGTTCGCCCCTTTGTCGTCTTCCTCCTCCTCGTCGCGATCTTCTTCCCACTCCTCCGGCTCTCCGGTGCTGCTCGGCGTCAAGACCGAGCCCATGGCGGAGACGCCGCTCGGCCGGCGCACTCGCAGCGCCGGCATTGTCATCAACGAAGGCGGCCAGCGCGCCCCCCCGTCGGCTCCTCCGTGGTTTGTCAAGCCGAAGACGGAGCCCGGGCTTGCGACGGTGAAAACGGAGCCGGGGCTCCCCGCCGTGAAGAAGGAGCCCGGCGAGGTGGCGCTTGACGACGATGCGGCCCTGAAATGGGTGCGCAAGGACTTCCTCAGAATGGAGAGGGAGCGCCAGGTCGCCGCGCTGCGGCGCATCGAGCAGCGCCGCCGGGGCCGCGAAGAAGGAGGAGTTGTCTACCTCGACGACAGCGACGACGACGCGCCGCCGGCACTTGTCCGCCATGGCGACGCCGGGCAGGGGTGCAACCGGAATGGCCGCGTCAAGGAGGAGAAGGCCGCCGACGACGGCGACTACTCCCCGTTTAGCGATTTCTTTTTTTAGTTAGATTTATTATGTAAACGCGTCGAACATGTAATATATGTCAAAGTTTGCCGAAATTTAGCCGTGTTTAACCGAACTTCGCCGAACGGGTTTTTTTTTGAAAAAATTAGACGCGCCTGGGGGCGGCCCTGGGGACGGCGACTAGGGGGGCAACTCGCCGCCAGGCCGTTTTTTTGCGCCGGCTCGCCCCCAGGCGGCGATTTTAGGCGCCCCCTGGGGGGCCAATGGCTGGAGATGCTCTAAGTGGCCAGTGACAAGAGTATATGCCGAATAAAATTACTTCCAAATGTCTATGTGGGTAATTAGTGTTTCCACATTCTTCCGAAGTAATGAAGGAACTACTTACACGTGAGTCAATGTCAGGATCAATATCTAATTATAGAATGTTTCGTTCATGATATTTGTTGGCGTTCATGAACACAGAAAACAGTTGCTTATATAGAATTAGTTGGTGTTCATGAACACAGAAAACAATTGCTTATATAGAATTGAGAACATTCATGTTTTTTTTTTTTGCATCAAAATTCAAGGTCTTTCACTTGTTCATCAACAGATCGTGTAATATACAGATTAACATTGATCAAATAACTGGGTGCACTGTAGTTCCATCGTTTCATGTGCAGGCCTAGTCACCATATAAGCCTATAACAAATGCAAAATCATGTTCAGTAAATCCTCCGTACTTGTGCATGTTAGTTACACTAGAACATACATACATGCAAGGAATTAATTCACCGAGAATGCCAACTTCAATCCTAGGCTTTTGATTGTGGACTGAATATGATCACATGAACATATCTGAATTGAATATTTTACTTAAGCTCCTATTACTTAATCATAGTATGGATCTGATTGCTTTCTGAAAGAAGAGGATTAGTCACGGGCTATGCATTAAGCGATGTGCACAGCCATTTATTAAAAAGAATGAAGTATAAACCAAAAAATAAAAACATAAAGTCGAACCATGCTAATTGTATGGGATGGTGTGATGTAGTTAGGCTGCTGCAAGATTAGTATCTTCTTAATCAATAATAGGGAAACGGGTTTTGCTAATGACCTAAGAGTAGGACAGTCACTACTTATTCAAATATTCCATTATATAAGTAGTTCCCTGTGTTCCACTGTACATATTATGAGAAGGCTACTAGTAGGCCATTAAAGACTAGTAAGATAATTCTGCATCTCACGATAAGGTGGATACTACAATCAAGTTTAAATACCTTAATCTAGTAGTAATTTGTTTATTACTAGTTCGACTTTATAATACAGCAGTAGATAAGTTAACATGACATGCAAAACAATTGGATCAACCAGATCATGTTCATGAATTGAAATAAGCTTTGAAGGGAGTGACTGAAAACATTATTCAAATACAAGCAGTATAGAAGGCTTGACAACACAATATGGACTTTTGGTGCTAGGCGTGTAGGGCAGCATGGAGATGAGCGGGCTAAACAATAAAGGGGGCATGTGGTGCGGTAGCGAGGGCCCAACATGGGTACAACAACACGGCGGTAGCGAGGGGGCAATGCTAAATGGCTCGAATGGCCAGTCTTGGGAAAGCCTGTCTGCACTAGTGAGCGACGTTAGGTAAATACCTCACATGCCAAAGTGGCGAAGCCACTTGTAGACTAGGTACTATGTTGTAAATTGACTACACACTTTTTTGGCAAAAAAAAAAAAATACAAACCACAAAGAATAACAATAAATTTTATATACACATGTTTTTTTTGTCTGTGAATGTATACACACATATATTTCACTATGTAGCTTTGAATGAATACACATGATTGGTGTTCTGGCATCACCACTGCCATGTCCCCTTGTACATCTGTTCACAAGTCGTGATCGTTTTGTCGCCGGAGACGGCCAGGTTCCTCCAGCAGATCCGGCACCATCCACTGCTAGCACACTTCATGGGACTACTTCGATATGCTCCGATACCCCATACAACGTGTACTGCTGCCGCCCCTGTAGGGTCTTCCTCACTGTACTCTTCCATGAACTTGCTTCCTAGGCTTCAAGCACGTCCGCTGCGACGAGGTGTGGTTGCTTCTCTACATCATGCATGCAGCGACGACTTCTGGCTGATGGTTGTGAGTCGGGAGTGGTGCTGACCAGGGATCACCAGTTCCCAGCGATGCTGAGCATGGTCTCGCGCATGGCGCAGGTTCAGCATTTTGTGGATCTTCGCCAATTGACAATTCATATTGTTTTTTCTTGATGCCTCCTAATCCCCAATTTATATATAGTGGTTTGTGAAAAAGAGAGGCATGGACACAAAACATATGCTAGGACTACTTATGTTGTGGTGGATGTCTTATGTATGATGGCCATGTGAGATGGATACCTATCTAGAAGCACATGTATACATGTGCGTCCTAGTACTTTCCGTGGCCCAAATATGTTCTGCAGCCTGGTGGCACACTAGCATACCACATGTGTGTTTCTGAAGCTTTATAAACCATTTCGGCCTGGTAGATAGTAATTGTTGTGATATGCTACCAAAACTTCGGTACTTTCCAGATTCTATTTGAAGTTTGAACACGCAGTATTGAAGAACCATTTGTTTCACGTTATGTCTTGACATTGTGTAAAGTGCTCACCAACTTGATAATGAAGTTCAAAGAAAATGTGAACTCCAAAACAAATAAAGGACTAATCTCTTATTTATTTCATGATGTCAATATACCCACTAGTTCGTGGAGCATTGGAGATCAAAAATTGGAATCACGTGGGTTTCATCTACCATGTGGATGACACAGACATCTTATATCTTATATTTACTAATTGGAGGCACCATTCGAGCCTTCACGTTAATCCACATCATCAAGATTAATGTAGCCATTAGATTTAAAATTTATTGGTCAAGATATATTAGAAAACCCTACATGATTTTTAATAGAAAAAAATAGCATGTACAGCAAAGAGATTAAACCAGCACGTACATGGAAGAGTCCTCAACAACCACGTTCTGCTTAAACCTACAAACATCCACGTTCCTTCCTTTGGGATGGAAAAAAATACCTACATCAAAGAGTCCCCAACACCTACGTTTTCCTCAAAGAAACACCCACGTGCAGTTTCAACATATATAAAATCCACGTGCAAGGAAAAATATACTATACCTAAATTGATTTAATGGTCAAGGTCTATTATGAGAAGACCCTATAAGATTTTTAATAGAAAAATTGGCACATAGATAAAATAGATTAAAACAGCACGTACAGGGAAGAGTCTTCAGGTACCATGTTATGTTTTTTCAGGTTAAAAAGCCACGTTGAATTTCAACCTACACAGAATCCACGTGCCTTAAGCTGAAAAATAATAATTCCTCGTGCCTTACTTTTTGTTGATGGCTAAAAAGAGAGGTGTCCTGAACTAATTGGTTTCCGATAAAAAAGGGCCCCCATACTAGAAACGGAATCTGATCTTAAAATTATGAGGTGTCCACGTCCCAGTTACCTCATACAAAGAATACTTACCTTTTCCCTTAAAAAATGAAAACGGACACATATAAATAAAAACTTCTGAAGCATCGCGTTATGAAAAGAGAGAGGCAATGCCTGATTGAAAAATAAATTTCAATCCTACCTTACGAAATGAAGACATAGAATATATTAATAAAGGGAGTGTCTATTCAGCACTTGACTGTTTTTCAATTCGGTAACATTCACATTTCTTGACAAATAAACAGAGCACACTTGTATGTCCAAAAATAACCACCCCAGCGACTATATGTTTTCCATTTCTAAAAAATGGGCTGGGCTAAACTGTCACCCAGTTTCAACTAAACCTGGACCACAGGATACTCTGGAAATGAGTGATCGCTAGCAGTGCCTAAACTTGGAAATTACAGAAACTTTGAAGTATATAAGGAAGAAATACAGTGGCAAAAATCATAGACCCTACACTATAATCCCAAGTAGCTGAAAATTACACTGTAAACTCAATACTAGTGAAAGCATGCAGAAAAATACAAAAGATTATGCACCTGATACCATAGAAACATTCAGAAAAATGACAGGAACTCATTTCCGAGTATAATATGAAAACAAGGCTGCAAAGAGTAGAAAGAAAAAATATCAGAGCCTACAGACTGCGAGACAAAGTAAATGACACTGAAAATTTACCAAGAATTGCAGTGCAAAAGAGTCCAAGAACGCCTACAAATTACAGACCAAGATTTACACTAGCAGAACTTGCCAACTTACACTGCAACTGCCTAACAATTACACTGCAATAGTCCAAGACTTACAGTGTAAATCCCCTGGAAATTATAGTCCACATACACAGGAATTGACACTGAAAACTACAAGAGATTTAAACTTGCCAAAACTTGTCAGCTTACACGGTGAAGTACCTAGGAATTACAGTGTAACTGCACAAAAAATACAGTAGAAATCGCCTAGAATATACAGTGTAAATTAGACTGTAAAAATGAACATTTACATTGTAAGAATGTTGTTGACCAGGATTTACAGCGAAATAACCCAGGAATTACACTGTAAAGTGCCCCTATATATACATTGTAACTTCCTGGACAATGTAGAAACACGTGGACTTACACTGGAAAAAAACCATAGAATTACCAAATGCCGCGGAACTTACAAGTACAATGATCAGTGAAAGTACAGATCAAGTACAATGAAAATGCCCTGGATTTACAGTGTAAGAACGGTGCTTAAAACTACTAAAATACATAGCAAGTACACTGAAAAAGCATATGAACTTACAGTGTAAATACAGACTAAAAATGCAGAGTAACTACAGCGATACTACCATAATAAATACAGTGTAAAACACCAAAAAATATATGCTGGAAATACCAAGGGAACTAAAATACCCAGGAACTTTAAAAACTAGATGATGGCCCGCACGTTGTTGCGGGAATATTTTGCAATATTTCAATGATTTTGGTTATATGATACATGAATATTTGAAATAATTATTTTTGAAAGCATATAAGAATTAGATGTAATACCATAATAGAATGGAATTTTACATGCATGCATGTTTGCATGTTGAAATGGATTTTTAATATGCATAGTTGCATGTTGAGGTGAGCCTTTTTCTATGCATGTTGAATGATGAGGTGGCATACTTGCATGTTGAGAGAAATATGTTAGTGGGGGCTAGCTATTTAGATATAGAAGATACACCGGAAAGACCACTGTCCTCCTAATTCTCGACTTTTTATACAGATCCAGTAAATTCACAGATAATTCTTTACAAAAAAAATGTAGATGGGGAGCATGAGAGGAACAATAACAAAAGACAATCTACTGTCACTATCACAAGAAGATCTCATTCAAAATGTGAGTATCACTAAATGACAAAAACTCAGAAGAAAATGTTGCGTACATCAAAATCAAAATAGCTCACACAAAAAATACATTGTAGGAATCGTTTTCTTTTACAGCACTCCTACAATAAGACATTATGTACAAGGTCAGAAAAGCAACTTTGAAATACAGTAGTGGTACCAAACCTCTTGACAAAAAAGAGTGTTTTCTTAGTATGCTATTCCAACAAGAACTCCAGTTAACTTAACATGGTGATTGCAGGTACATTCGGCAAATGGGGCTACATCAACAACACAATTAAGAGTGGAGGACTCCAGTAACAAAACACATAACACCAACAGCCCAACAATTCATTCTAGAGTAAGTGAAACTATTGGTGAAAAACTCATGACCTGACAAAAAATTGAGAAACTTACATCTTGAGAACTCTGCTGCAGACATTGGAAGAAATGCAAAACGAAGCTACACCAAGCGAAGAAGGCGCAATGAACCGAACCCTGGAAAACAGACATGTTTGCCCACATGAATTTGGAACAGGTGGGCACATTAATAAAATTTCAGAAACTAGTACATATCATACAAGTTGAAACTAGTAAGAATAATAAATCATAAACAAAATGCTAAGTATCCAGAGATGAAGATGTACACCCCAGTTCAGCAGCAGCAAAAACAAACTCAAACACTTGCCACAGCAATGAAGAAAGAGAAAGGGAGAATCAGAGCACTCACACAAATGCAAATTCTGAAGATGATATTAATGTAACATCTGGCGAGAGACATTCGAAGCTTACCCATTAAACTAAAACCTATAAATTGCAGAGCTGAAGCATGAATATTACACTAAAAATTAGGCGGAAATTACACTATAAATACAGAAATGAAAGCAAGGGGCTTAGATCTGTAAATCTGGGATAACACTGCATTATTGGGAACATTACACTGTAAATACATAGAATAAGCAAGGCGTTTATATTGTAAAACTAGGGTTACACTGGAATTCTTGGGAAGATTACATCGTAAACAGGACATAGTTCATAACTGCACCACAACGACACTCGAACAATCAACAAGAATGAAAGCCAAAATTTCAGGAATTACATAACCGAATCATACAAAATCACACTGTAAAAAATGGGACACATTATAACTCTGGGATAACATGTAAGCAGCATGTGAATTACACAGTAACTCTGGGGTAATTACACTAAAACTCTTGGACAAATTACACAACAACTCTAAGGTATATTACACTCGAACTCTGGGGTAATTACACAAGAACTCTGGGGTAATCAGAGTGTGTAAAACTCTAGGGTCAAGTACATATAATAAGCATGAGAATTACACGGTAACTCTGGGGAATTACACTGCAACTCAGGAAACTACACAAGAACTCTGGCCTATATTACACTGAAACTCTGGACATAATTACGCAGTAACTCTAGGATGATTACACTACGAAACATAAGTAAAATACAGACTCAATAAAATAGAGTTACACTGCAAATCCAGGTTGGTTCAATCAACCAGGAGCATTAGAAAAATGAAAGAATAGAGGAATTGAAGTGCAAAGCACATAAAAATACAGAGAAAAGCACACAATTCAATAGATAATCTAGATAACCTACATGAACTTCAGGAAACAAATACTAGCAAAAGAACACATAAATTATTGTGCTTACACTCTAATACATGAGCACTGAAAAAATACATTGATAAGAACCAACACTCACAAACTAGGGGTAAGTACAGGGGCTAGAACACAGGGGAAAATAGAAAATATAACCTGGAAAATACATCAAAAACAGAGCTAACTGGGGCTGGGGTAAGTCTGGATACACCCAGAGGCCATTGATAACACACGAAGTCATGGAAGATGTGCCTTGCATGCAGTAGAGGCCATTGATAACAACTAACTACAACTAAACCTACCAAAATTCATGTATCTACAACAAAAACCAACAGGATCCACGAACATAAAGACCACCTGCAGTAGCAAGTCACCAAACTCTAACCACAAAACATTCATCTGAAACCCTGCATCTAATCCATCCATCTACATCGAACCCAAAAAAACGAGACAACTACCAGCGCCTACACAAGAGTAGATGGGGAACAATGAAGGATTACGCATGCCAGAAGCAGAGCCAACCGCTAAAACTACAAGCACCTACCACGGATCTACAACAACACGTGGCTACAAACACCAATCACGAACCCACAAAGAAATCACGGCAGCAATTCACCTAGATCTGGAAAGCCACACACCCGAAACAATCAAAAATCATGCACAGGAGGGAGAATGACGAGGCCGACCAACCAAGACGTCATGAATCAAGAGAAAGGGAGAGAATCAAGCTCGGCAGGTGGGGGAGGGGGTCTCGGAATCGACATGAACAACACGAATCGCTGGTCTCCTCCTCCGCTCGGCGCCCTTCCCTCTCTCTCGCTTTATCGAAACAGTGGACGCCGAATGAAAAGGAAAACCGCGCGAAAATTCAGAAAGGACAAAACCAAACAGGGTCGGGCGAGGCGTTAAAGTAACGAGCGAGACAGAAAAACCGCGCCCGACAGCAAAAACCAGCCCGAAAACCAAACCTCACAACGCGAATCTCTGCACAAGAACGGACGGAGAGAGATTTGAGTGTAGGCGAATTGAAAAACAGTCAACTGTAAAATAGCAAATCCGTTAATAAATGTGTGAAATCACCTAATTGTAACATAACTAGGAAAATACACATAAATTGTCATGCCCTGGAAAAACATATATGAACATAATGTGTAACTTTCATGGGTATTGTAAATAGAGACCACGACCACATCCATTAAAAGTTGAATCTTACTGGGTAAAAAAATCAAGTATTATGATGTACTCCACTGTTTAATTTGATGCATGATAGGTATTCTCAATGAAATAAAGAAGGACTACTTCCCAATGCACCAAAAAGAAATGGAAATTATCTAAATGATAAAAATAGCATTGTAGTAATGGTATATATGTACACCGACTGAGACAAACCGATGCATGCTTAGAGAAAGGAAACTTACACCCAATGAAACACATGTTCAGCTAACAACAATGTGTAGAAAAATATTTCAAAAGCACTAGGCACCACTTCTGATAATTTAAGTTTATTTAATGTTTTACGGCAAATTTGAGCAAATGTGCCCATTCTAGATTCTAATCCATGGGAGGACACTAATTTTATTATTTTGGACAAAAAGGTTCAGTCGATGAAAATATATTAGGGTTTTCATGAACACAACATATGATTCCAAAAATGTTGATATTATTTGTCATAAATCTTTTGTAGTTGTCAATGTCACAGAAAGGAATCATCCATTTCAGGATTTAATCTAAAAGTGAGAACAATACATAAATGCACATCTACATATTTGTAAAGTTTGGGTGCAAAATTGACATCATTTCAAATATGTAGGATTTGACATTTTGTATCAATTCTAGACTAATAAAATCAACATTTTAGGATAAAACATAACATGTGCATTACATTCTACCATAATATAAATTATATTGTATTTATTTGTACATATCGTCGACTCTCTTCAAAAAATGCATGATAAAAATTATATGAAGTTTCACAATAATGTTAAGATAGACCATTCCCTAGCCCGTGCAGACGCACGGGCTGATGACTAGTTTTTCTAAAAGGGGATGGCCTCGGACTCTGCATCATCATGATGCAGAGCCATAATTTATTATAGTGCAAAAGTTTTATAGTGAAGTCCCGGTAGAAATAGAAATTGCCTATTGTAGGGCCCAAACTCCCACACGGATATGTCCCCTAAGATTGTGGTGAATACCGACTACCTAGTTCCCAAACAGATTTGCGATACTTGTTGACGGTGTCAAGTTGTATGCCGCAAGGGCGTTTGTTCTAATGCTGTAAAACTTCTCTATGCATGTAAGCTAGTGTTTTTATGATAAAAAGGGTAAACTTATGCATATGTAACTTAGCTATATTACATTATCGCCCTTGTTGTGCGCGTGCTACCGTGTTAGTTGACATATCAATATGCTATTATCATAAATTTGAGGGCATGAGCCATTAGCCTTTTTGATGATGTGCAGGAAATCTAAAATTACCAAAGCCAAGCTTGCTGCTACATTCCAATTGAACTCTGCTACCATAATCAACTATTAATAAGTTAAACCAACAAAACACAAGAAACAGTGCCGATCTTTGACACAAATCAAAGTTGGGGAGGCGAATTTGAACTACCTTTGTCAAAGGATTTGGCTAAATAAAAGCAAGAGTGGAAGGAATAGATGAAGAAAAGAAAC
Source organism: Aegilops speltoides (assembly GCA_021437245.1). Classification (NCBI taxonomy): domain Eukaryota; kingdom Viridiplantae; phylum Streptophyta; class Magnoliopsida; order Poales; family Poaceae; genus Aegilops; species Aegilops speltoides. Next base: position 12,310,058 of record CM038147.1, on the reverse strand, counting down.
AGTGCCGATCTTTGGCACAAATCAAAGTTGGGGAGGCGTATTTGAACTACCTTTGTTAAAGGATTTTGCTAAATAAAACCAAGAGTGGAAGGAATAGATGAAGAAAGAAAGCATCAGGGGAAACTGGAGCATAAGCTAACAACGATCGACAGATGGATTGCATGTGAGATATCTATGCATGCGCTTGTGGGCCTAAATGCTAAGTGGCATTGCTGAAAGGGATCAATGAGTAGTGGGCTTTGTACAGCGAATTTTTATGTACAGGGTGCCCATGTACGCTAAATATTCTATATTTGATTCTCAAAAAGAAAAACTAAATGTTCTATATTTTTCTCAAAAAAACTAAATATTCTATTGCACCTTACACATAAAATATATATTTATATACATGAGGTGTACAACTGGTTTATGTAACACCAGGATTTCACCGTGTCCAGTGCACCCCGTCGAGAGTTTGTATGTCCTCCTTGACCTCATTACCAGTCTAACATGTCGTGAACTCGTGATGCCCGAATGCCCCACATTTGTGACACCGCCATATGTTGTGCCGACCACGGCTTCCAGCCGCCAAGCTGGAGCATTGGTGGTCAGAGAGCAAGGGTTCCCGACGATGCGCTTAGCATGATCTTGCGCTGGTGCTCGGTTGGAATTCAGTGGATCTTTATCAATTTACGACCCATATTTTTTTGTTCTTGATGCCACCTAATCCCCAAAATATATGTAGTGGTTTGTGAGGAAGAGAGACACGATTATAAAAGTGCTTAAAATAAAATGTTTTACTAAACTTATGCTAGGACTACTGATGTTGTGGTGCATGTCTTATATATGATGGCCACATGAGAGTGGATTCCTGACATGCACATTTAGAAACATGTGCACCCTGATGCGTGTCCTACTACTACTTTCTGGGGCCCAAATAAGTTCTTCCGCTTGGTGGCACTAGCATACCTCAATTGCGTGTGAGAAGCTTTATAACCAGTAGAGCCATGTGAGACATCATTCTCAGTAGGAACGTACATAGGGCCTCTTCATTACCTTTACGATCTCTTGAAAGCCTCCAGTGCAGACCCTTGAAATTGATAGTAGTACCATTCCTATTATTTTAAGATAAATTGCATGCATAATTTTCAACTCAATATACAAGTGCATGATTCTGTTGGGAAATTTCAAACTTAGAAACATGTTATTTTAAGTTGTAGAAAGTGGGTACCCTCAAATCTATGGCCATCCTTCTATATTCGATGATACTCGGTGCAAATGGTATTACTTCTATTGCTAGTTGCTACACTCGTGCATGTTCTGCATAGATATCTCTTAATGGGTGGATGCAGGGATAGGAGGCGAAGGTACCTTCGAGGTTAGCGGAAACTTTCCACTTATAAAAAGCTTGCAAATGCACGCAACCAACTTAAAATTGATGAATCTTTCCATGTGGTAAGTTATAAAAATTAATTCATATTCTTGGTAATTGTTCTTGAAAGGCTCATATCCTAGATTTAGAGCTAATGGTGAGTAGGAGGAAGTTAGATAGTTTGTGCGTAGTATGCATATATGCATTCTTCTTAGACACAATTCTCATCTCGCCCTCAATTTATGAAGGGGTTAGAGTCGTGTAATGACTAGGTGACAATTCAACAATCCGTATGTGATTTCTTTGTGATCAAAATTCATGTTCTTCCACTTGTTGCACCATAATTAAAAATATTGATTGAATAAAAACAATTTTCTTGATACGTTGCAATGCTAAGATAAGGTTTCCATATTACTTACTAAGAAGTGACTTTATTCATTATGGCGTTTCTAGCTAAGGAAGCAAAAGAAGATCACTGATAATAAAACAAACATAGCATTCTGAGAACCTTTTAGGTATTCTAATGCGAAGGTACTAATGAAATTCTTCAATGGGTGCCCATGTTTTAGCTCTAAGGACCAAGTAACTATGCTATTTATGTCAGGCACTCTAGGAAGATTTACTTCCGACACCTCCTAATCCTATAAGTTTAACAAGATTTTGGTGGACTCTTTTGTGTGATCGTGTATGATAGACCGTTGTAGCCAAATTATGTGAAAATCATATATATTTGTGAGACCTTATCCATGGACATGTACAAGGATAAATGCACTCTATTGTCTTTTATCGAGCTCCATCGATTGGTTAGTATTATTGTGGCACCCGACCCATCATCAATCTTACGACATTACATACAGTGGAAAATTTTGGTAACATTGTAGTGTATACAAATGGGCAATCCACATCTTGCAATTAACGACATATGAAAACTACCAATGATCTAACTAAACAGTTAATATTTGTTATGCTTATATCTAGCGAGGTTTCAGCTCCTTATAAGTATATTATTCTACAAAAAGTAGGTCTTTTGCTAAGTGTGATTAGATGGCTCCGTTGTATATACCACATTAGTCTTGCCAATGTGTGTAATTAACAAAAATTGATGGACGAAAATATTGGATCTGATACCCCATACTTATTTTAAAGTCCCAAATTATGTAAAACCAGTATTCTCTCCTTTTGTTATATGTGGGAAAGGCATTATTCGACGAAAATATTTGTTATTTGTTACATATTTCCCAACAAATTGTATTATGCAAGAGATGTGTGTTGGTTCAAAAGTGAGTTTGGATATATCATTGGATGACGTGTGGAAAGATACCATATGATCTATACCATGTGCCAAGTAAAAAGATTTTCCTTAAAAAATGTGATTCTCCATTATGTTAATTCACTATGCTCCCTAATTTTGAACCTCTCCAATTCAACTGAGGTTCACCCAAATTTTTCTCCCCAATTTTGGAAATCTCCTATTTGATTCACGTGATCGATTTTTTTATTTAGTTCACGCTAATTTTGGAGCTCTCCCATTCAATTGAGGTGTTCAATTTTGGATCTGGAGAATGTTGACCTGGTCAACAATTTCTCAATCGGCTCTCTTATTTAATTGAGGTGTTCCGTTATGTTATCTCTAACGTCACTAAGCCCCCTAATTTTGAAGCCATCATTAAACTGAGGTCTTAAATTTGAGATTGAGTACATGATTTTAAACAGGTCCTTGCCTTGAGCTTTGTGGTGGGATCTCTTGATGGGTGGATCCCTTTAGTAAGTACCTTGGGTGGAATGGCCTTGGTTGGTAAGAAGGAAGTGCCCTTTACAACATATTTAGCACCAGCGTAACACACATGGCCAGCAGCACATTTAACTCTCTCTCTCTCTCTCTCTCTCTCTCTCTCTCTCTCTCTCTCTCTCTCAAACATAAAAATAGAACATGTGCAACCTACAAACATAAGCATCACTGCGAAGCGCGCACTGTCCTTCTAATTCTTATGAAGGCAAATCTATCTATAGCTACAAGCTTACAAACTTGTTGAAAAAACATAGATTTATTCTTTTCAAAAGATCTACGTCTGTCCTTGAAAATGTGGTGCAACATTATATAAAGTTATTTAGCCTATCAGCTATAGTTTTGTGCATGAAAAATGAAGGTCTTGCCACTGTTTGAAGAAGAGAATGTACATCGTAGACATTTGTCATCCACCTCATTGGATTTGATACGATGGTCAGGCCGGGTTTGGGGCTATATTGCTTCCTTTGCAAACATGAGACCAGCTCTACTTGGAACATGTAAAGGGTAGCATTACTCATACTTAAATGTATTAATCAAATCATTTTCGAAATACAAAAGTACATTATTATACAAATGTATTAATCAAATCATTTTCTTTTATTTTTTTGACATTTCCATCATTTTCTTTTATTTTTTTAAAACTGAAAAGGCGGTCCGGGGGGTGCATTCGGTGGATTTTTTGGGCCAAGTTAGTAATGGCGCACCGTGGGAGTGGTGCGCCATTACTAGTTAAATTAGTAATGGCGCACCGCCACCACGGTGCGCCATTACTAGTTTCGAAAAAAAAATTGAAATTTTTTTACTAGTGGCGCACCATGGATGTGGTGCGCCATTACTAGTTTTAACTAGTAATGGCGCACTATGCCCTGGTGCGCCATTACTAGTTTTGAAAAAAAATTACTAGTGGCGCACCGTGGATGTGGTGCGCCATTACTAGTTAAACTAGTAATGGCGCACTATCCCCTGGTGCGCCATTACTAGTTTTAAAAAAAAGAATAAAAAAATTGTTACTAATGGCGCACCGTGGATGTGGTGCGCCATTAGTATTTGGACACTAATAACACACCAACACATGGTGCGCCATTAGTATATAGTGGTGGCGCACCAAATGTCTGGTGCGTCATTAGTGCCATATCATCTATAGCCCTTTTCCTCGTAATGGCTCCATCTAGGTGAGCGGGCTGGTGAGCTACCTTTGTTGTACACATAGTTATTTCCTCAATTTGGTTGCCCCAAATATGTATGCTTACTCGATTTGGACAATTTTAGGGATTGATGTTTGTTGTGATTTCGTTTGGTATGAACTCTAGCACGGGAAATGGATCTAGCATGAAGGATTTACTATCAAAGGAGATGGATGGTGCCATTTGTGCTACCGAATGTGCTCTTAGTGGGTGAGTTTCTCCCAAAATTGCTACTCATTTTAGCCATGCTTTTGAATCTGTTGAAAGTACGCTTTTCTATTCCACTTTGTTAATTATTTTATGTACATCATAATAACATTTGCACGAAATGAGGGTGGAGGGAACATATAAATATAATACTGATGGAATTAGGAAGTGATTGACCTCCTTCCGAAAAATAATTCATTCATACATACTCTAAAACACTAAGAATTAATGTTTTTTTTACTTTATACAATAATGCCGAGACAGATAGTTGCTAGCCCGTGCAGGTGCACGGGTTGATGACTAGTTTTATTAATACATGTATATTCGATTACATAACTTTGAATAACTACACGTGATTGGAGTTCTCGCACCACCACTACCATGCTACCTTGTCCCTATGTGCACTCGCTCCTGCCACAAGTCGTGGTCGGTTTGTCGCAAGAGACGGCCAGGTTCCTCCTTCAGATGTACAACGCCGCACAACCCGGCACTCCCGGCAGGTCAACTGCTGGCACACTGCATAGGACTACTCCGATATGCTCTGGTCCCCCTACAACGTGTCCGGCAGCTGCCTCTCCAAGGTCTGCCTCACTGTACTCTTCCATGAAACTTACCTCATCAGCAACAAGCACTTCTGCTGCTGCGACGGCTAGTTCTGGCTGGCGGCTGCGAGTTAGGTGTGGTGCTGACCAGGGAGCAGCTGTTCACGACGATGCTGGGCATGGGCTCACGCAAGGTACTGGTTCAGAATTTGGTGGATCTTCCTGAATGGACAATTCATATTGTTTTTTTCTTGATACCTCCAAACCCCCAAAAATTAAATATAGTGGTTTGTGACTTGTGAGAAAGACAGCCATGGCCACAAAAGTGATAGACGTGAATTGTTACTAAACTATGCTAGGACTGCTTATGTTGTGGTGAGTGTCTTATAGTTATATATGATGGCCATGTGAGATGGATACGTAGTTATGTTGTGGTGCGTCCAAATATGCTCTGCAGCCTGGTGGCATAGCAACATACCTCATGTGTGTTTCTCAAGCTTTATATCAAGCTCCGACCTGGTCCATACTAGTAATTGTTGTAACATGCTACAACAACTTCAGTACCTTTCTAGATTATTTCTGAACTAGCAGTAGTGCAGTACCATTTGTTTCACATTATGTCTCTACATTGTGTAAAATGCTCACCAACTATATAATCAAATTCAAAAAAAAAAAAAGTGAACTACAAATCAAATAAACGACTCCTCTTTTATGTATTTCATAGTGGCAGCATACCCACTAGTTGGTAGAGCATTGGAGACCACATGGGCTTCATCTACCGTGTCGATGACAAGGACATAATTTTCTAAAAGGGGATAGCCCCGGCCATTGCATCATGATGTAGACAGCCATAATTTATTGAAGTGCAGAAGTTTTACAGTGAAGTCTCAGTACAAATAAAAAAAATAGAACCACAACCGGTCTGCAAAAGGACACATGACTCAACCACATAATCTCTTAGTTACAAGCAATCAAAACCAGTTGAATAAAGCCCGTGCAACCATCTCCAGACTGTTACACCCAAAGGCCATAAACTCCTGAACGTCCATACTCTGCAGTAATGACTACGTAGTACGTACGGATTTGCGCGTTGACCTTGTAGATAACCTACACAAAATTTGGATAGTGTGATCTGTTAAAAACATTGTCATTTTGACAATTCCAAATTTCCCATAGATAGGCCGGAACTCCCTCACAGACAAGCCCCTTAAAGATTGTGGTAAAAAACAACCAGCTAGTTCCCAAAAAAATTTGGGATACTTGTTGATGATGTCAGGTTGTACGCAACACGGGCATTTGTTGTACTACTGAAATCCTTGTTTATGCATGTAAGATAGTGTTTTGATGATAAAAGGGCTATACTGATGCCTATGTAACTTAGATATATTAAATTATCACCCTTGTTGTGTGCGGGCTACCGATTTAGTTGACATAACAATATCTTTTATCATAAATTGGAGGGCATGTACATGTAGCCTGGTTTGATGATGTGCAGCGAACCTGAGATTGCCAAAGCCAAGCACGGCTGCTATACTCAAATTGAAGTCCGCTGCCATCGTTGAAGATGTTAACTCACAAATTGAGAAATATAAACTAACTATTAATAAGGTGAACCTACAAAACACAAGAAATAGTGTGGCTGTTTGACCGAAATCAAAGTTGGGGAGGCCAATTTGAACTACCTTTGTTGAAAGATTTTGCTAAATAAAAGCAAGAGTGGAAGGAATAGATGAAAAAGAAACCATCAAGGGAAACTGGAGCATAAGGCAACAACGATCGACCGATCGATCTCTTGTGAGACATCTACAAATTCATATTAACCCAGAAAAATGCAAATAAGATAATAAAAAAATTCAGAAAAATATCACTTGTATGTGCATGTATTTTGGATTCACGAAAAAGTGATGTTTAAACCACATGAGGTTATTAATATTATTAAACCTAGAAAACATGAACAACACTTTTGTCGTCAATGCACATAGTTTTTCTGAACTTATTGATATCCTTTTTGCATTTTTCAAAGGTAATATGAATATGTTATGAAGTTTCCAAAGCGACAGTCAAATGATGAAAGGGCGGTCAGAGGACATATGCATGAGAGGAGCGAAGTGGCTTGGCCAGGACCCTGGGTTTTTGGAAACTAGGGGCAAAATAACTGAGTGGGACACAACTAGGGGGATAAAATTAATTATCCCTATAAAAGCTTGCTAGTGCATAGAACCAACTAAATTTATGAATCTTTCCATGTGTAAGTTATAAAAATTAATTGATATTATTAGTAATTATTCTTGAAAAGTCCATATCCTTATGTTTAGGGCTAATGCTGAGTGGGAGGAAGTTGGCTAGTTTGTGCCTAGTTTGCATATATGGATTCTTCTTCAACATAATTCTTGTCACCCTCAATTTATGAAGGGATTAGATTTGTGTAATGACCAAGAGAGAATTCAAAAATCCTGCGTGTGATTTCTTTGTGATCAGTATTCATTTCCCACCACTTGTTGTGCTAAAAATAAAAATATTTACTTAAAATATTGATTTCTCCAAACCCTACAATGTTAAGATCTAAGTTAGTAAGTAGTGACATTATTCCTTATGGTAGTCAACCTAAGGAAGGAAAGCGATGCTCATTGATAATAGAACTAGCATAGCCTTCTAAGCACATTTTAGGTATTCTAACGCAAACATACTAAAAAGTTCTTCGATGGTCCCAGTGCTTTAGTGCCGAGGACCAAGTAACTATGACATTTATGTGATTTATTATAGGAAGATTTATTTCCTGCACCTCCTATTCCTATAGATTGAACTAGCTTTCGGTTGACTCTTTTGTGCGATCATGTACGATAAATGATTGTAGCTAAGATATGCAAAAATCATATAACTTTTTGAGACCCTATACATAGGCATGAACATGTATGCATGCACTTCGTGATGCCCAAGCGCTCCTGTTACTTAGCGGCAGCGCTTCCTTTTTAGAAGCGCTGCTCGTGAGCTCATGTACATATAAGCATTTCCCTAGTAGTGAAAGGGGGCATGTGGTGCGGTAGTGAGGGCCCAGCATGGGTACAAACAACGGGGCGGTAGCGCGGGGGCAATGCTAAATGGCTCGAATGGCTGGTCTTCGGAAAGCCTGTCTGCACGAGTGAGCCATGTTAGGTAAACACCTCCCATACCATAGTGGCCAAGCCACTCGTAGACTAGGTACTCTGTTGTAAATTGTCTACACATTTTTTTGGCAAAAAGAAAAAAATACAAACCACGAAGAGTAACAATAAAATTTTATATACACACAATTTTTTGTGTGAATGTATACACACACATATATTTGACTATATAGCTTTGAATGAATACACATGATTGGTGTTCTGGCATCACCACTACCATGTCACCTTGTCCATCTGTGCACAAGTCATGATCGTTTTATCGCCGGAGACGGCCTGGTTCCTCCTGCAGATCCGGCACCATTCACTGCTTGCACACTGCATAGGACTACTTAGATATGGTCCGGTACCCCATGCAACATGTACCGCTGCCGCCCATGTAGGGTCTGCCTCACTGTACTCTTCACTGAAACTTGCTTCCTCGGCTTCAAGCACGTCTGCTAATGATGGCAATGACGATCGACAATGTTCTGCCACCTGATGATCGGGCTAGAATTGGGCTGCATGCGGGAGAGAAGAAAGAGATGATCCATCGCGTAGTTCACCGGAGCACGGCGGCGACGGCAATCAGACCGTGGAAGGGTCCCCTCCCGAAGATAAGTCTTTCGAATCTTACTCTTTTTGATTTGATTAGGCCGGAATCTTGGATTACATTTAACATGAAAAAAGATATTTGCGCGCCGGGCAATCGCTTCCAGGACGCCGACGGCGGCCGCGGTGGCATTGCCGGCTGGGGAACCAATCGCGATCTCAGAGGTGCGGGTGCACCGTTTGAATTGCCTCCTGGGCCGCAAGCTGGGTGCGCGAGGGGTTGGGCCGGTTCTGAGTGAGCCTGGCCAGGGTGTAGATGGGCCGGGGTTAGCTGGGTATGTGGCCCAGTCTAACCCGATCCCTATACCGACTCGCTGTGTCGCCCCATGCACGATTGGTCCTCACGTGGTTCTGCCGTCGTCTCGGGCTAGGGTTCTTCGACGCGGCCGTCCAAGGTTTCGTGAACGTGGTGCTGGGCATGCTAGGTGTATCCCTCCCCTCGTGGACATGGCTGGCCGAGGGGCTGTTGTGCCGTCTGGGAAAAGTCCCACGGCAGGCGCTGCTGGCCGAGGTGGGATCGCGCCGCAGCCGGGAACTGACCGCGGTGGGAACGATCCGCCACCAGGAACTGCCCCGCTGCCAGGCGCTGGTGCTGGCCGGGCTGCCCCGGAGTTGACTGGCCCTAGGCCGCGTGCGGGTGGTGGGGCACCGCATGGTGTGGTTGGGCATGGTGGTGGTAATCCGCACTCTCATCCTCCGGTGCTAGTTGTGGTGCCGCAGCCGGAGGCGGCTCGGGGTGGAGTCAACGTCGCCCCTCGTCCACCGGTGCCGAACTCGGCCGCAAGTGCTACTGCGGGCAGGGGTGGTATGGCGCATGGACCGAGGCCGCCGCCCCCGGCGACCGGCCTGCAGCCTCAACCGGCGGCGCCTCAGTATGGAGCGAGGCCGCCTCACTTTGTTGCCCGGCTGTTGCAGAATCGGGCTGCGCCGGTGTTGACGCAGGCACCACCGCCGCAAACTTCGGTTGTTGGAGATGCTACGGGTGCGCCCCTGGGTTCAATGGCGAGATGACGGTTATAATGCTTATGGAGATGGTCAACATCGGGGCTCCTCATCCAGGGTGGTGGTCGGCGATATGCTTGGCAGAGCGATGGTTCGGCGGAGAGGCCTTTTATGGGTCCTACGGGATATCGACACCAGGGTGGTTTCGTGGTCATCGAGGTGGTCGAGGCGGTCGAGGTGGCCGGTATTTTCCACGACAGCCTCCTCCGACCGTTGTTGTCGAGCAGACGGTTGTTGGCGGGGCTGCCGAGGAGCCTGGGTTGTCCGGTCAGGCTATGGAGGTGGTGACGGCTCTCGTTGATGTTGAGGTACCTGGGAATGTGACCATTTGGTCTGTGTCTTTGGAGGCGTCAGACAGGGCTGATTCGGATAGGGTGTCCAAGTGGGCGCACAAGAAGGAAAAAATGGTATGCTATCGTTGTGGCGAGAAGGGCCCTTTTATTGCTAAATGCGTGGCGGAATTATGTGATACTGGTGGCAAACCGGCACATGACTCAGGGGAATGTCCGCTATTGCGGGATCAGGCACCGTCTCTTATGATGTATGGAGTGTACTGTGCTGAACTCACGTTCTTTGAGTCTCCGAATGAGAGGGACGTTCCTGACGAGGCTCAGAGCATGACCACTAGGATTGTCAAAGTGACCAGAGGAGAGGTCTCTGAGACACAGATGGTGCAGCGGCTCCGGGAGTTAGCTCCAGGGGACTTCCATTGGGAGCTTGTCAGTCTCGAGGCAAAGTTGTTTAGGGTTGAGTTCCCTTCGGTGGAGGATTTGCAGAGACTTCTGAGTTTTGGGATGTGCAAAGTGCTGGGTACAGATGGTATCCTCGAGTTCCATGAGTGGAAGATGGTTGAGCCTCAGGGTAAGCCTCTTACTCAGGCTTGGCTGCGTTTTTCTGGGGCTCCCTCGAAGCCTATGCAGGATGCTAGGGTCATGGCTAGCTTGCGCATTATGGTGGGGAAAACTGAGCGAGTGGATATGGCTTTTACCAGAGCTCACGGGGTAGCTCGTCTGCTGGTTAGTATTTTGGACATTGAGTTCGTGCCTGATGTGGTCAAGTGGTCATATCGAGGCCAGATTTACAACCTAGTGATTGAGTTTGAGGATGAGAGCCTGTTCGCCGAGGCGGCTACCGGGACTGATGTTGATATGCACGTGGGAGATGACAGCGCGGGAGCTAAGGAGACACCGGTCGATGATCCTGGACGAGAGTTGTGCAAGGGACCGGCGTCTGTTTCTCAGGCGACCAGGGATGGGATGGTTCCACCATCCTCGGTGCCTACGAATTCTCTGAGATTAGGGTCTCTCGAGCGTGCCTCTGCACCTCTGAGACTTTGGAGTGAGCAGGTGGAGTCTGTCGAGGTTTTTGAGCACACGTTACCTGCTTTGGATTTTGTGGATGCTGTGAGTCCCGTCCTTGGGGCTTCAACGATCTTGGTCATGGGAGAGGAGGAGGAGGCTCCTTCCCATGTTGTTGATTCTCCTCAGATCGAGGGTCCGGCGATGGAGGTCTTTCCCTCAGGAGGGGGTCCGAGGCTGGTGGTCTCGGTTCCCTCTTCTTCTGTCGTGATGACAGAGCTGCAGGTGGTGGTTCCAATTTATGAAGGGGGATCGAGGCAGGTGGCATCGGTGCCCTCTTCTCCTATCGCGGTGGACGAGGACTTGGTGATGGAGGAATTATCTTCGGGAGGGGGTCTGGGGCAGGTGGTCTCGGCAACCTCTTCCCCTCTCACGAGGCCGGAGCTGTAGGCAGTACTTCTGCATTCTGGATGGGTCCCGGGGCAGGTGGCCTCGGGGCCCTCTTCTCTTGTGGCGCCTAGGGTGGCCGGCCCTCCGGTGGCGCCGGTGAGTCCTTCTTCCCGGCGGGCCGGGGTGGGTGGGGAGCTCGGGCAGGTGGCCCATGCTCCCCCCTCCACCGGCTTGGAGCCGTCTCTCTGTCATGGGGCGCCACCGATGTCGGCAGTGCCATTGAGCACCCCACCGTTTTCCGGCGGTCCAGCTAGATCGTCGAGGGAGGCTGACCATCTGCGTGTTCGGGGTGAGGCAGGAGGCCCCACCCCGGGCAGGATCACTCGGGAGGAGGCGATTGTGTTCGGCAAGATTCCAGACCCGGTTTCTGAGGGGCAACGGTTGAGGTGCCGTCTCCAGGACCATCCAGAGGTTGACGACATACAACAGCGATGCGCCATGAGGGCGGCCAAACTTCGTGACGTTGAGGTCACTACTGGTATGTCGGTCAATACCTCTAATTCCATCTTGTATTTTACTAATGATGAGATTGTTAATAATGCAAACCAATTAGGAATTTCACTAGGTACTAATGATAGTGAAATTTCAAATTACGTTAATGATATCCCGGATTTAGAGGCAGAGCGGGCTTTAGAGATGATTCAGAACTTAGCAGCGGTTAAACCCATGAATGATTCCGATATTGATGCTTTGGGGGTCAGGGTGCTTGATAGTTTTTGTGCGGATCTTGCTACTACCCTCCCTGAGCCTGAGGAGGAGGATGAGAGTTTTGAGAATGTTGTAGTAAGACCTCCTGAGCCTGGTTGTGAGGACCGGTTGGAGAGTGAGGCCATTCCTAAACGCAAATGGAAGTGGGTGATCTACCCAATGTCCGCAGTGCGTAGGATTGCTAGGATCCGCACGGCTAAAAAAAATTCCATGACGAGATATGAAAGGAATCTTTTGGAATAGCAGAGATCTCGAAGACTTGGCTAAAAGGAGGTTTCTTGCAGAGGCGTCTATCGAGCATAGGTTGGACTTTATCGCATTGTCGGAAACTGGTAGAGATAAGTTTTCACCACAATTTCTCAACACTTTATCGGATGGTATTGATTACGATTGGCACTGTCTGCCACCGCAAGGAAGATCGGGTGGGATCTTACTTAGAGTTAGATGCGATTCACTCGAAGTCTGAAGTGTGGTCATGGGAGATTTTGCCGTTAAGTTTAGGGTTTGGTCGAAGGCTGATGGGTTTAATTGGGCTCTGGTGCCGGTATATGGTGCCGCACAGCCCAAACTCAAACCTGATTTCTTGGCCGATCTAGTTAGGATTTGCGGCTCTGAGCAGCTTCCAATCCTGGTGGGGGTGATTTTGACATCATTAGAAGGCGTGATGAGAAGAATAATGATAACTTTGACGGCAGATGGTCGTTCATGTTTAACACTATCATTGAAAGCTTGGATCTGAGAGAGATGGAGCTTTCGGGAAGAAAGTTCACCTCGGCTAACGCGATGCCAAACCCAACATTTGAAAAGTACTGGCTAGTGTCGAATGGGAACCGAAATTTACCTTTGTAACAGTTCAGGCACTTTCTCGTGGTATTTCTTACCACACGCCTTTATTTCTTGACTTTCGTGAGGCCACCCACCTGGGAAACAAAAATTTATTTTCGTTCGAGCACGCTTGGTTTGAAAGAGAAGGCTTCTTTGACCTCGTAGCCAGAGAGTGGGCTAAGGATGTAGGAGGTAGGACAGCGCTTGAGCGTTGGCACAATAAGATTAGGCACCTGAGAAGTTTCCTATGTGGGTGGGCTAAGCATCTTAGCGGGAATTATAAGGTAAAAAAGGAATGGCTCCTTACCCGTATTCAGCCCCTAGATGTAAAAGCAGAAACCACAGTTCCGCCAGCCTCAGAGCTTCATGCCATGCTTGACGTGGAGATTAGGCTGAAAGAGCTTCTTCGTGAAGAAGAATTAAAGTGGGCACTGCGGGCCAAGGTCCGAAGAGTAGTCCAGGGGACGCGAACACTCAATTCTTCCACATGATAGCCAATGGCAAACACAGGAAGAAGAGGATATTTCAGCTTGAACAAGATGAAGGAACGATTCTTTGTCAGGAGAGCCTAAAATTATAAATTACTGAGTATTACAAGAAGTTATTTGGGCCTCCAGAGGATAATTGTGTGTCTCTAGATGAGTCTAGGATGGAGGATGTGCCTCAACTTACTGCTGTTGAGAATGATATTTTAGCTGCTCCTTTTTCTAAGAAAGAGGGGTTTGAGGCCATATCGCAGATGAAAAATAATAAGGCTCCCGGCCCAGATGGATTCCCGGCTGAGTTTTATAAGAAGTGCTGGCATATTATTAAAGGGGATCTGTTGCCGTTGTTCCATGATTTATTCTCTGGATAGCTTGAGCTTTTTCAACTGAATTTTGGAACGATAACCCTGCTTCCTAAGAAAATAGTGGCTGTGAGAATCGAGCGATTCAGGCCCATCTGTCTTCTTAATGTTAGTTTCAAAAAATTTACCAAGGTCGGGACGATTAGGCTCATACAGATTGTGCATGCTGTGGCGTAACCTACTCAAACTACTTTCATGCCGGACAAGAACATCCTCGAAGGGGTTGTAGTCCTTCCACTAGTAGATAAAGGGCCTATTGTCCCGGTTTGTAAGGGCCATTTCTCCCGGTTGTTGAACCGGGACTAAAGTGTCGTTACTAATGCCCTAGACCTTTAGTCCCAGTTCTTACACAAACCGGGACAGATGGGCCTCCATGTGGCCGGTGCGGCGAGCCCAGGCAGGAGGCCCTTTGGTCCCGGTTGGTGGCACGAACCGGGACCAATAGGCATCCATGCGTCAGCATTTCAGGGGCTAGGGTTTTTGTTTTTTTGGAAGGGAGGGGGGGTTGGGGGTTTTGGGGGGTTAATTTAGTTGTTTCATATATTGTGTTAGCTAGCTAATTAATAGAGAGAAGTGTCCTCTCTTATCTCCGTGCTTGGTCGACGCTACGTACTATACATATAGAGAGGACTAGACACGCTAGCTAGTAAGCAAATGAAGGAAACAGAAGATGGTCATGAACATATGCATACAGAGAGAAGTGATATCGACCACCTCTCCTTCTCTGAGAGATTGGTGGAACAACAAGTTCTCGTATATGTATCCGACGCTACTGGCTACATATATACAATATAAGTATCTCTTATAATATAATCTCCTAATTAAAAATGAACTGATCAGGGTGCACATGGTATTCTCCGTCTTTAGCGATCACGTGGTCAAGAAAGAAGGCCGCCAATTCCTCTTGAATTCCTCGCATACGATCTGGTGGTAGGAGTTCATCCCGCATCCGAAATATCTAATTTGAAGAAGGGGGTCAACACACACACACACACACACACACACACACACACACACACACACACACACACACACACACACACACACACACACACACACACACACACACACACACACACACACACACACACACACACACACACACATATATATATATATATATATATATATATATATATATATATATATATATATATATATATATATATATATATATATACATAAACACTATTCTCGATCACGGATCGAATAATATTCTGATCACAAATTGACCTGCCCCGCTAGTAGTACGTTGAACTTCCCCGTGAACTAGGTTGAACTTCCGCCAACATTGCCCAAACGGGGCTTGCGATATACCGTTGGAAAGCTATGGACACCAATATCATAACCCAACTTAAATTTTTGGCAAAATATAAGCGGTCTAAGAGCAGTTTTGAAAAATGTTTTTTCTTCGCACAAAAAACGTGAATCGTATTTTCGATCGCATTTCTAAACCGTTTATCAGAATGAGGCATATAATATGGCATTGGAAAGCTGCTGCAAAACCGCTCCTTCCACATGTTGAAAGTTTATTCTAATTCCGTATGATTAAAGAGTAATTTGAAAAAATGTAAAATTTCGTAAACCGAACAGCTGAGTTCGTTTTTTCGATGTCATTTCTAAACGGCTAACCCAATGGAGGCATATGATATGGCGTTGGAAAGCTTATGAAAATGCGCTACTTTTTCATCTTGAAAGTTTTTTTCTAATTTTAAATGGTTTAAGAGTAATTTAGAAAATGGTCCAAGTCCTACCGAGTTCATATTTTTGAGCTAATTTTTTAACCGTGCGTCCGAATGCAGCAAATGATATTGCGTTGGAAAGCTTGAACAAATGCGAAACTTTTTGGTATGTATTGTTTCTCCCAATTTATTACGGTTTTAAGTCAGTTTCGAAAATGGCGAAAACCGTAATTTCACCGTAATTTCTACAAACTCTACCGGAACTGGGCAAATAATATACCGTTGAAAAGCTACGGAAAATGCGAAACTTTTTCATGTTGATGGTTTTCTCTGATTCCTAGCCGTTTTCAAGTAATTCCAAAAACGGCGGGATCATTTGTTCTGCCTCTATCGCGAAACAGATTCTTCGAAAATGCACCGCGTGAAGAACCTGAACTTCTCGGTGCGTGTACCTGAACTTCACTCTGTTTTTCACGTGATTTTTTTGCTCATAGCTCTTCATCCACTGCTCGTAGCTCTCCATCCACTCACCGAATTGAGCAAGTGATATACCGATGGAAAGCTGTTGTAAACACGCAACTTTCCCCTGTGGATCATTTTTCCATACTCGCAACGGCTTTAAAAGTTTTCCATCTGAAATTCATTCAGCGTAGTAGTTGAACTTCATGTTGTTTTCACGTTGAACTTCTGTGACGTATTTTTGTTTGTACACGCGCCTGAACTTCCCTTTGTACGAATTCGACCTTCGGGCTATCTTCGCAACATGGCTTCCCCCGCGAATTATTCTTGTTAGTTGTGTTCTATATGATGTTAGTGTAATCTGCAAATGATTTTTAGCAACTAAATACACGTTTTAAATAGGAATCTCGCTCATAGGCGGAGTTTGCACTCGGGCCGTGATGAACTCGCGTTTTTTGCTATTTTAATGCCTGAGTTGTTCGACCTGAACTTCCCCTTGTGCTAGCTTGAACTTCCGCCAACATTGCCCAAATGGGGCTTGCTATATACCGTTCGAAAGCTATGGACACCAATATCATGACCCAAGTTAAATTTTTGGCAAAATGTAAGATGTTTAAGAGCAGTTTTGAAAACCGTTTTTTCTTCATACAAAAAACGTGAATCGTATTTTCGATTGCATTTCTAAACCGTTTATCGAAATGAGGCATATAATATGGTGTTGAAAAGCTGCTGCAAAACCGCTCCTTCCACATGTTGAGAGTTTTCCCTAATTCCCTATGGTGAAAGAGTAATATGGAAAGACGTAAAATTTCGCAAACCGAACAGCCGAGTTCGTATTTTTGATGTCATTTCTAAACGGCTAACCTAATTGAGGCATATGATATGGCATTCGAAAGCTTATGAAAATGCGCTATTTTTTCATATTGGAAGTTTTTTGTTAATTTTGAACGGTTTAAGAGTAATTTAGAAAATGGTACAAGTCCTTCTGAGTTCGTATTTTCGAGGTCATTTTTTAACCGTGCGTCCGAATGCGGCAAATTATATGGCATAGGAAAGCTTGAACTAATGCCAAACTTTTTGGTATGTATTGTTTCTCCTAATTCTTTACGGTTTTAAGTCATTTTTTAAAATAGCTAAAAATGTATTTTCGCCGTAAATTCTACGAACTTTATCGGAATGGTGCAAATAATATAACGTTGAAAAGCTACGGAAAATGCGAAACTTTTTCATGTTGACGACTTTCTCTGATTCCTAGCCGCTTTCAAGTAATTCGAAAATGGTGAGATCATTCGTTCTGCCTTTATCGCGAAACAGATTCGTCGAAAATGCGTCGCGTGAAGTACTTGAATTTCTGTGATAGTTCTGTTTGAACTTCACTTTGTTTTTTGACATGATTTTTTTGCCCGTAATTCTCAAACCACTTACCGTAATTGAGCAAATGATACACCGATGGAAAGCTATTAAAAACACGCAACTTTTTTGTGTTGATGAGTTTTCCATACTCGCAATGGTTCAAAATATATTTTTGAATGCGTAAAACAACGTCGTTTTTTCCTGTTTTTTACATGTAACTGAAGGTCGGACGTCTCACACTAGAGATCTCGAACTTCAGCGGGAGTAGCACGTGAACTTCTAGCAACAAAATCTTTTAAGCTTTTTGTTTTCTATTCTTATTTTCCTATCTGAAACGCATTTCGTGTAGTAGTTGAACTTCCCGCTGTTTTCATCTTGAACTTCTGTCATGTATTTTTGTTCAACCTCTCTCACGAGAATTTTTGAACTTCCCCGGACAGAGCACTTGAACTTCCAGCAACAACTTTTTTAGAAGTTGTTTTGTTTTTTAACTTCTTGTTTCCATTCTTTAATAACGAGATAAATCTGAGTTTTCTATAATCATCAAACTTCTGCATCTTTGTAATTTGGACTTCCTTGTTTTATTTATTTCTTTTTCTATGAAATTTTGAAGCGCTCTATTTTTAAAAGTTGAACTTCTTATTATTTTATTTTGGAACTTCTTGTTTCCATTCTTTAATAACGAGGAAAATCTGTGTTTTCTATAATCATCGAACTTCTCCATCTTTTTAATATGGACTTCCTGGTTTATTTCTTAATCCTTTTTGATGAAATTTTGAAGCGCTTTATTTTTAAAAGTTGAACTTCTTGTTTTTTATTTTTGAACTTCTTGTTTCCATTCTTTAATAACGAGGAAAATCCGAGTTTTCTATAATCATCAAACTTCCCGTTGTTTTCACTTTGAACTTCTACCACGTATTTTTTGTTCGTAATTTCTCACCCGTTTATTGGAGTTGCACAAATGATATATAGTATCAATTACCTCTCTCACAAGAAGTTTTTGAACTTCCCCGTGCTGAGCACTTGAACTTCTAGCAGCGAAATTTTTATACTTTATCTTTTTATTCTATTTTCTCATATGAAAACACACACCATGCAGCACATGAACTTCTAGCCGTTTTCAATTTGAACTACTCTGTAAAAATTTTGTCCCTAACTCCTAAAGCACTCGTCGAATTTGAGCAAATGATAGCACTAGTTAAGAGCATATTTTGAACATGCTAACACTTGTTTTGAATGATATACACAAAACATTCAAATTATATTACGGGAATAATACGCATGATATACCGTTGGAAAGATTATGTTTGAGAAGAAAAAAAATTCATCAAATTTTTTCTAATTCGTCACCATTTATGGGTAGTTTTCAAAATGCCAAAAAATAGCATCAAATTTTTTACCGTGTAAATCCTATGTTTTTATAAACTTCGCACTTCTCTCTTATTTTTTGAACTTCTTAGTTTGATTTCTAGAAAATAGAAAATTAATTTTTGTAAGTAAACATTGAACATCTTTTTTCATGAATAGAATTAAATACATTTTTTTAGAAACGAGAAGAATTTGAGTTTTCTGCATACATTGAGTTGCTCCATTATTTTACTAAAAATGCAAGGTACAAATATGGGCACATCCATGTTTACAAACCTTTTAAACTGCTCAATTTTTTTATATTTGACCTTCTTGGTTTTGGAATAAACATTTTGAACTTCTATGTTATTTAAATTTGAACTTCTCCAATTTTTTAGTAAAATGTAGAAACACCATTTTTTATAAACTTTTCGAACTGCTCCATTTTTAGTTTTTGAACTTCTTGGTTTATTCTATAGTAATAGGGAAAATTACAGGTTTGTAATAAGCATTGAACCGCCCTATTATTTAAATTTGAACTTGAAGGCATTTTTTAGAAATGGTTAAACAAACAAAATGGAATTATGTTTTTCCACCTTTATATGAACTTACTATGTTATATCTTATGCAGCTTTGTTTTTTGTCTCACGACATTTTTAGCCATTTTTTGCTATCGGCAAAATGGCTTAGGCAATCCCCTTTTTTCATTGATGAATTTCTTCAGTATGTGATACACCTGAACTTATGAATTTCTGATCATGAACTTCGCATGCTATTATAATTCAAGAAAATTACACACAACAATACACATAAACTTCACATGCTATATGCATTTTTACACAATTACGAATGCACACATCTGAAAAAGAGCATTCTGAGGTGAATCAATGAAGGTATGCATTAAAAAACACATATACAATTATATACACACTTGACCTTCTGCAACACAACATCTTGACCTTCGCGAAAACAAATTTTGAAAGCGAAAATAAATCGCGCGTTAGTACAAGCACAACAGAGCATTCTCTGTATCCGTTTTTTGAGATCATATGTCCATTCACAAACAGTTTTGCGGATGCTCTTGAAGAACACAACAAAACGAGAGTGGGGTCGGAAGGATAGAGATCGGGTGTAGCAGCGCAGGCAGATGGGGGTGCATGGGCTTGTCGGCGCCAGAATTATTGGTGGATCGGGACGCGTTTTGTGCAGTGGGGCATCGGTCGGCGGTGTGGTCATGCAGGATGTGCACGGTGAAACTCCGGTCCTCTCACACACCACACGATCCTTATCCACGCCGCCTAGACAAACTCTTCTTTATCTCTTTCACCGCATGCTTTTGTCTTCTTTCACTTGCTAGCTTTTATCACTTCTTCCCTGTACATCCAAATTAACAGCAGGCAAAGCTAGCAGTAGCTCGGTGCAAGCACGGGGAAGGTGCCAGGGAACACAACACAAAGCACCGCGAGAGAGAGGCGCCAGGAAATCGCGGAGTGCCGTGTGCGTCAAGAATGAGAAATACTGCAGGAAGGTCGATGACAAGATTCGTCGAAGGTCGATGACAGATGCCCGAGCAGTAAAATGTTCAGAGAAGAAAACTTTCAGAGAGAATTAATAGCCATAGCCTGAAGACGAAAGTTTAGAGGAAAATGTCATTGCTTTTCTCCTTCTTGCGAAGGAACTACGCGAGCGAGCGAGCAGATGGACTCCAGGATCCTCGCAGTTGGACGGCTCAGGGGCCGCATCGAGCATCCACCCAGCGGGGCAGCAAGGAGGTTGGGGTAGGCAGCGACGTGGGGAGGCAGGAGGCCGGCGGCGTGCTTGGGTTCACCGGGATGTGGATGCAGGGCGTCGGATCCCGGCCGCGAGCAGCGGCGCCAGGCTATACGTGGGTGAACGGCGTCGGAGATGGGGTGCAGGGCGTCAGGTGCGGGTCAGGGTGGACACGGTCCGAGCCGGTCCGGTCCCGGTCCGAGCCGGCGTTTGGACCGGCCGCCGGCGGTCCGGTCCGGACCGGACCGAGCAGCGTGGCGGGCCTGTTTTCAGGGACCGGACCGGCGGCAGTGAAGCCCGGGCCGGACCGAGAGGACCGGCGGTCTTGTTTTCATGGTGGTCATGGCGAGGCGGTGGTGACCAGATCGTCGGCAAGAGGTTGGGTGTTGTGACAGAAACAGTGAACAAAGGCAGCAGCGAGGTGGGAGACGTGCGTAGGGCTGTGGCGAGGTGGGCGACGTTCACGAGCGCCGGCGGCGAGGTAGGCGATGTGCCATGGGAAGTGCGCTCTGCATCGCGGCGGTTAGCCATGCAACTAATGTGGGACTTGCATGAGCCCACGATTTTCTTTCTGCGGGCGTTGCCATAATTAGAGGATCAAACCTGACGTGAAGTTAAATGTCAAATGGCGCCGCGATTTGCGGATCAAGCCTTGTTCCTCTCGTACTTCCGCATTTCTTGTTCGACTGAATAAAAGTGCAGAAAGTTAACACACGAACAGGACTGAATACAGTCATATTCAGTTATGGAGGTGCACATTTATACAAGATATATACATGTAGGTGCCGCCACTAACCCAACAAACTCCCGAGCTAACCTCCACTAATCATGTATACGCGATAAAGACGCACACAAGTAGGCAAGGTTTACAGAGAGAGCAACGGGTAGACCTGAACATACGCTTCACGCTTTCACCAAAAGGAAAACGGCAGCGTAGGATCAAGGCACGTGATTATAGGCAGAGCGTTTGTCCCACGATTTGCGCCTCCCAAAAATACTTGCCTGATTTGTTGGACGCGAAAATCACGGCCGATCGAGCTTTTTCCCCCAGTTGATGGCCTGCGTGCGTGCTGTGCTAAAACGGCTGCCATGGCAAGGGTTGAGAACGCGAGATCGTCCGCGGTGCACGCACGACAGTGACGGCGACCGGCGGCGAGAGGCTATGGCGCATGGCGAGGAGAGGGAGGAAGGAGTGGGGAAGCTTGGGGACATGGTGGTTCACCCGGGGTTCACCGTTGGCCGCGATGACGACGAACAGCGGCGGCGCTGCCATTTTTTTCCTCGGTCCTCTCGGTCGGACCGGTTAAAGACCGGACCGGACCGACAAATTTTCGGGCCGTATTTGGCAGACCGGACCGACCCTTTTCTCTAGCGAGCCAGGACCGAGCGGGCCAAGACCGAGCGAGCCACGAGCGGGCCGAAAAGCCCGCTCGTTACGTCCAGCCCTAGGTGCGGGGTGCTGGATCCTGCTCGGCTGCGTGGGAGGCAAGGGATCCCGGTGGAAGTCGACGGCGAGGCAACAACAGGAGGACGACGCGCGCCTGCCGGAGAAGGCTGGGGGCAGGCGTGGAAGGAGACCGCGACGGGTCCGCGAGAGGGGGGGCGTCGGCGCGAGAAAAGGGCGGCTGCAGGCCACGGAGGAGGCCGTAGCCAGCGGAGGTGGGAGGAGGCGGTGGCCAGCGGCGGCGGGAGGAAGGTCGGGTGCGGCGGGGGAGGAAGGCGCGCCTCGGGGATTGGTGCGTGGGAGGCTAGCGGCGGCGGTGGGCGGCGGCGACGATGTCTCCGGTCGCCGGTTGGGGGCGGATCGGGGTGGGTTGTGCGGGGGGTGGGGAGATCGGGGTGGGTAGTTTTAGGATCTGACTTTCTTTTTGTTTCGATGAGTTCGGGAGGATCCCGTCAGCCCTATATAGGGGGAGCTGTGATGCAAATAGTTATTCTAATCCCAGGATTAGAATAGTGTTACTGTATATATATATATATATATATAAATTAAACTGAACACAAATGATGGTAATAAAATAAAATTGTGAATATTATTATTTATGCACTTCACATCGTTTGTCAGAGTAGCCCCGCTCACAGGTCGTGTGGCGGATGGACTCGCAAATGTAGTATCCCCCAGTAATCATTTCCTTGTTCCTGCCACAACCAATTTCCAAGAAATAGAGGTCAATCAAACTGATAATTAGCAAGCATGCTAAATGGTATTGATGAAACTAGCGCTTGAATCACCAGGAGATGCGTGGAACATGCTACTATAGTACTTACTTTCGGGTGTCTAAATTGCAGCTTCTTCGGCAGTCCCGGAGTTTTTGAGGTGAGTTTTTTCCAAACCCTGCCAGACAAACAAAACAATTACTTGATATCAGGAAATGAATAAAGTTGCCAACATGGTGTGATAATGATCGATTTAACTTACTTCTCTAGAATTTCAGTCATGTCCGCATACTCCTTGGGATCTTTTCGTCTCGAGTCTAAGACGGTTACTAGTCCCTACTCATGCTTAATCTCTACGAGAATATAGTGGAAGTTGCGCACGCATGCATAACTCATCAATTACATTACTATAACCTCGACTAATAAGGGAAACCGAATATGCACAAGACAGTAACCCTCACTGGAATTCGTAAGGGAAGAGTATTATAGCTTTGTTTTGATTTAATACAAACGATTGTAGCAGCTTGGCCTCGGTATCTTTGGCCTGAAATTCAACCATATATGCATCTATGAGATTTGTGTTAATGAACCCAATATCACCGATTTGTCTTTTCTTCAATTCAGCGATCTTCAATCTGCATAATATTGTGAGAATAATTAAAAATGCATGCAATGAAAGAGCTGACCTATATATAGAGACATAATGACAGAAGTAGTACTACTTATAAGCAGTAGCAAGTGATCATTAATGTATGGAGGGCCTTTAGATTGAAAAACGGGAAAAACTCCTCAAATGGAACATTCAACAGTTCAATTCCAATGAGGTCATGCTCCTCTCTAACTCTCAGCATCAAAATATTCCTCCCCTGAGACTCTCTGCAAGTTTTCATGTACCAATCACGGAATCTTCGCATCATCGTTGTTAGAGATCTTTCATCTTTGACGAGAGGCTTCCCGTACACGTATTTGTGTTCGTCCACCTCCAAGAAATCATAATGTACATCGTCGGGCAGGTAATCTTCGAGATTGTTATAACCGGGCACCATCCCGCCCGGATCATTAGCGACGATATCGCTAGACACCTGGAGCAGGGGGAACGATTGGTTCGCTTGTTTGCCAAGCTGGGCAACTTTTTTCCTAGCTCGTTGTTCTGCTAACCTTTGACCACTGACAGTACTTCCCGACCTATCCGCTTCGATAAATGACTTTGTAATAATGCGCTCATAGTGGCCTTTCACCGAAGACTTTGGTGGTTTCTTCAGGGCATCCAGAGTACGCTTCACTTTTACCGGATCTATCTTCTCCTCCGGAGGTGGATGTTTCTTTGCTTTCCCCCCTTCAAAGAAGTTCTTCACTTCGGTTTGCACGATCTTTGTGTTTTCCTCCAGGCTCCTCTCGTACGGTAACTTCTCTGGAGTCTTCAGAGAAGGACCGAATCTGTATTGCCACTCGGCTCTGGCTGTACTGCTAGACGCCAGCGCAGACAGAGCGGCTGCGGCTGTCTTTCCTTTCTTACGAGGCAGAGGAGAAGGACTACGATGCATCGGAGCAGCCAGAGCGGCGGCGGGTCTCTTGATCCGCCCTTGTTGACAAGGCAGAGAAGGAGGAGGCAGGCTGCTCGGGCGCGCCGGCGCAGGCGGAGAAGGAGGCGGAGTGCCGCCACACGCCGGAGAAGGAGGCTGAGTGCCCTGATCACTCGCCGGAGGAGGAGGCGGAGGAGGAGGCGGAGTGCCCTGACTTGCCAGAGGAGGAGGAGGAGGCGGAGGCGTCCAGTTCGGAAGGTTGATGAACTCCTTCCGCCGTAGGCATGGAGTCTTCAGAGAAGAACCTAGCCGAATCTCCCCTTCACCCGTAGGGTAGTCAAGCTCAGGTCCTCAAATCCGTCCGTTATTTGATCCACCATAACCCTAGCATATCCTTCTGGAATCGGCCGGCCGTGGTAGGTTGCGCCAGGTTCAGTAGGTAAAACAGAGCCAATAGCCGCCTTGACTTTCAATTTCATCCATTGCGTCATAAGGTGGCAATGTTGAGACTCCGTGATAGCATCCACGGGGTAGCTAGCAGGAGCCGTGAAGACAGGCTCCGGCTGCTGAGTCTGCTTGGTGGAAGCCACGCTGCTTCTCCGCTGAGATTGCGGGGTAGCTTTAGGGGAAGCTTCAGCAGGTCGTTTGCTATGATCTGCTTCTCATTCCTCTAGCCCTTGTACCCTTTCGTGCAGCGCCTGCAGTTGGCTATGCTCCACTTTCTTCCTCTTCGCCCAGATTTTGGAACCCCCTACGTCCGGAAACCCAGCCTTCCACGGAACGGAGCCTGGCGTGCCTCGTGTCCGTCCAGGGTGCTCAGGATTTCTGAGGGCCATTGTGAGCTTGTCCTTCTCTCTGTCTGGAACGAACATCCCTTGATGCGCTTTCTCAATATACTCCTGAAGCCTCATGACAGGTATTCGTAGTTGCTCTTCCGTCCAAACGCACTTCCCTGATACAGGGTCCAAGGTTCCGCCAACCCCGAAGAACCAAGTCCGGCAACAGTCTGGCCAGTTCAATGCCTCCAGTTCGACCCCTTTAGCAATCAGGTCATTCTCAGCCTTGTCCCACAAAGGTTGGGCTTTGAGGTAGCCACGTGACCCCGTGCAATGGTAATGCCTCTTCTTCGCAGCATTTTTCTTATTCGTCGCTGACATCTTCTTACTCTTTTCCGATGTCTTGTGGGCCACAAATGCGGGCCAGTGATCTCTGATCTTCTCATACTTTCCGATGAATTCTGATGTCTTTTCTTCGTCGACAAACTTTGTTTTCAGATCATTCTTCCACCTCCTGAATAGTTCTGCCATCTTCTTAAGAGCATGACACTTGATCAATTGCTCTTTAACTGGCTTCTTTTGATCCTCCTCTGGCGGTAGGGTGAAATTTTCCTAAAGCTTTGTCCAAAGATCATCTTTTTGCATATCGGAGACATAAGACACCTTGGGGTCTTCATTCTTAGGCTTTAACCATTGGTGGATACTGACCGGGATCTTGTCCCTAACAAGAACCCCGCACTGAGCACGAAATGCATCCCTTGTCCGTATGGGTTCAATCGGCTTGCCATCGTGCGTGATTGTTGTGATCTCAAACCTTTCATCTGAGCGCAATTTTTTCTTCGGGCCTCGTTTCTTTAAAGAAGTTGTGCTTGATCCGGAGGGCTAGAGAAAAGAAGAAAGACGAGAGTTAATTAATATGTGTACATACAAAAACAAGGAATACATCAATTAGCTAGTCAACACAGGCTTAACTAATATATATACATGGCCGGACTCGGCTCGGTCACCGGAGCCGTCATCACGGTCTCCTTCTTGTACCGGTGTTGGGTCACCGGAGCCATCATAATCATAGCCTTCCTCTTGTACCGGCATTAATGGGTCACCGAAGCCATTATAATCATAGTCTTCTTCTTCACCCTGTCCTTCCAGACCATCGGTGTCGTTGAGAAACGACAAGACGACATCACTTCATTTTGCGATTATGTCCCCCAACATCGCTTATGTTGCTTCGTCTCGGGGGTTCTCCATAGTTTCTGCAAATATTTACAACATGGCAATTATTATTCAAACATGACAGATGGATATATTAGTGGCAAACGTAGAACTAGCTAGCTAATCACAATAAGGAATCATATTAATTAGTGGCCTCGACGCTGCTTCTCTATGGCTTGGGGTGGCCTCAGCAATGCTTCAAGGGTTTGGGGTGGCCTCGAGGACAACGCTCTTTTAACTTGGTAAATTTGGGTGGCCTCCAGAGAATTTGTCGGGTAGGGGCGTGGCGGGAGGGGGTAGGAGACCGACATCATTTTTTTCTAGGGTTTGGGTGTCCTTGAGAGTTCTGGTTGAGCGAGAGGGCCGACGGGTGCTCCTAAGTTATCGCGGTCGAGAGGGGGTATATATATCGATCGTCCCTCATGTCAAAGTTATCGGGGAGGGGGTTATTTCGACAACGACATACCCGATAAAAAATAAGAAGCCGAAGAAGAAATAAAAAGTGGAGAAGAAGAAAGGAATAGAGGAGAAGATCGAAGAAAATATTTTCTATTTTTTCTTCTTCTCCTCTTCTTTTTCTTATTTTTTCCTCTTCTTATTTATTTCTTCTCTTCTTCCTCTCCTCTTCTTCTCCTTTCTTCCTCTTCTTATTTTCCTTTTTGCTCTCCTTCTTTTTCTTCTTCTTCCTTATCTCCTACCTAGATATATAATACTTTTCTAAAAATGTATCTTTTGCATATATAAAACTTTCTCTTCTTCTTCCTTGTTCCTTCTCTTCCTTCTTTTCCTAAATATATAAAACTTTACTAAAAATGAAACTTACCTAAAATGTACTAAATCAGAGAACATAGATAAAACTAACCTAAAATGTACCCAAATGTACTAAAATCTAAGTTTTATATGCAGAGAGAACATACATACATATATACATTTTTATAAAAATGCAAAAAACAAATCATCATATATATGAACAAAAAATCTAAAAAAACATATAATCAGATATACACACATACATATACTCACACATATACATATAATCTGGAAAAAAACATCATATATATGTGAAGCAACAGAGGAGAGGAAAGGGGGGCAGGGCCGGCCTGACCAAGGAGAGGTGCGGCGTGGTCGGGGCAGGGGCGGAGGCACGGCGCCGGCATCAGTGTAGAGGGCGACGATGACGGCGTGGTCGGGGCAGGGGCGACGGCGGCATGGTCCGGGCAGGCGCGATGGCGTCAACGGGACAGAGGGCGGCAAGGGCGTCGACAGGGCGGGTCGGGGGTGCGGCAGAGGCATGGCGAGGGCGCGCGGCGTGGTCGGGGGGAAGGGGCGACGGCATCGTGGTCAGGGCGGGGCAACGGTGGCGTGGTCGGGGGCGCGGCAGAGGCACGACGAGCTCGGGCAGCCTGGCGGCGTCGTCGGAGGGATCGAAGAACTTACGAAATTTTCACAAGTGCTGGCTTATATAGCAAAGCCATTGGTACCGGTTGGTGGCACCAACCGGTACCAATACCCCCTTTAGTCCAGGTTGGTGTAATCAACCGGGACCAAAGGTCTCTTTTCAGAGCCCAAAGGGCGGGAAGTAGAGGCCTTTGGTCCCGGTTGGTGGCACCAACTGGGACTAAAGGGTGTCAATGGTACCGGTTGGTGTGCCACCAACCGGGACCAAAGACCTTCCACAGTGGTGTGGTGGTGGGAGTTTAGTCCCAGCTCGATAGTTGAGAGCGTTCGACACCTGTTTATAAGCTCGGTTGCCTCTTCCCTTTCAAACTCCTCTGAATTGCAGGCCTATGGGCCAAATCTAACACTGCTATGCATGTGGGCCTACTGGACCTTCTACGGGCCTGAATCCTGGCCCGTGGATGGGTATCTAGTCGTATTCAGGCTGTGGTGGCCCAGTAGGTGACAATTTTTTTATTTTTTCCAGTTATTTGTTTCTTTTTGCTTTATTTATTTTGTTTTGTTTCTACTTACAATAAAATACTTATTTTTTTTTATTTTGTTTCTAGTTACTTATTTATTTTATTTTATGATAATTCTTTTTGCTATTAAAGTTTCTAACAAAAAAGTTCTTTACGAAAATTCTTTTTGCTTTTAATGATTTTGAACAGAAAATACTTTGATAATTTTAGTTGCATCAATTTTATATAATTTTAGTTTCAATAATACTAGAGGTTGTTTATAATGTTTTGAAGAGAAAATACTTTGATAATTTTAGTTTCATAAATTTTATTTATGTTATTAAAGTTTATTTTATTTTGTTTATACTTATATATTTTATTGAAGTTTATATTATTTTGTTTCGAATAACTTATTTAATTTATTTTATGATAATTCGTGTACAAAACGAACAATCTGTTTCGTAGTATCAGGGTTGCATATAGAAACTCGTCTGTTACAAAGGGATTTCTTTTTTGAACTCCATAGTTTTTCTGTGTTCAAAATGCACCATTCAAAGCCACATCACCAATTTTCAACCCTTTCTGACTTCATTTGTTATTTTTCATGCATTTACTAATTATTTTGAGCTATAAGACCATGAAATTGAAAAGCATTTGAAATGAACTCTGAAAAGGTTCCAAGTTGGCATGGTATCATCATTTCACCCATATAGCATGTCCAAGAAAGTAACACTGCATGCACTTCGTATACAAAACGGACAGTCTCTTTCGAAGTATCAGGGTTTCATACGGAAACTCGTCGATTAGAAAGGGATTTCATTTTTTCGAACTTATATGAACTCCATAGTTTTTCTGTGTTCAAAATGCACCATTCAAAGCCACATCATCAATTTACAACCCTTTCTGACTTCATTTGTTATTTTCATGCATTTACTGATTATTTTGAGCTATAAGACCATGAAATTGAAAAGAATTTGAAATGAACTCTGAAAAGGTTCCAAGTTGGCATGGTATCATCATTTCACCCAGATAGCATGTGCAAGAAAGTACAGAGGGTTACGGCAAAAACTGGATGCACTTCGTGTACAAAACAGACAATCTCTTTCGAACACTAGTAGAAAACAGGGCTATCGTTCGGGCCTGGCCAGCCCATTAGTCTCAGATCATCAAGAACCGGGACCCATGGGGGGTATTATACCCGGTTCATGAGCTCAGAGGGCCAGCCGGGGCCTCGTGGGCATTGGTCCCGGTTCGTTTGGACCCATATGTCCCGGTTCTAGGCACGAACCGGGACCAATGGACCTTGCTCCTGGACCACATCCATTGGTACCGGTTCATGCCTTGGACTGGTGTAGAAGGGGGGGCTTTGGTCACGTTTCATGCCACGAACCGGGACAAATAATTTACCTATATATACCCATCACCGCGGCAGAGCACTCCACAGTGCTGTGTTTTTTCAATCCGGCGAGGAGAGGGCATTTGGGTGCTCTAGTTCACCTCCTATGCACATGAGGTGTTCGATGAAATGCCGAGGCACACTAGTTAAGCTTTGTCCTCCCGAAGCTCGACCTTGGAGCTCCATTTTTTCGAGATTTGTCTAGATTTAGCGGTCCATCACTCCTTGTCCCTGTTTTCACCGCCGTTGATCGTCTGCGTCGATCTCGTCGCCGGCACCACCGTGGTGAGCCTCTTGTTCTTATCTTCTTTCTGATACTTGTCTGATTTTCTTACTTTAGATAGATATTTGTCTGATTTTCTTACTTTTGACACACATAATTATATATAATGCACAAAGATGAACCGGCAATGGATGTGTGGTGACAGACACACCTCCGAGTACATTAAGGGCGTGCATAATTTTCTTGAAGTGGCTGAGGCAAACAAGCAGAATGGTTTTATGTGTTGTCCATGCACTAAATGTGGGAATACAAAGTCTTACTCTGACCGGAAAATCCTTCACACCCACCTTCTTTACAAGGGTTTCATGCCACACTATAATGTTTGGACGAGGCACGAAGAAATAGGGGTTACGATGGAAGACGGCAAAGAAGAAGAGGACGATGAAAACTATGTGTCCCCTGAATACGGTGATGATGCAACGGGGGGAGCTGCTGAAGATCAAGAGGAACCAGGCGATGTGCCCAATGATGCTGCAACGGGGGAAGCTGCTGAAGATCAAGAGGAACCAGATGATGTGCCCGATGATGATCTCCGCCGGGTCATTGTCGATGCAAAGACGCAATGTGAAAGTAAAAAGGAGAAGCTGAAGTTCGATCGCATGTTAGAGGATCACAAAAAAGGTTTGTACCCCAATTGCGAAGATGGCAACACAAAGCTGGGTACCGTACTGGAATTGCTGCACTAGAAGGCAGAGAATCTTGTGCCTGACAAAGGATTTGAGAAGCTACTGGAAATATTGAAGAAGAAGCTTCCAAAGGATAATGAATTGTCCGACAGTACGTACGCAGCAAAGAAAGTCATATGCCCTCTAGGATTGGAGGTGTAGAAGGTACATGCATGCCCTAATGTATGCATCCACTACCGCGGTGCGTACGAGGATTTGAACGCATGCTCGATATGCGGTGCATTGCGGTATAGGATCAGACGAGATGACCCTGGTGATGTTGACGGCAAGCCACGCAGGAAGAGAGTTCCTGTGAAGGTGATGTGGTATGCTCCTATAATACCACGGTTGAAACGACTGTTCAGAAACAAAGAGCATGCCAAGTTGATGCGATGGCACAGTGAGTACCGTAAGAAAGACGGGAAGTTGAGATCACCCACTGAAGGGTCGCAGTCGAGAAAAATCGAGAGAGAGTACTGGGCTAAGTTTGCACGTCACCCAAGGAACGTATGGTTTGGTTTAAGCGTGGATGGCATTAATCCTTTCGGGGAGCAGAGCAGCAATCACAGCACCTGGCCCGTGACTCTATGTATGTATAACCTTCCTCCTTGGATGTGCATGAAGCGGAAGTTCATTATGATGCCAGTTCTCATCCAAGGCCCTAAGCAACCCGGCAACGACATTGATGTGTACCTAAGGCCATTAGTTGAAGAACTTTTACAGCTGTGGAATCGAAACGGTGTACGTGCGTGGGATGAGCACAGACAGGAGGAATTTAACCTGCATGCGTTGTTGTTTGTAACCATCAATGATCGGCCCGCTCTTAGTAACCTTTCAGGACAGACAAACAAGGGATACCATGCATGCACGCACTGTTTAGCTGACTCCAAAAGTATATACCTGGGAAGCTGCAGGAAGAATGTGTACCTGGGCCATCGTCGATTTCTTCCGACCAACCATCAATGTCGAAAGAAAGGCAAGCATTTCAAAGTCAAGGCAGATCACCGGAAAAAGCCCGCCATGCGTACCGGTGATCACGTACTTGCTATGGTCAATGATTTACACGTAATCTTTGGAAAGGTCCCAGCGGACTAGCTGTTCCGAGTGACGCTGAGGGACACACACCCATGTGGAAGAAGAAATCTATATTTTGGGACCTACCCTACTGGAAAGACCTAGAGGTCCGCTCTTCGATCGACGTGATGCATGTCACGAAAAACCATTGCGTGAACCTGCTAGGCTTCTTGGGCGTGTATGGGAAGACAAAAGATACAGTTGAGGCACGGGAGGACCTGCAACGTTTGCACGAAAAAGACAGCATGCCTCCAAAGCAGTATGAAGGTCCTGCTAGCTACGCTCTTACCAAACAAGAGAAGGAAATCTTCTTTGAATGTCTGCTTAGTATGAAGGTCCTGACTGGCTTCTCGTGGAATATTGTAACATCCCAAATTTTCAATTTGGAATGTTATACATTAGATCATCATTGCATATCATATTATATTGCATTTTGGCTAGATCCTAGAAATTCTACGCAACTCACGGACCCACGGAGAGAGTTGGGGATTTCGTTATTTTCATATTTGAGTTTTCTCAAATTTTGAAAATAGGATCATTTGATTTTTATTATTTTATCTTCAATTATTTCAATTATAAAAATATGAGAGAGGGAATAAAATGACTTTCCCAAAAATAAAGAAATATTGAGGATTTAATAAAAAAATCAAATAAGATTTTATTTCGTAGTTTTTCGCTATTTTATTTGAATTTAGGAAAAATGCGCGTTTTTCAGAATTGCATTTTAGGCCCCAAATAAATGTTCATCTTGTCCCTCTTGATTTTAGAGATGGGGAAACTTCGTTATTGTAGGAGTCCGGTTAGTATTTCTTTTATTTGTTTTTCTGCGTATAATTATTTAAAAAAACGTGAACCGACCTAACCGGGCCGTTTCCGCCCGAGACTCCGACTCGGCCGGCCCATTAAGAACCGCGAGGCCCGAGCCAGCCGCCCAGCCCCAGAAACCCTAGCGCCGCCTGCGTCCCGCTGCCGCCGCCGTAGGAGATCGCCCGCCGCCCGCACCATGCCACCCCGACGCCCGACGCCGCCGGATCCGCCGCCATCGGCGTCGCCGCCGCCCCCCTCGAGCGCCCGCCACGGATCCTCTCACCGCCGCCGCCAGCCCCGCCGAAGCTCGTCGCCGACCTCGCCGGACCCCGACCCCGCGGTAGCCGCCTCCGCCACCGGTTTCGCCGGTTAACCGCCCAGTATTTTTATAAAACCGCGGTTGTTTATTTTTTTATAGATCGATTTTTTTTCCAGTTTAGTTTATTTAGCGGATGTTCGTCCGTACGTTCATTTTAACGAACGGTTTTTGTCGTTTAGCCGCTGGCAGCGAAGGTTCGTTCGTTAGCCCGTTCGTCCCTTTTTCTTTTTCTCGGATTTTCCGCGATTATTTCAGATCGTGATTTCTGATCTGATTTTCGTTTTAGTATAACTTTTCGCTCGTTTATCGGAATCAGGTGATTCAAGCGCCTAGAGTTTCGTCTCGAAACCCTATTTTTGTTTAACCAACTCAAACAAGTTTTTGTTACTGTAAAATTTGACTTAGGTCCAGATTAGTAGACAAAGCTTGTTTCTTTCGCCGTTTGACTTTCGGTGCTTCGTTTTATTTGATTCTTTTTGCAAACCGGAGTTCTTAAGTTAAAATTTCTGGTTAGATCTCTTATTTCAGTTTTACCTGTGCATTAGATGAGTGCTTATTGAATGCTTGTTTGTTTGCGATAGAGTACCTGGAGTGCGCCGCTTGCTATTTCGAATCTCTAGGTTACACGGATCATCAGCAAGGCAAGTAACACTTTGATCATACCTCTTTACTACCTAGTTTTATTGCATTAGATCAATCCTCAAACAATTGCATGATTAGGATCTCATTAGTATGTGAGTTTTGAGAAGTAGATGAGGTAGTACATATTACCTGTTTTATTATCAAACCTTTGGGAGTTACTTCTACGTTTGCTTATATTGCTATGCTATGCTAGTAGACGTGGATTGGGTGAGTGAATCCATGACAGATGTGAGATTGTTAATTAATGGTTTATTTAAGGTGGCAACTTTAATATACATCTGGGTGGATTGAGGCAGGCGATCCCAGTGATTGCCTATTTTTTTATGGACCGCCACCCAGGCTCAAAGGGATCATGAGATTATTCATGCTAGAAACTTCCTTGTGCAGCCACAAGCTACTATGGGCTTTAGCATAGTTGATTAAGTCGTCCGAACTCTTACAGTGGTTGACTAGTAGATGTAGGGGAAAGTAGGTGTAACTGTCTACCCGATCGTAAGGTGCTAGCGCTTCTGAAAGACTATGTCTCGGTCATCCGTTTCTCAAACACCATGTAGTGCGAGAAAACCAACGGAGGAGATCGAATCTTGTGGGGAAAACTGCGCATACCTCTGCAGAGTGTATAAACTAATCATGGTTAGCCGTGTCCCCGGTTATGGACGTTTTGAGTATCTAGTACTTGGATTATCATGTGAATCTCATCATGTTACTTTAATTTAATTTGTTGGGTTTAATTATGTTACTTAATTGGGATTGAGTTGGGTGAACCCTCTCAATGTTTAGCAACCGCATGATATTTAAATAAAATTTATTCCTTTGTTGTAGGGAAAAAATGGCTTTATGCAAAACTGTAACAATAGACCTTTCCACCAGCCATATATGCATGTAGTGATAGCATTATTTTGTTCATTACTCTCTATGTGTTACATTGCCAGCATATTCCATGTGCTGACCCGTTTTCGGGCTGCAATGTTCATGTTGCAGACATTTTAGACGATAAGTAAGGTGCTTTAGGTCGTGGTCTTATACTCAGTGATGCCGTTGGAGTTGATGGACTCACTTATCTTCCAAGCCTTCCGTTGTTATTGTCATTAGATGGCCTTAAGCCATATTTATTGTAATAAGTTCTCTTTTGAGACATTCGATGTAATAAGTGTGTGATTGCTACTATATTATAAATCCTTCAAGTACTGTGCGTGTTAGCATTACTAATCCAGGGATGACACTGATGCACAGAGATCAGACTGTTTGAGGTCTGGTCGCTACAAGATGGTATCAGAGCACACGTTGACTGTTGGACACGACCACTAAGCTAAAAGCCCTAGATCACTACTCTTTCTCTTCTCATTTCTGACTCCTCATCTTTTCTACTCTTTTAGGATGGCGGATGCAAGGAACAAGTTCACGCAACTGGATGAAGATACACCCTTTGGATGCCACTTGAAGGAAGTCACTAAGTACCTGAACATAGGAGTACCAAGCTTCACCGGGACCTACATCACCACTTCGCCAGAAGAGGAGCGTTGGATGATTCAAGTTCAAGTTCCAGGAAGGACGTTTATGCCAGTCACTGAGCCCATAGAGTTTTCTTTCGATGCACCAACTTGGAGTCTAGGAAACAGCATGGCAGCCCACATCACCATTGGACGCATTGGAGAAGTTTACCACAAGGATCTCAAGGAGACTATTTACCAGATTTGTGGGCGCGAGATGAGCAATGGGAGATGATCAGCACCAGAAAGGATAGATCCATTGCAGCTTTCATCCAGGAGTTAAATCAGCACATTCGTCGCCAGGAGAACCAGATGTGCGCAGGCATGATAGATCTGAAGAAGGCTATGACCAAGATCACAGAGCTGGAGGAAGAACTTAAGTCTACACGTGATGGTTATGAGGAGGAAATGACGACACTCGTCGAGAAGAATGAAGATCTGAAGAAGAAGCTAAAGGTGTTTATGGGATTTTCCGCGACTGGAGGAGAAGACAATGATGGCACTTGCCCGGAGAACTATATCATCATCGATGACACCGACTCGGACCCAGACGATAGCGATGATGACTTTATTGATGAAGCTGGAGCAGATATCATAGAGTCTTCGACCGAGCAATTTTTCTAGTCGACCACCATAACAGTAGTAGTATTCCCCCCATGTATATACTATAGTCCGAGCACTTTGTAACGATAGCTAGACCGTTGTATGCCCTTGTTTGATTGACTGAAGTGTTATTGTTTGCTTTTGTCTCATGTGCATATGGGTAGTGTTTTCCCTCTAGACCTCATCCTATTCTGTATTCTCATCTTTTCTAAACCCTCAGATGCCTCCTAGACGTGACAATGGATTTGCTTTCCCACCGGAGCTCACCTAGTTGATCCAGCAGCAGAATGCATTGATGCAGATCCTAGTTCAGAATCAGAATCAGGGGAACAACAATAATAACAACAACAACAACAACAACAACAACCCACCACCACCTGTTGATCACTTCACCCATTTCTTAAGATTGAATCCGCCGGTGTTCTCCAAGAGCACCGACCCGATAGTTGCAGACGATTGGCTCTGCAAGACAGGAAGGGAATTGACCACTGTAGGATGCACGGATGCGAAAAAGGTGCATTTTGCCGCACATCAGCTAGATGGACCCGCGGCATCATGGTGGGAGAATTTCACAACCACGTACCCTACCGACACTGTCACATGGGATCAGTTTCAGCAGGCTTTCCGTACTGCTCATGTTTCAGCAGGAGCTTTGGCCATGAAGAAGCGTGAGTTTCGCAACTTGCGCCAGGGAGGACGTACTGTTGGCCAGTATGTGGATGATTTTCGTAAGCTAGCACGTTATGCCCCAGATGACGTTGCTATAGATGCAGCTAAGCAGGAGACGTTTCTGGAAGGACTGAATGATGAGCTGAGCATGCAGTTGATGATAGCAACTTTCAAAAACTACCATGAGTTGGTAGATAGAGCTCTCATGATTGAAGGGAAGCAGCAGCAGATTGACAACCGCAAGAAGAAGTATGGACAAGGAAAGTACAATTCTGGAGCTCAGCAGAAGCCTCATTTTACCCCGAAATCGGGAGGACATTTTCAGCATACCCATGAAGGAGGGAGTTCGCACAATCATAGTGGCCCCAAGAATGGTAATGAGAATGGAGGAAGCAATGGCCATAACCGTACCAACCCATCAACCCCAGCCAAGAGAGATCTGAGCCAAGTCACTTGCTATAAGTGTCAGAAGACTGGACATTATGCCAATGAATGTCCTGAAGCCCAGAATGGAAATGGTAATGGAAGCTTCGGGAAGAAGCCGAACCCGTTCAACAAGGGGCAGGTGAACCACGTTAACGTGGAGGAGGTTGAAGCCCAGCCAGATGCAGTAATAGGTATGTTTTTGGTTAAGTCATTTACTGCAATCGTTCTTTTTGATACTGGTGCATCGCATTCATACATATCAAGGGGATTTGTGGATAACTATAAACTGCCCACCAAGGTTCTTAGGACACCTATGTTAGTAAGCTCACCAGGAGCGGAGTATATGGCTAGTCAAGGATGTTTTCAAGTGCCTTTGAGCATAGGCAGGCATGTGTTCCCCTCGGATTGAATTATTTTGGAATGGCAAGGTTTGGATGTGATTCTGGGTATGGATTGGCTATCGATGTATGGAGGAAACATTGATTGCACTGGTAAGTTGATTTTGCTTACCACCCCAGAAGGGAGAAGGATCAAGTATGTATCACGGCATGAGCTGAAGAGGACACAAGTAAATTCCTTATCAGGAGTTGTACAGGAGCAAGTACCAGTGGTGAAGGACTTTCCCGATTTATTTCCGGAAGAGTTGTCAGGCATGCCACCAGATAGAGATGTTGTGTTTTTTATTGAGCTTTTGCCAGGCATAGGGCCAATATCTAAGAGACCGTACAGGATGCCCGCACAAGATTTGGAGGAAATTAAGAAGCAGATAAAGGAACTACTGGATCAAGGTTATATTCGCCCAAGTTCTTCACCTTGGGGATCGCTAGTGCTTCTAGTGGAGAAGGATGGATCATTGAGAATGGTTGTTGATTATCGAGGATTGAATGAAGTAACAATCAAGAACAAGTACCCACTACCGATGATTAATGATCTGTTTGACCAATTGCAAGGAGCTAAGGTATTTGCCAAGATCGATCTGCGATCAGGATACCACTAGTTGAAGATTCGAGAGCAGGATATACCTAAGAAAACTTTTACCACCAGGTACGGGCTGTATGAGTATACCGTTATGTCTTTTGGTCTGACTAACGCACCTGCCTATTTCATGAACATGATGAATAAGCTGTTTATGGAGTTTCTGGATAAGTTCGTCGTGGTGTTCATTGATGACATTTTGGTCTATTCGAAGAATGAAGAGGAGCATAAGGAGCACTTGCGTTTTGTACTTGGGAAGCTCAGAGAACATCAGTTATATGCCAAGTTCAGCAAATGTGAGTTTTGGTTGAAGGAAGTTGGATTCCTCAGACATGTTATATCCGGAGAAGGAATAGCAGTAGACCCCACCAAAGTTGTCATTGTGATAAATTGGGTAGCCCCAGCGACAGTTGGAGAGATCCGAAGTTTTCTTGGACTCGCGGGATACTATCGGAGGTTCATTGAGAATTTCTCAAAGATTGCGAAGCCCATGACGGAGTTTTTGAAGAAGGACACCAAGTTCAAATGGACTGAGGAATGTTAGGCCAGTTTTAAGGAGTTGAAGAAATGTTTGGTTACATCACCCGTGTTGATTCTGCCAGATCGATGCAAAAATTATGAGGTGTATTGCAATGCTTCACGTCCAGGACTTGGAGCTGTGATTATGCAGGAGGGAAGAGTTGTTTTGTATGCCCCATGAGTTGAATTATGCTACACATGATTTCGAGTTAGCAGCCATAGTGCATGCATTAAAGACTTGGAGACATTTTCTCATCGGAAATGATTGTGAAGTGTACACGGATCACAAGAGGGTGAAGTACATCTTCACGCAGAAGGAATTGAATCTCAGGCAAAGGAGATGGTTGGAGCTCATCATGGAGTATGATATGAGATTACATTACCACCCCGGGAAGGCTAATGTAGTAGCCAATGCGTTGAACCGCAAGAGCCATGTCAACACACTCTTGGCCGGAGAGTTACCGAAAGAGTTAACCGAGGATCTTCGCGAGCTATGTTTGGAGATAGTTCCGAGAGGTTATGTAGCACCATTGGCGGTTCAGTCTACTTTGATGGATAACATCAGAGAATCTCAAAAGACTGACAAGGAGATTGCCGCTATAAAGGAAAGGATGAGCAAAGGAAAAACTAAAGGATTTCGCGAGGATGAGCACGATACATTATGGTTTGAGGACCGCGTTTATGTGCCTAATGACCCGAATATCAGGAAATTGATTCTGTAGGAGGCCCATGATTCACCATATTCGATTCACCCAGGAAATACCAAGATGTACCTGGATTTGAAGGACACCTTCTGGTGGACCAGAATGAAGAAGGATATTGCGGAGTACGTAGCAGTTTGTGATGTATGCCAGAGGTGAAGGCAGAGCATCAAAAGCCAGCAGGATTGCTACAGCCATTGCCGATACCCGAATGGAAGTGGGATAAACTAGGCATGGATTTTATCACAGCATTGCCTGTGACTCTTTCAGGCTATGCCTCAATGTCGGTGTCAAAACCGGCGGATCTCGGGTAGGGGGTCCCGAACTGTGCGTCTAGGCGGATGGTAACAGGAGACAAGGGACACGATGTTTTTACCCAGGTTCGGGCCCTCTCGATGGAGGTAAAACCCTACTCCTGCTTGATTAATATTGATGATATGGGTAGTACAAGAGTAGATCTACCACGAGATCAGAGAGGCTAAACCCTAGAAGCTAGCCTATGGTATGATTGTTGTTCGTCCTACGGACTAAAACCCTCCGGTTTATATAGACATCGAAGAGGGCTAGGGTTACATAGAGTCAGTTACAATGGGAGGAGATCTACATAACCGTATCGCCAAACTTGCCTTCCACGCCAAGGAAAGTCACACCCGGACACGGGACGAAGTCTTCAATCTTGTATCTTCATAGTCCAGGAGTCCGGCCAAAGGTTATAGTCCGACCATCCGGACACCTCCTAATCTAGGACTCCCTCTGTAGCCCCTGAACCAGGCTTCAATGACGACGAGTCCGGCGCGCAGATTGTCTTCGGCATTGCAAGGCGGGTTCCTCCTCC
Source organism: Aegilops speltoides (assembly GCA_021437245.1). Classification (NCBI taxonomy): domain Eukaryota; kingdom Viridiplantae; phylum Streptophyta; class Magnoliopsida; order Poales; family Poaceae; genus Aegilops; species Aegilops speltoides. Next base: position 12,270,525 of record CM038147.1, on the reverse strand, counting down.
GAATACTTCATAGAAGATTTTGAACACAAGGATAGTGTCCGGCTCTGCAAAATAAGTTCCACATACCACCGTAGAGAGAATAATATTTGCACAAATCTAATCTGCTGACGTATTCCGCAGCATGACATCACACCACGGCCAAGCCTTTATTTGAATCGTTTTACTGTCCCACCTCAGCGCGTTTAGCGAGGCGGTTTCCTTGGCACGTCTTGTCGAAGCAGAGATCGTGTCCTCTTATTCTGGGATTCTCATCAATACGGGCGTGGGTCACCCAATCGTGCCATTAATTACGGTGCTTGGGAGATAAGCGAGTTTTACCAGGCTAGTGGGGGCACATAGTTTCGTCCGCCCATATAAGGGGATAAGGATCCACCTTTTTCATTTATGCCTTCTACCTCCTTCGCTTATCCATTTCTGCGCACTCGAGCTCCAGCGCCCAAGTCCGCACTTCCCACCTCAACCTTCTCCAGCCATGTCCGGAGCGGGAGGCAGGTGGATGGCCTCCTCCATCACGGAGGGGCACATCAAAAAGTGAGGAAAGCTGGATACTTGTCCAACGACATTGCGCACCGGCTTCCAGACAAGGGGTGGCTCATCCCCACCCTCAGGCCCCATGACAGGGTGGTGTTCCTCCCCCATTTCCTCCGCGGACTAGGATTCCCACTCCACCCATTTGTCCGGGGGCTCATGTTCTACTATGGCCTGGATTTCCACGATCTGGCCCCGAACTTCATCCTCAACATCTCGGCGTTTATCGTCGTGTGCGAGGCCTTCCTCCGCATAAAGCCCCACTTCGGCTTATGGCTGAAGACCTTCAATGTCAAGCCGAAGGTGTTGGAAATCTGCCCTAGAGGCAATAATAAATTAGTTATTATTATATTTCTTTGTTCATGATAATCGTTTATTATCCATGCTATAATTATATTGATAGGAAACTCAGATACATGTGTGGATACATAGACAACAACATGTCCCTAGTAAGCCTCCAGTTGACTAGCTCGTCGATCAATAGATGGTTACGGTTTCCTGACCATGGACATTGGATGTCATTGATAACGGGATCACATCATTAGGAGAATGATGTGATGGACAAGACCCAATCCTAAGCCTAGCACAAAGATCGTAGTTCGTATGCTAAAGCTTTTCTAATGTCAATTATCTTTTCCTTAGACCATGAGATTGTGCAACTCCGGATGCCGAGGAATGCTTTGGTGTACCAAACGTCACAACGAATCGGGTGGCTATAAAGGTGCATTACTGGTATCTCCGAAAGTGTCATTGGGTTGGCACGAATCGAGCTGGGATTTGTCACTCCGTAAACGGAGAGGTATCTCTGGGCCCACTTGGTAGGACATCATCATAATGTGCACAATGTGACCAAGGGGTTGATCACGGGATGATGTGTTATGGAACGAGTAAAGAGACTTGCCGGTAACGAGATTGAACAAGGTATCGGTATACCGACGATCGAATCTCGGACAAGTACAATACCGCTAGACAAAGGGAATTGTATACGGGATCGTTTGAGTCCTTGACATCGTGGTTCATCCGATGAGATCATCGTGGAACATGTGGGAGCCGACATGGGTATCCAGATCCCGCTGTTGGTTATTGACCGGAGAACGTCTCGGTCATGTCTACATGTCTCCCGAACCCGTAGGGTCTACACCTTAAGGTTCGATGACGCTAGGGTTATAAAGGAAGTTTGTATGTGGTTACCGAATGTTGTTCGGAGTCCTGGATGAGATCCCGGACGTCATGAGGAGTTCCGGAATGGTCCGGAGGTAAAGATTTATATATGGGAAGTCCTGTTTTGGTCACCGGAAAAGTTTCGGGTTTTATCGGTAATGTACCGGGACCACCGGGAGGGTCCCGGGGGTCCACCAAGTGGGGCCACCTGCCCTGGGGGGCACATGGGCTGTAGGGGTGTGCGCCTTGGCCTATATGGGCCAAGGGCACCAGCCCCAAGAGGCCCATGCGCCAAGAGATAAGGGAAAGGAAGAGTCCTCAAGGGGGAAGGCACCTCCGAGGTGCCTTGGGGAGGATGGACTCCTCCCCCACTCTTGGCCGCACCCCTTCCTTGGAGGAAGGGGCAAGGCTGCGCCTCCCCCCTCTCCCTTGCCCCTATATATAGTGGAGGGGAGGGAGGGGATCCATACCTGAGCCCCTGGCGCCACCCTCCCTCCCGTGACACCTCCTCCTCTCCCGTAGGTGCTTGGCGAAGCCCTGCAGGATTGCCACGCTCCTCCACCACCACCACACCGTTGTGCTGCTGCTGGATGGAGTCCTCCTCAACCTCTCCCTCTCTCCTTTCTGGATCAAGGCGTGGGAGACATCACTGGGCTGTACATGTGTTGAACGCGGAGGTGCCGTCCGTTCGGCACTCGGATCTCCAGTGATTTGGATCACGACGAGTACGACTCCTTCAACCCCGTTCTCTTGAACGCTTCCGCTTAGCGATCTACAAGGGTATGTAGATTCACTCTCCTTCCCCTCGTTGCTGGTTTCTCCATAGATAGATCTTGGTGACACGTAGGAAAATTTTGAATTTCTGCTACGTTCCCAAACAGTGGTATCAGAGCTAGGTCTATTGCGTAGATTCTTTGCACGAGTAGAACACAAAGTAGTTGTGGGCGTTGATTTTTTTCAATATGCTTATCGTTACTAGTCCAATCTTGTTTCGACGGTATTGTGGGATGAAGCGGCCCGGACCGACCTTACACTTACTCTTACGTGAGACAGGTTCCACCGACTGACATGCACTTGGTGCATAAGGTGGCTAGCGGGTGCCAGTCTCTCCCACTTTAGTCGGAACGGATTCGATGAAAAGGGTCCTTATGAAGGGTAAATAGCATTTGGCATATCACGTTGTGGTTTTGCGTAGGTAAGAAACGTTCTTGCTAGAAACCCATAGCAGCCATGTAAAACATGCAAACAACAATTAGAGGACGTCTAACTTGTTTTTGCAGGGTATGCTTTGTGATGTGATATGGCCAAGAAGAATGTGATGAATGATATGTGATGTATGAGATTGATCATGTTCTTGTAATGGAATCACAACTTGCATGTCGATGAATATGACAACCGGCAGGAGCCATAGGAGTCGTCTTTATTTATTGTATGACCTGCGTGTCATTGAAAAACGCCATGTAAATTACTTTACTTTATTGCTAAACGCGTTAGCCATAGAAGTAGAAGTAGTCGTTGGCGTGACAACTTCATGAAGACACGATGATGGAGATCATGATGATGGAGATCATGGTGTCATCCGGTGACGATGATGATCATGGAGCCCCGAAGATGGAGATCAAAAGGTGCAAAGTGATATTGGCCATATCATGTCACTATTTGATTGCATGTGATGTTTATCATGTTTATGCATCTTGTTTGCTTAGATCGACGGTAGTAAATAAGATGATCCCTTACACCAATTTCAAGAAGTGTTCTCCCCTGACTGTGCACCGTTGCTACAGTTCGTCGCTTCTAAGCACCACGTGATGATCGGGTGTGATGGATTCTTACGTTCACATACAACGGGTGTAAGACAGATTTACACAGCAAAAACACTTGGGGTTAACTTGACGAGCCTAGCATGTGCAGACATGGCCTCGGAACACGGAGACCGAAAGGTCGAGCATGAGTCGTATAGTAGATACGATCAACATGAAGATGTTCACCGATGATGACTAGTCCGTCTCACGTGATGATCAGACACGGCCTAGTTGACTCGGATCATGTAATCACTTAGATGACCAGAGGGATGTCTATCTGAGTGGGAATTCATAAGATGAACTTAATTACCCTGAACATAGTCAAAAGATCTTTGCAAATTATGTCGTAAGCTCGCGCTTTAGTTCCACTGTTTAGATATGTTCCTAGAAAAAATATAGTTGAAAGTTGACAGTAGCGATTATGCGATCAGTAGAAAGCTTATGTCCTTAATGCATCACTTAGTGTGCTGAACCCCAAACGTCATTTGTGGATGTTGCGAACATCGGACATACACGTTTTGATAACTACGTGATAGTTCAGTTAAACGGTTTAGAGTTGAGGCACCAAAGCCGTTTTTCGAAACGTCGCGGAACATATGAGATGTTTTCGAGGGCTGAAATTGGGATTTCAGGCTCGTGCCCACATCAAGAGGTATAAGACCTCCGACGATTTTCTCAACCTGCAAACTAAGGGAGAAAACCTCAATCGTTGAGCTTGTGCTCAAATTGTCTGAGTGCAACAATCACTTAAATCAAGTGGGATTTGATCTTCCAGATGAGATAGTGATGTTTCTCCAAAGTCATTGCCACCAAGCTGCTAGAGCTTCATGATGAACTATAACATATCAAGGATAGAGATGATAATCCTTGAGGTATTCGTGTTGTTTGACATCGCGAAAGTAGAAATCAAGAAGGAGCATCAATTGTTGATGGTTGGTGAAACCACTAGTTTCAAGAAGGGCAAGGGCAAGAAGGGACACTTCATGAAACGGCAAATCAGTTGCTGCTCCAGTGAAGAAACCCAAGGTTGAACCCAAACCCGAGACTAAGTGCTTCTGTAATAAGGGGAACAACCACTGGAGCAGCATTACCCTAGATACTTGGTAGATGAGAAGGCTGGCAAGGTCGATAGAAGTATATTGGATATACATTATGTTAATGTGTACTTTACTAGTACTCCTAGTAGCACCAGGGTATTAGATACTGGTTCGGTTGCTAAGTGTTGGTAACTCGAAATAAAAGAGCTACGGAGTAACGGAGACTAGCTAAAGGTGAGTTGACGATATATGTTGGAAGTGTTTCCAAGTTTGATGTGATCAAACATCACACGCTCCCTCTACCATCAAGATTAACCTGAATAATTGTCATTTGGTGTTTGCGTTGAGCATAGACATGATTGGATTATGTCTGTTGCAATACGGTTATTCATTTAAGGAGAATAATGGTTACTCTATTTATTTGAATAATACCTTCAGTGGTCTTGCACCTAAAGGAATGGTTTATTGAATCTCGATCGTAGTGATACACATTTCCATGCCAAAAGATATAAGATAGTAATGATAGTACCACTTACTTGTGGCACTGCCATGTAAGTCATATTGGTATAAAATGCATGAAGAAGCCCCATGTTGATGGATCTTTGGACTCACTCGTTTTTGAAATGTTTGAGACATGCGAACCATGTCTATTGGTGTATACGCATGAAGAAACTCCATGCAGATGGATCGTTTGGACTCACTTGATTTTGAATCACTTGAGATATGCAAATCATACCACATGGGCAAGATGACTAAAAAGCCTCGTTTTTCAGTAAAATGGAACAAGATAGCAACTTGTTGGAAGTAACACATTTTGATGTATGCAGTCCAATGAGTGCTGAGGCATGCAGTGAATATCGTTATGTTCTTTCTTCACAGATGATTCGAGTAGATGCTGAGTATATTTACTTGATGAAACACAAGTCTGAATTATTGAATGGTTCAAGTAATTTGAGAGTGAAGTTGAAGATCATCGTGACAAGAGGATAAAATGTCTATGATATGATCATAGAGATGAGGATCTGAGTTACGAGCTTTGGCACACAATTAAGACATTGTGGAAATTGTTTCACAATTAATACCGCCTGGAACACCATAGTGTGATGGTGTGTCCGAACATCATAGTTGCACCCTATTGGATATGGTGCGTACCATGATGTCTCTTGTCGAATTACCACTATCATTCATGGGTTAGGCATTAGAGACAACCGCACTCACTTTAATAGGGTACCACGTAATTCCGTTGAGACGACACCGATTGGAGAAACCTAAGTTGTCGTTTCTTAAAGGTTTGGGGCTGCGATGCTTTTGTGAAAAAGTTTCAGGTTGATAAGCTCGAACCCAAAGCGGATAAAATGCATCTTCATAGGACACCCAAAAACAGTTGGGTATACCTCCTAATTCAGATCCGAAAGCAATAGGGATTGTTTCTTGAATCGGGTCCTTTCTCGAGGAAAGGTTTCTCTCGAATGAATTGAGTGGAAGGATGGTGGAGACTTGATGAGGTGATTGAACCGTCACTTCAACAAGTGTGTAGCAGGGCACAGGAAGTTGTTCCTGTGGCACCTACACCAATTGAAGTAGAAGCTTATGATAGTGATAAAGAAGTTTCGGATCAAGTCACTACCGTCCCTCGTAGGGTGACAAGGATACGTACTACTTCAGAGTGGTACACTAATCCTGTCTTGAAGGTCATGTTGCTAGACAACAATGAACCTACGAGCTATTGAGAAGCGATGGTGGGCCCAAATTCCAACAAATGGTTAGAAGCCATGAAATCCGAGATAGGATCCATGTATCATAACAAAGCATGGACTTTGGTGGACTTGCCCGATGATCCGCAAGCCATTAAGATAAATGGATCTTTAAGAAGAAGACGGACGTGGACGATAATGTCACCGTCTATGAAGCTGGACTTGTGGTGAAGAGTTTTTCACAAGTTCAAGGAGTTCACTACGATGAGATTTTCTCATCTGTAGCGATGCTTAAGTCCGTCGGAATCATGTTAGCACAAGCTGCATTTATGAAATCTGGCAGATGGATGTCAAAACGAGTTTCCTTACCAGTTTTCGTAAGGAAAGGTTGTATGTGATACAATCAGAAAGGTTTTGTCAATCCTAAGGATGCTAAAGCTATGCTAGCTCCAGCGATCCTTCTAAGGACTGGAGTAAGCATCTCGGAGTTGGAATGTACACATTGATGAGATGATCAAAAATTTTGGGTTTGTACAAAGTTTATGAGAAACTTGTATTTCCAAAGAAGTGAGTGGGAGCACTATAGAATTTCTGATGAGTATATGTTGTTGACATATTGATGATTAGAAATGATGTAGAATTTTCTGTAAAGCATACAGGGTTATTTGAAAAGTGTTTTTCAAGTTAAAACCTGGATTACGGCACTTGAACAATAAGCATCAAGATCTATAAGATAGATCAAAATGCTTAATAATACTTTCAAATGAGCATATACCTTGACATGATCTTGAAGGTATTCAAGATGGATCAGTCAAAGAAGGACTTCTTGTCTGGGATGTAAGGTATGAAGTTAAGAATTAAAGCTCGACCACGACAGAAAAGAGAGAAAGGACGAAGGTCGTCCCCTATGCTTTAGACGTAGGCTCTACAGTATGCTATGCTAAGTACCGCACCGGTTGTGTGCCTTGCTACATATCTGGCAAGAGAGTACAAAGGTGATAAAGGAGTAGATCACCAGAGAGCGGTCAAAATTGTCCTTGGAGTAATAAGGACATGTTTCTTGATTATGGAGGTGATAAAGAGTTCGGCGTAAAGGGTTACGTCGATGCAAACTTTAACACCTATCCGAATGACTCTGAGTAGCAAACCGGATACGTATAGTGGAGCAACCATTTGGAATAGCTCCAAGTGGAGAGTGGTAGCAGCATTTACAATATGACCTAGAGATTTCCGAAGTACACACGGATCTGAATATTGCAGACCCGTTGACTAAAACCTCTCTCACAAGCAAAACATGATCAAACCCCAGAACTCATTGAGTCTTAATCACATGATGATGTGAACTAGTTTAATGACACTAGTAAACTCTTTGGAAGTTGGTCACATGGCGATGTGACCTGTCAGTGTTAATCACATGGCAATGTGAACTAGATTATTGACTCTATTGCAAGTGGGAGACTGTTGGAAATATGCCCTAGAGGCAATAATAAATTAGTTATTATTATATTTCTTTGTTCATGATAATCGTTTATTATCCATGCTATAATTGTATTGATAGGAAACTCAGATACATGTGTGGATACATAGACAACACCATGTCCCTAGTAAGCCTCTAGTTGACTAGCTCGTCGATCAATCGATGGTTACGGTTTCCTGACCATGGACATTGGATGTCATTGATAACGGGATCACATCATTAGGAGAATGATGTGATGGACAAGACCCAATCCTAAGCCTAGCACAAAGATCGTAGTTCGTATGCTAAAGCTTTTCTAATGTCTAGTATCTTTTCCTTAGACCATGAGATTGTGCAACTCCCGGATGCCGTAGGAATGCTTTGGGTGTACCAAACGTCACAACGTAACTGGGTGGCTATAAAGGTGCATTACAGGTATCTCCAAAAGTGTCTGTTGGGTTGGCACGAATCGAGATGGGATTTGTCACTCCCGTAAACGGAGAGGTATCTCTGGGCCCACTCGGTAGGACATCATCATAATGTGCACAATGTGACCAAGGGGTTGATCCCGGGATGATGTGTTACGGAACGAGTAAAGAGACTTGCCGGTAACGAGATTGAACATGGTATCGGTATATCGATGATCGAATCTCGGGCAAGTACAATACCGCTAGACAAAGGGAATTGTATACGGGATCGTTTGAGTCCTTGACATCGTGGTTCATCCGATGAGATCATCGTGGAACATGTGGGAGCCAACATGGGTATCCAGATCCCGCTGTTGGTTATTGACCGGAGAACGTCTCGGTCATGTCCACATGTCTCCCGAACCTGTAGGGTCTACACACTTAAGGTTCGATGACGCTAGGGTTATAAAGGAAGTTTGTATGTGGTTACCGAATGTTGTTCGGAGTCCCGGATGAGATCCCGGACGTCATGAGGAGTTCCGGAATGGTCCGGAGGTAAAGATTTATATATGGGAAGTCCTGTTTTGGTCACCGGAAAAGTTTCGGGTTTTATCGGTAATGTACCGGGACCACCGGGAGGGTCCCGGGGGTCCACCAAGTGGGGCCACCTGCCCTGGGGGGCACATGGGCTGTAGGAGTGTGCGCCTTGGCCTATATGGGCCAAGGGCACCAGCCCCAAGAGGCCCATGCGCCAAGAGATAAGGGAAAGGAAGAGTCCTCAAGGGGGAAGGCACCTCCGAGGTGCCTTGGGGAGGATGGACTCCTCCCCCCCTCTTGGTCGCACCCCTTCCTTGGAGGAAGGGGCAAGGCTGCGCCTCCCCCCTCTCCCTTGCCCCTATATATAGTGGAGGGGAGGGAGGGGATCCATACCTGAGCCCCTGGCGCCTCCCTCCCTCCCGTGACACCTCCTCCTCTCCCGTAGGTGCTTGGCGAAGCCCTGCAGGATTGCCATGCTCCTCCACCACCTGTTGGAAATATGCCCTAGAGGCAATAATAAATTAGTTATTATTTTATTTCTTTGTTCATGATAATCTTTTATTATCCATGTTATAATTGTATTGATACGAAACTCAGATACATGTGTGGATACATAGACAACACCATGTCCCTAGTAAGCCTCTAGTTGACTAGCTCGTCGATCAATAGATCGTTACGGTTTCCTGACCATGGACATTGGATGTCATTGATAACGGGATCACATCATTAGGATAATGATGTGGTGGACAAGACCCAATCCTAAGCCTAGCACAAAGATCGTGTAGTTCGTATGCTAAAGCTTTTCTAATGTCAAGTATCTTTTCCTTAGACCATGAGATTGTGCAACTCCCGGATACCGTAGGAATGCTTTGGGTGTACCAAACATCACAACATAACTGGGTGGCTATAAAGGTGCATTACAGGTATCTCCGAAAGTATCTGTTGGGTTGGCACGAATCGAGACTGGGATTTGTCACTCCGTGTAAACGGAGAGGTATCTCTGGGCCCACTCGGTAGGACATCATCATAATGTGCGCAATGTGACCAAGGGGTTGATCACGGGATGATGTGTTACGGAACGAGTAAAGAGACTTGCCGGTAACGAGATTGAACAAGGTATCGGTATACCGACGATCGAATCTCAGGCAAGTAAAATACCGCTAGACAAAGGGAATTGTATACGGGATCGATTGAGTCCTTGACATCGTGGTTCATCCGATGAGATCATCGTGGAACATGTGGGAGCCAACATGGGTATCCAGATCCCGCTGTCGGTTATTGACCGGAGAACGTCTCGGTCATGTCTGCATGGTTCCCGAACCCGTAGGGTCTACACACTGAAGGTTCGATGACGCTAGGGTTATAAAGGAAGTTTGTATGTGGTTACCGAATGTTGTTTGGAGTCCCGAATGAGATCCCGGACGTCACGAGGAGTTCCGGAATGGTCCGGAGGTAAAGATTTATATATGGGAAGTCTTATTTTGGTCGCCGGAAAAGTTTCGCACTTTATCGGTATTGTACCGGGAGTGCCGAAAGGGGTCCGGGGGTCCACCGGGGGGGTCCACCTGCCCCGGGGGGGCACATGGGCTGTAGGGGGTGCGCCTTGGCCTATATGGGCCAAGGGCACCAGCCCCAAGAGGCCCATGCGCCAAGGAAACTTGGGGAGGGAAGAGTCCTCAAAGGGGAAGGCACCTCCGAGGTGCCTTGGGGAGGATGGACTCCTCCCCCCCCCCCTTGGCCGCACCTCTTCCTTGGAGGAAGGGGCAAGGCTGCGCCTCCCCCCTCTCCCTTGCCCCTATATATAGTGGAGGGGAGGGAGGGCATCCATACCTGAAGCCCTGGCGCCTCCCTCCCTCCCGTGACACCTCCTCCTCTCCCGCAGGTACTTGGCGAAGCCCTGCAGGATTGCCACGCTCCTCCACCACCACCACGCCGTTGTGCTGCTGTTGGATGGAGTCTTCCTCAACCTCTCCCTCTCTCCTTGCTGGGTCAAGGCATGGGAGACGTCACCGGGCTGTACGTGTGTTGAACGCGGAGGTGCCGTCCGTTCGGCACTGGGATCTCCGGTGATTTGAATCACGACGAGTACGACTCCTTCAACCCCGTTCTCTTGAACGCTTCCGCTTAGCGATCTACAAGGGTATGTAGATGCACTCTCCTTCCCCTCGTTGCTGGTTTCTCCATAGATAGATCTTGGTGACACGTAGGAAAATTTTGAATTTCTGCTACGTTCCCCAACAGTGGCATCATGAGCTAGGTCTATTGCGTAGATTCTTTGCACGAGTAGAACACAAAGTAGTTGTGGGCGTTGATGTTGTTCAATATGCTTACCGTTACTAGTCCAATCTTGTTTCGACGGTATTGTGGGATGAAGCGGCCCGGACCGACCTTACACGTACTCTTACGTGAGACAGGTTCCACCGACTGACATGCACTTGGTGCATAAGGTGGCTAGCGGGTGCCAGTCTCTCCCACTTTAGTCGGAACGGATTCGATGAAAAGGGTCCTTATGAAGGGTAAATAGCAATTGGCATATCACGTTGTGGTTTTGCGTAAGTAAGAAACGTTCTTGCTAGAAACCCATAGCAGCCACGTAAAACATGCAAACAACAATTAGAGGACGTCTAACTTGTTTTTGTAGGGTATGCTTTGTGATGTGATATGGCCAAGAAGAATGTGATGAATGATATGTGATGTATGAGATTGATCATGTTCTTGTAATAGGAATCACGACTTGCATGTCGATGAATATGACAACCGGCATGAGCCATAGGAGTTGTCTTTATTTATTGTATGACCTGCGTGTCACTGAAAAACGCCATGTAAATTACTTTACTGCTAAACGCGTTAGCCATAGAAGTAGAAGTAGTCGTTGGCGTGACAACTTCATGAAGACACGATGATGGAGATCATGATGATGGAGATCATGGTGTCATGCCGGTGACGATGATGATCATGGAGCCCCGAAGATGGAGATCAAAAGGAGCAAAATGATATTGGCCATATCATGTCACTATTTGATTGCATGTGATGTTTATCATGTTTATGCATCTTGTTTGCTTAGAACGACGGTAGTAAATAAGATGATCCCTTACACCAATTTCAAGAAGTGTTCTCCCCTGACTGTGCACCGTTGCTACAGTTCGTCGCTTCTAAGCACCACGTGATGATCGGGTGTGATAGATCCTTACGTTCACATACAACGGGTGTAAGACAGATTTACACACGCAATACACGTAGGGTTAACTTGACGAGCCTAGCATGTACAGACATGGCCTCGGAACATGGAGACCGAAAGGTCGAGCATGAGTCGTATAGTAGATACGATCAACATGAAGATGTTCACCGATGATGACTAGTCCGTCTCACGTGATGATCGGACACGGCCTAGTTGACTCGGATCATGTAATCACTTAGATAACCAGAGGGATGTCTATCTGAGTGGGAGTTCATAAGATGAACTTAATTATCCTGAACATAGTCAAAAGATCTTTGCAAATTATGTCGTAAGCTCGCGCTTTAGTTCCATTGTTTAGATATGTTCCTAGAGAAAATATAGTTGAAAGTTGACAGTAGCATTTATGCGGACAGTAGAAAGCTTATGTCCTTAATGCACCGCTCAGTGTACTGAACTCCAAATGTCCTTTGTGGATGTTGCGGACATCAGACATACCCGTTTTGATAACTACGTGATAGTTCAGTTAAACGGTTTAGAGTTGAGGCACCAAAGACGTTTTCGAAAACGTCGCGGAACATGTGAGATGTTTCGAGGGCTGAAATTGGGATTTCAGGCTCGTGCCCACGTCAAGAGGTATAAGACCTCCAACGATTTTCTTATCGTGCAAACTAAGGGAGAAAAGCTCAATCGTTGAGCTTGTGCTCAGATTGTCCGAGTGCAACAATCATTTGAATCGAGTGGGAGTTGATCTTCCAGATGAGATAGTGATGTTTCTCCAAAGTCATTGCCACCAAGCTGCTAGAGCTTCGTGATGGACTATAACATATCAGGGATAGATATGATGATCCTTGAGGTATTCGTGATGTTTGACACCGCGAAAGTAGAAATCAAGAAGAAGCATCAATCGTTGATGGTTGGTGAAAACCACTAGTCTCAAGAAGGGCAAGGGCAAGAAGGGATAGTTCATGAAACGGCAAATCAGTTGCTGCTCTAGTGAAGAAACCCAAGGTTGAACCCAAACCCGAGACTAAGTGCTTCTGTAATAAGGGGAACAGCCACTGGAGCAGCATTACCCTAGATACTTGGTAGATGAGAAGGCTGGCAAGGTCGATAGAAGTATATTGGATATACATTATGTTAATGTGTACTTTACTAGTACTCCTAGTAGCACCAGGGTATTAAGATACCGGCTCGGTTGCTAAGTGTTAGTAACTCGAAATAAAAGAGCTACGGAATAAACGGAGACTAGCTAAAGGTGAGCTGACGATATGTGTTGGAAGTGTTTCCAAGTTTGATGTGATCAAACATCGCACGCTCCCTCTACCATCAAGATTCGTATTAAACCTGGATAATTGTCATTCGGTGTTTGCGTTGAGCATAGACATGATTGGATTATGTCTGTTGCAATACGGTTATTCATTTAAGGAGAATAATGGTTACTCTATTTATGTGAATAATACCTTCAATGGTCTTGCACCTAAAAATGGTTTATTGAATCTCGATCGTAGTGATACACATTTTCATGCCAAAAGATATAAGATGATAGTACCACTTACTTGTGGCACTGCCATGTAAGTCATATTGATATAAAACGCATGAAGAAGCTCCATGTTGATGGATCTTTGGACTCACTCGTCTTTGAAAAGTTTGAGACATGCGAACCATGTCTATTGGTGTATACGCATGAAGAAACTCCATGCAGATGGATCGTTTGGACTCACTTGATTTTGAATCACTTGAGATATGCAAATCATACCACATGGGCAAGATGACTGAAAGCCTCGGTTTCAGTAAGATGGAACTAGATAGCAACTTGTTGGAAGTAACACATTTTGATGTGTGCAGTCCAATGAGTGCTGAGGCATGTAGTGAATATCGTTATGTTCTTACTTCACAGATGATTCGAGTAGATGTTGAGTATATTTACTTGGTGAAACACAAGTCTGAATTATTGAATGGTTCAAGTAATTTCAGAGTGAAGTTTAAGATCTTCGTGACAAGAGGATAGAATGTCTATGATATGATCATAGAGATGAATATCTGAGTTACGAGCTTTGGCACGCAATTAAGACATTGTGGAAATTGTTTCACAATTAATACCGCCTGGAACACCATAGTGTGATGGTGCGTCCGAACATCATAGTTGCACCCTATTAGATATGGAGCGTACCATGATGTCTCTTATCGAATTACCACTATCGTTCATGGGTCAGGCATTAGAGACAACCGCACTCACTTTAATAGGGCATCACGTTACTCCGTTGAGACGACACCGTATGAATTATGGTTTAGAGAAACCTAAGTTGTCGTTTCTTAAAGGTTTGGGGCTGCGACGCTTATGTGAAAAAGTTTCAGGTTGATAAGCTCGAACCCAAAGCGGATAAAATGCATCTTCATAGGACACCCAAAGCAGTTGGGTATACCTCCTAATTCAGATCCGAAAGCAATATGGATTGTTTCTTGAATCGGGTCCTTTCTCGAGGAAAGGTTTCTCTCGAAAAGTTGAGTGGGAGGATGGTGGAGACTTGATATGGTTATTGAACCATTACTACAACTAGTGTGTAGCAGGGCACAGGAAGTGGTTCCTGTGGCACCTACACCAATTGAAGTAGAAGCTTATGATAGTGATCATAGAGTTTCGGATCAAGTCACTACCGTACCTCGTAGGGTGACAAGGATGCGTACTGCTTCAGAGTGGTACAGTGATCCTGTCTTGAAGGTCATGTTGCTAGACAACAATGAACCTACGAGCTATGGAGAAGCGATGGTGGGCCTAAATTCCAACAAATGGTTAGAAGCCATGAAATCCGAGATAGGATCCATGTATCATAACAAAGCATGGACTTTGGTGGACTTGCCCGATGATCGGCAAGCCATTAAGATAAATGGATCTTTAAGAAGAACACGGACGTGGACGGTAATGTCACCGTCTATGAAGCTAGACTTGTGGTGAAGAGTTTTTCACAAGTTCAAGGAGTTGACTACGATGAGATTTTCTCATCTGTAGCGATTCTTAAGTCCGTCGGAATCATGTTAGCACAAGCTGCATTTATGAAATCTGGCAGATGGATGTCAAAACGAGTTTCCTTACCAGTTTTCGTAAGGAAAGGTTGTATGTGATACAATCAGAAAGGTTTTGTCAATCCTAAGGATGCTAAAGCTATGCTAGCTCCAGCGATCCTTCTAAGGACTGAAGTAAGCATCTCGGAGTTGGAATGTACACTTTGATGAGATGATCAAAGATTTTGGGTTTGTACAAAGTTTATGAGAAACTTGTATTTCCAAAGAAGTGAGTGGGAGCACTATAGAATTTCTGATGAGTATATGTTGTTGACATATTGATGATCAGAAATGATGTAGAATTTTCTGTAAAGCATACAGGGTTATTTGAAAAGTGTTTTTCAAGTGAAAACCTGGATTAGGCTACTTGAACAATAAGCATCAAGATCTATAAGATAGATCAAAATGCTTAATAATACTTTCAAATGAGCATATACCTTGACATGATCTTGAAGGTATTCAAGATGGATCAGTCAAAGAAGGAGTTCTTGTCTGGGATGTAAGGTATGAAGTTAAGACTTAAAGCTCGACCACGGCAGAAAAGAGAGAAAGGACGAAGGTCGTCCCCTATGCTTTAGACGTAGGCTCTACAGTATGCTATGCTAAGTACCGCACTGGTTGTGTGCCTTGCTACATATCTGGCAAGAGAGTAGAAAGGTGATCAAGGAGTAGATCACCAGATAGCGGTCAAAATTGTCCTTGGAGTAATAAGGACATGTTTCTTGATTATGGAGGTGATAAAGAGTTCGGCGTAAAGGGTTACGTCGATGCAAACTTTAACACCTATCCGAATGACTCTGAGTAGCAAACCGGATACGTATAGTGGAGCAACCATTTGGAATAGCTCCAAGTGGGGAGTGGTAGCAGCATTTACAATATGACCTAGAGATTTGCGAAGTACACACGGATCTGAATATTGCAGACCCGTTGACTAAAACCTCTCTCACAAGCAAAACATGATCAAACTCCAGAACTCATTGAGTCTTAATCACATGATGATGTGAACTAGTTTAATGACACTAGTAAACTCTTTGGATGTTGGTCACATGGTGATGTGACCTGTCAGTGTTAATCACATGGAGATGTGAACTAGATTATTGACTCTAGTGCAAGTGGGAGACTATTGGAAATATGCCCTAGAGGCAATAATAAATTAGTTATTATTATATTTCTTTGTTCATGATAATCGTTTATTATCCATGCTATAATTGTATTCATAGGAAACTCGGATACATGTGTGGATACATAGACAACACCATGTCCCTAATAAGCCTCTAGTTGACTAGCTCGTCGATCAATAAATGGTTACGGTTTCCTGACCATGGACATTGGATGTCACTGATAACGGGATCACATCATTAGGAGAATGATGTGATGGACAAGACCCAATCCTAAGCCTAGCACAAAGATCATGTAGTTCGTATGCTAAAGCTTTTCTAATGTCAATATCTTTCCTTAGACCATGAGATTGTGCAACTCCGGATACCGTTGGAATGCTTTGGTGTACCAAACGCCACAACGTAATCGGGTGGCTATAAAGGTGCATTACAGGTATCTCCGAAAGTATCTGTTGGGTTGGCACGAATCGAGATGGGATTTGTCACTCCGTAAACGGAGAGGTATCTCTCGGCCCACTCGGTAGGACATCATCATAATGTGCACAATGTGACCAAGGGGTTGATCACGGGATGATGTGTTACGGAACGAGTAAAGAGACTTGCCGGTAACGAGATTGAACAAGGTATCGGTATACCGATGATCGAATCTCAGGCAAGTAAAATACCGCTAGACAAAGGGAATTGTATACGGGATCGATTGAGTCCTTGACATCGTGGTTCATACGATGAGATCATCATGGAACATGTGGGAGCCAACATGGGTATCCAGATCCTGCTGTTGGTTATTGACCGAAGAACGTCTCGGTCATGTCTGCATGGTTCCCGAACCCGTAGGGTCTACACACTTAAGGTTCGATGACGCTAGGGTTATAAAGGAAGTTTGTATGTGGTTACCGAATGTTGTTCAGAGTCCCGAATGAGATCCCGGACGTCACGAGGAGTTCCGGAATGGTACGGAGGTAAAGATTTATATATGGGAAGTCTTATTTTGGTCGCCGGAAAAGTTTCGCACTTTATCGGTATTGTACCGGGAGTGCCGAAAGGGGTCCGGGGGTCCACCGGGGGGGTCCACCTGCCCCGGGGGGCCACATGGGCTGTAGGGGGAGCGCCTTGGCCAATATGGGCCAAGGGCACCAGCCCCAAGAGGCCCATGCGCCAAGGAAACTTGGGGAGGGAAGAGTCCTCAAAGGGGAAGGCACCTCCGAGGTGCCTTGGGGAGGATGGACTCCTCCCCCCTTGGCCGCACCCCTTCCTTGGAGGAAGGGGCAAGGCTGCGCCTCCCCCCTCTCCCTTGCCCCTATATATAGTGGAGGGGAGGGAGGGCATCCATACCTGAAGCCCTGGCGCCTCCCTCCCTCCCGTGACACCTCCTCCTCTTCCGCAGGTACTTGGCGAAGCCCTGCAGGATTGCCACACTCCTCCACCACCACCACGCCGTTGTGCTGCTGTTGGATGGAGTCTTCCTCAACCTCTCCCTCTCTCCTTGCTGGATCAAGGCATGGGAGATGTCACCGGGCTGTACGTGTGTTGAACGCGGAGGTGCCGTCCGTTCGGCACTAGGATCTCCGGTGATTTGAATCACGACGAGTACGACTCCTTCAACCCCGTTCTCTTGAACGCTTCCACTTAGCGATCTACAAGGGTATGTAGATGCACTCTCCTTCCCCTAGTCGCTGGTTTCTCCATAGATAGATCTTGGTGACACGTAGGAAAATTTTGAATTTCTGCTACGTTCCCCAACACCATCACCACGCCGTTGTGCTGCTGCTGGATGGAGTCTTCCTCAACCTCTCCCTCTCTCCTTGTTGGATCAAGGCGTGGGAGACGTCACTGGGCTGTACGTGTGTTGAACACGGAGGTGCCGTCCGTTCGGCACTCGGATCTCCGGTGATTTGGATCACGACGAGTACGACTCCTTCAACCCCGTTCTCTTGAACGCTTCCGCTTAGCGATCTACAAGGGTATGTAGATGCACTCTCCTTCCCCTCGTTGCTGGTTTCTCCATAGATAGATCTTGGTGACACGTAGGAAAATTTTGAATTTCTGCTACGTTCCCCAATAGAAGGTAGTGGGCGGCCAGCAAGCAGAATGCGGAGGCGCCATGGTGGGCAAGATGCCCAACGTTATATGGCTCAAGGGCTCCTTCGTGGAAACCATCAAAGGGTGGCAATCGGGGTGGTTCTACATCACCAAGCCGCGTGACCCTGAATGGGCAGCGGCCCCCGAATTCCAATCTGGCATCCCCACAAGGCTCACCTCCTGGAAAGAGAAGGGCCTGTCGTGGGGTAATTCGGGAGAGCTGACCGGACTCCAAACCTGCGTCCAAAACCTGGTGGACAAGAAGGTTAAACTTGTCAACATAGTCCAGGTCATGCTCATCCGCCGGATACTCCCGTGTCAATGACAGGCTTTTAACTTGTGGGAGTTCGACCCGGCCCAGCACCAAACTTTGACCAGGCTCTTTGACACAACGCACGAGGATGCCTGGAAGGTGCTATTCAAGGGCGCCGAGGTTCCCCCTCCCATTACCGAGGATCGCGGATTCTGCGCGAAGCGCCAAGTCAGCGTAGTAAGCTTGTTTTACCCTTTACGGGATACTTGTTTTTCATAGTTTGACTCTATGCGGGATCTAAGCTCCCGTTCCTTTGACAGGACTGGCAGAAGAAGACCGGACAGATCGACTGTCCGGCTCCTTTGCCCAAAGGCTCGGCAGATGCCCACTTAGCGAAGCTTCTGGTCCCGGCACCTTACATGGTGCCGGAGAAGAAGGCCAAGAAGAAGGCCACGGGAACTCGAAAGAGTTCCCGGCGCCCGGTGGTGTCGGATTCATCGTCTAATGACTCCAAAGCGCACTCCCACGAAGACGAGGAGGAGGAAGAAGAGGCCTCTCCCCCTCCAGCGGGGGGAGGAAAGAAAAGGAAGGCCGCCCCAACTAGGGGGGCCGGAGGGTCCAAGAAGGGAAGAACCCTTCCTCCGTACTACTCCACCAACGCCGACGACGGCGAAGAGGAGTGGCCATCCAGGGCCAAGCCCCTGGCAAAATGGTAAGTATCCGGATACCAGAATAACTCATGGAGTTCCTTTATTACACAGTATCTTCTGACACCGAATATAATCATGCAGTCTGCCCAAGGCCCGGCTCGACGCTTCGTCGAGCAGCTCCCTGGATTCGTCGTATGTGAATAGTCTGTCACTCCAGACTGCTACCTCTCCTCGCCCTACGGACGATGCCGAGGTGGAGTCCCAAAAGGGGCCAAGCGAGGAGGAGGTGGTCCTGGAGGTGCCGCAAGGCGACCTCCCGGACTCCAGGCGCAAAGGGGATAAAACCCCAAAGGGCTCTAAGTCCGGCCCTGGGCCGGACACCACGCCGGAACCTTCAGTGGTTCCGGAGTCCGGCAGACGGCCCCCTAGTAACAAAAGGCAAGCCTACGACGCCGGTGGCCTCCGTCCAACCGGAGGCACCGGATAATTTGCTGGAGGTGCTTAACGGCGCCTCCATCGACGAGGAGCACCGCACTATTGTGAGTGTGGTGATCCAAAAGGTTCGGTCCGCCAAGAGCGGGCTAACGGAAGCCTGTGCCAGCCTTCTAACAGGCTTTGAGGTATGTATTTAAGATATGTAAAAATATTACCGCATAGACAGTAGCCCCTGATGCTCAGTTTGGTGTTTGGAAAGAAAAGCCGAACCTAGGATCTAAAAGATATACGCAGGAGTCTAACATAAGTATGTCAATATGGGAATGCAGGTTAGATCACGACCTCGCCAGTCGACCGCAGAGGTCGATGCATTGAAGCAGAGCCTCGAGCTGTCCGAGAACGAGCTCGGCCTTGCCAAGAAGCAGCTCGAGGACAAGGAAGGTAAGTAATACCTTATGTAAGTATATAAAAAGATCTAGTTGCAAATAATGACAGGACCAACATGAGTATTACAGGGGCCACAACCAAGGTGGCGACCCTGAAGGAAGCGTTGTCCAAGGCCGAAGACAATGCGGCCGTGGAGCGCACCGAGTGAGAAAAGCAGGAGGCGCGGGTGGCGGAGGTGCAGCAAGAGCTCCACGCTCTTGTGAAAAAACACGAGAGTTTGGAGCTTGAATCAAATACTCGAGAGTCCAAGCTCGCCTCGGCCCTTGAGAGCGCCAAATCTGCCAAGGCCGAAGCCCAAAAAGCCCTCCAGGAAATTGAGGCGATGAAGAAGATAGCGGCGGTAAGGCATTCTTTATGCAAAGCAAGCACGTGAAAGTGAATTACTTGTTACTTACCCGAGTACGGAGCTCTCCAGGAGCATTCGCAGATCTGCCCCGCAGTCTGTCCGATGTTGCCGCATTCTACCGAGCCAAGGAAGGGAGCTCGACGGAGAAGGTGTTCTGGTCCCAGTATGTTGAGGCCGGACACCCGGTGCCCTTGAGCGACCAGCTGAAGCAGTTGGTCGAGCTCCATAAGGTAGCTAAACAGGCCATGAAGGGCCTTATAGTCCGGCTATGGCCTGGGGAGGTCATGCCTGGGAGCTACTTTGGGCTGGTGAGGCGGTTGGCGGATGCTTGTCCACGGCTTGAAGTCATCAAGCGCTCCATATGCATCGAAGGCGCCCGTAGGGCCCTTGCCCGTGTTAAAGTACACTGGGGCAATATGGATGCTGAGGAGCATGTGACAGATGGGCCACCGGAGGGCAAGGAGCATCGCAAGCCTGAGATGTATTATGAGGGCGTCCTGAAGGGTGCCCGCCTTGTGGCAGATGAATGTTCCAAGTATGTAATTTTTGAGTAAACTCGCTCGTGTTATCTTGTGCGCTGAAAACTTGTTCATATGCGCTAAGCAACGCTTTTTGAATTTAAAATATTACCTTCCGTGCGGCCGTTTATTAAATTTGAGAGATGGCGAGTCGTTGGCTTCTACCCCCATGCCACCAGTGCTGGGGTGTTCGGGATAAACCTGAGCGCTCTTGTTCCCATTCTTGGGTCCTTCGAGGGAGGCGCTCAGCACAACAAATAAGGCAGTCGGACTATAATGCTTTATCACTCTCACTTAGCCATAGAATTCTATAATTATAAATTTCGGCGAAGCCCCTAGTATTCGGAAGACCGAGTTCAGGGCGCTATCCACGCCTAGGCTGGACAAAGCCAGCCCCTCGGTCTAAGCGGCATGAGTCTTTAGGGACTCGAAACCTCTCGAACAGCGACCAGCTCTCACCCTATCATGACGGTCAGTTTTAGCTTTCTCTACTGAGGTGCTTAACCCAGCTCAACCGGGGCACAATCGCAGTAGTTCTCCCAGCGCTACCTTAGCCGATATAACGGAACGTAAGGTACCAAAACATGGGAGCCGGGCAAACCCAGCTATTGACCCAAGACATGATTCGGAGCCGATGCATATAATGCTATAAGTTCGGGGTGCCACACTCATGAGAGTGTTCGGACTTCTCAGACCATATTCTGGGGTACTTAAGCCCCTGGTGTATTGGCCGTACCAAAGTGTACGGTTGCATAATGTCATAACTGAACATATTTACATAAAAGATGAATGCAATAATAGACAAGAGCTATGTATTGTTTATTCGAAAAGGTTGCGGTAAAAGCAGAACGGTACAAATGGTGCGATAAGCAAGAGATGGGACTATTTGATATGTCCCCCTCCATGGGTGAGCTGCGGGATGATATTTGAAACAAGTATACTGCTTGTTATAGAGACCACCTGGACATTCGACGTAGCTTTCTGCCTCCCTGGCTGTTGCATCGTGTCTTCGGTGATTGTACTGCCGGACAGGCCTTCCGGAGAGTGGAGTCCTGAAATTAAGAGGAAAAAAAAGAATGACAAAATCAGGAGCCCCTAGTGCGGTTGAGCCGCATTTTGGGCGTGCCGTTGTTGTGCCCCTCCCCTTATGCCCCTGGTATTTCCAGAGCGTAATTATGTACGCGTAGTACTGGTTTCACAATTTTGCGAGGGCTGGGGTTGGGGCCGCACTGCTACGCTTGCTCGGAACGTGCCAGGCGGTCTTGTTGTAGGTAACTTCGGGCGCGCTTGACGGTGTCCGGATTTTAATAGCCGGACTGGAGAATTGCCTTGAGAGGCTACTTTGTACTTCCGCCGCAAGGGCCACCGTATGCTCCTCCGTTCGGAGAGAGCGTTCAGTGTTTCCATTGACCGTAATAACTCCTCGAGGGCATGGCATCTTGAGCTTGAGGTATGCGTAGTGCGGCACCGCATTGAACTTTGCAAATGCGGTTCGTCCGAGCAGTGCGTGATAGCCACTGCGAAACGGGACTATGTCGAAGATTAACTCCTCGCTTTGGAAATTATCCGAGGATCCGAAGACCACTTCGAGTGTAACTGAGCCTGTACAGTTGGCCTCTACACTTGGTATGACGCCTTTAAAGGTCGTCTTTGTGCGTTTATTCCTTGAGGGATCTATGCAAATTTTTTGCACTGTATCCCGATAAAGCAGGTTCAGGCTGCTAGCTGCCGCCATCCATAAGGACTCTAGTGAGGTGAAATCCGTCAATGATTGGGTCTAGAACCAATGTGGCGAATCCGCCGTGGCGGATGCTAGTGGGGTGGTCCCTTCGATCAAAAGTGATTGGGCAGGAGGACCACGGGTTGAACTTTGGGGCGACTGGCTCCAACACATATACGTCCCCGAGTGCACGCTTCCGCTCCCTTTTGGGGATGTGGGTTGCGTATATCATGTTCACCGTCCGCACTTGTGGGGGAAAGACCTTCTGTCCCCTATTGTCCGGCGGCTCCTCCTCGTCATCGCTATGCAGCCCCTTGTATCTGTTTTCGGCACTTAACTTGCCTGCCTGCTTGAACACCCAACAATCCAGGTTGCTGTGATTGGCTGGTTTTTCGGGGGTGCCGTGTATCTGGCACGAGCGATCGAGTATTCGGTCCAAACTGGACGGGCCCGGAGTATTTCTTTTAAATGGCTTTTTCCGCTGACCGGGTTTAGAGCCTCTGAATCCGGCATTAACTGCCGTATCCTCAGCATTGTCGCTGTTAATGCGGCGCTTGTGCTTGTTGTGACGCGACCTGCCATTGCTGTCCTTGGTATCCAAATTACCAGGGCTCTTGGTCATGTTATTACTACGAGCTAGCCAGTTGTCTTCTCCCGCGCAAAAGCGGGTCATGAGTGTTGTGAGGGCTGCCATGGATTTCGGCTTTTCCTGTCCTAGGTGCCGGGCAAGCCACTCGTCACGGATGTTATGTTTGAAGGCTGCGAGGGCCTCTCCGTCCGGACAGTCGACTATTTGATTTTTCTTGGTTAGGAACCGTGTCCAGAATTGTCTGGCCGATTCCTCTGGCTGCTGAATTATGTGGCTTAGGTCATCGGCGTCTGGTGGTCGCACATAGGTGCCCTGGAAATTGTCGAAGAATGCGGCTTCCATGTCCTCCCAGCAACCAATTGAGTCTGCTGGCAAGTTGTTAAGCCAATGCCGAGCTGGTCCTTTAAGCTTGAGTGGGAGGTATTTGATGGCATGTAGATCATCACCGTGGGCCATGTGGATATGAAGGAGATAATCCTCGATCCATACCGCAGGATCTATTGTGCCATCGTATGATTCGATGTTTACGGGTTTAAAACCCTCAGGGATTTGATGATCCATTACTTCATCTGTGAAGCATAGTGGGTGTGCGGCGCCTCTGTACTGGGCTATATCACGGCGTTGCTCAAATGAGCTTTGTCTGCTATGTTCGGCCTGGCCGGATTTTCCATATCCGGCATGACGGTTATCGTCACGTGTCGTGGGGCGCCCACGCGATCCGTAGATCGATCTTTTTTGCCTTGCCTTGTCCTCCAATATATCTCGCAGGTCTGGCGCATTTCCCCGTTCCTTGGTATTTTTTGAGCGACTCCTGGGTGCGGCTTGAGTGGATGGCCGAGAGGCCTCTTTGTCGCGTCCACGAGGTGGTCGGTCGGCCGCGTCGTGCGCTGGTGATGTAGGTGTAGGTGCTTCCTCCTCTAATCGAGGTAGCAGCCTGCGCTTTGGGTAGCTCTTGGAGGGGCGTTCGAGTTTGTACTCTTCGGCCGCAAGGACTTCAGTCCATCTGTCGGCTAGCAAGTCTTGGTCAGCTCTAAGTTGTTGTTGTTTTTTCTTGAGGCTGCTCGCCGTGGCCATAAGCCTGCGTTTGAAACGCTCTTGTTCGACGGGATCCTCAGGCACGACAAATTCGTCGTCGTCGAGGCTTGCCTCGTCTTCGGAGGGAGGCATGTAATTATCGTCCTCTACCTCTCTGTCTGCCGCTCTCTCATGAGGGCTGGCTTCTCTATCCTCCTGTGCTGAATCCTGCTGGAGGGGGTTGTCTTTGGCACTGTCCGGGGTGTTATTATCTCCCGTGCCGGAATTGCCGTTTTTGCTTTGGCGGGATTTAGAGCGGCGTCGCTGACGTCGGCGCTTAGGCTGCTTCTTGGAGGGGTCATCCTCCGTTGTTCCATCGCTATTCCCTTCTTTTGGGGTGTCCACCATGTATATGTCATATGACGAGGTGGCCTTCGAGTGCCCTATAGGCGCTGGTTCTTGGTCGTCTCCTGCATCAGCGTTCATACCGTCGATGTCTTCGGATTCGAAGTCGAGCATGTCGGTTAAATCATCGACAGTGGCTACGAAGTGGGTGGTGGGTGGGCTTTGAATTTCGTCGTCGTCCGCATCCCAACCTTGCTGACCATAGTCCGGCCAGGGCTCTCCTGGTAAAGAGAGAGACTTTGGTGAATTCAGAATGTCGCTGAAGGGCGAGTGCTGAAAGATGTCCGCGGCAGCGAACTCCATGATCGGCGCCCAATCGGATTCGATCGGTAGGGGCATGAAAGGTTCGGAGTCCGGAGAGGAGTCCGGCACCTTGGAGTCACGAGCTTCGCAAAGGACAAGGCTGGTGTTCGGCTCGATCGTCGTAGAGATTGCAGCCCCCGAGGCGGTGTCCAGCCACCCGTCCTCGATTGCTGATCGGCCCGAGCTAAGGGTCGAAGCGGACACTGGTGCGGCCTCCTTGGCACTGTTCGCGGCAGAGCTAGATCATGCCTATTGTGACAGTGCGGCGCGCTCGGGTGTGGCTCGAACCCGTCGAAGATCAAGTCTCCGCGGACGTCAGCCGTGTAGTTCAAACTTCCAAATCTGACCTGATGGCCAAGGGCGTAGCTTTCGATCTGCTCCAGATGGCCAAGCGAATTGGCCCGCAGTGCAAAGCCGCTGAATACAAAGATCTGTCCGGGGAGAAAAGTCTCACCCTGGACCGCATCGTTGTTGATGATCGGAGGAGCCATCGGGCATAAAGATGACGAGACAGAGTAACTCTCAATGAAAGCACCAATGTCTGTGTCAAAACCGGTGGATCTCGTGTAGGGGGTCCCGAACTGTGCGTCTAGGCAGATGGTAACAGGAGACAAGGGACACGATGTTTTTAACCAGGTTCGGGCCCTCTCGATGGAGGTAAAACCTTACTCCTGCTTGATTAATATTGATGATATGGGTAGTACAAGAGTAGATCTACCACGAGATCAGAGAGGCTAAACCCTAGAAGCTAGTCTACGGTATGATTGTTGTTCGTCCTACGGACTAAAACCCCCCGGTTTATATAGACACTGGAGAGATCTAGGGTTACACAGAGTCGGTTACAATGGGAGGAGATCTACATATCCGTATGGCCAAGCTTGCCTTCCACGCCAAGAAAAGTCCCATCCGGGACGAAGTCTTCAATCTTGTATCTTCATAGTCCAGGAGTCCGGCCAAAGGTTATAGTCCGGCCATCCGGACACCCCCTAATCCAGGACTCCCTTACTCAATATGGGTTGTAGTCGATCGATTGACGAAGGTAGCTCATTTCATCCCAGTGAAGACCACTTACACTAGTGCTAAGTTGGCAAAGATATACATGACCAGGATCGTATGTCTGCATGGAGTTTCGAGGAGCATTGTATCAGATAGAGGAACCCAGTTTACCTCAAAGTTCTGGAATCAGTTGCCCAAAACATTGGATACCATGCTAGAGTTTAGTACAGCCTTTCATCCGAAGACCAATGGACAGACGGAGAGAGTCAATCAGATTCTGGAGGACATGCTGAGAGCTTCCGCGCTAGACTATGGATCTAGTTGGGACGATAATTTGCCGTATGCGGAGTTTTCTTACAACAACAGTTATCAATCCAGTTTGAAGATTGCCCCTTTCGAAGCCTTGTACGGAAGGAGGTGCAGGACACCACTGTTGTGGGATGAAGTTGGAGACCACCAGTTGTTTGGACCAGATTTGATTAAGGAGTCTGAACGGAAAGTGAAGTTGATTCGTGATAGACTCAAGGTAGCAGATTCTAAATGCAAGGAGACAGTTTACAAAGTCGGAGACAGAGTTTATCTTTGTATATCTCCACTTCGAGGATTTAAGCGCTTTGGAGTTAAGGGAATGTTAGCGCCACATTTTGTGGGACCGTACAAAGTTTTGGAGCGTATGGGAGAAGTTGCTTACAAGTTGGAATTGCCTGAAGGATTGTCAGGAGTTCATGATGTGTTCCACGTTTCCCAGTTGAAGAAGTGCCACGCAGAGATGGCTGACATACCGCTGAGAGATATAGTGCCGCTGGAAGCGATTCAGTTGGACAATGATTTCACCTACGAGGAGAAACCAGTCAAGATTCTCGAGTTTGCCAGCCGAGTCACACGCAGCAAGGTTATCAGGTTTTGCAAAGTTCAGTGGAGCCACCATACCAAAGATGAAGCCACCTGGGAGCGAGAGGAAGATCTGCTGAAAGACCACCCTCACATATTTGCTAGCCAATCCGAATCTCGAGGGCGAGATTCATCTTAAGGGGGTTAGGTTTGTAACATCCCAAATTTTCAATTTGGAATGTTATACATTAGATCATCATTGCATATCATATTTTATTGCATTTTGGCTAGATCCTAGAAATTCTACGCAACTCAACGACCCACAGAGAGAGTTGGGGATTTCGTTATTTTCATATTTGAGTTTTCTCAAATTTTGAAAATAGGATCATTTGATTTTTATTATTTTATCTTCAATTATTTCAATTATATAAATATGAGAGAGGGAATAAAATGACTTTCCCAAAAATAAAGAAATATTGAGGATTTAATAAAAAATCAAATAAGATTTTATTTTGCTGTTTTTCGCTATTTTATTTGAATTTATGAAAAATGCGTGTTTTTCAAAATTGCATTTAGGCCCCAAATAAATGTTCATCTAGTCCGGCCTGATTTTAGAGGACAGAGAAAATTTATTACGGGATTGTTGGAGTCTGTTTAGTATTTCTATTCATTGTTCTTCTGGGCGTAATTATTTAAAAAACGCGAACCGACCTAACCGGGCCGTGTCCTCCCGGGACTCCGACCCGACCGGCCCTTTAAGAACCGCGAGGCCCGAGCCAGCCGCCCTTCCCCCGAAACTCTAGTGTCGCCCGCGTCCTGCCGCCACCGCCGCCGCCGCCGGAGATCGCCGCCGCCGCCCGCCACGCCACTCGACGCCCGGATCCCGCCGCCGCCCCCACCGCCCGACCGCCCGCAGCCGGATCCGCTCACCGCCGCTGCTGCCAGCCCCGCCGGAGCTCGTCGCCGACCTCACCGGACCCCGACCCCGAGGTAGCCACCGCCACTGGTATCGCAGGTTAACCACCCGGTTTTTTTTATAAAACCGCGGTTGTTTATTTTTTTATAGATCGGTTTTAATTTTTTTCCAGTTTAGTTTATTTAGCGGATGTTCGTCCGTACGTTCGTTTTAACGAACGGTTTTCGGCGTTTAGCCGCTGGCAGCGAAGGTTCGTTCGTTAGCCCGTTCGTCCGTTATTCTTTTTCTCGGATTTTCAACTATTATTTCAGATCAGGATTTCTGATCCGATTTTCATTTTAGTATAACTTTTCGCTCGTTTATCGGAAACAGGCGATTCAAGCGCCTAGAGTTTCGTCTCGAAACCCTCTTTTCGTTTAACCAACTCAAAAGGTTTTTCTTACTGTAAAATTTGACTTAGGTCCATATTAGTAAACGAAGCTTGCTTCTTTCGCCTTTTGACTTTCGTTGCTTCGTTTTATTTGATTCTTTTTGCAAACCGGAGTTCTTAAGTTGAACTTTCTGGTTAGATCTCTTATTTGAGGTTTACTTGTGCATTAGATGAGTGCTTATTGAATGCTTGTTTGTTTGTGATAGAGTACCCGGAGTGCGCCGCTTGCTACTTCGAATCTCTAGGTTACACGGATCATCATTAAGGCAAGTAACACTTTGATCATACCTCTTTACTACCCAGTTTTATTGCTTTAGATCAATCCTCAAACAATTGCCTGATTAGGATCTGATTAATATGTGGGTTTGGGGAAGTGATGAGGTAGTACCTATTACCTGTTTTATTACCAAACCTTTGGGAGTTACTTCTACGTTTGCTTATATTGCTATGCTATGCTAGTGGACGTGGATTGGGTGAGTGAATCCATGACAGATGTGAGATTGTTAATTAATGGTTTATTTAAGGTGGGAACTTTAATACACATCTGGGTGGATTGAGGCACCTGGGGATCCCAGTGATTGCCTGTTTTTTTAATGGATCGCCACCCAGGCTCAAAGGGATCATGAGATTATTCATGCTAGAAACTTCCGTGTGCAGCCACAAGCTACTATGGGCTCTAGCATAGTTGATTAAGTCGTGCGAAATCTTATAGTGGTAGACGAGCAGATGTTGGGGAAAGTAGGCGTAACTTTCTACCCGATTGTAAGGTGCTAGCGCTTCTGAAAGACTATGTCTCAGTCATCCGTTTCTCAAACACCATGTAGTGCAAGAAAACCAACGGAGGAGATCGAGTCTTGTGGGGAGAAGTGCGCAAACCTCTGCATAGTGAATAAACTAATCATGGTTAGTTGTGTCCCCGGTTATGGACGTTTTGAGTATCTAGTACTTGGATTATCATGTGAATCTCATCATGTTACTTTAATTTAATTTGTTGGGCTTAATGATGTTACTTCATTGGGATTGAGTTGGGTGAACCCTCTCAATGTTTAACAAACACCATGATAGTTAAATAAAATGTATTCCTTTGTTGTAGGGGAAAATTGGCTTTATGCAAAACTGTAACCATAGAGCTTTCCACCAGCCATATATGCATGTAGTGATAGCATTATTCTATTCATTACTCTCTATGTGTTACATTGCCAGCATATTCCATGTGCTGGCCCGTTTTCGGGCTGCAACGTTCATGTTGCAAACTTTTCAGACGACGAGTAAGGTGCTTTAGGTCGTGGTTTTATACTCAGTGATGCCGTTGGAGTTGATGTACTCACTTATCTTCCAAGCCTTCCGCTGTTATCGTCATTAGATGGCCTTAAGCCATATTTATTGTAATAAGTTCTCTTTTGAGACATTCGATGTAATAAGTGTGTGATTGCTACTCTGTTATAAATCCTTCAAGTCACTGTGTGTCAAGATTATCGATCCGTGGATGACAACGATGCACGAGATCGATCGTTTGAGGTCTGGTCGCTACAAATATAAAGGGAATAATAAATATGGCAGAGAAAAAGTTTCAGAACCTAAAGTCTCATGACTGCCACGTGATTATGATGCAGCTGCTTCCGATTGCATTGAGGGGGCTTCTACCGGAAAATGTCCGATTAGCCATTGTGAAGCTATGTGCATTCCTCAATGCAATCTCTCAGAAGGTGATCGATCCAAAAATCATACCAAGGCTAAGTAGTGATGTGGTGCAATGTATTGTCAGTTTCGAGCTGGTGTTCCCACCATCCTTCTTCAATATCATGACGCACGTCCTAGTTCATCTAGTCGACGAGATTGTCATTCTGGGCCCCGTATTTCTACACAATATGTACCCCTTTGAGAGGTTCATGGGAGTCCTAAAGAAATATGTCCGTAATCGCGCTAGGCCAGAAGGAAGCATCTCCATGGGCCATCAAATAGAGGATGTTATTGGGTTTTGTGTTGACTTCATTCCTGGCCTTGAGAAGATAGGTCTCCCTAAATCGCGGTATGAGGAAAGACTAACTGGAAAAGGCACGCTTGGAGGGGAGACAATAATATGCAGGGACGGATATTCTTGGTCTCAAGCACACTGCACAGTTCTACAGAACTCTACCTTGGTGACCCCTTATGTTGATGAACACAAGATTAGTCTGTGCTCCAAACATCCGGAGCAGTGCGACGACTGGATTACATGTGAACACATCAGGACTTTCAGCAGTTGGTTGGAAACACGTCTCAGAGGTGAAAACACTGTTTGTGATGAGTTGTACTCGTTGTCCAGGGGACCATCTTGGACTATAATGGTTTGGAAAGGATACGAGATAAATGGGAATACATTTTATATGATCGCCCAAGATCAAAAGAGCACCAACCAAAACAGCGGTGTTCGCTTTGATGCAGCCACCGAGAGGGGAAAGGACACATACTATGGTTACATAGTGGACATATCGGAACTTGACTACGGAGTAGATTTTAAAGTCCCTTTGTTTAAATGCAAATGGGTCAATCTGTCAGGAGGCGGGGTACAGGTAGACCCACAGTACGGAATGACAACACTGGATCTGAACAATCTTGGGTACACTGACGAATCGTTCGTCCTAGCCAATGATGTGGCACAGGTTATCTTTGTGAAGGACATGTCTACCAAATCGAGAAAAAGAAAAAATAACAAAGAGAATACATCATACGATGAGCCAAAGCGCCACATAGTTCTTTCAGGAAAAAGGGACATCATGGGAGTGGAGGACAAGACAGACATATCCGAAGATTATGAAAAGTTTCATGAAATTCCTCCCTTCAAAGTCAAGGCTCACCCAAGCATCCTGATAAATGATGAAGATATCCATGGTTACGGCGCAATAAGGAAGGGACACAAGCGAAGAAAAAGTAAAGACTTTGTCCACAACTATTATGAGGATACCATGCCAACTTTCAACCTTTTCGTAGTTCATTTGAAATGCCTACTGTAACAGACAAGTTTCCGTATGAAATCATGATACTTCGAAAGAGATTTTCCGTTTTGTACATGAAGTGCATCCAGTTTTTGTCGTAACCCACTCAACTTTCTTACACATGCTATGTGGATGAAATGATGATACCATGCCAACTTCCAACCTTTTCAGAGTTCATTTGAAATGCTTTTCAATTTCAGGGTCTTATAGCTCAAAATAATCAGTAAATGCATGAAAAATAACAAATGAAGTCAGAAAGGGTTGAATATTGATGATGTGGCTTTGAATAGTGCATTTTGAACACAGAAAAAGTCAGCAGTTCAAATAAGTTTTAAAAAATGAAATCCCTGTGTAACAGATGAGTTTCCGTATGAAACCCTGATACTTCGAAAGAGATTGTCCATTTTGTACACGAAGTGTATCTAGTTTTTCCCATAACCCTCTCAACTTTTGAGCACATTCTATGTGGGTGAAATGATGATACCATGCCAACTTTCTACCTTTTCAGAGTTCATTTGAAATGCTTTTCAATTTCAAGGTCTTATAGCTCAAAAAAACCAGTAAATGCTTTTATAAAACTCTAATAGCAAAAGGAATCAACTAAAAAGATTTTATAAACCTTTAGTATTTTTTAAACTAAAATTATATAAAATTTATGCAACTAAAATTATCAAAGTATTTTCTGTTCAAAACATGAAAAGCAGAAATAATTATCATAAAGAATTTTTTGTTAGAAACTTTAGTAGCAAAAAGAATTTTCATAAAGATTTTTTTGATAGAAACTAAAATAACAAAATCTATTTTTAAATATAATGATAAAACGTAGTAACATTAAATAGCAGGAAAAAGAATCACTCAAAATATATTTTTATAGTGAAGTTATTCACAAACTAGTGATTCACACAAATTTCAAAGAAATAAAATTTAAACTATTCACATTTGGAAACTAATGGAGTAACAGAAAGATTATAATTATTGTGAGCTAAAAGCAAAAAGAATAAAAAAATAAAGCAAAAATCAAAAGAAAATAAATAATTCAAAAAACAAAAAAATACTGGAAAAATATTGGAAAAAATAAAATAAATGCCGCCTAATGGGCCACACGGCCTGCATATGACTAGAAACCCATCTGTACATGGGCCAGGATGCAGGCCCGAAGGCCCAATAGGCCCAACACGGCAGTGACAAGGGTAGGCAACTAATGCCTGCATATTAGAGAGAGCTCAGCACCTGAGCTGCAACGTAGCTTATAAACAGGTGCTGAGCTCTCTCAGCTAGCGAGTGGGACTAAACTTCCCACCGCACCGCGCTGTGCAAGGCCTTTGGTCCCGGTACCAATGCCCCCCTTTATTCTCGGTTGGTTCCACCAACTGGGACCAAAGGCCTCTGCTTCCCGCCCTTTGGGCTGCTGAAAAGAGGCCTTTGGTCCCGGTTGGTACCACCAACTTGGACTAAAGGTCGCATTCGTCCCGGTTTGTCTCACGAACCGGGACCAATGCATCGTCTATATAACTAGCACTCATCAAAATTTCATTCAGTTCTTTCTTCCCCGCCCCGACGCCATCAGGCTGCCCCTCTCCGTCTCGCCATCGTTGTTGTCGCCCCACACCCGACTCCGATCCATCGCCGCCTCACGCCTGCTTCCTGGCGCCGCCGCCCTGCCTCGCTCGTTGCCCGTCGCCGCGCCGCCCCTCACCGTCGCCCGTCACCGCGCCGCCCCTCACGCACCATCACCGTCGCCGTCCCCTGCCCGTCGCCCTCGTCGTGCCCCTCACGCCGTCGCCATCCCGTGAGCTTATGTGAATTCTGCTAATTTAATTAGATGTGTAGTTAATTTAGATGTGTAGTAATTTAGATGTGTAGTTAATTGAGTTAGATTTTGTTCACAGTTTTTTTGTTAGATTTTTTTCATATTGTGTAATTTGTTCATATTGTGTTAGATTTTTTTCTGTTCATAGATTTTTTGGGCGATATTATTGTTGAATATGCACGTTTGTATGTTCATATATATGCAAAGATCGAATATGTCAATTTTTTATGATTTTCTTCTGTTTATAGAATTTTTATGATTTTTTTCTGTTATAATTTTGTTCATCGAATTTTTATGATTTTTTTCTGTTGTAATTTTGTTCATCGAATTTTAATGATTTTTTTGTTTATAGAATTTTCTTTGTCAATTTATGTATATGTTCATATCGTGTATGTATGGGAAAATTGTGTATGATCAAAGTCATTTATGTATATGCTCATATTTAGAAGAAAAGTAGGAGAGGAAAAAGGAAAATAAGAAGAGAAAGTGTTTAATATAATTAGTTAGAAAAATAATAGAACTAGTTAAACTAGCTTATTTTTAGTAAGTACTACTTTATTTTATTTATTGTAAGTGCTTAATATATAGTTGAACTAGTTGATTTAATAAACTACTTTATTTTACTATAGAAGTAGTTTATTTTTAGTAAGTACTACTTTATTTATTTATAGTAAGTGCTTAGTAGTTGAACTAGTTGATTTAATAAAAACTACTTTATTTTACTATATATAGAAGTAGTTTATTTTTAGCAAGAAAATTAATAGAACTAGTTTATTTTTTTAGTTCAAGCAATTAATCCCGCATCGACGTCGACGATGCCTATCCCACATCCTCGTCGCCGACTCGACGGTGGAGGCCTACTTGATCAGGGCCATGTCGGGGACTGGGCTCCGCCGGGCTGGTATTGGGAGGTGCTACCTTCCGGGGGGCGTAGGTTGGTGAGGAGCCAGCCCGTTGTTGACCCGATCCTTGTTTGGTGGCGGTCGCGTGGGCCAGTGATGGTGCCGAGGCTTCTGGACACCGCGGAGGTGGTTCGTCACCGTGTCAGCGAGGAGGACGGGCATGTCCGTCGCTACATGGTTGCGTTGAAGGGCAGGTTCGACAATACCTGGCAGGTTCTTCAGGGATCTCACTAGAGCCATGATCCTGTGATGGTTCCTTATTATTTGGTGTCCACCGCCCGCGATGATACCCGTCGGGCGCTACGGTTCTAGCTGTATTAGCGATGCTATATGTATGATAGTATTCGAGGAGTATTAGTGATAATATTCGATGATGTACGGACACAACAGATGATGTATTTTTGCTTATAATTGAATGCATGCTAATTTGAATACTACTTTATTTTACGATTTGGTTGTTCTTATTGAATGCTCATATTGAAAAAGTACTCCTACTTTGAATGCTAAAATTGGAGAGCACCATGCAGAAATCTAGGAGCCCCCTCCATCATCCACGCCGTTGTGGGGGTAGCTTCTCCTTCATTCCCGTGTGCTAGACAATTTGGTGTAATAATGCACTCGGTAATGAAAGGAGAAGCTACGATCACCGATAGTCAACCCGTGATTAATAATAATGACCTAATTTAGGTTTTTAGTACATATATTTAATTTACAAGTTTAATATTTTAATTATGAACATAGGCCGGAAATGTCGTACTCAGACGACGAAAACCGCCCGGGGGAGTGCGACTGGTGCCACGACGACCGAGGTATGTGCAACAGGTTCCTTGAGCTGGACGAAGATCGGCGCTTTAGCATTAAGCTCGAGGAGACCTTCGATGTTGAAACGGTACGCAACGACGACAATAGTTTTTTCGTAATTAAGCACGACTTCAACTATTTTAACGTGTATTTTTCATCTTTTCCAATTCGACTATCTTATCCCATGCTATGCAAGACGCTATGTCTTGGAGAGGATGGGTTTTGAAGACCATGAAAGTATGGAAACCAAAAAAATCACCTAAGGACCCATCATGGTGTGGATTTTGAAGTAAAGTTGTACAATTCTGAGAGTGTAATCCATTTTGGTTGCAAAAATTGAGAAGCACTTTGCAAGATGTATGGTTTTGATGAGGGTACTAGATCATTGATGGCGCGCGTTGCCATGCCCGTCTATTTTGGCGGTAGAATTATATGAATCGTTACCGATATATGAAGGCAAAAGATAAACAAAACTAAAATGAAAACTACAGGGAAACTAAAATATGCTAAAATAACTTGTTCCACACATTCTTCCCCTTTTGTTTTGATATGAGTATTCACATCAGCAATAAGTAGAAACTGAAAAGAGAAATACAATTTGTTCAGAATAACGTTAATTTTCTGAAAATGCCCAACACGTGAACTCTTTTCTATCAGTTTATACATGATGTATACACTTATTAAGCATCTACCCAATCCTACCTCTAGAGCACCGGTAAAAGCATGGGCAACTTCACGGTCGGATAAGACTTGTAGTTCATAATATATTAATAAAGTGTTTGCAGTTACAATGCGAAGAAGAAGATCTTCCATAGTTTGTAGTATTTAGCAGTGACCATCAAATTCAGATATTACAAAGCTGGGTAAATTGTGCACATGAACTACAATGTGTCGTGATTTGGAGAGGGGCATATGCTGCAAAATCTGAATATTAAAGATTTTTGTGTGAAATGATCTGGCTTTTCCTCCTCGAGGCTATTCATTCCAAAATCCTTTCTATAATTCGGTTGCCCGCATAAATAAGAACAAGATTATTTCCAAGTGAGATCGATAAACGAGATACAAAGATTATCATTAAACGTGATGCAAGTAATTTGTTATTTGTTATCATCCTACCTTCAAGAGCTTGAGTGTTGGTTGTAGATCAGACTTCTCATGCCGTAACTTGCAATGTGGAGAACATGGAAAACATAAAATACTGAAATTAAATTATACTCCCTCCGTCCCAAAAGAAGTGAATCAAGTTTGTGCTAACTTTAGTACAAAGTTAGTACAAACTTGAGTCACTTATTTTGGCACGGAGGGAGTATGTTAGTAGGTTGCAAAATCATAGAGCTAAGAAATCTAGCAATCAACAATAGTCAAATGTGTGAAAACTTCTCTTTGGCACTCAATACTCATAGGTGAAATTGGACCCACAGGGTTTATAGAAAGATAATCCGCCGAATGATGGTGTCATGGTGTTATTTATGGCAACATGAATTTAAGATGACGATAAGACTCTCGTATATTGTACAATGTAATTTACTAATTCCAGCATATATAGTCACCATTTGATTTCTACTGTAAAAAAGATATCTGTTGATTTTGCTTTTAGTTGCTTAATCTGCAAAAAAGGGGAAAGAAAATTCAGGAAAATAGCAAATTGAAAATACAAAAAAAATGTGAAAAATACTATCTTCTAGAGGGAGAGGACAATATAAAGTTTGCATTGCAAAGTAAGCAAACCAGCCTCACGTACTTGCACTGGAATTCAGTTGGTGCTCACACGGTGGAATTAAGTCACCGTTACGAAATATTAATAAACCTGAAATACAAATTCATCACACGAGATATTGTTTCATCCAAATGCAAACCAAGAGAAGTCACCTCACATGGATAGTCTCTGTTTGTGGGAGATCTGGCTTAGCGACAGAGTAATACACCCTGGCTTGGCATTTCAGAAGTAAAGAACAATTAATCTCTGCTGATCAGATAAATGGAAATAAACAAACTCACGAGAAAATATGATAAATAAAAACTCTGTTGATGCATATTTTATTATCAGAAAAGGTGTTATGGCTCACATGAAACACAAATGAAAGGAAACACGAAATATAAAAAAGGAATAAAAAGGTAATGAGCATATATGGCGATTACATTTGGATTAAAGGGATTTCGAATAGCATACCATGAGAAGCAAATGATCTGATGGCTACAAATGCTAACCAAGAACAGTTTGTTCAAACCCTGCGATAGAAAATGGGAAAATAAATTTTGAAGCCACGAAACATATCTTATAGGGGGGTGATGGAGTGAAAGACAGGTATAAACTGAAGCATGTTCGTATGAATTTGAAACCTGGTTTCTGGTCACCAATGGCAAGCTAGCACCAGGTAGAAAAATACCGAAATAGTTTAAGGCAAGTAAAATACTTAGGATTTATCACCTTACTTTCATAACAGTAATTATTGAAGAGGGAGTTTGAGTTAAACATCAGTACAAATATGGTATTTAGGCCTAAAAATATCAAGTTTAAAGAGAAAAATATTACGTTTAAAGGGGAGAGTTGAATCAACATATATAATTGCCTCGAAACTAATATATTTAGTACTAACAAGTGTAGAATGTATGTACACGCAGGATTAGTTTGCGTATTTTGGCGCAGCACAAAATAGCAACTTGGCTTACAAAATATGTACGTAAAGTATAGGAGAGGCAAGGTGCTGGAAGTGATAGAGATCGCCAACCAGCGATCGTACAGGAGTCGCTCGGGCGCACTCATGCTCCGGCTCCATCCAACTGCTCAGCTGCGACTATGACCTGCAATCCAAGAACTAGAGACCAAAACCAGATGTGAATTAGAAAGTTAGACCATTAACCAGTGAGAAAATTAGAGGGATAGAGCGGGGCAGAGGAGAGGTTCAGGATCCATCAGCCAGCATCCATCCATCGTCGTTGGCGGCGCCCGGCCGCATCGGTTAGGTTAGGTCTGGAATGCGAGCAGGGGAAAACGTGGCTAGTCGTTGTCTATGTTTTCTTCCGGCTAGGTGAAGCCCATTAGGCCCAAATTCACACCAGGCGTCCAAAATAGTCACTGGAGCAGCGGCCCAACACGAAAACTCTCGATCTTAGCGAACAAAACGATTCAAGGTGGGATTAACAGTAAATCTGACGGCCGAAAACGTACCGAAGTGATGAGCCAAAGGCTAAAAATGCTAATAGTCTGAGAGGGCTAGAAAGATGCTTAGTTATAATATATCTAAATGCTTGTCACCATGGATCTTGGTGATCCTACAGTCGAGCAAGACAATATGGACATTTGGGTTGTTGATACACTTCCAATTCTTCCCCCATGTGAGCTTCTCAAACATAGTTATTAAGTAATTTATATTGTTTATTTCAAAATAGTTGACAGCTTATTTCCATTAACAGCTTATTTTAATTCTTCAAAGAATGTGCGGAAGATGGTAGATGATACGTCTCCAACGTACCTATAATTTTTTATTGTACCATCCTATTATATTACCTCTTTTGGATGTTTACGGGCTTTCTTTTACACATTTATATCATTTTTGGGACTAGCCTACTAACCGGAGGCCCAGCCCGTATTGCTGTTTTTTTTGCCTATTTCAGTATTTCGAAGAAAAGGAATATCAAACGGAGTCCAAAAAGAATGAAACCTTCGGGAGCGTGATTTTTGGAACGAACATGATCCGGAGAGCTTGGAGTGCAAGTCAAGAAGCTTACGAGCGCCCCACGAGATAGGGGGTC
Source organism: Aegilops speltoides (assembly GCA_021437245.1). NCBI lineage: Eukaryota > Viridiplantae > Streptophyta > Magnoliopsida > Poales > Poaceae > Aegilops > Aegilops speltoides. The sequence continues at coordinate 12,232,374 of CM038147.1, read as the reverse complement.
GCCCCCCCCCCCCACCTTAGGGCGCGCCCCTATCTCGTGGGCCCCTCGGGCGGCCACCGACGTACTTCTTCCTCCTATATATACCTACGGACCCCGAAAACATCCAGGGGCACCACGAAACACAATTTCCACCGCCGTAACCTCCTGTATCCGCGAGATCCCATCTTGGAGCCTTCGCCGGCACTCTGCCGGAGGAGGAATCGACCACGGAGGGCTTCTACATCAACATCCTTGCCCCTCCGATGAGTTGTGAGTAGTTTACCACAGACCTACGGGTCCATAGCTATTATCTAGATGGCTTCTTCTCTCTTTTTGGATTTCATACAATGTTCTCCCCCTCTCTTGTGGAGATCTATTCGATGTAATCTCTTTTTGCGGTGTGTTTGTCGAGATCCGATGGATTGTGGGTTTATGATCAAGTTTATCTATAAATAATATCTGAATCTTCTCTGAATTCTTTTATGTATGATTGAATTATCTTTGCAAGTCTCTTTGAATTATCAGTTTGGTTTGGCCTACTAGATTGGTCTTTCTTGCCATGGGAGAAGTGCTTAGCTTTCGGTTCAATCTTGCGGTGTTCTTACCCAAAGGATGTAAAGGGTTGCAAGACACGTATTGTATTGTTGCCATCGAGGATAACAAGATGGGGTTTATATCATATTGCATGAGTTTATCCCTCTACATCATGTCATCTTGCTTAATGCGTTACTCTGTTCTTATGAACTTAATACTCTAGATGCAGGCAGGAGTCGGTCGATGTGTGGAGTAATAGTAGTAGATGCAGGCAGTAGTCAGTCTACTTGTTATGGATGTGATGCCTATATACATGATCATGCCTAGATAATCTCATAACTATGCGCTTTTCTATAAACTGCTCAACAATAATTTGTTCAACAACCGTAATACTTATGCTATCTCGAGAGAAGCCTCTCGTGAAACCTATGGCCCCTGGGTCTATCTCTTATCTTGCTTTCAATCTATCTCTTTACTTTTTGCATCTATATTACAAAATACCAAAAATATATTACTATCTCTCTATTAGATCTCACTTTCGTAAGTGGCCGTGAAGGGATTGACAACCCCTTTATTGCGTTGGTTGCGAGTTCTCAGTTTGTTTGTGTAGGTGCATGGGACTTTTGAGGAGCCTCCTACTGGATAGATACCTTGGTTCTCAAACTGAGGGAAATACTTATGCTACACTTGCTGCATCACCCTCTCCTCTTCGAGGAAAACCAACGCTAGCTCAAGACGTAGCAAGAAGGATTTCTAGCGCCGTTGCCGGGGAGGACTTCGCTCAAGTCAAGACATACCAAGTACCCATCACAAACCCATCTCCCTCGCATTTACAGTATTCGCCTCTCGTTTTCCTCTCCCCCACTTAACCCTTGCAATTTTATTTGCCCTCTCTTTCCCAATATCCTCCTTTCTTTCGCTTGCCCTTTCGTTTGCTCATTTAGTTGGAATAGATGCTTATTTGTTGTAAACAGAGAACCTAAGATCTATGGATCCCCATCCGCTTTCTAATCTTTTTAAGAGATCCAATTATGATGAACCAATTGCTAGTGAGTTTTGTGCACTAGATTATCTTTATGAAGCTTTGCTCAAAATTTGTGAATTTGAAAATTGCGATGAAGAAATTTATGAAGAGATTCACGGTAACTACTTGAATAAAAAGCATGATTGCAATGATTTTCCTATAAATTCTCTTGATGTAAATTTTGCTAATAATATGCAAAACCCTAATCTTGGGGATGCTAGTTTTGCTGTCTACTACTTGTTTCAATGATCATGATTGGGGTGATTCTTCTATAACCTTGAAAATTTATTTAAGCCCCATGATGAATATAAGATTGATAATAGTGTTTGCAATAATATTGAAAGTGGGTTTGCAATAGTAGTGTTTGCAATAATAGTGTTTGCAATAATAGTGTAAACTTTAGATCCCACATATTTGGAGTATGTTCAATCTTATGATATTTTTAATAAAAGTGGGTTCGGAAAGGTCATGACTTTAGTTAATGTTAATCCCACTATCTTGGAAGAGTGTCAACTTTGCATGCATGTGGATCATGTTGAGAATATGTTTTGTGATAGCTATTTTGTTGAATTTGCCTATGATCCTACATGTAATTATTATGAGAGAGGAAAATATGGTTGTAGAAATTTTTATCTTATTAAATTACCTCTCATCATGTTGAGATTGCTATCGTCTCTTTCTTCTTCCTTGCGTATACTAGTTTTCGCTTGCCTTGCAAATTTGTTTGATTATAATATGCCTATGCATAGAAAGTATGTTAGACTTAGATGTGTTTGTCACACGTTTTATGATGCTCTCTTTGTGCTTCAATTCTTGTCTGTCATGTGAGCATCATTGAAATCTCATTGCCTAGCTAGAAAAGGCTTTAAAGAAAAGCGCTTGTTGGGAGGCAACCCAATATTTTTCCTTGCTGATATTTAATAAATCTTGCATCTACTCTCTGTTTAGATGTGTTTTTATCTTTTAGTTAGTGTTTGTGCCAAGTAGAACCTATAGGATAAACTACGATGATAGTTGATTTGATTCTGCTGAAAAACAGAAACTTTGCGCTCACGAGAAAAAATTCAATAAATCACAGAAATATGATTTTGCATTGATTCTTTTTGCTGCTGATCAATATAAAAATTTTCCAGTACTTCCTATTGTGGTAGGATTTTTATAGTTCCATAAGTTTGCATTAGTTACAGATTGCTACAGACTGTTCTGTTTTTGACAGATTCTGTTCTTTGTGTGCTGTTTGCTTATTTCAATGCATCTATGGCTAGTAAATTAGTTTATAAACCATAAGAAAGTTGGAATACAGTAGGTTTAACACCAAAATAAATAAGTAATGAGTTCATGGCAGTACCTTATGTGGTGGTTTTGTTTTCTTTCACTAACAGAGCTTATAAGATTTCCTGTTGAGTTTTGTGTTGTGAAGTTTTCAAGTTTTGGGTAAAGCTTTTATGGACTATGGAATAAGGATTGGCAAGAGCCTAAGCTTGGGGATGCTTATGGCACCCCAAGATATTCAAGGATAGCCAAAAGCCTAAGCTTGGGGATGCCCCGGGAAGGCATCCCCTCTTTCGTCTTCGTTCATTGGTAACTTTACTTGGAGCTATATTTTTATTCGCTACATGATATGTGTTTTGCTTGGAGCGTCTTGTATTATATTAGTCTTTGCTTTTTATTTTGACACAATCATCCTTGCTGTACACACCTTTTGGGAGAATCCTATTTGATTAGAATTTGCTAGAATACTCTATGTGCTTCACTTATATCTTTCGAGCTCTATAGTTTTTGCTCTAGTGCTTCACTTATATCTTTTAGAGCACGGCGGTGGAATAATTTTGAAGAAATTGCTAGTCTCTCATGCTTCACTTATATTATTTTGAGAGTCTTTTAGAACAGCATGGTATTTGCTATGGTTACAAAGTTGGTCTTAGAATGATGAGCATCCAAGTTGGGTATAATAAAAACTATCATAGAAAAAGAATTGGATGCTATGATCAACTTGATGCTTGATAATTGTTTTGAAATATAAAGGTAGTAATGTTCGGGTCATGCTAGTAGGTAATTATGAAATTGAGAAATACTTTTGTTGAAGTTGGCAAGTCCCGTAGCATGCACGCACTACTAGGGAAAAGCCTATACACAAAATCTTACCAGCAGCGCTCCTCAAAATACCACGCTACTGCTATTTAGCAGCAGCGCGTGTTATCAAAATGCGCTGCTGACAGGAAAATAGCAGTAGCGCGTCCACCACAAACCGCGCTACTGCTATAATTGCCATGACCTCGCCCCCCCGCTAGTTATAGCAGTAGCGCACTATACTGAACAACGCTACTGCTATAGAAGTTAGCAACAGTGCACTTCTAGGAAAACCGCTACTGCTAAGATCAGCCCACAAGTTTAGTCCCACCTCGCTCCATGAATAGGGTGTTTACCACCTTAAATATGTTATTTCTGACACTACCACAACCAGTTGGTCTTCACTGAACTCTATGTGTAAAATTTGTGGCCACAATATGAGTCCTCTCCGGTTCCTACCGGAGAGGACTCATATTGACAATTCAGATTGTACACAAAAAGATCATTGATGGCCAATGTATTTTTGCATGGACGTATTTTTTGTATAGTTACACTTAGTAGTAGCGGTTTGTACGCAAAGCGCTACTGCTATTCAGATTATCTGTAGCGCGTTTTGGCAAACGCGCTACAACTATCCCTACCTTATCCCCACGCGCACGACCGGCCCTCACTCGCACTCTCACTCTCGCCCGCATAACCGTCGTCGTGCGTCGCCGCCGCCGCCGCCTTCGTCCGTCCGCCACCAAGGTACTCCCCTCCTTCCGTCCCTCCTCCCTCCTCCTCACACATCCTCCCTCCGCCTGCGGCCGCCCCTCCCTCCCCCGCCACCGCCCTTCTCCCTCCCTGCTGGCCGCCCTCCTCCTCCTCCATGGCAGCCCTTCTCCCACCGCCCTCGACCTCGCCGCCCCTAGCTACCTCTCCGTCCGCCCCCCACCCCTGCCACTAGTTAGTACTAGATTTAGTAGTAGTAGATGTTAATTTAGGGTTCATAGCTAGTACTAGATGTTGCTTAGTTAGTACTAGATTTTTAGTAGTAGTAGATGTTAATTACTAGTTAACTAGAGCGGTATGATTAATAGTAGTTGTAGTTGAACTACTTTAGTTGTAGTTGAACTACTTTAGTAAGTAAATTAATAAACTAGTTGAACTAGTTGAATTAATAGAACTAATATATTTTTAGTGAGATAATTAATATAACTAGTTGAACTACTTTATTTTTAGAAAGAACTAGTTTTTTTTCTATTTATAGTAAGTTTATATTTAGTAAGAACTAGTTGAATTAATAAAACTAGTTGAACATGTCATATTTGTTGTTATTTTTTAGTTTAAGCAATTATTCGGGATGTATTAGTGATAACTTATATGGTTTCAGGTGACCACTGTCGGCCCCGTCACCGACCCCCTCCGACATCCCCGCCGTTGTCCGAGTCACTGACCCCCTCCGACATCGAGGTGAGACCAGCCAAATATCCTTGTATATCTTGTGTTGTTGCTCAAATAGGATATGTGGTTGCCCAAGTGGCCGTTCATGTTCAGTTTACATCTCTGAGTGGCCTCTGTTTTGCCGGAGTGTTGATTAATTTCCGTTTCGGCAAATTTCAGGCGCTTGATATGTCCTTTTTTAGCAAAGGTCATGCCGGATTTTTTTCGTGAATTCTGGCATGACTTGTGCTAGAATATGTACAAGTTTAATCTTTGAATTATGAACGTAGGAAATGTCGTACTCGGACGATGACAGTCTCCCGGGGGAGTGTAGCTGGTGCCACGACGATCGAGGTATGTGCGACAGGTTCACTCAGCTGGACGAAGATCGGCGCTTCAGCATTAAGCTCGAGGAGACCTTCGATTGTGAAACGGTACGCAACAACGACAAGTGTTTTTTTTGTAATTAAGCATGACTTCAACTATTTCAACATCTAATTTTCATATCTTACAATTCGACTAGCTTATCCCATGCCATGCAAGACGCTATGTCTTGGAGAGGATGGGTTTTGAAGACCATGAAAATTTCGAAACAAAGAAAATACACCTAAGGACCCATCATGATATGGATTTTGAAGTAAATCTGTGCAATGCTCAGAGCGTAACCCATTTTGATTGCCAAAATTGGGAAGCACTTTGCAAAATGTATGGTTTTTATGAGGGTATGATTGTCACCATGGATCTTGGTGATCCTGACATCGAGCAAGACAGTATGGACATTTGGGTCCTTGTTGATACGCTTTCGATTGTACCGCTATGTGAGTTTCTCAAACATAGTTATTAACTAATTTATATTGTTTATTTTAAAATAGTTGATAGCTTATTTCCATTGACAGCTTATTTTGATTCTTCAAAGACTATGCAGAAGATGGTAGATAAAACCCACTACACCGATGGCACCGAATTAACGTATAAGGAGAAAAATCATCTGATCGCATTTTGTACTCTTCTTGAGAATTACAATAACTATTATCGAACTCCTCCAAATTATGGTGAATACGTGCCACTAGTGCATGTGTTGAACCACGGTAACTTCTCTGGAGATACCCTGGTAAGATTTTTTACTATTACGACATCCGTGCATCTTTTGCATACTTCTAAAACTAGTACATCATTGCTAATTACGAAGTTATTATTATGTTTTTCAACAGAAACTCCCGATGGATTGTGTTCCTCATCGATGTCTCTGCATGGTCGCCTCTCGATTCGAACATACTTGCCGGAGTAAATCTACGGAGCTCACCTGTGCATATCGGATTTCTAAAACCCGTGAACACATGTTCATCAAAGAATGAAAGAAATGTATGGACATTCGCAAGGAGGTTCTTGGAAGTAACATTGAGCAAAAGGCAAGAATTGGAGACAGGCTAATCTCCATTCTCCATAATGGAGAGTCAGGGGCTATCTTGTTTTTTGCTATTTTACCTTAGAAAATGTAGTGGGTCTTAATCGAATGTAATAGGTCCTATGAGGTACAATATTTTTATTATGTGGTAATGTTTTAGAGTTGATAATGAGGAGTACTTGTGATTATGACTAGTGACCAATTTGCTATGTGATGTCATTGATGAAAACGATGATCTTGAGGAGGTGTTATATGACAATGATGTATTATGATGATAAGTTGTTAATGATATGATGATGATGATGATATTATTATATCATTGGGTGAAAGAATCATGGATTAGTTTCAAGTGGATGGACATCCACTTGAAACTAGTTCACGATTCTTTCACCCGTGATGTAATAACTCATTATGATGTAAAACAATCTCTAAATTCCTGTTGTATGAAAACTTGTGTAAAGGTGTATGAATACAACATGAAATAAAAAAGAAATAAAATACTAAATAATAGTAGTAGCGCGGGAAAGGAGAAGCGCTACTACTAATTACCAGTAGCATTGTTCTGAAGAAGCGCTACTACTAAGTCAATTTAGCAGTAGCGTGGATCCAGGCGCGCTATTGCTAAGCATTAGCTGTAGCGCCTTATCAGTAGCGCTCCTGTCCGCGCTACTGATAGGCCTAAAACCTGCGTTGCTGGTAGGCTTTTCCCTAGTAGTGACGTATGGTAAAAGTTGTGTGACAAATTTGTTGCATGAGGTGCTCTTTTGATTGTCTTCCTTATGAGTGGCAGTCGGGGACGAGCGATGGTGTTTTCCTACCAATCTATCCCTCTTGGGGCATGCGTAGTAGTACTTTGCTTCGAGGGCGAAGTACACTTTTGCAATAAGTATATGAGTTCTTTTTTGACTAATGTGAGTCCATGGACATATGCACACTCATCCTTTTACTTTGCTAGCCTTTATTATTACCACGCAACTTTCGCCGGTATCATAAACCCTTTATTTACCTTCCTCAAAACAGGCACCATACCTACCTATTATGGCATTTCCATAGCCATTCCGAGATATATTGACATGCAACTTTCCACCGTTCCGTTCATATGACACACATTACTTTTGTCATATTGCTCTTTGCATGATCATGTAGTTGACATCGTATTTGTGGCAAGGCCACCTTCATAATTTTCATACATGTCGCTTTTGATTCATTGCATATCTCGGTACACCGCCGGAGGCATTCATATAGAATCATATCTTGTTCTAGCTTTGAGTTGTAATTCTTGAGTTGTAAATCCATAAAAGTGTGATGATATTCATTATTAGAGCATTGTCCTAGTGAGGAAAGGATGATGAAGGCTATGATTCCCCCACAAGTCGAGATGAGACTTCGGACTTTACAAAAAGAAAAGAAAATAGAGAAACGAAAAAATGAGAAAGGCCAAAAAGAAAAAAAAAAGAGGCCAAAGAAAAAAAAGGAAAAAAATAAGAAAAAGAAAAAAAATGAAATGAGAGAAAAAGAGAGAAGGGACAATGCTACTATCTCTTTTTCCACACTTGTGCTTCAAAATAGCACCATGATCATCATGATAGAGAGTCTTCTATGTTGTCATTTTCATATACTAAGTGGGAACTTTTCCTTATAGAACTTGGCTTGTATATTCCAATGATGGGCTTCCTCAAAATGCCCTAGGTCCTCATGATCAAGCAAGTTGGATGCACTCCCACTTAGTTTCTTTTGTTGAGATTTCATATATTTATAGCTCCAGTGCATCCATTGCATGGAAATCCCTACTCACTCGCATTGATATCTATTAATGGGCATCTCCATATAGCCCGTTAGTACGCCTAGTTGATGTGAGACTATCTTCTCCCTCTTTCTGTCCTCACAACCACCATATACCACCATAGTGTTATGTCCATGGCTTACGCTCATGTATCGCGTAAGAGTTGAAAAAGCTGAAGCGCGTTAAAAAGTATGAAACAATTGCGCGGCTCGTCATCGGGGTTGTGCATGATGGGAGTATTTTGTGTAACGAAAATGAAGCATGGCCTAACTATATGATATTGTAGGGATAAGCTTTCTTTGGCTATGCTATTTTGATAGGACATGATTATTTGTTAGTATGCTTTGAAGCATTATTATTTTTATGTTTTATAAGCTTTTATTTTGAATCATTTGGATCTGAACATTCATGCCACAATAAAGAAAATCACATTATGAATTATGCTAGGTAGCATTCCACATCAAAAGTTTCTTTTTTTATCATTTACCTACTCGAGGGCGAGCAGGAATTAAGCTTGGGGATGCTTGATACGTCTCCAACGTACTTATAATTTTTTATTGTTCCATGCTATTATATTACCCCTTTTGGATGTTTATGGGCTTTATTTTACACATTTACATCATTTCTGGGACTAACCTACTAACCGGAGGCCCAGCCCGTATTGTTGTTTTTTTGCCTATTTCAGTATTCCGAAGAAAAGGAATATCAAATGGAGTCCAAACGGAATGAAACCTTCGGGAGCGTAATTTTTGGAACGAACATGATCCGGAGAGCTTGGAGTGCAAGTCAAGAAGCTTCCGAGGGCCCCACGAGATAGCCCCCCCGCTCTGTAGGGCCCGCCCCCTGTCTCGTGGGCCCCTCGGGTGGCCACCGACGTACTTCTTCCTCCTATATATACCTACGGACCCCGAAAACATCCAGGGGCGCCACGAAACACAATTTCCACCGCCGTAACCTCCTGTATCCGCAAGATCCCATCTTGGAGCCTTCGCCGGAACTCTGCCGAAGGAGGAATCGACCATGGAGGGCTTCTACATCAACATCCTTGCCCCTCCGATGAGTTGTGAGTAGTTTACCAAAGTCCTACGGGTCCATAGTTATTAGCTAGATGGCTTCTTCTCTCTTTTTGGATCTCAATACAATGTTCTCCCCCTCTCTTATGGAGATCTATTCGATGTAATCTCTTTTTGCGGTGTGTTTGTCGAGATCCGATGAATTGTGGGTTTATGATCAAGTTTATCTATGAATAATATCTTAATCTTCTCTGAATTCTTTTATGTATGATTGAGTTATCTTTGCAAGTCTCTTCGAATTATCAGTTTGGTTTGGCCTACTATATTGGTCTTTCTTGCCATGGGAGAAGTGCTTAGCTTTGGGTTCAATCTTGCGGTGTTCTTACCCAGTGACAGAAAGGGTTGCAAGACACGTATTGTATTGTTGCCATCGAGGATAACAAGATGGGGTTTATATCATATTGCATGAGTTTATCCCTCTACATCATGTCATCTTGCTTAATGCGTTACTCTGTTCTTATGAACTTAATACTCTAGATGCAGGCAGGAGTCGGTCGATGTGTGGAGTAATAGTAGTAGATGCAGGCAGGAGTCGGCCTACTTGTTATGGATGTGGTGCCTATATACATGATCATGTCTAGATAATCTCATAACTATGCGCTTTTCTATCAATTGCTCGACTTTAATTTGTTCACCCACCGTAATACTTATGCTATCTCGAGAGAAGCCTCTAGTGAAACCTATGCCCCCGGTCTGTCTCTTATCATATTTGCTTTCAATCTACTTTTATTTGCATCTTTACTCTTTGCATCAATATTACAAAATACCAAAAATATATTACTATCTCTCTATCAGATCTCACTTTCGTAAGTGGCCGTGAAGGGATTGACAACCCCTTTATTGCGTTGGTTGCGAGTTCTCAGTTTGTTTGTGTAGGTGCGTGGGACTTTTGAGTAGCCTCCTACTGGATTGATACCTTGGTTCTCAAACTGAGGGAAATACTTACTCTACACTTACTGCATCACCCTCTCCTCTTCGGGGAAAACCAACGCTAGCTCAAGACGTAGCAGTAGACAAAACCCACTATACCGATGGCTCCAAATTAACTTATAAGGAGAAAAAACATCTGATCGCATTTTGTACTGATCTTGAGAATTACAATGTCTACAATCGAACTCCTCAACATTATGGTCAATACGTGCCACTAGTGCACGTGTTGAACTACGGTAACTACCATGGAGATACCCTGGTAAGATTTTTTACTATTACGACATCCCTGCATCTTTTTGCATACTTCTAAAACTAGTACATCATTGCTAACTACGAAGTTATTACTATGTTTTTCAACAGATAATCCCGAATGATTGTGTGCCTCATCTGATGTATACGCACAGTCGCCTTGAAGTTTTGAACATACAACCAGGTCGTCCTACGAATCTCAACTGTCCATACCAGATTTCTAAAAGAAGTGGAGACATGACAATCAACGAATGGAAAAAATGTATGGATAGTCGTAAGGAGCTTCTTGGTAGCAAAAGGAAGCGAAGCACAGGAATTAGAAACAGGATGATCTCCATTCTTCATAATGGGAGTCAGGGTCTATACTGTTTTATGCTATTTTACCTTAAGGGTGTTTAGGTCCTACCTGATACTGATGATCATGTGCTAAGAACAATTATGTAGGGTTGGGTTCGATGACTATGAGGATGATGATCGTATGACTTGTTATTAATAATGAGTAGAAGTTGTATGATGATGCATGATTAGTAGGACTTGTTATTGATAACGAGTAGAAGTTATTATATATGATGATGTATGATGCGAGCATGAAGAGTTATTATATATCAGCGGGTGAAATGAACATAGCAATAGCGTTGGTAAACCAAGAACGAAGATATAAGAGAGGACACTTCTCTCTATTAGCTAGCTATAACAACCTAAATTAACCCCCCAAAACCCCTAAACCAGCCACTTTCAAAAAAACCTCAGCTCCAGCCAGCTGCTGATGCGTGGATGCTTTTTGGTCCCAGTTTATGTAACCAACTGGGACCAAAGGCCCCCCTGCCTGGGCTGCCAACAGTGGCCACGTGGAGGCCCATCTGTCCCGGTTCGTGTAAGAACACTACAAGAAATATGTCAACTTATGACCTTCTGTCAGTGACCCTCGAAGAATTGGTCATAAATCTATGACCATTTTAGACCAATTGGTCAAAAGCTGTTCAGGGGCTCCAAACCTCGAACCATTGCACCATTTTGGTCGAAGGTCGTAATTTCCTTACACGAAATGGTCACAAAGCAAATAGTGCTAGTCCGCTGCCTTATTTCTAGTTGTTAACGACCAATATAGATGGTCATAGCCTTGTAAATTGTGGTGGGTTGCTATGACTAGGCGCCACCTCATCAGTTTTGCCTATGTGTCATGTCCATGTGGCAGTTTTTGCCCTAGGTTGTGAAGCAACCTATATTTCTGTCATTCCCAAAATTCCCAAAAAAATCTCATAAATTCTTTGGGTCATATCTTCGTCAAATATGTAAAAACCTTCCTTACCTAGTTCAAAAATAATTCAAAAATATTCATTTTCCTATTTTGTTCAGAGTAACAGTTTGTGAAGGAAGTACCACTTTGGCATGTCCAAATAGTATCCATTTTCTACAGTGCTTTCCTATGCCCAAATAACCATCCTCCACCAAATGCCAGCTCAATCCATTCATTATTTTGAGCCGAGCTTCAACATTCAGTATTTATGTCCGGTGTGGTGGTTTGCAAAGCAAGTACCACCTAGGCTCCTCCTTTTGAGCTGAAAATTTGTGAAAACGGTCTTCTTAGTAACTGATCATCCTCAGCCAAAACTCACGCCCATTATCCATGTACATTTCCCGTACCACTAATCAAACACTTGGCTGCTAATTCATGTTTGAGCATCGATTGGTCTCTTCATGAGAATCTTATGTTGTAATTTTCTTCCTAGCACCAACCTGGGGAGTGCACAACCCACTAGACATGCCTAGGCCGCCCAGAACACATGGCAACGCCAGTCACGCTGGTGACCACGCTTGGCGGCATCTTGAGTTCTGGCGCTCTAGAGTTGGGGCCCTCGGCCACCGCCCAAACCTCGACGTATCGCCACCAAACCATGTATTTATGATTAAATAGGTCCTTATGTAACTAGAAATGATTTTTGGAAAAATACATAGCAAACTATGAGGCAGCTGCAGTTCAAATTTGACCCGCTTCGGTGAATCGCAGAAATTTGTCTTTTTCACGAGAGGTGGATCAAAATTTTTTACACCAGACCATTTTGTCAATTGTGCATTAAATATGGCCTAGTATTTTATAAAAATGATTTGGTCCAATTTTGCAACAATTATTTGGTAGTTCCTTCACAAAAAACCTCCTTTCGCACTCGAAAAATGGAAAATGGTTTTTTCGTCCAACGAAAATGAAAACTTCCTTAGGCAACATTGTTTGCTATTCCAATATGCACCCTTGTGCACAATATGAGATCATTTGAACAAACTATGCCATGAATGTGGCCATAAGATTGATCATTTGGCTTGAAAGCCATGAATCTTCACATATGATAGCTCATTTCTGAGAACACTTTTTTAAAATAATTACCGTATTACAAGTTTATTATTTTTCCTGGAAACTTGGTCACATATAATGACACAATGCGAAGGTTTTCCAATTTTTTGATTTTTTTGAATTTTTTATGCCCGTTTCAAAATGCGGTCAAAACGGCGGGCTTGACCGTTCCTAGCTAGTGGTTGAATCTTGGAATTTTTTTGGTGTTTCTATTATTAAATAGATACTTATGTACCTAGAAATGATTTTTTGAAAGAATAAAGAGCAAACTATGAGGCAGCTACAGTTCAAATTTGACCCGTTTTCAGCTGAATCGACGATAATTTGTCTTTTTCATCAGTGGTGGATCAAAACTTTTTTCACCCAACCATTTTGTCAATTGTGCATTATATATGGCCCAGTATTTTATAAAATTGATTTGGTCCATTTCTGCAACAATTATTTGGTAGTTCCTTCACAAAAAAACCTCCTTTCGGGCACTCAAAAAATGGAAAATGGTTTTTTCGTCCAACGAAAATGAAAACTTCCTTAGGCAACATTGTTTGCTATTCCAATATGCACCCTTGTGCACATTATGAGATCATTTGGACAAACTATGCCATGAATGTGGCCATAAGATTGATCATTTGGCTTGAAAGCCATGAATCTTCACACTTGATAGCTCATTTATGAGAACACTTTTTTAAAATAATTACCGTATTAGTAGTTTATTATTTTTCCTGGAAACTTGGTCACATATAATGACACAATGCGAAGGTTTTCCAATTTTTTGTTTTTTTTTGAATTTTTTATGCCCGTTTCAAAATGCGGTCAAAACGGCGGGCTTGACCGTTCCTAGCTAGTGGTTGAATCTTGGAATTTTTTTGGTGTTTCTATGATTAAATAGATACTTATGTACCTAGAAATGATTTTTTGAAAAAATAAGGAGCAAACTATGAGGCAGCTACAGTTCAAATTTGACCCGTTTCGGTGAATCGGCGACAATTTGTCTTTTTCATCGAGGTGGATCAAAACTTTTTCACCCAACCGATTTGTCAATTGTGCATTATATATGGCCTAGTATTTTATAAAATTGATTTGGTCCATTTCTGCAACAATTATTTGGTAGTTCCTTCACAAAAAAACCTCCTTTCGGGCACTCGAAAAATGGAAAATGGTTTTTTCGTCCAACGAAAATGAAAACTTCCTTAGGCAAAATTGTTTGCTATTCCAATATGCACCCTTGTGCACATTATGAGATCATTTGGACAAATTATGCCATGAATGTGGCCATAAGATTGATCATTTGGCTTGAAAGCCATGAATCTTCACACTTGATAGCTCATTTCTGAGAACACTTTTTTAAAATAATTACCGTATTAGTAGTTTATTATTTTTCCTGGAAACTTGGTCACATATAATGACACAATGCGAAGGTTTTCCAATTTTTTGATTTTTTTTGAATTTTTTATGCCCGTTTCAAAATCTGTGTCAAAACGGCGGGCTTGACCGTTCCTAGCTAGTGGTTGAATCTTGGAATTTTTTTGGTGTTTCTCTGATTAAATAGATACTTATGTACCTAGAATTGATTTTTGGAAAAAATAAAGAGCAAATTACGAGGTAGCTACAGTTCAAATTTGACCCGCTTCCAGCTGAATCGACGGGAATTTGTCTTTTTCACGAGAGGTGGATCAAAACTTTTGACACCCAACCATTTTGTCAATTGTGCATTATATATGGCCTAGTATTTTATAAAATTGATTTGGTCCAATTTTGCAGATTAAATTTGACCCGCTTCCTATTGAATCTACGGATATTTGTTTAAATGAACAAAAATAGCTAGAAGGATCGGAGATGCATACAAATTGGTGATCATCCATAAAATGTGGTCTAAACTAAGTGAAAATTTTAGTGATGCCATTTGCAAAATAATTTTGCTAGTTGTTTCACAAACCCCCCCTGTTTTTAGCACTAAGACATAATTTAAATAAATACCTCATGTTTTGAACCAATCAGGAAGCAGCCCACGGATCACCCCTCAGAGTCGATCCGAGCCGTCCACACTCTCCCTCAGTCCCTCGATCCAGCGTCTCTTGCTCACCTCTCACCTCTCGTCCCTCTCCCACCAACCTCCTCTCTCCTCCCGATCCAGATCGCCACCGCCTCCCCCCTCTCTCTCTCCCCGATCCAGATCGGCCGCCTCTCCTCCCTTCCTTCTGTCGCTTCTCTATCTCTCTTCCCATCGCCGGCGGCGGCGCCCTCCTTCCCCCACGCTGCACCCAAGCCTCCCTCCCGCTCCCAGCTTTTCTTCCTCCTCCATCGCCTCTAGGGTTTCTTTCCCCGATCCCCAATCCTAGGCCCCAGATCCAGCTGGTCAGCCGGCGGCCATGGCGCTCCCAGATCCACCACGGATCCGAGACCACGTCCGCCTCCTTCCTGCTTGACCAAGACCAAGACGAATCACACGCCACTGCTCCCTTTCTCGGGCGGGGCCGTCCGGTGGGTGGCCTTTGACGCCGCTCTTCCTCCGACGCCATGGAAGGTCCCTCTCCTCTCTGCCGCCGACTTCATTTGCCCTCCTCCCTTACGCGGTTTGGTTTCGTCACGCAGGTTGGCGACCGGAACAGATCCAGTTTCCACCGCTCCTCCTCCTCGTCTTGTCTTCTTGGCAGGCCGGGAAGGCGACGGCGGCGCCTCTGGAGGCGCAGTGCTCGACTGGTACGCCAACTTCTACCACCGGAGGCTCTGGCACCAGCTCACCCTCAAGCTCCACCAGCGCACCTCGCCCTCGCCGTCGTCCAGATCCACCCGCGCACGGCCGGAGCTGCCGGAGTGGTACGCCACGCTCGCCCAAGGAAGCTTTGCTTCAGTTCTGTTTCTTGGCCGTAATCTGTTTATTTTGCGCAGCCGCGTGTGGTTATGGTCCCTAGTCTCAAGGTTTTCTCTTATGTGCTAGTACTACTACCTCCGCCCCAAATTATAATATGTTTTGTCAGGCTATTTTAGCCTACCAAAACATCTTATAATTTGCATCAGAGGAAGTAGCTTATTATTAGCAGCTGTAAATCTGCCGGTAGATCTAGTGTCAGATTCTCTAATTAATGTGCTGATCGATGCAAGTGTTTTTGGCCGTAATTTAAAGGAGCTGCTCATGCCCGTAGCCTTGACGTGTAGGATATCTCTGGTTATTGTTGCTCATGCTCATCCGTAATATTTTGGATTTACTGTTAGTCAGATTTATCTTTTACTAGCCCTCTTTACATAAAAAAGATTTATGTTTTACTTCTCTTTGGTTCTAGGATCTGTCAGCCGTGAGTAGAATTAAGAGCATTTGTGCTTGCATCTAACTAGTGCCTGTAGTTTGAATGGCTTGAGTGTCTCATTATCTGCTCGGTACACGCTGCGCTGGCGAGCATGCTCTGGCTGCTCGAGGTGACTAGCAAAGCCGTAACCGCATACTAGTGTCCATGCTAGCCCATCCCGTTAGGCAGGTGTCCATGAATTAAGATGCGCCTGATAACTGAAAATTCAGTCTAAAATGGAGGAGCAAAACTAGTACTGTTGTGATGTCGCACTAGTGCCAGATGAATTTTGGTGCCTGGTCTTTGTCTGAAGCACGAGCCTCATTTCATTTCTTCAGATATATAATCAATTCTTGACTACTTAAGGCTTTGAGTGAGGGTCAGTGTCCGAGTCTGGTATAGTGGTATAGGCATTTTTTTATGCAATTGTCCATCTAGAACATCATAAAGTGTAGGTCTCCTGTGATATCAGCTGACGCCAGTCACATTTGTCATCCACAGAAGATGATTTTGTCCTGTGTCATGCTTCCAGGAAAAGTTCAGGCTCATACGAGCCAACGACGATGCGACTGTTTTGGATGCTCTCTCCTTCAGCGCTCTCAAAATTAGACTGCTTCGCAGCTTGATGGTTGAGAAGAAAAACTATGTTCAGGTACTTCATCTCCAAGTCGAAAGTTTCCTTGACCAAAACCCACCAACAATTATCCCAAAAGGCTATGAACTGAAATATAGGTTTACATGTGAAGCTGCTTATATCTGAATATTACAGCTGCATTACAGCTGCAGTTTGTTCTGTAAAAATAGTTGCTAGCTCTTTCTGTGACCCATCTTTATTTCTTTGTTCTGTTTGGATGGAGCAGGATCCCTCTTTGGTCGACATGCATGAGGAGGAGGAAATTGTCTCCCCACACAAGGTTGATCCCTCTCGACTTTACTGTGAGGTTTTTTCTATCACTGCTATGTTGTAGCCTAGTTTCTGTTGTGGCCCTTAAACCAAGCTCATATCATATTTGCACCTGTATGATGTGTGTGTGCTTGATGCTCACGTACTAAGTAAGGTTGGTGGTTGTTTTGCGACAGAATCGTGTTTCAGTTTGATACCA
This sequence comes from Aegilops speltoides, assembly GCA_021437245.1. Taxonomy (NCBI): domain Eukaryota; kingdom Viridiplantae; phylum Streptophyta; class Magnoliopsida; order Poales; family Poaceae; genus Aegilops; species Aegilops speltoides. The sequence continues at coordinate 12,215,174 of CM038147.1, read as the reverse complement.
CTATGCTTTCTCTTGTCAAATTCGTCCCTGACTAGTATAGTTAGTACTATTGCAGCAGGTTGATTGATTGAGGGAAAACTCTTGCCTCTGCTTAACATATCTATAATCTAGTAAAATTCCTCAACAACATATTTGTTTTTTACAACAACAATGCATTCAAAAATCTGACCTATCTATATACACACTTTGTGGAAGAAATAGGATATATATGTGCTTCTGTTGCTTCTATATTATATATATACATGTACGTTTAGTTATTCGACATGCTTCAACATTTTTCTGTTTGATTTGGTGCAAGAGGATGCCTGAGCTGACCAGGAGGACACCCTCGTCCACCCCGGCCACCACACAAGGTCGTCCTTCTATTTCTTTTGCTATTTGTTCATGTGCTACTTGTGTTTCAGTTCCATTGGCTCCTATTGCAAATAAGTCTATACATTAGACTAGCCCAAGTGTTGTAAGTGCTGGGTGTCCTAGATACAGAAATATACCAAGTGCAAGTGGGTGCTCGTGTTGTGCATAGTAGCAGATCTGTTTATGTGAGCTATACAATGGCCTATTTCTTCCTAATGATATGAACACTATCTCATGATCGACTAGGTCCCTGCTCTATTTCTTATTCTTTTGCATCCTGTATGTATGTATGTGTCTGACGACGAAGTGGTTTCTTCAGAATTGATCGAGTCTGACAAAGTTGTTCTGAACATTTCTTGAAACAGGGCGAGGCCGGTGATGTCCGTCTTGGTGATGTCTCTGGGGTGGCGCCACTGTGCCCGACGCTTGCCCTGGTCACCGTGGTGGTGCTTCGGCGGCTTGCAGACCCTCTCCTCAATGTGGTGATGGTCACACCATAGCCGTGGTGTGGCTGAGCCTCTGCTACGATTACAACCTTCCTCTGGTGAGGTCCTCCCCGTCCTTCATCTCTGATGTAGCTCCTGCATGGCCTTGGCCATGATTTGGGTTGGATGTGGGGCTCTGTTAGTTGCTGCTAGATGCTGTAACCAAGCATCAACTCCTACTGGAGCTCTCTGGTGATAAATTCATGCGGTTCTAGGGTCTGTCAGTAGCTGCCCATGTGTACTTGCTTTATATATGTGCTCCTGTGATGCTCTGGTGGTATGGGGTTGCTCTGGATTTGCTAAGATGGTTAGCAGCAGTGCTTAATCTGTTGTTTGCTCCTATGTGGCTCTGTTGGACTCATGCTCTGCTCCTACACCAGCAGCTTGATTGGTTCTATATACACTAGCAGCAGTAGCTCATGTACATGTAATTGGACTCCCAGGGTGCTGTTCTTGTAAATTCTTCCATGTCTTTCTCTTTTTGGTGCTACTACACATGTTAGATTGTTAGCTGTACTTGTTTCCATCTCAAATTACTTATATTCTTGAACATATGCCTGATGCTTGGTGCATGTAGGATGTGCTCCGTGTGGATATCTATGCATTTGTTAAGATTTTTGTAGCACATGCTATGGCCTCAAAGATTGTTTATTTTATTTTCGTTCATACATGAGCACAGTTTTTATTGCCCTCAAGGGTGAATTGATTTGATCGTTAATATGTGGTTGGATGTGATGTTTTGCAGGTTGAAGGCGCTAAGGTGTTGGAGGCAGCGTGTACTTGTTGAGCGTTTTATCTCAGAGAGTGCTATACGGTGATTGGTGTAATATTGTATGGTTATATTGTGATTGGTGGAATGTAATAAACTTGATTTGTACATCGGTGATTTGGCTGTTATTTGAATATATTTAAAATGTGTTCTCTGATTGGTATATCATTGAGTTAAAAGTTGTGAAAAATTAAAACCTGATGTTTGGGACCTAGTGCCTAGAAGAATCTGACAATGTGCATCCAGTTGACTACAATAATCTGAAATTGAATGTAACAAAAAAAGGAAAACCCAAAAATAAAAATATATAGAATGTGAAAAGGCTGCACCTCAAAAAGCAAAAAAGGCCGAACCAATGGCCCAAGCCCATGTAGCTAGTAAAAAACAACAGGAAAAATACATTAAAAGGCGAAATGTTGGGCTTGGCCCATGTAAAACGCCGAATCGGACCGGGCTGATTCTTGTGCCACATCAGCTTGCCACGCTGGATGCCTACGTGGCCTGAGGAAGTTGCTAGTGACCAAAAATTTGGTCAAAGAACCAACGACCTTTTACATATCACAAAGAAGGTCGCTATAGTCAGTTAATGACCCTCAGCTTTTGACCTTCTGTTTTTGGTCACAAAAAGGTCGCAAATGAAAAACTATGACCTTTCAGCGACCAATAGTGAGGGTCACAAGTTGACATATTTCTTGTAGTGGAACCGGGACTAAAGGCCAAGGGCATTAGTACCGACCTTTTAGTCCCGGTTCTTAAACCGGGACAAAAGGCCCTTACGAACCGGGACAAATGCCTTGTTTTCTACTAGTGGAAGTATCAGGGTTTCATATGAAAACTCATCTGTTAGAAAGGGATTTCATTTTTTTGAACTTATTTGGACTCCATAGTTTTTCTGTGTTCAAAATGCACCATTCAAAGCCACATCATCAATTTACAACCCTTTCTGACTTCATTTGTTATTTTTCATGCATTTACTGATTATTTTGAGCTATAAGACCATGAAATTAAAAAGCATTTGAAATGAACTCTGAAAAGGTTCCAAGTTGGCAAGGTATCATAATTTCACCCACATAGCATGTGCAAGAAAGTACATAGGGTTATGGCAAAAACTGGATGCACTTCGTGTACAAAACAGACAATCTCTTTCGAAGTATCAGAGTTTAATACGGAAACTTGTCTGTTAGAAAGGGATTTCACCCACATAGCATGTGCAACATATAGCTCTCCGGAGCATCTAATTAAACCATACATTGAAATTATGTAAAACATTAATATGCAAAAACAAATGCGATCATAATCGCAACCAAGGTAACAACTGATCCAACTGCATAATGATAGCAAGCCTCGGTATGAATGGCATATTTTCTAATCTTTCTAATCTTCAACCGCATTGCATCCATCTTGATCTTGTGATCATCGACGAGATCCGCAACATGCAACTCCAATATCATCTTCTTCTCGTCAATTTTTCTTATTTTTTCCTTCAAGTAATTGTTTTCTTCTTCAACTAAATTTAACTTGACGACAATAGGGTCGGTTGGAATTTCCGGTTCAACCACCTCCTAGATAAATAAAATCTATGTCACATTGGTCGCATAATTGTCATAAACAATAAATGAACCAAATAGTTATCAAAAGATTATATATACCACATCCGAATCATAGACAGGACAAGGGCCGACGGGGGCGGATACCAAAACCATCGCACTATATAATAACAAGAAATAATAAAAGTAAGAAAATTAGACAAGTATCTATCTGAAGTAAGAATTTTTTTTTCTTTCAGAAAGGAGATAAGAACTAGAGGCTCACCACGGTGGTGCCGGCGACGAGATCGGCGCGGGCGATCGACGGCGGTGAAGACGGGGACAGGACGTGACGGACCACTAAACCTAGCAAATCTCGGGGAAAATGGAGCTCGGAGGTCGAGTTTAGGGAGGAGAATGATTAACTAGAGTGGCTCGGAAATTTCACTGAACACCTCATGTGCATAGGAGGTGAGCTAGAGCACCCAAATGCCCTCCCCTCGTCGGCCAGAAAAAACAGAGCACTGTGGAGTGCTCTGCTATGACGATGGGGTATATATAGGCAACTCATTTGTCCCGGTTCGTGATAGAAACCAGGACTAAAGCTCAGCATTCTGTCCCGGTTCAAGCCACGAACCGGGACCAATGGTTGTGGGCCAGGAGCGAGGACCATTGGTCCCGGTTGGTGCCAGGAACCGGGACAAATGGGTCCATACGAACCGGGACCAATGCCCACGAGGCCCCGGCCGGCCCCCTGGGCTCACGAACCGGGACGAATGCCCCCATGGGTCCCGGTTCTTGACTGAACCGGGACTAATGGGCTAGCTAGGCCCGAACGAAAGCCCTGTTTTCTACTAGTGCATTATCGCCCTTGTTGTGCGCGTGCTACCGTGTTAGTTGACGTAACAATATGCTATTATAATAAACTAGTCGTCAACCCGTGCGCCTGCACAGGCTAGGATCTACTCAATTTCAGCATTATTGTGTAATTTAAAAACATGTATTCTTAGTGCTTTAGAGCATATATGAATGTATTGTTATCCAAAAGGGGGGAACCTCTTCCTCAATCGTACTTTTTGTATGAGTATATTCTCTCCGACACCGTCCAACGCAGATGTTAATATTTATATAAATAATTAACAAACTTGAATAGAAAAGCATACTTTCACGAAATTCAGAAACATGGTCAATATCCCTATTCCAACATCCTATATACAATGTTATGGGCTTAAAGCGTTTTCTTTACAGTGCGTTAATTTTCTGGAAAAAAAATATGCATGGGTGTTAACAATTTCCATGGAGAGATTTATGTGACATAGATCTTTTTTCCTATCCCAATAACTAAAGAAAAAACGAATTTAAAACATCCATACATAACAAAAATTCTTTAACCAAAAAATCATTGGTATGAACATGCCTATGAATTTAGCATGTGTAATTTTCACATTTCTCTAGACTTAAATCTACAACAAAATCATGCGTTGGAAAAAAATCAGATTTGTAACTGATTATTATATTTAACGGGTAAACATAGTGCCTTATTGTTGTAACAAAACGTAAGAAAACGCACCGACATGACATTCTAGCACTATGAATGGAAATGTATAACATCAATGAACTAATCCTTAAAAAGAATAAAATGATGTTTTTAGTGCTGAAAGGAAACAAATGGAACCTACCTACGGAGACATAGTTTTGATTTTTGGATACTTAACTTTTTTGCCCCAGGCCGAGAAGGCTGAATTTTGAGCCATTTTCAAAATTTTGGCTGAAAGTTGTCCAAAATCTATTTTTTAGGCCGAAAGCCGAAATCCATTTTTTGGCCAAAAATCAAAATGAGACACATACCATGCACTGTTTAGTTGTGATGGAACCATCGATGAAATAATAATATATGTAATGATGTGTTGTCCACTGCATTATGCACGTAGACGCGACTTCCACGCTAGCGCCTTCCTATACTCCCGGTTGACATTTATTTTCTAAATTGCCGCATGGACTCTCCTTTTTTAACATGAGGCATGAGGTCTTTTTTATTGTACGTGCATGGATTTTGTTTTTCTGGCTTTGTGGAATGTGGATTCTTTTTTAACGTGCGGCCTAACTTCTTATGTGCACATTTCTTTGTTTTCCTTTTCAAGTAGAAATGCCATGTTATTTTTATTATTTCATAAGATGGACATGGGCTGTTGGGGAATCTTTTTTGTATGCATGACCTTAATCCTATTTGTTTACGTAGTTCCTAGAAAAAAAATCATGTACGTGGTGCAAGACTCTCCTTTTTTAGCGTGAGGCTTGAGGTCTCTCTTTTTTATATGGGCATGTATTTTGTTTTGGTTGCATTGCGGAAACTGGACACTTCTTAACGTTGGGTCTAACTTTTTACTTCTAAGTCATTGTTTTCCTATTCAAGGAAAGAAGTCATGTTTTTTTTCACAGCTTGGGCGTGGGAGTTGGGGACTCCTTTTTCTATACGTGGCCTTAATCCTATTTGTGTATATCGTGTCTCCTTCCCTTAATGAGTAGCATTTTCTAATAGATATTGACCATTAAATTTTAAATCTAACAGCTAAATTAATAGTGCTGATGTGGATTAATGTGGATGCTCGTATGGTGCCTTCAATTAGTAAATATAAGATTTGAGGGCATGAGTCATTAGCCTTTTTTGATGATGTGGAGGAAATCTAAAATTACCAAAGCCAAGCTTGGCTGCTAAATTCCAGTTGAACTCTGCTACCATAATCAACTATTAATAAGTTAAACCAACAAAACACAAGAAACAGTGCCGATCTTTGACACAAATCAAAGTTGGGGAGGCGAATTTGAACTACCTTTGTTAAAGGATTTGGATAAATAAAAGTAAGAGTGGAAGGAATAGATGAAGAAAACAAACAGTGCCGATCTTTGGCACAAATCAAAGTTGGGGAAGCGTATTTGAACTACCTTTGTTAAAGGATTTTGCTAAATAAAAGCAAGAGTGGAAGGAATAGATGAAGAAAGAAAGCATCAGGGGAAACTGGAGCATAAGCTAACAACGATCGACACATGGATAGCATGTGAGACATCTATGCATGTGCTGGTGGGCCTAAATGCTAAGTGGCATTGCTGAAAGGGATCAATGAGTAGTGGGCTTTGTACAGCAAATTTTTAGGTACAGGGTGCCCATGTACGATAAATATTCTATATTTGATTCTCAAAAAGAAAAACTAAATGTTCTATATTTGTCTCAAAAAAACTAAATATTCTATTGCACCTTACACATAAAATATATATTTATATACATGAGGTGTACAACTGGTTTATGTAACACCAGGATTTACACCGTGTCCAGTGCACCCCGTTAAGAGTTTGTATGTCCTCCCTGACATCATCGCCATTCTAACATGTCGTGATGCCCGAATGCCCCACATTTGTGCCACCACCGTATGTTGTGCCGACCACGGCTTCCAGCCGCCAAGCTGGAGCATTGGTGGTCAGAGAGCAAGGGTTCACGACGATGCGCTTAGCATGATCTTGCGCTGGTGCTGGGTTGGAATTCAGTCGATCTTTATGAACGTACGACCCATATTTTTTTGTTCTTGATGCCACATAATCCCCAAAATATATGTAGTGGTTTGTGAGGAAGAGAGACACGGTTATAAAAGTGCTTGAAATAAAATGTTCTACTAAACTTATGCTAGGACTACTGATGTTGTGGTGCATGTCTTATATATGATGGCCATATGAGAGCGAATTTTCTGACATGCATATTTAGAAACATGTGCACCCCGATGCGTGTCCTACTACTACTTTCTGGGGACCAAATAAGTTCTTCGGCTTGGTGGCACTAGAACACCTCAATTGCGTGTGAGAAGCTTTATAACCAGTATAGCCATGTGAGACACCATTTTCAGTAGGAATCGTACATAGGGCCTCTTCATCACTTTTTTATGATCTCTTGAAAGCCTCCAGTGCAGACCCTTGAAATTGATAGTAGTACCATTCCTATTATTTTAAGATAAATTGCATGCATAATTTTCAACTCAATATACATGTGCATGATTCTGTTGGGAAATTTCAAACTTAGAAACATGTTATTTTAAGTTGTAGAAAGTGGGTACCCTCAAATCTATGATCATCCTTCTATTTTCGATGATACTCGGTGCAAATGGTATTACTTCTATTGGTAGATGCTACTCTCGTGCATGTTCTGCATAGAAATCCCTAAAAGGGTGGATGCAGGGATAGGAGGCGAAGGTACCTTCGAGATTAGCGGAAACTTTCCACTTATGAAAAGATTGCAAATGCACGCAACCAACTTAAAATTGATGAATCTTTCCATGTGGTAAGTTATAAAAATTAATTGATATTCTTGGTAATTGTTCTTGAAAGGCCCATATCCTTAGATTTAGAGCTAATGGTGAGTAGGAGGAAGTTAGATAGTTTGTGCCTAGTATGCATATATGCATTCTTCTTGGACACAATTCTCATCTCGCCCTCAATTTATGAAGGGGCTAGAGTCGTGTATTGACTAGGTGACAATTCAACAATCCGCATGTGATTTCTTTGTGATCAATATCCATGTTCTTCCACTTATTGCACCATAACTAAAAAATATTGTTTGAATAAAAACAATTTTCTTGATACTGCAATGCTAAGATAAGGTTTCCATATAACTTACTAAGAAGTGACTTTATTCATTATGGCGTTTCTAGCTAAGGAAGCAAAAGAAGATCACTGATAATAAAACAAACATAGCATTCTGAGAACCTTTTAGGTATTCTAATGCGAAGGTACCAATGAAGTTCTTCAATGGGTGCCCATGTTTCAGCTTTGAGGACCAAGTAACTATGCTATTTATGTGAGGCACTCTAGGAAGATTTATTTCCGACACCTCCTAATCCTATAAATTTAACAAGCTTTTGGTGGACTCTTTTGTGTGATCGTGTATGATAGACTGTTGTAGCCAAATTATGTGAAAATCATATATATTTGTGAGACCTTATCCATGGGCATGTACAAGGATAAATGCACTCTGTTGTCTTTTATCGAGCTCCATCGATTGGTTAGTATTATTTTGGCACCCGACCCATCATCGATCTTACGACATTACATACAGTGGAAAATTTTGGTAACATTGTAGTGTATACAAATGGGCAATCCACAACTTGCAACTAACGACATATGAAAACTATCAATGATCTAACTAAACAGTTAATATTTGTTATGCTTATATAGTTCTAGCGAGGTTTTCCTCAGCTCCTTATAAGTATATTATTCTGCTAAAAGTAGGTCTTTTGCTAAGTGTGATTATATGGCTCCGTTGTATATACCACATTAGTCTTGCCAATGTATGTAATTAACAATAATTGATGGATGAAAATATTGGATCTGATACCCCATACTTATTTTAAAGTCCCAAATTATGTAAAACCAAGTATTCTCTCCTTTTGTTATATGTGGGAAAGGCATTATTCGATGAAAATATTTGTTATTTGTTACATATTGCCCAACAAGTTGTATTATGCAAGAGATGTGTGTTGGTTCACAAGTGAGTTTGGATATATCATTGGATGACGTGTGGAAAGATACCATATGATCTATATCATGTGCCAAGTAAAAAGATTTTCCTTAAAAAATGTGATTCTCCATTATGATAATTCACTATGCTCCCGAACCTCTCCAATTCAACTGAGGTTCACCCAAATTTTGCTCCCCAGTTTTGGAAATCTCCTATTTGAACGACGTGATCGATTTTTTTATATAGTTCATGCTAATTTTGAAGCTCTCCCATTCAATTGAGGTGTTCAATTTTGGATCGGGAGAATCTTGACCTATTCAAGAATTCCTCAATTGGCTCTCTTATTTAATTGAGGTGTTCCGTTATGTTATCTCTAACGTAACTAAGCCCCCTATTTTTGGAGCCATCATTAAACTGAGGTCTTCAATTTGAGATTGAGTACATGATTTTAAACGGGTCCTTGCCTTGAGCTTTGTGGTGGGATCTCTTGATGGGTGGGTCACTTTACTAAGTACCTTGGGTGGAAAGGCCTTGGTTAGTAAGAAGGAAGTGCCCTTTACAACATATTTAGCACCAGCGTAACACACGTGGCCAGCAGCACATGTAACTCTCTCTCTCTCTCTCTCTCTCTCTCTCTCTCTCTCTCTCTCTCTCTCTCTCTCACACACACACATAAAAATAGAACATGTGCAACCTAGGAACATAAGCATCACTGCGAAGCGCGCACTATCCTTCTAATTCTTATGAAGACAAATCTATCAATAGCTACAAGCTTACAAACTTGTTGAAAAAACATAGATTTATTCTTTTCAAAAGATCTACGTCTGTCCTTGAAAATGTGGTGCAACATTAAAGTTATTTAGCCTATCAGCTAGAGTTTTGTGCATGAAAAATGAAGGTCTTGCCACTGTTTGAAGAAGAGAATGTACATCGTGGACATTCGTCATCCACCTCATTGGATTTGATACGATGGTCAGGCCGTGTTTGGGGCTATATTGCTTCCTTTGCAAACAGGAGCCCAGCTCTGCTTGGAACATGTAAAGGGTAGCATTACTCATACTTAAATGTATTAATCAAATCATTTTTGAAATACAAAAGTACATTATTATACATATGTTTCAGTTGTAGATATTTGGGATTTAGGGCCGATGTTGAGGCTATACTGGCCAGCCCATGTATATTCCCATCAATAGAAGAAACTCAAACAAAATGTCAACCACAAAATGAAAAATGACCAATTTATATCGGATATTATGTAATGTGGTTGCCTGACTAGTTGATGGAGCACTAGAGATTGGAAATTGGAGGGTTTCGTTTATCTTGAGAATGTTCTTAGCATAAAACCATGGCCTCTTTAACTGATGCCCCTGCTAGGGGTGCCTAGTATCCGGACAAAGTTTCAGATGCTAGGTGGCCAAGGTCAAGAGTACCTCTTAATTTCTTACTTGTAAATGTCTATGAGGTTATTAATGTTTGCATTCGTTTGAAATAAAGGAGCAACTTGCAAGTGAATCAATGTCATGGTACATATCTAAGTAAAGAATATTTTGTTCACGATGCACATGCGGAACGGGAGGGAGGATATAACTAGGACTTGCATCAAGGAAAGTAATATTTGGGATACAAAAGGAGATAATATTGAGAAGACGCCATGTATGATGCAACTATATTGGGACTCCGTGCTTTTGAACGAGGTTGTAACATGTCGGCCATTTTTGTAAAATAGTTGAGGCGGGCCTCTTTTTTTTTTACCGTAATGGGTAGTTTAAGTGCTTTTTTTTTTTTGAGAAATCTCGCCATCTTTATTCATTCATAGACATAGTAAGAGGTACAAGGTTTGGGTCATGAGGATTGCCCAACCACACATGTCTACCTACTTCTAGGTTACAAGCAAACTTGGCAAGATTATGAGCCTCAAAATTAAAATTCCTACGCTCGAAAATAAAAGAACTAGAATTGAAAGCAGTACATCGACTCGATATTTCATGTACGATAGCCGCATTTGGACCTCCTGTCCCCCTTGTAATGTCGTTAACCGCCTCTTGGCAATCTGATGCCACACATATTTTTTGGACGGCCAGGTCCTCTGCTAGTGATAATGCTTCTCGACATGCAAAGGTTTCCAGAATTAAAGGGTCATTGATCCCTTGAAAGACTACGGCCGAAGATCCCAAGTATTGGCCCGCTTGATCTCTGCACATTGCCGCAACAGCCCCTCCTCGTTGCGATCTTAAAACAGCAGCGTCTACATTAATTTTAACAGAGCCGTCAGGTGGTGGAAGCCAACGCCTGGGCTGGGCGATCGGATGTGTTTGCTCCCTACGAATCTGCCCCTTCTCCGGTTGGCCTAGATCAGCTATGAAATTGTCCACAAAACGGATTGTTTGCTGCGGGCTCTGAAACAATGACTCGTACACTGCCTTGCGTCTAGCATACCAGATTGACCACAGAGTTACGGCCATCCTTGTGAAGCTTGCTTGATCAAGTTCGTCGCTGAGTTCAAACAGCCACAGTCTTGCATTAGGCTCTGCATTAGCTGTCATGCGTGAGACAAGATCATCGTCAGTCAACGCCCAAATACATCTGGACATGGTGCACGAGACGAGGGCATGTCGCCATGAATCTTGACCTCCACATAGCGGGCACACATCCTGTACTGACATATTTCGATGTTTCAGGACATCGGTGGTGGGGAGTGAGTGGTGTGCAAGTCGCCACAAAAAAATCCGCACTTTGGACGGAACCTTCAATTTCCACAGGGAACTCCAAGATTTCTCATCCGTGTGGGTGTTTGATGTTCCACCTCGTCCCTCTAACCATTCCGCGCGCTGCCTTTTAACCTCGAGTAAAAACTTATATGCCGACGCCACTGAAAATTTCCCCTTCTTGTCCGGGTACCAAGCCCAAAAATCCTCCGTATTATTAGCACTTAAACTACCCTTTTGGAGTTGTCAATTCATAACGAAAGGGTAGTTTAAGTGCTAAGGTGGCTAGTTAGAACTAGTCTGATCCACGACCCTACCCTCAAGGCCAACCGCCTGAACTATCCTGATGCTCGACCCTAGCCCAAGCCCAACCGCCTCATATACCTTATTTTCTACTCCCTCCGTTCTAAATATTTGTCTTTCTAGAGATTTTAACAAGTAACTACATACAAAATAAAATGAGTGAATCTACATTCTAAAATATGTCTACATACATCCGTATGTTGTAGTCCATTTGAATGTCTAGAAAGACAAATATTTAGGAATGTAGGGAGTATGTGGGTGGCTGTCGTGGGCAGGGGCCCGGAAAGCCGCTTCGAATGGCCGGTCTTCGAAAGGCATTTATGTATTAGTGAGCCATGTTAGGTGAAGACGCCCTATGCCAGCTTGTCCACATGCTCCCGCAACTACATGCCCCCATCAACTATATATAAGATACTCCCTCTGTCCCAAAATACTTGTCATCAAAATGGATAAAAGATGATGTATCTTGAACTAAAATATGTCTAGATACATCCTCTTTTATTCATTTTGATGACAAATATTTCCGGACGGAGGAAGTACTAATAAGCTCCCTAGATTTGTAATCTCTGGTGCGTCGGGAGCTGTGGCGGATGCGATGGGCCTCCCTAAATTTGTTGGTTTTGTTTTGAGAAGGTATTGGCAGGGTTATTTCCTCTGTTTCAATTTTTTTTATTTTGGTTTTTTCTTTCTTTTTTCCTTTCTTTTTTTCACATTTTAATTTATGAATATTTATTAATAGTCGTGAACATTTAATAAAAATATGACATATTTTGAACTCACGAACATTTTTTTGAGTTCATGAATATTTTTAAATTCACAAAATAAATAAATTAAACTAACATTTTCTAATTTGTGATATTGTTTGAAATCAATTGATATTTTTTGAAATCCACAAATATTTTTAAAATTCAAAAATAGTTATTGTGTTTTTAAAAATTGCAACATTTTTCAAAATCTGAGATTTTTTTAATTCATTAAATTATTTGATTTAATAAACTTCTATTAAATATAAAATATGGCAGCCCTTTTTTTAGCTGGCAATGGAGTGAGTGAATAAAACTAAGCGAGCGAGAGCTTAATGGGCATGCCCATATGAGTGTTAGCAGCAATTTCACGGTTTCTACGTGGAATGGGAGCTTTGAAGAGGCTAACACAACCACCATCGGTTGACCCCAAGGACGAAACGTGTAGCAACACCACAGGCCGCACCTTACAACTTCGCTCTCCTATGAGAATAAATATCATTAGCAACAACAGCTCAATAGGAGATATGAAAGAAAAAACTACCTTGAAAATATAAATATAACCCAACACAACATAGAGAAAACCAAAACAAAAAATGCCGACCACAATAATCTGCTAGAGAAATCATGGCATGCAGAAGCACGCGTTAGCCTCTAATACAAATCAAAGGTCTATATCAACATGGCCATGCAGACGATATGATCTTTGATAAGTTGACAATTTCATCTTCATTGTAGGTTATACTCTGCCATCGTTGACTCCGTGCTTGATCTGTGGGTAAGTAGAAAGGTCAAAAGTAATTGCGACACACTGAACAATATAAACTTATACATTATGGAAAAATATATGAAAAAACTGGTTATCAAGAAAAAAATCTCGGTCAATATATCCCACTACTCTTGAACAAGCATTCTTTCAGCTCCTCCACACACGAGCGACTCATCTAGGATTTCCCCGCCTCACGTCGGTGCCATCGTTGATGTGTCTCGTCTCCTGTGGCTTAGGGCCATGGAGGCGTAGTGGATCCTAACCCTTGCCCGTGGAAGGGCTCCTGCTTCAGTTTTAGGTGTTGTTTTGAGTCTCTTTTAGGGTTTGTGTCTTGTTCGGGAAGACGAGACGGCGTTCTCCCACTTTGGTGATGCATCTAACACAAGTGTATGGAGGTTTGTCTCCGGCGGATCCCACTGAATCTGGGCGGCATTTAGCTTCAGTGGATCCACTTGGATCATTTATTCGTTTCCTGTGTTTGTGTGTCTTTAGGTCGGATCGTTTGTTGTTGTTCTGGAGCGTTGATCCTTTTGGGTCTTAGCACGATGATTTTTTGACTACCTACTATAACAATGTTTGCCCGACTTCAGTGTTTGTAATCGTCGCTACGTGGTCTACGAGCCTGGAGTTGGGACGTTTTTTTTTAGATTCCTTTGTGGAGGATATCTGTACTTGGGAGTTGGGACGTTGGTTACACAGGTTGTTTTCTGACATATAAAAGCTCGCTCAGGCCCAAACAAACACGACCCAGCCCACCCAGAACACAAACGCTGCCTCACTCAACTCTCACTCCAAACCGAAGCCCAAGCCCTGACCGAACCCACCCAACCAAAGCCGCGAGCAAACCCTCACGCCGGCGGCCGCCGCCCCCGACCGACGACGATGCCCGGCGACGCCTCCTCGCCGGCCTCCACGGCCGCCGCGGCGCTGGCGCAGGCCGAGGCCGACCTCTCCGCGGGCCGCCTCCGCGCCGCGCAGAGGAACGCCCGCCGCGCCACCCGCCTCGACCCCGACTCCGCGGCCGCCTCCGTCCTCCTCGCCGCCACCTCCGTCCTCCTCGCCGACGCCGGCTCCCCCCGCGCCACGCTCCTCCTCCCCGAGGACCCCAAGTCCTCCCTCGCCAGCGACCCCGACGCCATCCGGCGCCACTACAAGTCCCTCTCCAGATCCCTCCGCCCCGGCGACGGCGCCTCCTCCTACCCCGCCGCCGCCGCCGCGGCGCAGGAGGCGCTCCGCCGCGCGGCCGACGCCTACGCCGCGCTCAAGGAGGAGCGGGAGGCGCCGCCCCCGCCGCCCACCTTCTGGACGGCCTGCGCCGGCTGCCGCCTCCTCCACGAGTTCGACCGGCAGTACGTGGGCTTCCGCCTCACCTGCCCCTCCTGCCGCCGGTCGTTCCTCGCCGCCGAGGTGCCCCCTCCTCCGCCGCCCAAGAAGCACAAGCCGGAGAAGACGCTCGCCGAGATGCAGCTCCAGCTCGCCAAGAGAAGAGGGAAAGACCAGACGGCCGCACAGAGCTCATCCAGTGACGAATATGACGAGCTGGCCGAACCCGAGGTGCCGGAGGAGGTGCTGGATAGCGAGCACTCAGGGCAGATGGCTGTGGAGGACTCAGACTTCTACAACTTCGACGCGGACCGCATGGAGAAGTGCTTCAAGAGAGGCCAGGTCTGGGCATTGTATGGGGACGACGATGGCATGCCGCGGCACTATGCGCTGGTGGAGACGGCATCGCCGGGCAGGCAGTTCCGTGCCCAGATACGGTGGCTGGAGCACCAGCCTGACGGGAAGGAGGGGAAGCCATGTGGGGCGTTCAAGGTTGGGAGAGAAGTCACGGTGCACTCGGTGAATGTCTTCTCACATCTTGTCGCCTGCGAGAGGGTGGCGAGGGAGGCGTACCGTGTTTACCCCAAAAAGGGGTCAGTCTGGGCGCTCCATGCTGGAGAGTACGCCGACACCGGGAGGCCCAGGTATGACTTTGTGGTGTTCCTCAGCGGGTACAGTGAGGTCCACGGCATCAGCTTCGGCTACCTGGAGAAGATTGAGGGTTTCAGGAGCATCTTCACCCGCAGCGACATTGGTGTTCGTGCAGTTCAGTACCTCCGGGAGGGCGATGTTGGGATGCTTTCGCATCAGACACCGGCGAGGAAAGTCTCCAAGGGTGAAGCCTCGACGCTGCCTCCTGGTGATTGCTGGGAGCTTGACCCTGCATCCTTGCCTGCTGAATTGCTGCACGCCTAACTTCAGAAGTTGCTTCGGAGTGGTAATGTTGACGGCCGTTAGGAGTGTTAAGATTCTGAGTAGTGTAGAAGTAGGGGAAGAAGGTCATTTGGTTTGGTGTCAGATGATGTGGTGATGCTTCTGTTTGCAAATTCTAGAATTCTAGATGGATATTGGCCTTCTTCAAGTAGAGACTTAGGTATCATGGATACTTGTGTCTGTTTCATTGTTCAGAGTTCAGTGCTCAGTGTTGAGTTCTACTACCCCACAACATTGCGGTGTGTGAAATGGGTTATCTTTATATATTGATTGACTGCAAACACTAACTACTCTGTTAATTTTACAAAATTATTTTGAACCAACATGTTCAAAAAGAGCACCATGTGTGCATCAGGTGCCTTCCAAGGAAAAACTATGCCTGAAGACGCAACAAGTAATGAAATGTTTGCAAGTTCTGATGAGAGAATGCTAATATGTAACTGGTCTTAGTAATCATGGATACTTGTAGGTGTTCTCCTGAGTATTGAGTTTTGGTTTCTGTTGAACACAAAATTGCAGTGTGAATCTTCTTTGTATTGTTTGATCATGAACACTTCACTACTCTATTCATATGTTCAATCAGAGCATTACTGTGATGTCAAGTGGTTATGAATTGTCTTCCAAACAAACAATAAGCCTTCCAAACAAACAATAAACCTGACGACGCAAGAAGCAAATGGTGATTGAAATATGAGATGAGGGAATGCTAATTTGTAACTGGTCTTGCAACTTCAGACTGAATGCTTTTTTGTTTTTGAGATCAAAACTAAAGATTGGACGGTGAGGACTGTTGGTACAAGATATGCTCACTGGATTGAGATTTTCTTCCTCAAAACAGCCTAAAGAGAGAGTTGTGATGTTCCACAAAGCACAAGTTGTATCTCATAAATTTGTTGCTGGCTACAAGCCTTATGACATATTCCGAATTCAGGTTTACTAATCAATGCACATTGCAGCCATCAGAACTGCATTTTAAGCAGGTCACTTTTTTTTCAGCACAGCATCATGAGCGAACAATACTACTCCCTCCGTCCAGAAATACTTGTCGGAGAAATGAATGTATCTAGATGCATTTTAATTCTAGATACATTCATTTTTGCGACAAGTAATTCCGGACGGAGGGAGTAATATTTAAGTGATCATTTTTCCCTGTCTTCACTCCCTCAAATAAGTTCTCATGTTCCACAAAGTTAACGCTAAATCCACTGAATTCTTTTAGTTCATAGAGAAACTCTCGGATTACATAGGTGTGTATGATGCCACATTAATATCTAACATGCTGACAGTCTTAGACATTAGGACACTACAAAATCTCGACAGCTTGTATGACAGTTGCTCATCCGAGGAAGTTCATGATCACGAGGTGGAGCACCAGATTGCACAGGACGAAATCAGCAAAGGCCCTCTCCGGGGGAAGATCCTGCAGATAATGTTTCGACATAGAATGTAATGCCTGAATCCAAAGAATAATTTGACATACAAATAACAGTGGAAGTAGAGTTACCTTGAATTCCTTGTTGTCCTTGTTGACTTGAATACGGAGGCAAACTGCAAAAATATTGACGGTTATATATTATATATCCTGGAGACAGGGAAGGGGGAATAGAATTGGGAGGGGTAAAAGAAGAAAATTCTTACCACCAAGCACTGCAGTTCCTATGCATGACAGGACACCAGACAGGAAAGAGTTGAAGGGGAATGACCCAACTATTCCCATGTAAACGACCTGTTTTGCCACATACAAGAGCATTTTCAGTAGTCTGCAAGTGACTCTGCTATCACACGCCTTGGCTTATATTGTACTAACTCAGAGTGGACAGAGGACATATGACTTTTGAGTTGAACACAAGGCTAGTGAGTAAAAACGTGTCCTAATACGGAAATTGTTGGCTATAGAATCTGACTAACGATCTGCTAGTAAAAATAAGTGCTCAAAGCTAAGAATCTGGCTAGAGAACACATATGGTACTATACTAGTAGTTCTAGGTAGCAAGTGCATCAGATTTTTCCAAGCTGACAGTCTACTTGTACTAACAAAAAACTGGGAAATGTGGTATGACAAACACAAAAGACACATGCCATCAATTAAATCAGTACATAGCTCTGATAGATCACTAGTCACCAGGCATGGTGCCCCGGAGTGTGACTAATCTCCTTGAAATTGTTATGCTACACTAGGCCAGCACAGTGTCTATCCCAAATCAGTGCTAGCTTCTGTGTTCCTGGGCAAAGTGTCGAATTTTACCTGAACCAGGGCAGTGGCCACCGCGAAAACCACGTACAGGTCAATGATCTGCAGAGCACGAGAAGCAAATCAGTAACCCGGCAGCCGACAGAGGCAGAGAAAAAAAAAATACTACCAGCGAAAGAAAACGAAAATTACCTTGAGATTCGTGGGCGTGGCGGCGTATGCCTTGTTCAGGGACTGGATCAGGAGCTTGGCGTCCCCCGCGGGCTTCGGCATCGTTGCTTGCTTCCCCGCGAGCCCGCTCCCTCACCCCGCTTCGAGCTGGTAGATCAGAGTTCGACGAATCAGATCACGGCGGGGGGGAGGATAGGCAGCACGGCTCCCAGATCCGGACCCGGCCGGCGGCCCGCGCGGTCCGGGAGGGGAAGGGGGAGGGTGCAGGGTGGGACGCGGGAGGATCTGCGCAGGGGAGCTTGAACCCTAGGGCGACAGAGATCTGTGGGAGGGAGAGGAGACTGACCTCTGCTGTGAAGACGACGACGCGCAGATTCAGACCTGAGAATTGGGGATTTTCTTTCCTTGGGTGGGTTTATTGCGCCGATGAGAGTGGACGGGGCCGATTTCCGGGCCCAACCGGCCCTGTTTTTTTTTTATTCCTTTGACTACCCTCAACAGTGATAATGTGTTCCTAAAAAATCCACACACACAAAAAAAATGTGTTCCTCAAAAAATTGTGCTCCAGCGCGGTGTGTCGTGATAGCTCGGGCAACTTCCAGAGCCCAACGACGCTAGACGCCCGGTCGTGCTGGTGTTGCCGAGGGGTCTGCACCGCAAAAATTGGTTGTAAGAACGGAAACTCGTCTACCTATGGTTCTATCACCCCAAGAGAGTCAGTCAAGGTCGGCAGAGTTCGACGTTATGTACAATCTTCAAGAACTTCGGTGAACACATCAGATGGGGCTAATTGGCTCGGAAGAGAGAAGGACTTCAGGGGTGGGGTGAATGTAGCTGCGTCGGGTAGGTGATAGTCGATATGTAGCACCCTTTCTATTTTCCGGAGCGCACAACAAGTCAGTGGCCGTGTTTTTCCTGAAGCCTCATATTCCCTGATCGAATCCACTATCTTTATGGTTTTTCTCTGCCTTGGTTCTTGGCTCTAGACTAGAAATTATCATTTCCTCATCACTAACATATTGTAGCAGGAAGAATTGTATCAACTGGTAAGCTTTCAAGTGTGTTGTTGCTTCGGTGGTGATGGAGCAATATATATGCATACGACATTAATTCCTAACATGTTTCAAGTTGGTTGTTGGATATATGCCATTATATATATACCAGTTATGTGTTATCAGTTAGTAGTTATTTACTAGGATGGTGTGACTTTTAGTGTACGAATCATGGATGAATGCCGCTATCTTGTATTGACTAGAATGCAAGCAGATACTTTACTAGAGAATTTTTGTGCATCTCTCACGCACTCAATCGAGTCATTCTTTGTAAAGATGGCTACCTGGTCACAAACCATAGACTATACACGCATATTTATCTTAAATTAAAGCTTGAATAAGCCATGGTTCAAACATCTAGGAGATGATACATAGAAATAATTGAGTAACATATACATATTTCGACCAAAGTAGTAGAAACAATCAACATATAATTTTTGTGCATAAGGTTTCACAAGACCATATGATGTGTGTAATTAATTTTATTTTCCTATATATTCTTATGTTTCGTCAAAATAACCAATCCTTGATGGGAACAAGACCGAAGGTTTTGATTTGCATTACAAAATGTAATGATCGGTGATGAATATAACACACTTCTTCATGATATTCACTACATTATGCAAGCGAGGTGCATACATGAATGAACGTGATAGTAAGTGCAAGAATTGTTAATGTCGCACGATGCAGATGATTGAATGTCCTTAGGGCACAAAGAAACAAATGGGATGTCTCTTTTCCGATGCCTTTGGTTACCTAGAGCTTTAGGCCATGTCGTAACGATGTTCTATCTTACAAATTGATGTCCTTAGTGCACTCTTTTGCAGGCTATGTTCATCTCCATCAATCATCTGTGATCTTTGTTTACATTGTAGTAACAAGAGCATCATGAGTAAGTTGTGCTAGCTACATCGGCCTGGAGCAACTTACCAAAGGCTTTTATATCGCAACATGGTTTGTGGTTTAGCAATGCCTAAATTTGCATTGTGTTGGTAGCTTGTTCCTTATGGTTTTGTTTTTGAGACTTGTCATACTTCTTAATTACTCAGGTGTTTGCACCCTCAAGTGTAGAGACCTGGATACTAGTTCATCGACATCTTAAAAAATGACTACCACAATTATTTTTGTTTTCTTTTGTTCATTTATACCGAGATCCTCGCGCTTCACTAGTTCCTTGGTTTGGTTAGAAAAGTGTGTGTCCATTCTTACAGCTTCTATGTTGCTACTTCGAGAAAGATGATTCCGTGTATATAAGCACATCCACATGATACATTTACTCTCCATACGTAGGTTTATTCATCTTTTGGTTGGCATGCATTCATGTACACGCTGTTTCATCCCGATTTCAAGCCAATTATTATTTAGAACAGATTGCGGTTTCATGTCATGACTTGTGTGTATGCGCGCGCGCATGTGTGTGTTTGTGTGTGTCATACAGATCCAAGATAGAATGTGAAGTCATTTCGGTAAGTCAATTGTTGATAGCATGATGTATAGTGTTCATTCTAGTATGCAGCTAAGATCATACATTGGACTAGAATCACTGAATTTTGTTTTGTTGTCTAGCTGTTCATTGGAGAGCATAAATACGCACCATGTTGCATCGGCAGTTGTTTCCATTTTCAGGTCTTATCATTGTGATAAGATAGAGAGACATATTTGCACATACTGACATAGAGACACCTCATGTTCCTTAGTGGTTTTTAATATTCTTTTTTCCCAGACTCTCCATACCAGTGGCCCATGCATCTTTATTCTCTCCATCTAGCGCTTATTTGATTATGGCAGAAAAATGTTATAAGCAGTAGAGATTGGGACTACTTCTTGGATGATGATGGAATGGTATATATGCACACATGAAAATATAGCATATAATTCATGGTTAGACATTGTTGGACTATTATTATTCTTGCATTGATTTTCTTTGGTGGCTGGAGTGTTCCATAATTATGGAGTGAGCCAATCCTATAAGGTATTGCAATTTAATCATGCAATTATGGCTGCCGAAATGTGTTACATACATATGTATACTACCTTGGGAGGTGTGATGAAAATGTGGTTTGTTGCTAACTAATTTATACTCACAAGTCTACTATCACGATGCCATGCGCGAGAAATTAGCTGGCTAGCTTACTAGGTGGCGAGGGTGCACGTAATCAAATTAAGAAAGTGCGTTTCCTTGATATGTCTATGAGGAGATCGGTTGTTAAGCTAGATGTATACGAAGAGCTGATGGGCTTCCTTTAGGTAGTAGAATGCATGCCAAGCATGTTGGAAGCAGTTGCATCCATTTTTTGGAAACGGAGGCTTGCCCCCGGCCTCTGCATCAGAACGATGCATGTAGCCATCTTATTAAAGAGTCTCAAAGTAGCACAAAGTCATAAGAGTATTACAGCTCGCAAGTGGAGCAAAAAGTAAAAGAAAAGTGAATGCTCAATACCGCAACCGGTATGACAAAGTAAAGGACAAGCTCCCTAGACTCCTGTCTTGTTATGCTACCGCCATCCGAACCGGTTGAATATAGCCCGTGCTACCATCTCCCACTGGTTGCACCCAGTAACAAAAGGCTCCCTGGAGTCCATATGAGTGAGTAAGGACCACGTACGGATCCATGCGGTAGCTCTGAAGATGACCTGCAAAAAAGTTAAAGTATGTTGCCTGTTAAAAATATATCATTTCTGCAATTCCCTATAGCCCATATAAGCGCGCACATTTCAATCCGAATACAAGCCGTAGTAATATAATCAACCCCAGGTAACCACGTCGCAAATAATAATTAAATGTTAACTGGAAGAGTAATGTTAAAGGCTATATGGATCGTTCTCCAAAGCAATTTCGCGAGTGGGCACTCTATGAACAAGTGTTGTATTGTTTCATCATGATCACAAAAACAACAACGGGAACTACCTACCCACCGCCTCTTTACTATGTTATCTTTGGTGAGGATCACTTGCTTGTGTACGAACCACATAAAGATTTTAATACGCAAGGGAACCTTAACCTTCCAAATATGTAATGATCTCAAGATTGGGCCAGAATTAATTAGATCCATGTAAAAAAGATTTTGTTGGGGAACGTAGTAATTTCAAAAAAATTCCTACGCACACGCAAGATCATAGTGATGCATAGCAACGAGAGGGGAGAGTGTTGTCTACGTACCCTCGTAGACCAAAGCGGAAGCGTTGACGCAACATAGAGGAAGTAGTCGTACGTCCTCCCGGTCCAACCGATCCAAGCACCGTTACTCCGGCACCTCCGAGTTCTTGACACACGTACAGCTCGATGACGCACCCCGATCTCCGATCCAGCAGAGGCGCGGGGAGGAGTTCCGTCAGCACGACGGCGTGGTGACGATCTTGAGGTTCTCCTGTCGCAGGGCTTCGCGAGGTGTAATATCGTGGAGGGGGGCACCGCACACGGCTAAGGAACGATCTCAATGATCAACTTGTGTGTCCATGGGGTGCCCCCTGCCCCCGTATATAAAGGAGGGAGGGAGGAGGAGGCCGGCCCTAGTAGGGGCGCGCCATGGGGAGTCATACTCCCACCAGGAGTAGGATTCCCCCTTTCCTAGTCCAACTAGGAGTCCTTCCATGTATTAGGAGTAGGAGTCAAGGAAGGGGAAGAGAGAAGGGAAGGAAGGAGGGGGTGCGGCCCCTCCCCCTAGTCCAATTCGGACTAGGCCATGGGGGGGGGCGCGGCCTGCCCTAGGCAGCCCCTCTCTCTTTCCCGTAGGGCCCAATAAGGCCCAATACTTCTCCCCGGCGAATTCCCGTAACTCTCCGGTACTCCGATAAATACCCTAATGACTCGGAACCTTTCCGAACTCCGAATATAGTCGTCCAATATATCGATCTTTACATCTCGACCATTTCGAGACTCCTCGTCATGTCCCCGATCTCATCCGGGACTCCGAACTCCTTCGGTACATCAAAACTCATAAACTCATAATATAACCGTCATCGAAACCTTAAGCGTGCGGACCCTACGGTTCGAGAACAATGTAGACATGACCGAGACACGTCTCAGGTCAATAACCAATAGCGGGACCTGGATGCCCATATTGGTTCCTACATATTCTACGAAGATCTTTATCGGTCAGACCGCATAACAACATACGTTGTTCCCTTTGTCATCGGTATGTTACTTGCCCGAGATTCGATCATCGGTATCCAATACCTAGTTCAATCTCGTTACCGGCAAGTCTCTTTACTCGTTCCGTAATACGTCATCTCATAACTAACTCATTAGTCACATGCTTGCAAGGCTTAGGTGATGAGTATTACCGAGAGGGCCCAGAGATACCTCTCCGACAATCGGAGTGACAAATCCTAATCTCGAATTATGCCAACCCAACATGTACCTTCGGAAACACCTGTAGAGCACCTTTATAATCACCCAGTTACGTTGTGACGTTTGGTAGCACACAAAGTGTTCTTCCGGTAAACGGGAGTTGCACAATCTCATAGTTGTAGGAACTTTGTATAAGTCATGAAGAAAGCAATAGCAACATACTAAACGATCAAGTGCTAAGCTAACGGAATGGGTCAAGTCAATCACATCATTCTCCTAATGATGTGATCCCGTTAATCAAATGACAACTCTTTTGTCCATGGCTAGGAAACATAACCATCTCTGATAAACGAGCTAGTCAAGTAGAGGCATACTAGTGACACTATGTTTGTCTATATATTCACACATGTATTATGTATCCGATTAATACAATTCTAGCATGAATAATAAACATTTATCATGAAATAAGGAAATAAATAATAACTTTATTATTGCCTCTAGGGCATATTTCCTTCAGTCTCCCACTTGCACTAGAGTCAATAATCTAGTTCACATCACCATGTGATTTAACACCAATATTCATATCTGTATATGATTAACACCCATAGTTCACATCGTCATGTGACCAACACCCAAAGGGTTTACTAGAGTCAATAATCTAGTTCACATCGCTTATGTGATTAACACCCAAAGAGTACTAAGGTGTGATCATGTTTTGCTCGTGAGAGAAGCTTTGTCAACGGGTCTGTCACATTCAGAGCCGTATGTATTTTGCAAATATTTTATGTCCACAATGTTCTGCACGGAGCTACTCTAGCTAATTGCTCCCACTTTCAATATGTATCCAGGTTGAGACTTAGAGTCATCTGGATCAGTGTAAAAGTTTGCATTGATGTAACTTTTACAAAAACTCTTTTATCACCTCCATAATCGAGAAACATCTCCTTAGTCCTTACTAAGGATATTCTTGACCAATGTCCGATGATCTACTCCTAGATCACTATTGTACTCCTTGCCAAATTCAGAGCAAGGTATACAATAGGTCGGTACATAGCATAGCATACTTTATAGAACCTATGAGTGAGGCATAGGGAATGACTTTTCATTCTCTTTCTATTTTCTGCTGTGGTCGGGATTTGAGTCTTACTCAATTTCATACCTTTGCAACACAGGCAAGAACTCTTTCTTTGACTGTTCCATTTTGAACTATTTCAAAATCTTGCCAAGGTATGTACTCATTGAAAATCTTATCAAGCGTCTTGATCTATCTCAATAGATCTTGATGCTCAATATGTAAGTAGCTTTTACTGAGGTCTTTTCTTTTTAAAGAACTCCTTTAAAACACTCCTTTATGCTTTGCAGAAAAATTCTACATCATTTCTGATCAACAATATGTCACTCACATATACTAATCAGAAAGGCTGTAGTGCTCCCACTCACTTTATTGTAAATACAGGCTTCATCGTAAGTCCATATAAAACTATATGCTTTGACCAACTTATCAAAGCGTATATTCCAACTCCGAGATGCTTGCACCAGTCCATAGATGGATCGCTGGAGCTTGCACATTTTGTTAGCACCTTTAGGATTGACAAAACCTTCTGGTTGCATCATATACAACTCTTCTTTAATAAATCCATTAAGGAATGCAGTTTTGACATCCATTTGCCAGATTTCATAAATGTGGCAATTGCTAACATGATTCAGACAGACTTAAGCATTGATACGAGTGAGAAAATCTCATCGTATTCAACACCTTGAACTTGTTGAAAACCTTTCGCAACAAGTCGAGCTTGGTAGATAGTAATACTACTATCAGTGTCCGTCTTCCTCTTGAAGATCCATTCATTTAACATGGCTTGCGATCATCGAGCAAGTCAATCAAAGTCCATACTTTGTTCTCATACATGGATCATATCTCATATTTTATGGCCTCGAGCCATTTCGCGAATCTGGGCTCATCATCGCTTCCTCATAGTTCGTAGGTTCATCATGGTCTAGTAACATGACTTCCGAACATGATTACTACACCACTACAGTGCGGATCTTACTGGAAGACCCACGAGGTTTGGTAGCAACTTGATCTGAAGTTTCATGATCATCATCATTAACTTTCTCACTAATTGGTGTAGGAATCACTGGAACTGATTTCTGTGATGAACTACTTTCCAATAAGGGAGAAGGTACAATTACCTCATCAAGTTCTACTTTCCTCCCACTCACTTCTTTCGAGAGAAACTCCTTCTCTAGAAAGGATCCATTTTTAGCAACGAATATCTTGCCTTCGGATCTGTGATAGAAGGTGTACCCAACTATTTCTTTTGGGTATTCTATGAAGACGCACTTCTCCGATTTGGGTTCGAGCTTATCAGGATGAAACTTTTTCACATAAGCATCGCAGCCCCAAACTTTAAGAAACGACAACTTGGGTTTCTTGCTAAACCACAGTTCATATGTTGTCGTCTCAACGGATTTAGATGGTGCCCTTTTAACGTGAATGCAGCTGTCTCTAATGCATAACCCCAAAACAATATTGGTAAATCAGTAAGAGACATCATAGATCGCACCACATCCAATAAAGTGCGGTTACGACATTCGGACACACCATTATGATGTGGTGTTCCAGGTGGCATGAATTTGTGAAACTATTCCACATTGTTTTAGTTGAAGACCAAACTCGTAACTCAAATATTTGTCTCCGTGATCAGATCGTAGAAACCTTATTTTCTTGTCACGATGATGTTCCACTTCACTCTGAAATTCTTTGAACTTTTCAAATGTTTGGACTTATGCTTCATCAAGTAGATATACCCATATCTGCTCAAATCATCTCGTGAAGGTCGAAAATAACGATACTTGCCACGACCCTTCATACTCATTGGTCGCATACATCGGTATGTATTATTCCTATAAGTCAATAGCTTCGTTCCATTGTTCAAGAACGGAGTTTTAGTCATCTTGCCCAAAAGGCACGGTTCGCAAGCATCAAATGATTCATAACCAAGTGATTACGAAAATCCATCTTTATGGAGTTTCTTCATGCGCTTTACACCGATATGACCCAAGCGGCGAGTGCCACAAATAAGTTGCACTATCATTATTAACTTTGCATCTTTTGGCCTCAATATTATGAATATGTGTATCACTACGATCGAGAGCCAACAAACTATTTTCGTTGGGTGTATGACCATTGAAGGTTTTATTCATTTAAATAGAACAACAATTATTCTATGATTTTAAATGAATAACCGTATTGCAATAAACATGATCAAATCATATTCATGCTCAACGCAAACGCCAAATAACATTTATTTAGGTTTAACACTAATCCCGAAAGTATAGGGAGTGTGCGATGATGATCATATCAATCTTGGAACTACTTCCAACACTCATCGTCACTTCCCTTCAACTAGTCTTTGTTTATCTCGTAACTCCTGTTCCGGGTTACTAATCTTAGCAACCGAACAAGTATCAAATACTTAGGGGCTACTATAAACACTAGTAAGGCTCACATCAATAATTTGTATATCAAATATACCCTTGTTCACTTCGCCATCCTTCTTATCCACCAAATATTCAGGGCATTTCCGCTTCGGTGACCATTTCCTTTGCGGTGTAAACACTCGGTTTCAGGCTATGGTCCAGCTTTGGGCTTCTTCACAGGAGTGACAACTTGCTTGTCTTTCCACTTGAAGTTCCCTTTCTTTCCCTTTGCCCTTTTCTTGAAACTAGTGATCTTGTCAACCATCAACACTTGATGCTCTTTCTTGATTTCTACCTTCGCCGATCTCAACATCGCGAAGAGCTCAGGAATAACTTTCGTCATCCCTTGCATATTATAGTTCATCACAAAGTTCTAGTAACTTAGTGATGGTGACTAGATAATTCTGTCAATCACTATCTTATCTGGAAGATTAACTCCCACTTGATTCAAGCGATTGAAGTACCCAGACAATCTGAGCACATGCTCACTAGTTGAGCAATTCTCCTCCATCTTTTAGCTATAGAACTTGTTGGAGACTTCATATCTCTCAACTCGGGTATTTGCTTGAAATATTAACTTCAACTCCTGGAACATCTTATATGGTCCATGACGTTCAAAAACGTCTTTGAAGTCCCGATTCTAAGCCGTTAAGCATGGTGCACTAAACTATCAAGTAGTCATCATATTGAGCTAGCTAAACATTCATAACGTGTGCATCTGCTCCTGCAATAGGTCTGTCACCTAGCGGTGCATCAGGGACATAATTCTTCTGTGCAGCAATGAGGATAAACCTCATGTCACGGATCTAATCTGCATCATTGCTACTAACATCTTTCAACACAGTTTTCTCTAGGAACATATCAAAATAAACATATGAAAGCAACAACGCGAGCTATTGATCTACAACATAATTTGCAAAATGCTACTAGGACTAAGTTCAGGATAAATTAAAGTTCAATTAATCATATTACTTAAGAACTCCCACTTAGATAGACATCCCTCTAATCCTCTAAGTGATCACGTGATCCAAATCAACTAAACCATGTCCGATCATCACGTGAGATGGAGTAGTTTCAATGGTGAACATCACTATGTTTATCATATCTACTATATGATTCACGCTCGACCTTCGGTCTCCGTGTTTCGAGGCCATATCTGTATATGCTAGGCTCGTCAAGTTTAACTGAGTATTCGCGTGTGCAACAGTTTTGCACCGTTGTATTTGAGCGTAGAGCCTATCACACCCGATCATCAAGTGGTGTCTCAAAGACGAAGAACTTTCATAGCGGTGCATACTCGGGAGAACACTTCTTGATAATTAGTGAGAGATCATCTTAAAATGCTACCGTCAAACAAAACATAATAAGATGTATAACAGATAAACATCATATGCAATCAAAATATGTGACATGATATGGCCATGATCATCTTGCGCCTTTGATCTCCATCTCCAAAGTACAGTCATGATCTCTATCGTCACCAGCACGACACCATGATCTTCATCATCTTGATCTATATCAATGTGTCATCACATAGTCGTCTCACCAACTATTGCTCTTGCAACTATTGCTATCGCATAGCGATAAAGTAAAGCAATTATTTGGCACTTCCATGTTATGCAACAAAGAGACAACCATAGAGCTTCTGCCAGTCGCCGATAACTTCAACAAAACATGATCATCTCATACAACAACTTATATCTCATCACGTTTTGACCATATCACATCACAACATGCCCTGCAAAAACAAGTTAGATGTCCTCTACTTTGTTGTTGCAAGTTTTACGTGGCTGCTACGGGCTTAAGCAAGAACCAATCTCACCTACGCATCAAAACCACAACGATAGTTTGTCAAATAGACTCCGTTTTAACCTTCGCAAGGACCGGGCATAGCCACACTCGGTTCAACTAAAGTTGGAGAAACTAACACCCGCCAGCCACCTGTGTGCAAAGCACGTCGGTAGAACCAGTCTCGCGTAAGCGTACGCGTAATGTCGGTCCGGGCCGCTTCATCCAACAATACCGCCGAACCAAAGTATGACATCTTTGGTAGGCGGTATGACTTATATCGTCCACAACTCACTTGTGTTCTACTCGTGCATATAACATCAAACCATAAAACCTAGGCTCGGATGCCTTTGTTGGGGAACGTAGTAATTTCAAAAATTTCCTACGCACACGCAAGATCATAGTGATGCATAGCAACGAGAGGGAGAGTGTTGTCGTACCCTCGTGAGACCGATCGGAAGCGTTGACGCAGCGTAGAGGAAGTAGTCGTCGTCCTCCGGTCCAACCGATCCAAGCACCGTTACTCGGCACCTCCAAGTTCTTGACACACGTACAGCTCGATGGCGCACCCGATCTCCGATCCAGCAGAGGCGCGGGAGGAGTTCCGTCACAAGACGACGGCGTGGTGACGATCTTGATGTTCTCCTGTCGCAGGGCTTCGCGAGGTGTAATATCGTGGAGGGGGGCACCGCACACGGCTAAGGAACGATCTCAATGATCAACTTGTGTGTCCATGGGGTGCCCCCTGCCCCCGTATATAAAGGAGGGAGGGAGGAGGAGGCCGGCCCTAGTAGGGGCGCGCCATGGGGAGTCATACTCCCACCGGGAGTAGGATTCCCCTTTCCTAGTCGAACTAGGAGTCCTTCCATGTATTAGGAATAGGAGTCAAGGAAGGGGAAGAGAGAAGGGAAGGAAGGACGGGGTGCGGCCCCTCCCCCTAGTCCAATTCGGACCAGGCCATGGGGGGGGGGGCGCGGCCTGCCCTAGGCAGCCCCTCTCTCTTTCTTGCAGGCCCAATAAGGCCCAATACTTCTCCCGGCGAATTCCGTACTCTCCGGTACTCGATAAATACCGAATGACTCGGAACCTTTCCGAACTCGAATATAGTCGTCCAATATATCGATCTTTACATCTCGACCATTTCGAGACTCCTCGTCATGTCCCCGATCTCATCCGGGACTCGAACTCCTTTGGTACATCAAAACTCATAAACTCATAATATAAGCATCATCGAAACCTTAAGCGTGCGGACCCTACGGTTCGAGAACAATGTAGACATGACCGAGACACGTCTCGGTCAATAACCAATAGCGGGACCTGGATGCCCATATTGGTTCCTACATATTCTCTGAAGATCTTTATCGGTCGAGACCGCATAACAACATCGTTGTTCCCTTTGTCATCGGTATGTTACTGCCCGAGATTCGATCGTCGGTATCCAATACCTAGTTCAATCTCGTTACGGCAAGTCTCTTTACTCGTTCCGAATCGTCATCTCATAACTAACTCATTAGTCACATGCTTGCAAGGCTTAGGTGATGAGTATTACCGAGAGGGCCCAGAGATACCTCTCCGACAATCGGAGTGACAAATCCTAATCTCGAATTATGCCAACCCAACATGTACCTTCGAAACACCTGTAGAGCACCTTTATAATCACCCGATTACGTTGTGACGTTTGGTAGCACACAAAGTGTTCTTCCGTAAGCGGAGTTGCACAATCTCATAGTTGTAGGAACTTTGTATAAGTCATGAAGAAAGCAATAGCAACATACTAAGCGATCAAGTGCTAAGCTAACGGAATGGGTCAAGTCAATCACATCATTCTCCTAATGATGTGATCCCGTTAATCAAATGACAACTCTTTTGTCCATGGCTAGAAACATAACCATCTCGATAAACGAGCTAGTCAAGTAGAGGCATACTAGTGACACTATGTTTGTCTATATATTCACACATGTATTATGTATCCGATTAATACAATTCTAGCATGAATAATAAACATTTATCATGAAATAAGGAAATAAATAATAACTTTATTATTGCCTCTAGGGCATATTTCCTTCAGTCTCCCACTTGCACTAGAGTCAATAATCTAGTTCACATCACCATGTGATTTAACACCAATATTCATATCGTATATGATTAACACCCATAGTTCACATCGTCATGTGACCAACACCCAAAGGGTTTACTAGAGTCAATAATCTAGTTCACATCGCTATGTGATTAACACCCAAAGAGTACTAAGGTGTGATCATGTTTTGCTCGTGAGAGAAGCTTTGTCAACGGGTGCATCACATTCAGAGCCGTATGTATTTTGCAAATATTTTATGTCCACAATGTTCTGCACGGAGCTACTCTAGCTAATTGCTCCCACTTTCAATATGTATCCAGGTTGAGACTTAGAGTCATCGGATCGGTGTAAAAGTTTGCCTTGATGTAACTTTTACAAAAACTCTTTTATCACCTCCATAATCGAGAAACATCTCCTTAGTCCTTACTAAGGATATTCTTGACCAATGTCCGATGATCTACTCCTAGATCACTATTGTACTCCTTGCCAAATTCAGAGCAAGGTATACAATAGGCAGTACATAGCATAGCATACTTTATAGAACCTATGGTGAGGCATAGGGAATGACTTTTCATTCTCTTTCTATTTTCTCTTTGTGGTCGGGATTTGAGTCTTAATCAATTTCATACCTTTGCAACACAGGCAAGAACTCTTTCTTTGACTGTTCCATTTTGAACTATTTCAAAATCTTGCCAAGGTATGTACTCATTGAAAATCTTATCAAGCGTCTTGATCTATCTCAATAGATCTTGATGCTCTATATGTAAGTAGCTTTTACTGAGGTCTTTTCTTTTTAAAGAACTCCTTTAAAACACTCCTTTATGCTTTGCAGAAAAATTCTACATCATTTCTGATCAACAATATGTCACTCACATATACTAATCAGAAAGGTTGTAGTGCTCCCACTCACTTTATTGTAAATACAGGCTTCATCGTAAGTCCATATAAAACTATATGCTTTGACCAACTTATCAAAGCGTATATTCCAACTCCGAGATGCTTGCACCAGTCCATAGATGGATTGCTGGAGCTTGCACATTTTGTTAGCACCTTTAGGATTGACAAAACCTTTTGGTTGCATCATATACAACTCTTCTTTAATAAATCCATTAAGGAATGCAGTTTTGACATCCATTTGCCAGATTTCATAAATGTGGCAATTGCTAACATGATTCAGACAGACTTAAGCATTGATACGAGTGAGAAAATCTCATCGTATTCAACACCTTGAACTTGTTGAAAACCTTTCGCAACAAGTCGAGCTTGGTAGATAGTAATACTACTATCAGTGTCCGTCTTCCTCTTGAAGATCCATTCATTTAACATGGCTTGCTGATCATCGAGCAAGTCAATCAAAGTCCATACTTTGTTCTCATACATGGATCATATCTCATATTTTATGGCCTCGAGCCATTTCGCGGAATCTGGGCTCATCATCGCTTCCTCATAGTTCGTAGGTTCATCATGGTCTAGTAACATGACTTCCAGAACATGATTACTACACCACTCTGGTGCGGATCTTACTCTGGAAGACCTACGAGGTTTGGTAGCAACTTGATCTGAAGTTTCATGATCATCATCATTAACTTTCTCACTAATTGGTGTAGGAATCACTAGAACTGATTTTTGTGATGAACTACTTTCCAATAAGGGAGAAGGTACAATTACCTCATCAAGTTCTACTTTCCTCCCACTCACTTCTTTCGAGAGAAACTCCTTCTCTAGAAAGGATCCATTTTTAGCAACGAATATCTTGCCTTCGGATCTATGATAGAAGGTGTACCCAACTATTTCTTTTGGGTATTCTATGAAGACGCACTTCTCCGATTTGGGTTCGAGCTTATCAGGATGAAACTTTTTCACATAAGCATCGCAGCCCCAAACTTTAAGAAACGACAACTTGGGTTTCTTGCTAAACCACAGTTCATATGTTGTCGTCTCAACGGATTTAGATGGTGCCCTTTTAACGTGAATGCAGCTGTCTCTAATGCATAACCCCAAAACAATATTGGTAAATCAGTAAGAGACATCATAGATCGCACCACATCCAATAAAGTGCGGTTACGACATTCGGACTCACCATTATGATGTGGTGTTCCAGGTGGCATGAATTTGTGAAACTATTCCACATTGTTTTAGTTGAAGACCAAACTCGTAACTCAAATATTTGTCTCCGTGATCAGATCGTAGAAACCTTATTTTCTTGTCACGATGATGTTCCACTTCACTCTGAAATTCTTTGAACTTTTCAAATGTTTCAGACTTATGCTTCATCAAGTAGATATACCCATATCTGCTCAAATCATCTCGTGAAGGTCAGAAAATAACGATACTTGCCACGACCCTTCACACTCATTGGTCTGCATACATCAGTATGTATTATTCCTATAAGTCAGTAGCTCGTTCCATTGTTCCGAAGAACGGAGTTTTAGTCATCTTGCCCAAAAGGCACGGTTCGCAAGCATCAAATGATTCATAACCAAGTGATTCTGAAAATCCATCTTTATGGAGTTTCTTCATGCGCTTTACACCGATATGACCCAAACGGCAGTGCCACAAATAAGTTGCACTATCATTATTAACTTTGCATCTTTTGGCCTCAATATTATGAATATGTGTATCACTACGATCGAGAGCCAACAAACTATTTTCGTTGGGTGTATGACCATTGAAGGTTTTATTCATTTAAATAGAACAACAATTATTCTATGAATTTAAATGAATAACCGTATTGCAATAAACATGATCAAATCATATTCATGCTCAGCATAAGCGCCAAATAACATTTATTTAGGTTTAACACTAATCCCGAAAGTATAGGGAGTGTGCGATGATGATCATATCAATCTTGGAACTACTTCCAACACTCATCGTCACTTCCCCTTCAACTAGTCTTTGTTTATTCTGTAACTCCTGTTCCGAGTTACTAATCTTAGCAACCGAACAAGTATCAAATACTTAGGGGCTAC
This sequence comes from Aegilops speltoides, assembly GCA_021437245.1. NCBI lineage: Eukaryota > Viridiplantae > Streptophyta > Magnoliopsida > Poales > Poaceae > Aegilops > Aegilops speltoides. Next base: position 12,181,743 of record CM038147.1, on the reverse strand, counting down.
TATAAACACTAGTAAGGCTCACATCAATAATTTGTATATCAAATATACCCTTGTTCACTTCGCCATCCTTCTTATCCACCAAATATTCAGGGCATTTCCGCTTCCAGTGACCATTTCCTTTGCAGTGTAAACACTCAGTTTCAGGCTATGGTCCAGCTTTGGGCTTCTTCACAGGAGTGACAACTTGCTTGTCTTTCCACTTGAAGTTCCCTTTCTTTCCCTTTGCCCTTTTCTTGAAACTAGTGATCTTTTCAACCATCAACACTTGATGCTCTTTCTTGATTTCTACCTTCGCCGATCTCAACATCGCGAAGAGCTCAGGAATAACTTTCGTCATCCCTTGCATATTATAGTTCATCACAAAGTTCTAGTAACTTAGTGATGGTGACTAGATAATTCTGTCAATCACTATCTTATCTGGAAGATTAACTCCCACTTGATTCAAGCGATTGAAGTACCCAGACAATCTGAGCACATGCTCACTAGTTGAGCGATTCTCCTCCATCTTTTAGCTATAGAACTTGTTGGAGACTTCATATCTCTCAACTCGGTATTTGCTTGAAATATTAACTTCAACTCTGGAACATCTTATATGGTCCATGACGTTCAAAACGTCTTTGAAGTCCCGATTCTAAGCCGTTAAGCATGGTGCACTAAACTATCAAGTAGTCATCATATTGAGCTAGCTAAGCGTTCATAACGTCGCATGATCCGCTCTGCAATAGGTCTGTCACCTAGCGGTGCATCAGGGACATAATTCTTCTGTGCAGCAATGAGGATAAACCTCATGTCACGGATCTAATCTGCATCATTGCTACTAACATCTTTCAACACAGTTTTCTCTAGGAACATATCAAAATAAACATATGAAAGCAACAACGCGAGCTATTGATCTACAACATAATTTGCAAAATGCTACTAGGACTAAGTTCAGGATAAATTAAAGTTCAATTAATCATATTACTTAAGAACTCCCACTTAGATAGACATCCCTCTAATCCTCTAAGTGATCACGTGATCCAAATCAACTAAACCATGTCCGATCATCACGTGAGATGGAGTAGTTTCAATGGTGAACATCACTATGTTGATCATATCTACTATATGATTCACGCTCGACCTTCGGTCTCCGTGTTTCGAGGCCATATCTGTATATGCTAGGCTCGTCAAGTTTAACTTTGAGTATTCGCGTGTGCAACAGTTTTGCACCGTTGTATTTGAGCGTAGAGCCTATCACACCCGATCATCAAGTGGTGTCTCAAAGCACGAAGAACTTTCATAGCGGTGCATACTCGGGAGAACACTTCTTGATAATTAGTGAGAGATCATCTTAAAATGCTACCGTCAAACAAAACATAATAAGATGTATAAGAGATAAACATCATATGCAATCAAAATATGTGACATGATATGGCCATGATCATCTTGCGCCTTTGATCTCCATCTCCAAAATGCAGTCATGATCTCTATCGTCACCAAAGACGACACCATGATCTTCATCATCTTGATCTATATCAATGTGTCATCACATAGTCGTCTCACCAACTATTGCTCTTGCAACTATTGCTATCGCATAGCGATAAAGTAAAGCAATTATTTGGCACTTGCATGTTATGCAACAAAGAGACAACCATAGAGCTTCTGCCAGTCGCCGATAACTTCAACAAAACATGATCATCTCATACAACAACTTATATCTCATCACGTTTTGACCATATCACATCACAACATGCCCTGCAAAAACAAGTTAGATGTCCTCTACTTTGTTGTTGCAAGTTTTACGTGGCTGCTACGGGCTTAAGCAAGAACCAATCTCACCTACGCATCAAAACCACAACGATAGTTTGTCAAATAGACTCCGTTTTAACCTTCGCAAGGACCGGGCGTAGCCACACTCGGTTCAACTAAAGTTGGAGAAACTAACACCCGCCAGCCACCTGTGTGCAAAGCACGTCGGTAGAACCAGTCTCGCGTAAGCGTACGCGTAATGTCGGTCCGGGCCGCTTCATCCAACAATACCGCCGAACCAAAGTATGACATGCTGGTAGGCGGTATGACTTATATCGTCCACAACTCACTTGTGTTCTACTCGTGCATATAACATCAAACCATAAAACCTAGGCTCGGATGCCTTTGTTGGGGAGCGTAGTAATTTCAAAAATTTCCTACGCACACGCAAGATCATAGTGATGCATAGCAACGAGAGGGGAGAGTGTTGTCGTACCCTCGTGAACCGATGCGAGCGTTGACGCAAGCGTAGAGGAAGTAGTCGTCGTCCTCCGGTCCAACCGATCCAAGCACCGTTACTCGGCACCTCCAAGTTCTTGACACACGTACAGCTCGATGGCGCACCCGATCTCCGATCCAGCGAGAGGCGGGGAGGAGTTCCGTCAAGACGACGGCGTGCAGGACGATCTTGATGTTCTCTGTCGCAGGGCTTCGCGAGGTGTAATATCGTGGAGGGGGCACCGCACGGCTAAGAACGATCTCAATGATCAACTTGTGTGTCCATGGGGTGCCCCTGCCCCGTATATAAAGAAGGGAGGGAGGAGGAGGCCGGCCCTAGTAGGGGGCGCCATGGGAGTCATACTCCACCGGGAGTAGGATTCCCTTTCCTAGTCAACTAGGAGTCCTTCCATGTATTAGGAGTAGGAGTCAAGGAAGGGAAGAGAGAAGGGAAGGAAGGGCGGGTGCGGCCTCCCCTAGTCAATTCGGACTAGGCCATGGGGGGCGGCCTGCCCTAGGCAGCCCTCTCTCTTTCCTTGAGGCCCAATAAGGCCCAATACTTCTCCCGGCGAATTCCGTAACTCTCCGGTACTCGATAAATACCGAATGACTCGGAACCTTTCCGAACTCGAATATAGTCGTCCAATATATCGATCTTTACATCTCGACCATTTCGAGACTCCTCGTCATGTCCCCGATCTCATCCGGGACTCGAACTCCTTGGTACATCAAAACTCATAAACTCATAATATAAGCATCGCATCGAAACCTTAAGCGTGCGGACCCTACGGTTCGAGAACAATGTAGACATGACCGAGACACATCTCAGGTCAATAACCAATAGCGGGACCTGGATGCCCATATTGGTTCCTACATATTCTCTGAAGATCTTTATCGGTCGGACCGCATAACAACATCGTTGTTCCCTTTGTCATCGGTATGTTACTTGCCCGAGATTCGATCGTCGGTATTCAATACCTAGTTCAATCTCGTTACAGGCAAGTCTCTTTACTTGTTAAATGTCGTCATCTCATAACTAACTCATTAGTCACATGCTTGCAAGGCTTAGGTGATGAGTATTACCAAGAGGGCCCGAGATACCTCTCGACAATCGGATGACAAATCCTAATCTCGAATTATGCCAACCCAACATGTACCTTCGAAACACCTGTAGAGCACCTTTATAATCACCCGATTCGTTGTGACGTTTGGTAGCACACAAAGTGTTCTTCCGTAAGCGGAGTTGCACAATCTCATAGTTGTAGGAACTTTGTATAAGTCATGAAGAAAGCAATAGCAACATACTAAGCGATCAAGTGCTAAGCTAACGGAATGGGTCAAGTCAATCACATCATTCTCCTAATGATGTGATCCCGTTAATCAAATGACAACTCTTTTGTCCATGGCTAGGAAACATAACCATCTCTGATAAACGAGCTAGTCAAGTAGAGGCATACTAGTGACACTATGTTTGTCTATATATTCACACATGTATTATGTATCCGGTTAATACAATTCTAGCATGAATAATAAATATTTATCATGAAATAAGGAAATAAATAATAACTTTATTATTGCCTCTAGGGCATATTTCCTTGAGTCTCCCACTTGCACTAGAGTCAATAATCTAGTTCACATCACCATGTGATTTAACACCAATATTCATATCGTATATGATTAACACCCATAGTTCACATCGTCATGTGACCAACACCCAAAGGGTTTACTAGAGTCAATAATCTAGTTCACATCGCTATGTGATTAACACCCAAAGAGTACTAAGGTGTGATCATGTTTTGCTCGTGAGAGAAGCTTTGTCAACAGGTCATCACATTGAGCCGTATGTATTTTGCAAATATTTTATGTCCACAATGTTCGCTTGCGGAGCTACTCTAGCTAATTGCTCCCACTTTCAATATGTATCCAGGTTGAGACTTAGAGTCATTCGGATCGGTGTAAAAGTTTACTTGATGTAACTTTTACAAAAACTCTTTTATCACCTCCATAATCGAGAAACATCTCCTTAGTCCTTACTAAGGATATTCTTGACCAATGTCGATGATCTACTCCTAGATCACTATTGTACCTCCTTGCCAAATTCAGAGCAAGGTATACAATAGGTGCGGTACATAGCATAGCATACTTTATAGAACCTATGGTGAGGCATAGGGAATGACTTTTCATTCTCTTTCTATTTTTCTGCTTGTGGTCGGGATTTGAGTCTTACTCAATTTCATACCTTTGCAACACAGTGCAAGAACTCTTTCTTTGACTGTTCCATTTTGAACTATTTCAAAATCTTGCCAAGGTATGTACTCATTGAAAATCTTATCAAGCGTCTTGATCTATCTCAATAGATCTTGATGCTCAATATGTAAGTAGCTTTTCTTGAGGTCTTTTCTTTTAAAGAACTCCTTTAAAACACTCCTTTATGCTTTGCGAGAAAAATTCTGCATCATTTTCGATCAACAATATGTCACTCACATATACTAATCGGAAAGGCTGTAGTGCTCCCACTCACTTTATTGTAAATATAGGCTTCATCGTAAGTCCATATAAAACTATATGCTTTGATCCACTTATCAAAGCGTATATTCCAACTCAAGATGCTTGCACCAGTCCATAGATGGATCCTGGAGCTTGCACATTTTGTTAGCACCTTTAGGATTGACAAAACCTTCGGTTGCATCATATACAACTCTTCTTTAATAAATCCATTAAGGAATGCAGTTTTGACATCCATTTGCCAGATTTCATAAAATGTGGCAATTGCTAACATGATTCAGACAGACTTAAGCATTGATACGAGTGAAAAAATCTCATCGTATTCAACACCTTGAACTTGTTGAAAACCTTTCGCAACAAGTCGAGCTTGGTAGATAGTAATACTACTATCAGTGTCCGTCTTCCTCTTGAAGATCCATTCATTTAACATGGCTTGCTGATCATCGAGCAAGTCAATCAAAGTCCATACTTTTTTCTCATACATGGATCATATCTCAGATTTTATGGCCTCGAGCCATTTCGCGGAATCTGGGCTCATCATCGCTTCCTCATAGTTCGTAGGTTCATCATGGTCTAGTAACATGACTTCCAGAACATGATTACTACACCACTCTGGTGCGGATCTTACTCTGGAAGACCTACGAGGTTTGGTAGCAACTTTATCTGAAGTTTCATGATCATCATCATTAACTTTCTCACTAATTGGTGTAGGAATCACTGGAACTGATTTCTGTGATGAACTACTTCCAATAAGGGAGAAGGTACAATTACCTCATCAAGTTCTACTTTCCTCCCACTCACTTCTTTCGAGAGAAACTCCTTCTCTAGAAAGGATCCATTTTTAGCAACGAATATCTTGCCTTCGGATCTGTGATAGAAGGTGTACCCAACTATTTCTTTTGGGTATTCTATGAAGACGCACTTCTCCGATTTGGGTTCGAGCTTATCAGGATGAAACTTTTTCACATAAGCATCGCAGCCCCAAACTTTAAGAAACGACAACATGGGTTTCTTGCTAAACCACAGTTCATATGTTGTCGTCTCAACGGATTTAGATGGTGCCCTTTTAACGTGAATGCAGCTGTCTCTAATGCATAACCCCAAAACAATATTGGTAAATCAGTAAGAGACATCATAGATCGCACCATATCCAATAAAGTGCGGTTACGACGTTCGGACACACCATTATGATGTGGTGTTCCAGGTGGCATGAATTTGTGAAACTATTCCACATTGTTTTAATTGAAGACCAAACTCGTAACTCAAATATTTGTCTCCGTGATCAGATCGTAGAAACCTTATTTTCTTGTCACGATGATGTTCCACTTCACTCTGAAATTCTTTGAACTTTTCAAATGTTTCAGACTTATGTTTCATCAAGTAGATATACCCATATCTGCTCAAATCATCTCGTGAAGGTCAGAAAATAACGATACTTGCCACGAGCCTTCATACTCATTGGTCTGCATACATCAGTATGTATTATTTCCAATAAGTCGAGAGCTTCGTTCCATTGTTCGAAGAACGGAGTTTTAGTCATCTTGCCCAAAAGGCACGGTTCGCAAGCATCAAATGATTCATAACCAAGTGATTCCGAAAATCCATCTTTATGGAGTTTCTTCATGCGCTTTACACCGATATGACCCAAACGGCAGTGCCACAAATAAGTTGCACTATCATTATTAACTTTGCATCTTTTGGCCTCAATATTATGAATATGTGTATCACTATGATCGAGAGCCAACAAACTATTTTGTTGGGTGTATGACCATTGAAGGTTTTATTCATTTAAATAGAACAACAATTATTCTATGATTTTAAATGAATAACCGTATTGCAATAAACATGATCAAATCATATTCATGCTCAACGCAAACGCCAAATAACATTTATTTAGGTTTAACACTAATCCCGAAAGTATATGGCCATGATCATCTTGCGCCTTTAATCTCCATCTCCAAAGTACAGTCATGATCTCTATCGTCACCGGCACGACACCATGATCTTCATCATCTTGATCTATATCAATGTGTCATCACATGGTCGTCTCACCAACTATTGCTCTTGCAACTATTGCTATCGCATAGCGATAAAGTAAAGCAATTATTTGGCACTTTCATGTTATGCAACAAAGAGACAACCATAGAGCTTCCGCCAGTCGCCGATAACTTCAACAAAAACATGATCATCTCATACAACAACTTATATCTCATCACGTTTTGACCATATCACATCACAACATGCCCTGCAAAAACAAGTTAGACGTCCTCTACTTTGTTGTTGTAAGTTTTACGTGGCTGCTACGGGCTTAAGCAACAACCAATCTCACCTACGCATCAAAACCACAACGATAGTTTGTCAAATAGACTCCGTTTTAACCTTCGCAAGGACCGGGCGTAGCCACACTCGGTTCAACTAAAGTTGGAGAAACTGACACCCGCCAGCCACCTGTGTGCAAAGCACGTCGGTAGAACCAGTCTCGCGTAAGCGTACGCGTAATGTCGGTCCGGGCCGCTTCATCCAACAATACCGCCGAACCAAAGTATGACATGCTGGTAGGCAGTATGACTTATATCGTCCACAACTCACTTGTGTTCTACTCGTGCATATAACATCAAACCATAAAAACCTAGGCTCGGATGCCACTGTTGGGGAACATAGTAATTTCAAAAAATTCCTACGCACACGCAAGATCATAGTGATGCATAGCAACGAGAGGGAGAGTGTTGTTTATGTACCCTCGTGAGACCAAGCGAAGCGTTGGCGCAACGTAGAGGAAGTAGTCGTCGTCCTCCGGTCCAACCGATCCAAGCACCGTTACTCGGCACCTCCGAGTTCTTGACACACGTACAGCTCGATGGCGCACCCGATCTCCGATCCAGCAGAGGCGGGGAGGAGTTCCGTCAAGACTGACGGCGTGGTGATGATCTTGATGTTCTCTGTCGCGGGGCTTCATGAGGTATAATATCGTGGAGGGGGGCACCGCACACGACTAAGGAACGATCTCAATGATCAACTTGTGTGTCCATGGGGTGCCCCCTGCCCCCGTATATAAAGGAGGGAGGGAGGAGGAGGCCGGCCCTAGTAGGGGCGCGCCATGGGGAGTCCTACTCCCACCGGGAGTAGGATTCCCCCTTTCCTAGTCCAACTAGGAGTCCTTCCATGTATTAGGAGTAGGAGTCAAGGAAGGGGAAGAGAGAAGGGAAGGAAGGAGGGGTGCGGCCTCCCCTAGTCAATTCGGACTAGGCCATGGGTGGTGCGGCCTGCCCTAGGCAGCCCTCTCTCTTTCCTTGAGGCCCAATAAGGCCCAATACTTCTCCCGGCGAATTCCGTAACTCTCCGGTACTCTCGATAAATACCCAATGACTCGGAACCTTTCCGAACTCGAATATAGTCGTCCAATATATCGATCTTTACATCTCGACATTTCGAGACTCCTCGTCATGTCCCTTTCTCATCCGAGACTCCGAACTCCTTGGTACATCAAAACTCATAAACTCATAATATAAGCATCATCGAAACCTTAAGTGTGCGGACCCTACGGTTCGAGAACAATGTAGACATGACCGAGACACGTCTCAGTCAATAACCAATAGCGGACACGGATGCCCATATTGGTTCCTACATATTCTACGAAGATCTTTATCGGTCAGACCGCATAACAACATACGTTGTTCCCTTTGTCATCGGTATGTTACTTGCCCGAGATTCGATCGTCGGTATCCAATACCTAGTTCAATCTCGTTACCGGCAAGTCTCTTTACTCGTTCCATAATATGTCATCTCATAACTAACTCATTAGTCACATGCTTGCAAGGCTTAGGTGATGAGTATTACCGAGAGGGCCCAGAGATACCTCTCCGACAATCGGAGTGACAAATCCTAATCTCGAATTATGCCAACCCAACATGTACCTTCGGAAACACCTGTAGAGCACCTTTATAATCACCCAGTTACGTTGTGACGTTTGGTAGCACACAAAGTGTTCTTCCGGTAAACGGGAGTTGCACAATCTCATAGTTGTAGGAACTTTGTATAAGTCATGAAGAAAGCAATAGCAACATACTAAACAATCAAGTGCTAAGCTAACGGAATGGGTCAAGTCAATCACATCATTCTCCTAATGATGTGATCCCGTTAATCAAATGATAACTCTTTTGTCCATGGCTAGGAAACATAACCATCTCTGATAAACGAGCTAGTCAAGTAGAGGCATACTAGTGACACTATGTTTGTCTATATATTCACACATGTATTATGTATCCGGTTAATACAATTCTAGCATGAATAATAAACATTTATCATGAAATAAGGAAATAAATAATAACTTTATTATTGCCTCTAGGCCATATTTCCTTCAGATTTCACCGTAAACACCCCCATTTCTAGCTAACTTCCAATGCATCGAATCAGGTTGGTCGGATAATTGAACATCTATCAATCTCCGAACCAAGTACATACAGGCATTCCATCGCTCACCAACTAACGCACGTCTGAACTGAATATTCAAGGGAGTCGATTGAAATACCATGCCTACGTAATCCTCCTTACGTTGCACAATGTTATATAGGGTGGTGTATTGTATGGCTAGTGGCGTCTCCCCAAACCATGTATCCTCCCAAAATCTTGTTGACATCCCATTGCCAACCAAGAATTTGACCGTACGAAAGAACAAATCTTTCGTTCGCATGAGTCCCTTCCAGAATGGGAGTCAGTTGGCCTCACGGTGACCTGGGCTAGCGTTTTCAATTGTAGATACTTATTGCATAGTATCTGTGCCCACATACCCTCTGTCTCTGTCTCTAACCTGTAGAGGCATTTACTCATAAGACATTTATTCTTAATTTCCAGGTTTTCAATACCAAGACCCCCCTGGTCTTTGGGTCGACATAAAATATCCCATCGTGTGAGACAGTATTTCTTCTTGGCCTCATCTGACTGCCAGAAGAATCGAGATCGAAAGAAATCAAGTCTCTTCCACACCCCTTTTGGTACCTCGAAGAAAGATAGTAGGAACATCTGCATACTAGTAAGTACTGAGTTGATCAGCACTAGCCGACCTCCATAAGACATTACCTTGCCCTTTCAGCAACTAAGTTTTTTTTTCAATTCGATCTTTGATGCACTTCCATTCTTTATTAGATAGCTTACGGTGATGAATTGGTATGCCCAAATAATTGAAGGGCAAAGAACCTAATTCATGCCCAAACAACTGTCTATATGTGTCTTGCTCTTCTATGGCCTTACCAAAGCAGAACAACTTGCTCTTGTGAAAGTTTATTTTTAATCCAGATAATTATTCGAAGAGACATAATATGAGTTTCATATTCTGCACTTTTTGCAATGTCATGTTCCATGAATAGGATAGTGTCGTCAGCGTACTATAAAATGGAGACTCCCCCATCGACCATATGAGTGACAAGTCCATCCACTTGACCGTTTTCCTTGGCCCGGTTTATAAGAATGTTCAACATATCGGCCACTATATTAAATAGGAGAGGTGACATTGAATCCCCTTGTCTCAATCCCATGTGTGTCTGAAAGTAGTGGCCGATATCGTCGTTAACCTTGATTCCGACACTACCTTTTTGGACTAGAGAACCCACTTGGTTCTGCCAAGCCTCATTAAAACCTTTCATGCGCATTGTCTGTTCAAGGAGCAATTTCATCCATAAGGCCATGATTTTCTTGTCCCCGATGCCCCCTACTTCCTAATGTTCTTTCACATCTTCATATGCACTTTCATTGTTGGTACACATGTTTGTAGGAAAGTTTCGTACTAGTGGAGCTTGATTCTAGTACGTGGGTTAAGACGGAGCTGTATATGTACACACATGACAAACGACTACTAGTGCTCATGGCTGGAGGTTGTTGGATCATTACTATATGCATTAGTTTCATGAAATATTGTGTCATACATATCAAGATGAGTCACTTGTTGTCCTTGTTTATTCTTAAGTTCTGCACATCATAGTTGAATACCACAAATTTAGGCTACACAAAGACAGTATCTAGACTACCAAAAAGACACAAACAACAAATAACACGACAAAACCAAAGCTACATTGTAATCATCTTTGCACTTCACATGTCAAAGATCATTTATGATTTTTGTGAAGAACTGTGAAAAAAACAAACATAAAAAAAAACAGTCTAAGCTCAAAATATTGTTAGAACTTGGCAGGAAAAAAAGTACAATCTCAACCAGCGTAAGCATATGCTCACAAAGCAATGTGAGTCACACTAACTAAGATGCCCCCACTAATATGATGAACCTGCCATGACACGTTGTTCAGACTCTAGGTGAACCTGGTATTGAATCTCAGGGTGTGTGGACCAAGTCGGCCAAGGCATGCAAGTGGGTGTATTCTACTTTATTTTACAGTACTGAGGCACAAGGCATCCACCATTGCACTATGGACCAAATCATGCATGGTCTAGCTCCGACCTCGCAGCGATGTCCGCCAAAGTGCTCTAAGCCGCGAGCAATTACGGCAAAGGCGGTTCTCGTACATGTTCTGGCAGGCTTGTTTTGCCCAGGGCCTTCCACTTTGCTTACCTCTCGAAACTAACCAAAAACCTCCAAAAATCTATGCTCAGTGTGCTTGGCCATCGGGATGTTGCACGCAATGTTCTTGTTTTTCAGACGCCTGCTACATCGCTCGGAGCGAGAGGCACCATTCTTCTCCCCATGCAAAGGCATCGAGGTCGCAAGTAGAGTGTGTGGGACCATACTAGTTGCCTTGCTAAGAAATGCCTCCACAAATAGGGGGGGCATCAACTTGCGTTACCTCAAAACAACACTGCTCACATCAACCTGAGACTCGACCTCGACAATATGGGAGCCTACGGCCCCCATCATGATCACTGAGTTGAAACCAAGTGGCACCTCCAGACTGAAAATCAGGCATGCAAGCGAATGCCCATCAGTATCTTGGTGGAGGCATCGGGGCGGGACAACAAGATCTTAGCCTCCAAACACAATCGGTCAATGAACTCCTTGATCCTTCGCGGTGGAATGAGAGGGTGCAAGTAAACCTCATCACACCAAGCAAAGTATATCGCAATAGAAATGACATCAGATGATACCAGAGGAGGTAGCGTCAATACTTCACCATGCCTCAAAACGATTATCACTGGCCGAGCCGAGAACATCGCCACAAGCAACTCCCGCGCCGTGGCTGGGGCCGAGATGCAACGATCAGGGGTATGGGCAAGCGATCTTGAGGGGATGGTGCCAATACCACCTCATTGTAGGAGTGCAGCCTTGAAGTAGTGCTAATTGGCGCTACATGAGCAACCTCAAAAGCAGAATGAGGTCTCAATGGCGGCCATGTTGAGGAGGATTTCTGTGGGAATTTGCTCGAAATGTGGAAAAGGTTAAAAGAACGCCAACACTTGATTGGTTGTCTGCATGAAGAGGCAAATTGCTTGCGCCTAAGGCATCTGTAGCATCGCCCATCCATCCACTTGAGGTATCTGGCTCGCTCCGGCTGGCTACCGATGGGCGTGCCAAGGGGCACAACCTGGCTACCTCCAACCATGGTTGAACATCCTCGGTACTCATGCACCTGAGTCCAACCTCCTCAAATAACATTTGTGCAAGCATCATCACCCCGTCCACTTGGCACCAACTCTTGGTCCCTAAGCACCACAGACATGAGATAAACTCTATAGTAGGAGAAGAAGAATAAACAACACCTCCTACCCCCTGTACACCCATAGAACTAGAACTAGTACCTAACCCCTTCCATGGGAGCCTGCTGGACCCACTGGTATCATACCGGATCTGGGCACGGATGGTAGTAGATCTAGGTTGCGGGGAGCAACGGTCGTCCCCCCTGGCAGCGACTTCAGCACCACCTCCACATCATCCTCTGCCATGAAGCAACATGAGCTTGGCGGTAAGGATGCGGTGGACATGACATCAAAGGGAGGAGATGGGGCTGGCGAGGGCGAAGCTATGAAAGGGGTTGCAGCGCCAGAGTGCGCCGTCAATGGGGGTGTGGGATTGCACACAAGGCTAGCGCCCGACGAGGATAGTGAAAAGTCGTCGTGCAACAAGGATCCGCGCCAGGAGCTTAGTTGAGGATCTATAGCACAGGAATGATGAGGGCACAAGGGAGCAGGTTTCTGGGTAAGACGGGATAGGACGCAGAGGGAGTCCCGATCCAGTGAAGGCGAGGTAGGGCCAGCTAGTGCAGCGTGATCGAGCGGGCATGACCCGCCATAAGAGCAGCCACAAGAGGGCAGTGGCCTTTTTCTTGTCATTCAAGAGTATTAACAGTTCGCCACCTAGGTTGCCCATAGACTACATCCTCCCTCAAAGCATCTCATCTCTATGTTGTCCTTTTTCATCCCTTAAATTGCACCATGTACTTCGACCATGACATGATAATCACCAACATAAGGCTCCACCACCTTTTTATTGTCATTAATCGGTGGTTCCCCATATGTAAGGAATATTTGCGTGGGATTAGCAGAGTGGAGGTATAGTGCTGACGTGGCCATCAGAGAATGGATGCTGATGTGGATAGGTTGCATGCTTAGTTAAATAGGCTAGTGGGGATGAACTATTCAGGTATTATACATTAAAGATTTGTGTGAGGTGGTCATACATGCATTGTACTCCTCACATGAAAAAGACATGGGGCCACACAGTAGTACTACATCCTAACTAGCATATTGGAAGCACGCAAGGTACAGATATTTACAACCTCGAAATACTTAATTAGCTTCATTTTAATTTTTTTATTTGAGAGAAACACTGATTACAACATTGGCGCGCGCGCACACACACACACACACACACTCACACTACCACACACACATTCCCACAAAACCGGGTCAGAGTTGCGAAGCTTCAAGATTGGCGAAGTCGCCATAGGCGCCTAGCTATAATTGGATTCCTGTGGTCTTTCACTAAAAGAATATTTCACATTAATGAGCCATCAAAGTATCAACCCTACATGATGGGCTGGGAGTACCGCTGCCCTTCTAACCATTCCAACCACTGTTTGGTTCTCACCTTGATTATATATCTCGCGCGACCGAACATGTTTGTAATAAGAGCAACATTCATAGTATACATGATCGAGTCAATCAATACATGTTGATTAACCAGGCCGAATATGTATAGGAAAAAATAGTTAGAAACACTCATATATATGCCCATCAACGTGGTGCTTGTGAACCACCTTACCTTTTTACATGTGATGAATACTGATGAGTGTTCCAATTCAAATGATTAAGTAGTAGGGAAGAAAGTTACCTGAACTAGGGCAGTCGCCACGGTGAAAACCAAGTACATGTCAATGATCTGCGGAACATGAGAAGTCGATCAGTAACCCGCCAGTCGCCAGTGGAAGCAAAAAAACTAGGGAAAGAACATGAAAATTGCCTTGAGATTCATCAGCGTGGTGGTTTAGTCCTTGGTGAGGGATGGGATCATGAGCTTGGCATCTCCCGGGGTCATCGACAACCTTCGTTCCTCACAAGCTCATTACTACCCACACCAATCTTTGAGCTAGTAAATTAGAATTTGAGGAATCAGATCACGGAAGAGGACAGACAACACGACTCCCAGATCTGAGTGCAGGCCACGGGGTTTGGGAGTGAACCGGACAGGACGCAGGAGATTAATCTCTGGGTGTATTTGTGTGTGTGTGTGGGGGGGCGGAGGAGACTGACCTGTGTTGTGCTGGGGAAGAAGATGGCTACGATGTCGCCCATTTCCTTCCTGCGGTTTATTGAGCCAATGGAAGTGGGACGAATTTCCTTGCCAAATAGACATGGAATTTGAGCCTGTTGGTACTAGAGTTTTTTTAAGAAATTTGTAGTGAGGAGTTAGTTAAGGTTCTGTTTTCTTTTGATATAGTGTAAGTAGTATAGTTCACTGCAGTACCACTGCTCACAAACACGCACATAGACAACATAGTCTGCATGAAGGTAACCTGTGTAAGTATAGTTCTATCATCTAGGATATCCGATCAAGGTCGAGGGTAGTTCGACATTGTGTTCACTCATCAAGGTTTGCCGTGGATACATCATAGGTTGCTAATCAAATAGTTTTGATGGGTTCGGAAATGAGAATGGTTGTAGGGGTGGGGTGACTTTAGCTGCGCCAAGTAGGTGATGTTAGATATCTAGCAACTTTCTTGTTTCGCTAGTAACTCAACATGTCAATGACCACGTCTTTCCTAAAGACTAATATTCCCTAATTGAATCCACGATCTTTATCTTTCTTCTACCATGCTTCTTGGTTCTAGACTATTAATTGTCTTTTCCACATTAGTGGCCTATTGGTAGCAGGAAGAAGTGTATCAACTGGTAGGCTTTCGAGCGTGCTATTGCGTAGGTGGTGATGGAGCAATATATACGACCACGACATTAATTCCTAGCATGGTGTAAGTTGGTTACTGGACATAATGTCAATATATATATGTACCAACTTTGTGTTATCAATTAGTAGTTATGTGCAAGGATGTTGTGACTTATGAGGGTACGAATCATGGATGAATGCCACTATCTTATATTGGTTGGAATGCATGTAGATACTTTACTAGAGATTTATTCTGTAACCCTCGCGCACTCAATTGAGTGATTCTTTGTATTGACCGCTACCTGATCACAACCCATAGCCTATACATGCATGTTTAACTTGAATTAATGCATGGATAAGCCATGGTTAAGACATGTGTGAAATGTTATATAGAAATAAGTAAATAACATATACATACTTCAATCAGAGTGGTATACTGATTACCATAGATTTTTTTGGAAAAAGGTTTTCACAAGACCATACACTGTATGTAACATTGTTATCACTATATATTCTTATGTTTCATCAAAATAATCAATCCTTACGCACCTTGACCCATCGGACGGTTGTTTCCACTTTCAGTTCTTATCATCCAAAAAAATAGAGACATGTTTGCACGCACTGACACAAAAACCTCCTTTTTCCTAGTGTTTTTTTACGTTGTTTTTCCCCATGACTCCAGACCAGTAGCCCATGCAAATGCTATAACCAGTAGAGCTTGAGGCTACTTCTTGGACGAAGATGGAAAGGTATATATGCACACACGAATATCTAGCATATTATTCATGGTTATGCACTGATTTTCTCTAGTGGCTAGAGTGTTTCATAATTATGGACTGTCGCACTCCGATAAAGTATTCCAAGATTAATCCAATTATGACTATTGAAATGCATCACTTACATATGTGTACGGCTTTGGGAGAAGTGATGGAAACATGGTTTGTTGATAACTAATTTCTCCTCAAGTCTATCATTACAATGTCATAAACAAGAAACTAGCTTGGCTAGTTAGCTAGGTGCCAAGAGTAGAAGTAGCATACAAACTAAGAAATTCATTTTTCCTAGATATAACATTGACGCAAGCGCTGACCAAACTAGCAATAATAGAACACATTTTAATCTCGAAGGAAAACACAAATGAATGCATCTTTGCCTAATTTATTTATTTTTACTCTTTCTTGTCTTAGTGGGCAAAATTCAATAAATATGCCTGAGACATGTGTGACAAAAATAGACTTCAAAAAACACATCAGTCATAAAGCACTACCAAAAAATGCATGGCTAATAGATCTAGCACGCGACGTCATTGACGCTATATGATTGATCAAATCATTGAGTTGCCACAATGATTGAATGTTCTTGGCGTTCCAAACTCCATTTGTTCAAAAAATGCACTCAGTCTCGCATCCATTCTACAGGACCAGCTACAATCCCAAGAACTATGTACAATAACTCAAAGAGGACAATCTAGCATGGACAGACATCTTTTAAGTGCAAGATCCTACTCTAGACGACCTTTTAAGGGAGCATTCTCACCGCTGACACATTGTTGCGTCATGGTAGCTACTTCACTCTAATTTGTTTCTAGAATTTATACATCCTTTTGGGATATGCCTGGTCCTGTCAGATCTGACCTTCTCTTGCCATGCAACACAAATGCCATTCCCTCATACCGAAGGTGTCCACTGGATGTGCCTGGTCCATCTACTCCAATGAAGAGCTATTCAGTGATGTACAAGCATTGCTCGCAAAGAGGATTATAGCGTTCGTGACCCTAGTTTGATCGTTTTCCTATTCCCAGCACCTCCTAGTCCCCAATGTCACTTGTCTATCCTGACCAACTCTCCTATGGTTTCCTCTCATTTAGTGGCGAAATGGTGTTTCTACTTGTAAAGCTTGATGCTACTACTTGGGTGAAGACCAATTTATAGATATGCACACACATGCCAAATAACTAGTATCCAACGGAGGATGTTGGATCATTACTATTTTTCATTCACTTTAGAGCATCTCCAACATATAATGAAAAAACGCCGCCGTGCCCACAAAATTGTTTTTTATGGCGTTTTGGATCCAAAATAGTGCTCCAACAGATGATGTATATGTAAAATGGTGATGTAATTTCTTTTGACAAGCCCAAAAATTTGCTCCCCGCTGCTGCATATTTGCAGCACCACTACCTGCTGCCGCAAAAAAAACCACAGCAGCATGAGAGCCAATCGCTTCGTTGATGTTTCCCCGTCGCACAATCCTCCACCAAGAACCACTCATTCTGGATATATCTCGCAGCCATTGCGAGTCCGTCGTCCACCCAGCCCAGCCGCCACCCCAGCCATTCCCGCTGCTTCGGACGTCCACGACCACCCCCATCATTACCTCCACCTGATTTGCATATATTTCAACAACTTCCCACCCCTTGGTTGTGAGATATGGCTGTTGCAACACCTAAAATCACCGTGGAGTTAGATTAGCGGATGACCCAGCCCCCATGTGACCGATGCTATTGCTGCCACTATCAAGCTTATGCTCATTCCAAGCTCTCGGTTGCCGGCCAACATGGCGATGATGGCTCTAGCTAAGATCCCTAGCTTCCTGGCAGCAGCATGAGCACCACAAACTCATCATAGCCAGACATGTGACTGCCTCGGCCCCGGCAGGCTACGCTGGCCGTTATTCATCTTCATGACCACTAGGCGTTCGACATAAAGCCTTGAAGGTAACAAAAGTTTCTTTTCTCTGTTTTTGTTGCGAAATAGTAATGGATTGTGATAGAAGGTATTATGTTGTGTAGATGATTTTGTACTCATCGTAATCTTCATGGGATGACTGCTCTTCCGAAGAGGAATATGAGTGGGAGGAGTATGCGTACATTGACATCATCGTTGACATGCACATGTAGAAGAACAACCAGCCAAAACATGCCAGTTCCGATGTCAGCCCTGAGTACATTCCTAGGAGAAAGAAAGATGGACACATGAAGTTGATGTTGGACTATTTCTGTTCAAATCCATTGTATCCAGATCAATGCTTTGAATGTCGGTTCATGATGTCCATGTATTTTTTCCTCCATATTCCCAATGGCATGAAAGAGCATGATCGATACTTCGTGCAGAGAAAGAGTTGTGCCAAAGATTTGCGTCACAACACTATCTAGAAAGTGACTTCAGAATTGCACATTATGGCATATGGTATTACTGACGATTTAATTGATGTTCACTTGGCAATGGGAGAGAGAACTTCAGTCGAGTGTGTGAAGCAATTTGCAAAGGCGGTGATTGAAGTATTAGGGTAGTGTATTTGAGGGCACCCAATGCTCATCACACTCAGTGGCTTTTGGAGATGAACAAAGTACGTGGGTATTTGGATACGCTTGGCTCAAATGATTGCATCCATTGTGGACCAAATCGACCATGGCATGCAAGTGGGTGTATTCTACTTTATTCAGAATTGGGGCACAAGGCATCCACCATTGCAACATGGACCAAATCATGTAAGTTCTAGCTTCGACTTCCTAGCGATGTCCCCAACAAAAAAAGACTTCCTAGTGATGCTCACCAAAGTGGTCTAAGCCGCGAGCAATTGCAGCAAAGAAGGTTATTGTACATGTTCAGGTAGGCTTTCATCTTTTTCCCAGGGCCTTATACTTTGCTCACCTCTCGCAACTAACTAAAAACCTATGCTCAGTGCACTTGGCCATCGGGATTTTGCACGAAATAGTCTTATTTTTTGGACGCCCCTTACATCGCTCAGATTGAGAGGTATCATTTTTCTCCCCATGCTAAGGCATCTTGGTCCCAAGTGGAGTGTGCAGGACAATACTAGTTGGCTTGCTAAGAAATTCCTCGACAAATAGTGGTGGAGCATCAACTTGTGTCATGTCAGAACAACACTGCTCACATTAACCTGAGCCTCACCCTCAATAATATGCGTGCCTATGACCCCCGTCATGCGCTCCGAGTTGAAACCAAGAGGCACCTCCGGGCTGAGAATCATGCATGTGAGGGAATACCATTCGGTATCTGGGAGTAGCCATCAGGGTGGGACAATAAGATCGTAGCCTCCAAGCACAATCGGTTAATGAACTCCTCGATCCTTCCCTACGAAACAACAGGCTACAACCTCATCACACCAAGCAAAAGTATACTGCAATACAAATGACATCAAACTATATTAGAGGAGGTGGCCCCCCAATGGTTCATCATGCATACGATCATCATGCCTCAAAACGTTTATCACCGGCCCAGCCGAGAGCATCGCGAGAAGCAACTCCTTCGCCATGGTTGGGGTCGGGCTGCAACGATCAGGAGGATGGGCCAAGCAATATTGAGGGGATGGTGCCAAGACCACCTCATCGTAGGAGTGTAGCCTTGAAGCAATGTTAATGTGCACGACATGAGAAACCTCAAAAGTAGAATGAGGTCTAAACGGTGGGCATGTTGAGGAGGATTTCCGTGGCAATTTGCTCGAAATGTGGACATCGTTGAAAGAACGTCAACATTTGATTGGCTGTCACCATGAAGAGGCAAATTGCTTGCGCCTAGGGCATCTGAAGCATCGCCCATCCATTCACTTGAGGTATGCGACTCGCTCCGGCTGGCAACCCAGTGGACACGGCAAGGGGCGCAACTTGTCTACCTCCAACTATGGCCTCGCATCATCGGTCCTCATGAACCCGAGTCAAACCTCCTCGAACGACGTTTGTGCAAGCATCATCACCCCCTCCAGCCGGCACCAACTCTTGGTTCGTGAGCACCACGGACGTGAGACAAACCCTCGGGCAGGAGAAGAAGAATGAACAACATCTCCTCTCCGCTGCACACCCACAAAACCTAAACCAGTACAGGATACCTACCATGGGAGCCTACTGAGATGCCCCACAACACCCACCGGTAGCATACCGCATCTGGGCACGGGTATGCTTGGTGGCACTAGATTTAGGACGCGGGGAGCAAAGGCCATCTCCCCTATAGGCTACTCCGGCACTCACATCATCCTCCGCCACGTAACCCCATGAGCTGGGCGGTGAGGATGCGATGGACACGTCATCGAAGGGAGGAGACGGGACTTGCGAGGGCAAAGTTATGAAAGGGGTTGGAGCGCCGGAGGGCGCCACCGAGGGGGTGGGGGTGTGGAATTGTGCACATGGCAAGCGCCCGTCGGGGACAGAAGAAGAGTCGTCATGCAACAGGGGTCTGTGCCAGGAGCTTGGGAAAGGATCCATGGCACAGGAATGACAGGGGCACAAGGGAGTAGGTTTGTGTGGAGGAAGACAAGATAGGACGCGGAGGGAGCCTCGATCCGATTGAGGCAGAGGTAGGGCCAGCTAAAGCAGCGAGATTGAGCGGGCGCTACCCGCCATGAGAGAAGCCACGAGAGGGCATCGGCCTTTGGTTGCGATTCAAGAGTATCAATAGTTCACCACCTAGGTTTCCTATAGACTACATCCTCCCTCGAAGCACGACATCTTTGTGTTGTCTTTTTTCAACCCATACATTGAATCGCGTACTTCGACCATGGCATGATAATCAACATAAGGCTCAACCACCTGTTTATTTGCATTAATCCGCAGTTTCACATATGTAAGGAAGATTTGCATGAGGTGGTCATATATGCATTGCACTCCGCACATGAAAAAGACATGTGGCTGAACGGTAGTGCTACATCATAGCTAGCATTGAAACGCGCATGGGACACATATTTACAACCTCAAACTACCTAATTAGCTTCATTTTAGTTTTTCTTATTTGAGAGAAACATGGGTTACAACATTGACGTATACATACACACACACACTCACACTACCACACACACATGCTCACAAGACCGGGTCAGACTTGCGGAGCTTCAAGATTTACAAAGTCGCTACGGGGCCCTCGCTCTCAGTGGGATTCCAGTCGTCTTCCACTGAAAGAATATTTCACATTAATGAGCCATCAAAGCAATAACCCTACTTGATGGACCGGAGTACCACCGACCTTCTAACCATCCATCCACGATTTGGTTCTAACCTTTATTATAGATATCTCACTGACCCATCTTCCTTGTAATGTCAGCAACATTCATATATATGCATGATCGAGTCAATGTTGCATAGTACTTACCAGGCCGACTAAGTAGAGGAAAAATTAGTGAGAAACACTCATATATATGCCCGTCAACGTGGTGCTTGCAAACCACCTTGCCTTTGCATGTGATGAATACTGATGACTATTCTAATTCGGATGATTAATTACTAGGGTAGAAAGTCACCTGAACTAGGGCAGTCGCCACGGCGAAAACCATGTACATGTCAATGATCTGCGGAACATGAGAAGTCGACCAGGAACCCGCCAGTCGCCAGTGGAAGAGAAAAAAAAACTAGGGAAAGAAAATGAAAATTGCCATGAGATTCGATAGTGTGGCGGTGTAGGCCTTGGTGAGGGACTGGATCATGAGCCTGTATCACCCACGACCATCGACATCCTTCCTTCCTCACGAGCTCACTCCCACCCTCACTGCGCATCGAGCTAGTAATTTAGACTTTGAGGAATCAGATCACGGAAGAGGACAAACAGCATGGCTCTCAGATCCGGACTTTGCCGGCAACGGGGCACGCGGTTTGGGAGGGGACATGGCGGGAGGTGGGAGATTAAGCCATGTTTGTGCTTTTCTGGGGAAGAAGATGACGGCGATGTTGCCCATATTCGGACATGCGAATTGCAAGCTCCTCCAGTTTCTGGAATTTCCTTCGCGCAGTTTTATTGATACAATGGAAATGGGGCTGATTTCCGGGCACAAATGGCCCTGCGATTTGAGCCCATTGGTATTAGATTTTTTTTGGATTGTAGTCATAGTGAGGAGTTAGTGAAGGTTTCGTTTTCTTTTTATTTTAGAAACGTATCACTGCTCACAAACACACACATAGACAGCATAGTCTGCATGAAGGTAACCTGTGTAAGTATAGTTCTATCACATAGGAAGATCTGATCAAGGTTGAGGGCAGTTCGACATCGTGTTCACTCATCAACGGTTGCGGTGAATACTGTTAGGAATGGGCAACTACATTCACAGGAGGGCCAAGGGCCAGTAGATATACATGTGTATGACAAAGTGCAAGAAAGACTATACACATCTAACACCCCCCCTCAAACTCATGGTGGATCAATAACACCGAGTTTGGAGAGAAGAAAACTATGCTGCGCTCGAGTCTGTGCCTTCGTGAAGAAGTCTGCCAACTGTAACTCAGAGGGCACATAGTGAAGAGCAAGAGTCTGATCCTGCACAGCAGCACGTACAAAGTGGGCATCCACACCGATTTGCTTGGTGAGCTCATGCTTCACCGGGTCACGCGCGATACTGATAGCACCAGTATTGTCTGACAATAAGGGAGTCGAGGTAGTAGCAAACACACCAAAGTCCTCAAGTAACCACCGTAACCAGATCACCTCACCACATCGGATAGCCATGGCTCGCAACTCAGCCTCTGTACTCGAGCGAGAAACTGCAGTCTGTTTCTTTGTCTTCCAGGCAATAAGAGAGCCACCAAGAAAGACACAATAAGCAGACAGTGAGCGTCGATCAGAGGGATCACTAGCCCAGGTAGCATCAGAGTAGGCCTGTAGCTCAAGAGAGCTGGAGCGGGGAAAGAAAAGGCGCTGAGAGAGCATGCCACGGAGATATTGTAGAACACGGAGGAGATGACTATAGTGGACAGAGGTGGCTGCTGCAATGAACTAACTCAGGATATGAACAGGATAGGAGATATCAGGATGCGTAACAGCAAGATATACAAGACTGCCAACAAGGTGATGATAGCGAGTGGGGTTAGGGAGAGGGTCACCATCGAGGCCGGTTGAACGTTGAGCTCCATAGGAGTCTGGCTGTGCGCTCATCACCGAGAGCAGCGCGAGTAAGAAGATCCTGAATATATTTTTCTTGGGAGATGCAGAAGCCATTAGAGGGCGAGGAGATCTCAATCCCAAGAAAATAGCGAAGTGGGCCAAGATCAGTCATGAGGAACTGGTCGCGAAGGCGAGCCTTAACAAAGGCTATGTAGTCAGAGTCATCACCAGTGATGATCATGTCATCAACATAGAGAAGGAGCAGAGTCCGACCACGAGGAGACGTGTGAACAAACAATGCGGGATCATGATCACTGGGCAAGAAACCAGCGGCAGTCACCACAGAGGAGAAGCGCTCAAACCAGGCGCGAGGGGCCTGTTTAAGACCATAGAGGGAGCGGCGAAGTTGACAGACCATACCATCAGGAGCATAGTACCCCGGTGGTGGCTGCATATAAACCTCCTCACGCAACTCGCCATTAAGAAAAGAGTTCTGAACATCAAGTTGAGAGATAGACCAATGACGAACAGAAGCAACAGCAAGAAGAGTGCAAACAGTGGTCATGTGGGCCACAGGAGCGAATGTCTCATCATAATTGCGTCCCTGCTACTGCTGAAAACCACGGGCCACAAGGCGCGCTTTGTAGCGCTCAAGAGAACCATTAGAGTGAATCTTAATCTTGTAGACCCACTTGCAGGTGATGGGATGGACACCGGAAGGAAGGGAAACCAGATCCCATGTGCCAGAGCGCTCAAGGGCAGCAAGCTCTTCGGCCATCGCAAGCTGCCATTCAGGCTGAGTCATGGCAGTCGGTTAGGAAGTGGGCTCAGCAATAACAGAGAGACCGTACCGATCGGGTGAGTAGCGATCAGGCGGGGGGCGAGGCCGAGCATGGAGGTTATGAACCGGGGGAGACGTGAAAGGAGGTGCACCAGAGGTGGAGGGCGCATCAGGGGAAACATCCTCAGAACAAGGGCGACGAGTATAGTGAACAGGAAATGGTGAGAGAGGGCGACGGACTGGAGATGATGGTGGAGAGTTGGAGGAGGAGGATGGGGAAGATGATGTCGGTGGCGAAGAAGAAGGAAGGAGAGGTGTAGGCGGAGGAGGAAAGACATGAGGAGGCACATAGCAGGGTGTATCAGGGAGAAGAAGAAAGGAAAGATCATCCACAGAGAAGCTCGAGTAGAAGGACATGGGTAGTAAGAGCGAGACTCGTCAAAGGTCACATCACGCGAGATGCGCAAACGACGGCCAACAGGATCCCAACAGCGATAGCCCTTATGCTCATCACTGTAGCCAAGAAAAACACACTCAACCGACTGAGCAGTCAGTTTGGTGCGTTCTCGCGGGGCAAGAAGGACATAGCAAACACATCCAAACATACGAAGAGCGGAGTAGTCAGGAGAGCGACCAGTGAGACACTCCATAGGAATACCACCCTGCAGAGCAGTCGATGGCTATATGTTGATGAGATAGGTGGATGCAGAAACAACCTCAGCCCAAAAGTGGGGTGGGAGAGAAGCGGCAATCATCAGAGCGCGAGCCGTCTCAAGTAGATGACGATGCTTACGTTTGGCAACGCCATTCTGAGCATGTGCACCCGGACATGAGAACTGGGCAAGAGTACCCTGTTCCGCAAGAAAACCACGCAACAGCTGGGAGATAAACTCACCAGCGGAGTCAGCACGAAAAGTGCGAATGGGCATGGAAAACTGGGTGTGAACCATGGCAGCAAAACGTTTGTATATAGAGAGAACCTCGCTACGAGATTTCATGAAGTAGAGCCAAGTGTAGCGAGAGAAATCATCAATAAACAAGATATAGTAGCGGTGACCACCTTTCGAGTCAAAGGGAGCAGGACCCCATACATCAGAATGAACTAAGTCAAAAGGATGCTGAGATACCGACTCACTGGTAGGATAAGGTAACTGGGTCGGTTTGCCAAGTCTGCAGCCATTACAATGTAAAGAAACATCTCCAGATACTGACCCTAAGAGGCCCTGATGGACTAAAGAAGACAAGCGAGAGCCACATATGTTACCAAGACGATGATGCCACTGTTGGAAGGACGCAGACGAAGAGGCAGCAAGAGCATGGGAGCTGGCTGAAGTGGTGGCAGTGGAAGGAACACAAAGCCAGTCAACCTCCCAAAGGCCCTCGGACTCACGGTGCCGGGGTCAGCACCAACCAAAGCCTTGGTGCGACGATCCTGAATGGAGCAAGAGTCGGTATCAAGAATGACACGACAACCAGAATCAGTAAGTTGGGCAGCGGAAAAAAGGTTCATGGTGAGGCGAGGAACATGTGAAACACTAGGAACAGAAAAAGATGGAGTGGAAAGAAGACCGCGGCTAGCAACAGCAAGAGGTGTGCCATCAGCGGTAAGAACATTAACAGGCGAATCAAGTGGTCGAAGAGAAGACAGCACAGAAGAATCAGAAGACATATAAAAAGAGGCTCCAGAATCCAGAACCTACGAAGATGTACCTGACTATGTAGATACCGGCGGTGGTGGAGCAGTGGCTGCAGTCACAGCAGCAGCGAAAACGGTCGACGAAGAGCCTGAGGAAGCTAAGAGACGCTTAATGTCCTGGTCAGTGAGTGACGGGGTCAAGGAGGATCCAGGAGTCCCACTGGAAGAGGAGCGCCTCTGGTCTCGCTTCTTCTCACGGCAATCAGACTCTGGGTGACCTGACCGTGAGCAGTAGCCACAGAAGGTGTCACGGCGTGACCGGCCCCTCTCGGCAGACGGATGACCCACCCCCCTGAAGGAGTAGGCAGGAGCGGTGGAGCTGTGAGGCGAGCAGGTGGCGTAGGAGCTCGGGCGGCCAACACTGATGGAACCACAAGTAACTCGGCAGAGCGAAGTCGAGTCTCTTCAGCACGGAGCTCAGCAAGTATCTCCGAGATAGGAACACGACCATGAGCAAGCAGGTGAGCACGAAGAGGCTCGAACTCAGAGCGAAGACGAGATAAGAACTCGTGAACCCGCAGAAACTCCAAATCGGACCGTGTAGTCTGACAGCAACGGCATGTTCCACAAACGACGGTCCGAAGAGAGTCAAGCTGACACCAGATGGTAGAGCACTGTGAATAGAACTCATCAATAGAGGAATCACCTTGCTGGAGTGCATGCTCCTGACGCACCACAAATAGGTAGAGAGCATCACCAGAGGGCTGATAGCGCTGACAGAGATAAGACCACATCGCTGCAACTGTGCCAAGTCCCATGAACTCCGACGCAAACTGAGGAAGGACACTCGCAGTAAGAACAATAGCGGCACGAGCATCATCATTGCACCACTGAGTGTATGCAGACAGATCATCACGATAGGCAGAAAGAGCATCCGAATAAGCTGACATCTGCTGATCATAGGCATCAACTGCAGTATCATCGAGAGCCTTGGCGGCATCGCGATCGGCCTGAGAAGCATCAGCAGCAAGAACCGGCGGTGCTGACGGGGTAGGAGCCACAGGAGCAACATGGCAAGGCGGACAGGGGACCTCGCCAGAGAGAACACCCCACAGAAGGAGACCGCGCATATGGATCCGCATGAACCCCGCAAACTCGGCATAGTTGGTGCCATCAAAGATCACCGAGCACCGAGGAACGACGACATAGCCCGAAGAAGACATGAGGAGCTCCTCTTTTTTCTTGGTCAACCACTACAGGTGACCCCGATCCAGATCGGGATCAGCCTCGCGCTAGCCCAATCCAGCCCCGATGGAGGAAGGGGGGGGAGGGCGAGCGTGGGAGGGGCTGGACCTGGCCAGCACCGGCTGCAGCAGGCAGCCAGGGGCGGCCAGGCGCGGGAGGTTGTGGCCGAGCGCAGGAAGGCGCAGGGAGGTGGCGGCTGGGCGCGGGAAGGTGCGGGGAGGAGGCTGCGGGCGCGGGCCAGCAGGAAGGTCTTGGCGGCGCGAAGCGGCGAGGAGGAGATCTGCGGCCGCACTCGGGGCAGCGCAGGCCGGGGGCGAGGGAGGAGGTGGCCGGTGGCCGCCGCCGAGGTAGAGGGAGGCCGGCGACGGTGGAGCGAGGCACGGAGCTGCGAGCGTGCGGGAGCGGGAGAGGAACCTAAGCATCTGATACCATGTTAGGAATGGGCAACTACATTCACAAGAGGGCAAGGGCCAGTACATATACATGTGTATGACAAAGTGCAAGAAAGACTATACACATCTAACAAATACATCATAGGTTGCTAATCCAATAGTTTTGATGGGCTCAGAAACGAGAATGGTTGTTGGGGTAGGGTGAATTTAGCTGCGCCAAATAGGCTATGTTGGATATCTAGCACCCTTCTTGTTTCGCTAGTAACTCTACAATACAAAACCTCATATTCCCTAATTGAATCCATGATATTTATCTTTTCTTTTTCCATGCTTCTTGGCTCTAGATTAGAATTATTTTTTCCTCGTTTATGGCCCTATTAGTAGCAGGAAGAACTGTATCAACTAGTTGGCTTTCGAATGTGTTGTTGCTTCAGTGGTGATGGAGCAATTTATACGCACACTACATTGATTACTAGGATGGTGTAATTAGTTGGTTGTTGGATATATCTATATGTATAACTTTCTTCTAGTTCTTATTTACATGGATGGTGTGACGTTTGAGCATAGGAATCGTGGATGAATGCCACTGTCTTGTATTGGCTAGAATGCAAGTAGATACTTTACTAGGGAATTATTGTGTATCCCTTGTGCACTCGATTCAGTGATTATTTGTAGAGACTGCTACCTTATCACAACCTAGATCATATACATGCATGTTTATCTTGAATTTAAGCATGATTAAGCAATGGTTATAACCTGTCTGAACTGTTATATAGAATTAATTAGATCGAATATTCAATTCTGAGCAACAGCTCATCTACAACCTATGAACAATAAAATCAAAATAAATACTAGAAAAATAAAAAAATTCCCCTTTTTTGTGAAAGATGATTCAGTGCGTGATGTATGTGCTGAGTTTCAGCGCATTCGGACATCTGAGTAGCTCTCGGCTAAACAAAAATCAGGTCTTAACAGTGGTGTGAACAGTACAAAACAGTATACTTTTTCACATACCCAAATTTGTCTTTTTTTGCCGATAGTTATACTTAGATGTCCAAATGCTCTGAAATTTGGCACGAACATCAACACTCAAGCATCTTTCAGCACATAAAAACTGAACTTTTTTGAATTTTTCTTGTATTTTTAACGAATTTACTGTTTACTCCTGGTTTCATCTGAGCCCTGGCGCGAAAATGCCGCGTCTCAATTAGATAACACATACTCCCTCCTTACCAAAATATAAGACGCACTTGAGTTTGCATGGTTTCTGATGCATGATTTTGACCACTAATATACATAGAGGTATATGGTTTGAACATGTATAAATGACATGGTCATATTTGCCTTACAAAACAATTTTATTTCATATGTTTGTATACTAATTCTAAGACATACAATGCGTGAAAATCATAGTCAAAGTTATGTAACAAAGACCAAAAAAGTCAACTGGCGCCTTATATTTTGAGAAGGAGGGAGTACCTACTTCGACCGTAGTAGTATGGGTAATTTTACGGTACATTGTACTACTGCCTATGATGTGTAATATTCAACAATCCAATGGTTGATGTACAGGGCATTTTAGTCAATTCTTATTTATTTGGAATTTCTATTTTTTTCAACCAATCAAACTGGTCATGGTGTCTTTCTCCCCGCGGTCACCGTGCACCGTACCAACCCGTCCATCTTCCTCTCACCTCATCATCATTTCACCAGTGCTTGGCTACTTCCTAATCCATGGCCCCCACCACCGCCACTCGCCCCACCATTGCTCGTCCCCGTACACAGTGGCGGAGCTACACATAAAACCCTGGGCGGGCCAAATTGAAGGGAAGTCTAACTATTTGAATCTGGTGCCCCATTTGCTCATATCCTAGTGTATTTTCACAAAACTTGGGCGGGCCATATCATAGTTTTGCTTGGATGTAGCTCCGCCG
Organism: Aegilops speltoides; assembly: GCA_021437245.1. Taxonomy (NCBI): domain Eukaryota; kingdom Viridiplantae; phylum Streptophyta; class Magnoliopsida; order Poales; family Poaceae; genus Aegilops; species Aegilops speltoides. Next base: position 12,152,883 of record CM038147.1, on the reverse strand, counting down.
GTGCCCGTACAGTCGTGGATGCATCGACACCGATGCACATTCGCTGCCGATGTGCTGCTCTGCACCACGGTCATGAGTTAGTTTAGATAACTAGCGCTTACCTACAACTAGCCCAACCACCCACATGAGCTAGCACATGCTCCCATTACCGGTTTTGCCTCAATTTCTCGGACACGGTGGCTGAACTGGTCCGACCATTGTTTCCTCCATGTGGTAGCTGGAGACGTAAGTTGCAGGCAGACTTAGGTCACTGCTTTATATTACTATAACACGATTGGCTCAACAGAGCCAAGCGCGAATGAAGTGGCGAAGCTTGGGCTAAATTATAGTGAGGCAATGTGCTGGGGGCAAAAAATATGCGTTTTGTGCTGATTGTACTTGAAATATGGGCCAAAAACTCGCACATACAAGTTTACATTACCTTATCTAAGTTTTATAGACGTTAATTAGTAGTCAAAACTTTCAAGGTTTGACTCTAGCTATATATGAATGCCGGCTTTTAGGGAATCAGATGGGTAATTTGTAATGGTAGTAAATACCGAATAGGATATTTTTTTGCCAGGAAGGTTATGAATAGGGCTTACATTGGTATAAGCAGATAGTTCTAACCTAGCTGTTGCAATTTTAAATCAAATTGGAATTTCAAAGTATGACACATCTTATATCTTATATTTACTAATTGGAGGCACCTTTCAAGCCTTCTAACTAATCCACATCATCGTAATTAATTACACCGTTGAATTCTAAAATTATGCTCAAGATAAAAAGAAAATATGTGTAACACAGATGGCCGCGTCCAAAAAACAATGACATCTGACACATGCAACATTTTGAATTAAAGAAAAAAACATCCATCATTTAATTAAAAAATATAGCCTCCTTCCATAACAGCTCTATGGATAAGAAGGAAAAAGGATGGGATCAGTCAAAGTCTTTTCTTGCCAATTAAAAAAAAATGGAAAACAAGTCTTCCTCCGCTCCTGTACATTTTTTAAGTCAACTTAGCACCTATGGCCCCGTCCAATAAAATGGCATCTGACATGTCCGATATTTGGAAACAAACTAAAAAAGCATCCATCCGTTCCTTCAAAAAAGAGATAGGCCCCAGCCGAAAAAAAAGAGATAGACAACTTGCCTTACAACTCTACCGACAAAAAGGAAAAAAGATGGGATACTTGAATCTCTTGTGCCAATTAAAAAGGAAAAACTAACGCCCACACGTGTGGGCATTTGCACATCGCCCACACGCCTCCATCATCACTCATTTTGCCATGTATGAACAGATTGCATCAGCTGAAATCTTTTTAGTTTTCGGCTTAAAAATGTTTTATCTCCTAATTAAAAAAATGAATTAAAAATCCATTTTTACCATTAAATCCGTCTCGACGAGAGCTTCAAAACTAGACCCCATGTTGATATGCTTCGACGAAATTGTTTTTGCCCAAAAGTTGCCATGATGTTTACACTGTAGTTGCCATAGTGCTTAAACTAAAGTTGCCATGTGGCAATTTTAGTTTTTTGATGATGGCAATTCCAGTACTTTGACCATAAAAATATTTTTTTGTATGAACCATGGCAGTTTTAAGTGCATCTATCATGGAAATTTTAGTTTATGGTGCATGACAAATCTAGTTTCTTAATTCTTTGTTTTATAATATGTCAAAAATTACTTTTAAATGTAGAAGAAAATAGCTGAAACATATCATGGCAACTTCAATATCAGCATCATGGCAATTCATGTGCAATAGACATGGCAACTTTTAACCCAAAAAAATTTCGTCGAAATATATTGATATGAGATCTAGTTTCGAAGATCTCGTCGTAAGGGATTTAATGGTGAAAGCGGATGTTGAATCGGTTTTTTCATTTAAAATATAAAAGATTTTGAAAACTGAAAATCCAAAAACATTTCCACATGCATGCATGCGGTGACATGACGTAGTCTGTATGGTGCGTGTGGGCGTGTTGCCTCCCACCACATATGTGGGCGTTAGCATTGTTCATTATATATATATATATATATATATATATATATATATATAATCAGGCAAATCACAACACCTTTCCAGCCTTACCCATTGAATTGTGAAAGTGCGCCCAAGATAAAAAAGGTAAAACTTGCCCAACTATGATGATTCCGTCCAAATAATGACATATCTGTCACGTTCAACGTTTTGAAAAGAACATCCATCCGCTCTTAAAAAAAGATGGTGTCCTTAAGAAAAACTCTAACAACAAAAAGTAAAAAAAGAAGAAGAAATCCAATTGATGATCCGTGAAACTCCATGAATAAAATCTTCTGCCGACCATTAAAAAAAAGGAAAAACATATCCGTCGGCTCCTGTACCTGCCAACTGACTCCATCTCCCCTTCAATCCCGCTCTCCTACATATGGCCGGTGCTAGCGATTTCTCTCACCGAAGGATGTCCCCAACTCCCCGTCACCATAAGTGCGCTCTCCCACCCGCATGGCCAGCAGCAAACCGCAAAGGAACTTGAAGCCTGGTGATGCGAGGGATGATGAGAGATCGACTGCGAGACCAAGCGGCAATCAGTCCTCCTCATTGTTAGTGTCGCCACGTCTCCCTCCATCCACCCGGGCATCAAAGTACACCCACGTTTATGATATAAAAAAGGACAATTATCATGTACAACCTCTAACATGTTCTTCTTGGCTTTTTATTCGGGAAAGACTATACAATATAACCATGATAATAATGGAATAATGGTCGATACAGCGTAGGATGAGGTGTACCGATGATGTTCTGAAGTAGATCATGTTGTTGTGGTAATTGGTAAACTAGCCACTGGAGAACCTACAGTGGACAGCAAGCACAACGATTTATCTCTTTGATGTTGTCCAATTCATCGTTGGTTATCCAACTCCACCTGCGAGTAAAACCTATCCTGAAATTTTTGAATGTGCGACTTGATTTTGGATGCTTGGACTCATGCCAAAACCATGTGTCCGATCATGATATAAATTACTATGTACATGCCTTTCCATGAGCACACTTAACCCGATTATGTTTTAGAGGAGCAGACCAAATTCAGCTGCATCCAGTGTAGCTAGGTGCAACGTAGTAGTGGTGTCGTGATGCATGCATGTTGAATCATCTGGAGCATCATTAGTATTATGCATGTGCATAATACGAATATTTTTAATCATATACGTCTACGCATGTCTTTATTTAGGCATAAACACAAAAAGGAAATTAGCTATTAAAGCATCTATAAATACATATAAATTACTGAAGTAACAAGAAAATCTAGACGTATCATGCACCACAAAGATCTCATATAAACACATTAATATCTATGTGATATAGATATGTATATAGTATGGATAAAAATATTAAAAAATGCCATCCAAATTAATCATAAAATGTATTATTTAAGAATTTGTTGGTTGAGACAAGAACTTAAATTCTGAATAATCTGTGGTGCTTAGAGTAACAAGAATATACAACAAACTATTTATATATATGTATATTATTTGCTACGATATTAGGTATGTTGATAGAAAACTGTGCATGTATGTCCATTACTGTTTATAGAAAAAATCAGATTTTTTCATAATTCTAGCGCTCATGCATGACAAGAAAAGAAGGTATATGTTTTTCTTTAGGTAGTACAAGATAGGAATATACTACAACAAGACACTAGATCTTTATACCTATTAGAATCTTATAGGTCACAAATACATGATATATATAGTAAAATTTGCATTTGTAAACATGCTTTCTACCAACAAAACACATATGTCCTTACATTTATATAACCTTCATAAGGTAGCACATCCATATTTCCACATATCATCTATAAATCTGTGGTTGCTCGGCATCACACAATGACAATATTGATAAGGTTGTCACCCAATTGGACGTAAAGTATCTAATCACAAAATATTCTGAAGCAATGTAACGTTGCTGAAACATGCATGCGTAACAATAATAACCCATATCAGCGTATTCATATTATTGTCTGACATTTCTAATTCAAAACAACTTGGTCGTATCTGATACTAATAGTGCTAGCCCGTAAGGGTAAATGGGTTGACGACTGGTGATATAAATGGTATCGATATGTTGTGTTAGAATATATTTTCACAACTTATTGGGGAAATACCGCGATGGCTTTTGGTATAAAGCATTATTTGTATCAAAATCCTTCATGGTTACACCCGCAAAAAACGATCCTTCATGGCTGCATGGCCTGAATTAAGGACGTAAGCATGTGTGGATAAAAGTTTGGTTCGCTGAGGTCAGGTTTGGTTCGCTGAGGTCGTTTTGTAGGATGCATGCAAAATTTGAATATACATGCACTGAGTACGTGCATGCCCATGACATGCATGTGTGATCAACTTTTGGTGAGGTATGCGTGCACTATTGCTACTACTTATATGCGCGCGTGGGGGGAATAATCAGTTGTAACATTTGAAATATTAAATCTGACGCGTCAAAAGCATGATATGCATGGTGAATTACAACTTGTCATGCCTTCGATAATCGATGTCTCACGGGTGTACCACACTCGACATAAGTTGATGCCGCCATGCCTTCAGACATTGTCGCCGAGGTTTTGATTTTCTAGGCGTCTACTTCGTGCCATGAGTTATCCGAGGTGTCGCTCAGTCGCTGTTGTTTGCCTGTTACCGTTGTAAAATCATGTACGTATTTGTGCATGGCTGGCGGCTGTTTCGTGATCATGTCTTCCGGATTCCTCGGCAAAGTGTCAAATTTTACCTGAACAAGGGCAGTGGCGCCGGCGAAAACTACTTACAGGTCAATGATTTGCGGGGCACGAGAAGTGCATCAGTAACCCGGCAGTCGACAGTGGCGGAGGAAGGAAAATATTACTGCTAGGAAAGAAAACGAAAATTGCCTTGAGATTCGTGGGCGTGGCAGCGTAGGCCTTGGTGAGCGAGTGGATCAGGAGCTTGGCATCGCCCGCGGCCTTCGGCATCCTTGCTTCCCCGCGAGCTCGCTCCCGCCCTCCGCTTCGAGCTGGTAAATCGGAATTCGAGGAATCAGATCAGGGCGGAGGACGGACAGCACGGCCCCCAGATCAGGATCCGGCCGCGATAGAGAGGGCCGGGCCGGAGGCGCGAGGACCGAGAAGGATCCTGCCCCAGGACGGAGGCGGGAGAGATCTGCGCGAGGTAGAGGAAAGAAGAGGAGGAGGAGACTGACCTGTGCTGGGGAAGAAGACGACGACGATACGCAGATTCAGACCTGCGACTTGCGAGCTCCGGCAGATTCCGGGATTTCCTTTCTGCGGTTTATTGAGCCGATGGAAGCGGGGCTGATCTCCGGGCCCAAATGACCTGGGATTTGAATCCCTTGGTATTAAAGTTTTTTTCTTTCGACTGTATACTTGTAGTGACGAGTTGTCTCAAAAAGAAAAGAAAAATCTGGTAGTGATGGGTTAGTTGAGGTTCGCTAACGGTGACGCTCATAGTTTAGCCGAGTACACTCACTTATTTGATCAGGGGCGCCGCGTCTGGATTATTCTTTCTTCTTCTTGTATCCCACAAACAGTCGAATTTGATCAATAAAACTCTGCTATTACCACTCGAGAAAAAGTTAAGGTTCCGTTTCCTTTTTGTTTCAGAAACGTATCACTCTCACACATGCTCGCGAACACGTACATGCACGACATAGTGTGCATGAAGGGAACCTGTGTGAGTATGGTTCTATCACCTAAGAGATCTGATCAAGGTCGAGGGGAGCTCGACGATCCAAGCTTGCGGTGGATACATGATAAGTTGCTAATCAACTAGTTTCAATGGGCTCAGAAGCAAGAGAGACACTAGGCGTAGGTTGGCTTTAGCTGCACCTAGTAAGTGATATTTGATATCCAGCTACCTTCTTGCTTCGCTAGTAATTCTAAACGACAATGACCATGTCTTTCTTGAAGCCTCACATTCCTAATTGAATACATGATCTGCATCTCTTCTTCTGCCATGCTTCTCGGCTCTAGACTAGAAATTATCTTTTCGTCATCACTGGCCTACTGCTAGCAGGAAGAAGTGTATTAACTGATAGACTTTCGAGGTTGTGTTGCTTAGGTGGTGATGGATTAATATATATGCACACGACATTAATTATTAGCATAGAGTAAGTTGGTTGGTCGACATTTATATAAGTACCAATTTTGTCTCATCAATTTCTATACATTTACAGGGATTATTTGACTTATGATGTACGAATCATGGATGAATGCCGCTATATCTTGTATTGGCTGGAATGCAAGTAGACACTAGTAGGGAATTATTGTGTAGCTCTCATGCACTCAATTGAGTGATTATTGTAGAGAGTGCTACTTAATCACAACCTATAGCATATGCATGCATGCATGCTTATCTAAAAAAAGGATGAATACCTCATGGTTAAAACATGTGTAAAATGGCATACGGTAATAAGTAAATAGCATATGCATACTTCGACCAGAGTACACTAGCAGGAAAGTCCTTATAGGATTTACTTGTTGGTGGGCATCGCGGGGTTCGGGAGGGGAGGGGGTATAGGTTGGGACGCTGGAGGATCGAGAGGAGCTTGAACCCTCGGGCGAGGGCGGGCAAGATCTATCTGAGGGAGAGGAGAAGAGAAGGAGGAGGAGACTAACATGTGGTGTGAAGAAGATGACGACGTGCTGATTCCGACCTGCCAATGGCGAGCTTCGGCAGTTTTCGGGGTTTCTTTCCTCTAGTTTATTGCGCCGCTGAAAGTGGATGGGGACGATTTCCGGGCTCAGCTGACCCTGTGACTTGAGCCCATTGATACCGAAGTGTTTTTTCCTTTCTCTTTGACAGTCCTCAACAATGACAATGTGTACAAGTTGGACCGTGTGGCACGAAATAGCGTGTGTGTGTGTGGGGGGGGGGGGGGTTGGCGATGTCCTTTGTCGACGCATATATTCGCTTTTTTTCTAGTTTCATATAGGCGCTGAAAGAAGTCAGGTCAGTTGTGATGGCTCGAGCATGGTATATCGTGGTAGCTCTGGCAACTCTCAGAGACCAATGGCACAAGAAGCCCGACAGTGCTGGTGTTGCCGAGGGGTCTGCATCCATGCTTGCACTGCTAAGATCGACACGGATTTTCTGGAGATGTTTTGTAGTTTGTAAGAAGGGACTCGTGTAAGTATTGTTCTATCACCCAAGAGACCCGATCAGGGTCGAGGGGAGTTCAACATTCTTTTCGCTCATCATGGTCTTTTGTGGATGCATCGAAGCTTTCGAATCAAATATTTTTTCTGCCATGCTTCTTGGCTCTAGACTAGAAATTATCATTTCCTTCAATAACATATTGGTCACAGGAAGAATTGTATCAACTGGTAGGCTTTCTTGTGTGTTGTTGCTTCGGTGGTGATAGAGTTAATTCCTAGAATATTTAACTTGGTTGTTGGATATATGACATTATATATGTACCAATTTTGCGATCAGCTAGTAGTTATTTACTAACATGGTTTGACATTTAATGTACGAGTCGTGGATGAATGCCACTATCTTGTACTCCCTCCGTTCCGAAATAATTGTTGCTGGGGGCATCATTCCGACCAGGTGAAATAGTGTGAAATTACAATACTACCCCCAATTTGAAATCCACCGGGAGGCGTCTTCCTCCGTCGCTCCTCCCCTCCGCCAGGCTTCTCCGCCGTCACTGCTCCCTTTCGCCGGGCTCCTCCATCGTCCGCATCTCAAGCGTCCTTCCCCGCTGCGGTCCGCAGCTCCCTCGCCGGCCGGCCGCCCTTCCCCGCCGTGGTCCGCAGCTCCTTCATAGGCCGCCCTTCCACGCCAAGATCCACAGCTCCCTCGCCGGCCGCCCTTCCTGCCGGCTGCCTGCTCCGCCACAACTTCGGATCCTTCGCTGCTGGCCGCAGATCCTTCGCCGGCCGCCTCCCCCCACTCCAATCAAGAGCTCAAGGTCAGCCGCTACGCTGTCCACTTCTGCTACTCCTCTCGTCTCTGCTCCTCTCCACTCCAATCAAGAAAATCTGCAATTGATCCAAAAAAACAGGTCAATTGATGTCAATTTGATTAACTAAATCATCCAAAAACCAGAATGATAAGTCCATATGCTACTGTTGATCCCAAGACCGGAATGACAAGTTCAGGTGTTCCTCAGTTGAGGAATTTGATTAACTAAGTCATCCAAAAACCAGAATGATAAGGCCCCATGCTACTGTTGATCCCAATTTTGATGCATATCAATTGATGTTTGAGTTCTCCAAATGAACAGGAGTACTCCAAATTTTGATATGAAATCACCATGATACTGTAGGTCCTTAAGCCCTCCTGTCAAACAAAATAATGTACTGATCTTGAAATACTCCCGTCAAACAAAATAATGTACTCCTCTGACAGGAAGACGACTTGGCGATTAGTCGGCGACTAATCAGCAACTCAAAACCAGGGAAAGTAGTGCTGCCACTCCTAATTAACTGAAGAAGATCTTGAGACTTTTAAACTACATCAGGAGCAGTATACAGATAAGCAATCATTTTTATGCTCTGCTCATCATCTCCGGACAGAAAATTACTCATCGAACTAAATACTCAACTTGGTACAGGCAACTAAATTTACTTGAATTCAGGGTATAAAATAATCACAGGACTCTTGCTTCAAAATGCGCAGGCAGGATTCTATGTTCGCCACATCAAATAATCATAACTCTAAATCACAGTTAAATAATGTATGTGTATCAAACCAAAGAGGAAGTTCTCTTCCAAACAGAATCATTGATGCTAACACTAATATAATCTGGAAAACACACATAAAGCTAAATGACAAAAACACCACAATCTTCTGAAATTAAGGGACGTATTTGCTTTCGAAGTGTTCAGACTCTGCCCATACTCAGTAATCTGAAAACTGTACCAAGAAACAAAACAACAACATCATCTGAAGTTGAACGTACCTGCCCATCTTTGAGAACGCCCATGTAAACCTGGCCGAAGCCGCCCTTGCCGATGAGGTTCTTGTAGCTGAACATGCCGGTGGCCTCCTCCATCTCCTTGAGGGTGGACACCATGGAGCAGTTGCGCTTCTTTGGCGCGGGCAGCGGCAGCGGCTCCTTCACCTGCCACAGCTCGGCCGTCTTGTACACCCCTGCAAAAGAAAAAATTAGATAACCAAATTCTCATGGCGCCGCCGAGAGGCACGAACCCTAAATTTCTTTCTTGGAGAGGAGATATGGTTGGAGTTTTGATATGAAAATATGGGCATTTTTGGCCCTGGCGGACAGGATGGGGCAAACGGATGTGGCCGCGCGCTGGGCACACGGCCACCGCATCCCAGGACAGGCCCGGACACGACTCCATTGCCCTACCCAAAGGGACAAAATCCGGCCAAACCAGATGTCCGTTTGGGGTCGTGCGGTGGAGTTGACAAAAACACACAATTACCACAAACATGCACGTGTAGATCACACGCATCCAAACTCTCAGGATGCCATGCGTCGAGAACACACCACCGCAACAATGGAAGTCATCAGACGCGTCCAAAGGGATGCCCCATCGCTGATAGGAGAAGAAGCCGCCGACAGCCACCACAACACCGACCGCCACCAGACGACTACTGGAGAACCAAAACCAACCATCACGACATATTTAAGAACCGAAAAGAAGATTATATTGTGAAAGCACTATTTTAAAAACGTGAAGAACTCGCACATACAATTTTAAGTTATCTTATCGAAGTTTTATAGACGTTAATTAGTAGTCAAAACATTCAAGGTTTGACTCTACCTATATATGAATGCTGGCTTTTAGGAATCAGATGGGTAATTTTTTATGGTAGTAAATACCAAATAGGACCTTTTTTGACAGGAAGGTGATCAATAGAGCTTAGTACATTGGTATAATCAGATAGTTCTTACCTCAGCCGTTGCAAGTTTAAATCAAAATGGAATATCAAAGTATGACACATGATGATATAAATCATATCGATATGTTGTGTTAAAATACATTTTCACAACTTATTAGGGAAATACCGCAGTGGATTTTGGTATAAAGCATTATTCGTATCAAAATTCCTCATGGCTTCACCCGAAAAAAAAAAACAATCCTTCATGGCTGCATGGCCTGAATTAAGGACGTAAGCATGTGCAGATAAAAGTTTGCTTCGCTCAGGTCACGTTTGTTATGTGCACTGGCCATTAGTTAGTTCATTGATCTGGCATGCATTTTGTAGGATGCATGCAAAATTTCAATATGCATGCACTGAGTACGTGCATGCCCATGACATGCATGTGTGATCAACTTTCGGTGAGGTAGGCGTGCACTATTGCTTTTTTTTAGAAATTCTTCATTCAAATTACGAATCAGTACAAAGTTGACTCTTACAAGCACACTGAAACGCAAAAACAAAGGACCATGAACACCTAGAGTACCCTAAGACAACCATAACACAAAAAGATCTCCGGAGCCCTGTGTCATCATCCACGAATCTCGAGAAGACCCTGCAGCAGAAGGATCTGCAACTAGTCACAAACAGGTCATCATCTTCGACCACGGTACAATTGCCGCGACGCTGCTTCCTCCTTTCTTGACACCAGCGCTGAGAGGGCATGGACATCAATCCAACACACCTGCAACAGCCGTCGCCATCTTTGGCTTTGAGTACCGCGAAAAGTGTCCCTTCCGAAAGGAAGAGAACTCGAGTCATCCGACCGGTCCAGCACCGCGGCCGGGCCATCCGCCCGGACAAAGCAGGATCTCCCACCAGCATCAGCGCAGAGGAAGAAGAAGAACAGCAGCAGCAAATCATACCAATAAGGAAGAAGAAAGGTCTTCGTCTCCCTGCATCCATCGCCCATCTGAGGATCCAAACGGCCAGTGCCGATGGACCTCCAACCACCATAGCCCGCGACCTCGACGAGATCCGGGGATCCCCAACACCGCTGGCTCCTAGACGAAGGCAAAAGCCTCGCCTGACCGCGAACGGAGCCCGGAGAAACTTATTCCAACGCGACACCACCGCAACGGCCTCGGCAGCGTCTCCCTCAACCCTAACCCTACCACACATCCACCTAGAGAACAGACCCGGGGTTCCCCCTCCCTCCCGCCGCCGGAGCGGCCGACGGAGAGAGAGGGAACCGGCGGCGTCACCGGCGGCACGCAAGGGATCCTCCTCCGATCGCCTGATGCGATCTTGGCGGAACAGATGCGATCTAGGCCGAGGCCACGCAGGGCGTGCACTATTGCTACAACGTATGTGCGCGCGTGGGGGGAAATAAGCGGTTGTAACATTTTAAATATTAAATCTGATGCGTCAAAAGTATGATAAGCATATGATTTTAGTCTACTTAGATTAACATGGTGAATTACAACTTGGCATGCCTTCGACAATCCATGTCTCATGGGTGCACCACTCTGGACATAAGTTGATGCGGCCATGCCTTCGGACATTGTTGCCGAGGTTTTGATTTTCTAGGTGTCGCTGTTGTTTGACTGTTACCGTTGTAAAATCATGTATTTGTGCATGGCTGGCGGTTGTTTAGTGGTCATGTCTTCCGGATTCCTCGTCAAAGTGTCAAATTTTACCTGAACAAGGGCAGTGGTGACGACAAAAACCACGTACAGGTCAATGATCTGCGGGGCACGAGAAGCGGATCAGTAACCTGGCAGGCGCCAGACCCGTGGCAGAGGAAAAAAATGCCGCTAGGGAAAGAAAACGAAATTGACCTTCATTGGTCGGCGTGGCGGCATAGGCCTCGGTGAGGGACTGGATCAGGAGCTTGGCATCGCCCGCGGTCATCGGCATCCTTCCTTCCTTCCTCGCGAGCTCGCTCCCCCACTCCGCTTCGCCCTGGTAGATCAGAGTTCGAGGAATCAGATCACGGCGGAGGACGGGCAGCACGGCTCCCAGATTCGGACCCGGAGAGGGAGGGGGGAGGGTACAGGGTGGGACGCGGGAGGATCGAGAGGAGTTTTATCCCTAGGGCGGGGGCGAGAGAGATCTATGTGCGGGAGAGGGGAGGAGGAAGAGGAGACTGGCCTGTGGTGTGAAGAGGACGACGACGCGTAGGTTCAGAGCTGAGAACTGCAAGCTCCGGCAGCTTTGGGGATTTTCTTTCCTATGGTTTATTGCACTGATGAAAGTGGATGGGCCGATTTCTGGGCCCAGACGGCCCCCCGACTTGAGCCCATTGATACCGAAGTGTTTTTTTTCTTTTTCTTTGACCGTCCCCGACAGTGATAATATCCACAATTTAGACGGCACAACAGAAAGCAATCCATGAGGGTTCGGGTGTGTCACGCTAGCCCGCGGGCAACTTTCAGGGCCCAACGACATAAGAAAGCCTGGCCGTGCTAGAGTTGCCGACGGGTCTGCATCCATGCCTGCACTGCTAAGATCGACACGGATTGCCTCAATATGTTTTGTAGTTCGTAAGAAAGGGACATGTGTAAGTAGGTATGGTTCTATCACCCAAGAGTTCCGATCGTGGTCGAGGGGAGTTCGACATTGCATTCATCCACGGAGGTCTTTGGTGGATACATCAAAGGTTGCTAATAAACTATTTTTGATCGGCTCATAAACGAGAAGAACTTCAAGGGTCAGGTGAATTTAGCTGCGTTGGGTAGGTGATAGACGGTTTGTACCACCCTTCCTATTTTGCGATGCCGTCCACAAGTCTGTGGCCGTGTTTTTCCTGAAGCCTCATATTCCCTGATTAGAGCCACAATGTTTATCTTTTTCTGTGCCATGGTTCTTGGCTCTAGACTAGAAATTATCATTTCCTCATCACTAACATATTGGCAGCAGGAGGAATCGTATCAACTGGTAGGCTTTCTAGTGTGTTGTTGCTTTGTGGTGATGGGGCAATATATACGCATACAACATTAATTCCTAGCATGGTTTAAGTTGGTTGTTGGATATCTGCCATTATATATGTGCCAATTCCGTTTTATCAGTTAGTAGTTATTAACTATGATGGTGTGAGTTTAAATGTATGAATGCCACTATCTTGTATTGACTGGAATGCTAGTAGATACTCTACTAGAGAATTATTGTGCATCTCTCATACACTCGATCAAGTCATTCTTTGTAAGGAACGCTACCTGATCACAACCCATAGACTATACACACATGTTTATCTTAAATATAGCATCAATAAGTCGTGGTTCAAACATCTGGGAAATGTATATAGAAATAATTGAGTAACATACACATATTTCTACCAGAGTAGTATAAACAATCAACATATAATTTTTGTGCATAAGGTTTCACAACACCATATGATGTATGTAATTTTGCTGTCCTGTATACTATTCTATTTCGTCAAAATAATCAATCCTGGTTAGGAAACAAGACAGAAGGTTTTCATTTGCATTACAAAATGTAATGATCGGTGATGAATATAACACACTTCTTCATGATATTCACTACAATATGCAAGCGAGGTGCATACAAGTATGCACGTGTTAGCAAGTGCATCAATTGTGCATGTTGCACGATGCAGATGATTGGATGACCTTAGGACACAGAAAAACAAATGGATGTTTCTTTTCCGATGCCTTTGGTTACCTAAAGCTTTAGGCTATGTCGTAGCGATGTTGTGCTTGAATTGATGATTTCCACTCATGTACGGGCTATGTTCATCTCCATCAATCATCTGTGAGCTTTCTTTACATTGCAGTGGTAGGAGCATCATGAGTATATTGTGCTAGTGACATCAGCTTGTAGCAAGCTACCAATGGCTTTTATATCCAAACATGATTTATGGTTTAGCAATGAATTATAATACCTAAATTTGATTGTGTTGGTGGCTTGTTGTTTTTGTTTTCTTTTGAGACTTGTTATACTTCTTAGTTACTCATGTGTGTCCACCCTCAGGTGTAGAGACATGGATACTAGTTCTTGGACATCTTAAAAAACGAGCACCACAACTATTTTTGTTTTCTTTTCTTCATTTGTACTGAGATCCTCGTGGTTCACTAGTTCCTTGGTTTGGTTAGAAAAGTGTGTGTCTGCTCCTACAACTTCTATGTTGCTACTTCGAGAAAGGTGATCCCGTGTATATAAGCACATCCAGAAGATACATTGTCTCTCCATATAAGTGTGTGTCTGTGCCCCAATCCCAGTATATGGCTCGGTTGGGGCCTCCGGCTCTAGATGTTAGTATTTGGTGCGATACATGTTTGGTATTAGGCTCGGACTATTGGCACCCTTCACCAAGTGGATAGGAGTAGCGACATTTGTTTTTAAGATGGTGGCTTCAGGCTACTTGATGTACTACTTTGTAAGGTCTTTGTGAATAATTAATAAAATGGCTACATGCATCGTCCAGATACAGAGGCTGGGGTAATCCTCCTTTTCAAAAAAAAAATAGGTTTATTCATCTTTTGGTAGGCATGCATTCATGTACACACTGTTTCATGCCGATTTCAAGCCAATAGTTATTTACATATGTATACGACTTTGGGAGATGAGATGTAAATGTGGTTTGTTGCTAACTAATTTCTACTCACAAGTCTATTATCATAATGTCATGCACGAGAAAATAGCTTCCTAGCTTGCTAGGTGGCGACAGTGCACGTAAACAAATTAAGAAATTCAGTTTCCTTGATATATGTATGGCGAGTTCTGTTATCAAGTTAGATGTATACGAAGAGCATATGGGCTTCCTTTAGATAGTAGAATGCATGCCAAGCATGTTGGAAGCAGTTGTATCAATAAGGCCATGATTTCCCCTATTTCCTAATGTTCTTTCACATCTTCATATGCAATTTTCTTGTTAGTTCAGATATGTGTATGTGACACGATTGACACTCCTGATGTGATGACTGATAATGCCTTGGCGCCGCTAACTGGAACTTCTGGGTGGAGACCTAGCTAGAGACTCTAGCTTAAGTGGAACATCTTGCGTGGAGGCCATCAAGACTCTCCAGCTCAGACTCGGCAGTGGCGACGCTTCACACCGTTCACCCTCTCGAGGGACGCTGACGTGGAACTTAGGTGCCGTAGTCCATGTCGTGGCGTAGTTATTCACGCCTTCTTTGTTAGCTTTCGGCAGTGTAGTCGCATGCGTCTATGTCGGCCTGTTATCCCGGGATGTGCTTGTAAGGGGGCTTCCCATTACCTTGTATCGTTCGGGCTTGTATTTTGTGTTGTGATTTATCTATAAAGCGGGACGAGAGCCTATTTCGAAGAATACTCTCCAGTTCAACTGGAGCTATCTGGATCTTACGCGGAGCATGGGCCACAAAGCATATCCATCTCCAGAGTGTCATGTTGTCCTAGTTGAACCATTAGGATGATGTTCCGTGAACTTCGCTGCAGATTTAGAAGCATGAACATGCGTCTTACATTTGATTGCCAATTTTTTTTGTATTTGTTGTTTCTGCAATTATGGGTAACTGTTTTAGGAACCCTCCGCCTGCTTTTGGGAAGGTTCCGCTCGGGTTCTTATCTCATCCTGTTATACCGGTTAGTTATTTACATTTTTTTTCTTTTTTCAGCTTATTTTTTGCTTTTTTCCTTTTTCTGTTTAATTCTCTTTTCTATTTTTAAATATTCATTGACCTTTTTTATAAACACAGGTTGAACCATTTTAAAATAACCATTCAGCATTTTTCAGATACATGCTGAACATTGGTCGAAGGCACATTTCAAAGTAACCATGTTCAAATATATTTTTAAATAAATGGTAAACATTTTTAATACATATTGAAATTTTTTAAACATATTCTAAACATTCTTAAAATGCATGTCAAATATTTTTCTTAGTACACGGTGAACATTTTTTGATCTTTTTTTTAAATACACTGCATACATTTTTATGTTACACATTGAACCTTTTGTATATCTCATGAACACTGTATTAAATTCTGGAAACAAAGTTTTGTATTCTTATTACCATTTGTCAATGTGTGAAAAAAATAATGGTTTGGACATTTTTATATCTCATGAACATTTCAAAAGCAAATTCTTACAATTGATGAATATTATTTAAATGGCATGAATTATTATTTAAAAAGTTTACACGTTTTAAAAAATGTCATGAACATAGTTTTGGTGAATGGTAAAAATATTATCGTGAAAACAGATTAACATTTGTTATACAGCATGGCAAAAAAAATTCCAATACAGGTATAAGAACCCGTTTGATAACTGTGAACATTCGTCTAAACACGCAGATTTTTGGACCCAAACAATAAAGAAAAATGGAAACAAATGTAAATATAAATAAAAAGAAGAGAAAAATAGTAATAATACTAATTGAATGTTTGCTTACGCATGTTTGTCTTATCCCGGTACACTAACATTACTAGCTTCCTATACACACGTGTTGATCTTTTCCTATACACACTACCATTGCTCGCTCAAGTGGTATTGCTGGGCCTGGCCAAATACCCACGCGCTGCAGGCGACACACACCACTCACTCTTGCTAGGTGCGTTACATAGACGGCCCATCTTCGGACACCATATAAACTCTACGGGTCATTACACAAAAGAATTATGTTTTCCTGGATCTACTGAAAGGACATTCTGTAGTCAATCCAACGGGATTTCTAAGAGACCGGATACTCAAAATTCATGAATCTAGGTATTCAAAAAAAAAAAAATCATGAATCTAGAGTATGGTTCTACATGAATTTAACATGACAAATAACCTTGGTAATTTAACAATCACCTAAAATATTAGCACATGATTTTAGAATTGATCTTGTCACGTGGTCATATGCATTCAGCTTAAAGATATACCTGTGTAATCTACATGACGATGCTTACTAGCAAAGAAGAACGGCAGCTTCAGTATTCAAGATTCTCGAAACAGGCTCACGTCCCGCGTTATAGATAAAGCTTCAACCAAAGTACATCGCCGAATCGTACATAGTGGAGAGGTAGCCCTCTTACATAGCGCATCCTGAGAACTCGGTGCCGCGTTATAGAAGCCACCACCGCCGTCACGAGGCCCGTTAGAGAGCCAATCATGGCGACCGCCACCCTAGACCGCCACCCCAACATCACTGTCCCAAGACTTCGCCACCCATCCGCCACACGGCACACCAACCCCGACTGGTAGGGTAAAAGGTCGTCCTTCCACACCTAGCCCATCACCAGTCCCCAGATTAAGGTCAGCACCTCCACTACAGGAGGCGCCGACGCTTGCAATCCCAACATCAGTCCCCGTGGACCTGGGGACACGACCCGAGGGCTGCCGACGGTCGCCGTGAAGCCGAACTGTTCCGAGATCACCGCTGCCGCCCGTCCTGACCGGTAGGCGGTGCCAGGATCACCACCACAACCCACTGCACCCACGAGGACAGCGCTCACGGGCACATCCCGGGCCGAGCCCGAACCTCACCCACTAGTACAACAATTCTGAAATTTTGCAACAGGAAACTTGAACAATTGTTTTAGTTGGTTGCAAAATTTCAGCCTCAAGTGATATTCGACAAGCTCAAGACCAAAAAAGAGAACACCGTGCACTGAAAAATGCAAAAAAAATAGTAACCTCTGACTTGTTATTTTTGGTGAGAGCTCCTCGAATTTTATTTATGTTGAAATTTTACTAGTCTCTAAAACATTTGTTCATGTTTGCTGTCACGAAAGTCGAAATTTTTTGATCTAGTTTGATATGTGTTTGGGCAGTCTTTTGATAATTCGGGTGTACTACACCCCGAGTGTAGCCACACATTGCCGTTAGTATATGCTTTCGGTGAAGAACTAACACTACTGCAGTATACACAACTACAGATGGGAAAGCCCTGTACCAGAAGGCCAAACCTATCACCACTAGTACGCTTGTGATACACTGGCAGACTAATTGTGCTTGTGAGCGCGGTAAACACCTGGCGCTGAAAAGCACGTTCGCCGTCGGGCGACATAACCAGAGCAACAGACACGATCAAACAGCGCAGAAGGAAGATTGATTTTATTAACTATGCGTCATCTGCATGGCGCTCGGAAGGCCACAAAAATCAACCACTTCTCCACCATGTCATACATCTGCTAGGTGAATGTCATTAGGCCAATTCGATCATGCTCACTGAACTGTACAAATGGCCATCATCAGCTGTTTACTTTCATCGATAACTGCGTGTGGCCATTTGTAAGGTCTTTCAAGCTGCGAGAACTATGGTACGTTGAGCTCTCTGCCGGTACACAAACCCAAAGCAGTTGGGCTTCGTTCGGTTAAAAATAGCGCATATTGAGCACGTCAGAGGTGTTTCTACCAGTAGAGCAATGATATTCATCTTCTCGACGCCACCTATTCCTTAATTTTTTCCACGTCTTCATAGAGTTTCTCATATTTTGAGCTCAATAGCCCCCTATTTGAAAGTGTTGTAGAAATGAGTTGGTCTAGTATGTTCGACGCTTTTCTATTTTTGTTATGACTGAGCGGTATTTTTCTTTGAGATTTTTAGGTTCTTGTGCCATTCTTTCTCCCATAAGTGGTATTTTTATCCAAACAACAAACATGTTGAAGTTGGAACAAACGGCTCTCTTGACTTGCCTATCAGTGGTATCTTAACCACTGACTGTTCTTTTTGTGTAGGTCAGTGCCTATGTTCATGAGAGATTAATTTTTTAGTAGCGCGAGAAGAGTAAATTTGAGCAAGTTAGTGTAAGCTAATTGATTTTGAGGAGTTCATCAAGAAAAGTTGCATCTACGTGCCATTCAAGAGCTTTTATCATCTCTGTTACTAAAAGGTAGAAACACCCCGCAGGCCTACTCAACTTTTCTATAAAGCACTAAAATCCAGCAACACTGACCTTGCACTTCTGAGCACAATAGGTAATGGCACCACTAGTCCCATCAGATTTAGCCCTCGGTTGCCATGCTTCTAAGTTACCATTCAATAATTCTGGATGTTTCCATGACAAGAGGCTGCTTCACCTACTCTTTCAGATCGCACTCTTGCAATCTACAACCGACACTTGCAGATGGGATCTTGTCGCTCACTAACTTAGTCTGATGGTTTTCTTGTTCCCAGTGCCTCCAATTCCCCAATGCTTTCTTCACATTCGTCTTATGCTCTTCTCCAGTCAGTCAAAATGCTCTTATTTTTGTCTCTCATCTGCCAACTATTTGACTGGCAGAAAACTGTATTGACTAGTAGAGCTTCATGCTACTACATTGCTGAAGTTAGGGCGTTATATATACACATACATATGACAAAACACTGGTACTCAATGGTTGGAGGTTGTTGGAGCTTAACTGATATCCTGCCATAACTTCTTGTAAGGACGAAGATGAGATTTATCTGTCCTCGCAATTTCTTCTCTAGTTTAACATGTCATAGTTGGATATCCAAAAACTGAGGCTAGGATAAGACAGTACATCAAAATAATGAAATACAAATAAACATGAACAGAAAATCCTATATGCAACTCATGGTTCACTTTCTTGATGCAGATTGACTTTCTATTTAACAATGTGTTGAAAGCTTGAATTATTAACAGAAAAATCCATTATGGGACCTGAGAATAAGGAAACGTAAAACCAGAGTATTTTCCCTCTCCGTTTTTGAGGACCGAACATTGCTTGTTGTGTTTACAAAACAATGGATGTCTTATTGACCAATGTCTTTGTGCAGAAATACATGGCTAAGCGTTATAATGAGTTGAATCATAATATGTCGATTATAACTGATCTTTTTTTCTTCACAAAGAAACTTTGTTGCTGATCATATCAACTTCTTTTTTCTCGAGACTTGAGCCCTCATGCTGAGTCCCTATGGCTGCTACCTTAGGGTGTGTTTGGTTTGGGAACGAAGCGCGACGGATGCGGCGGCGGCCATTCATGGCCACGCGTGGTGGGGCTGCTGATGGCAGCGCACGCAAGGTTAGGAAGGGAGATGCAGCGTCGGGGAGGGAAAGACGAGCGAGAGTCGAGCAAGCCGTTCCGTGTCGTCCGCTCGATTTGGAGGTATGACTAGATTCCGAATAAACAAGGAATATTCCATTCTCTGGAATCGGTGAGTTGTTGTCCCTTTGACAAATCAAACACTGACACGAGCTCTCGGGACTGAACCGACCCATTACATTCCACTTGGTGACATCAACGAAACACACCCTTAGCGTCTCACATGCATGTGCTCTCCATCGATTTGTTCTTGCTTTGTTGGATGCTTGGAGTAGTAAGCAGAACCAGCAGTGATTCACGTACACCTGTGTTATCGATCAAAGATCGAGATTATGGCAACAGCGTCTCAGCAGGTTGATCGAGTGGCGCAGTGGAGACTTCTTGTAATACTCGATGTATTTCTAGCAGAGGCTGCGTACGACGGCTTCAGGAAAAATAAATCACATTTGAATTGACGCAGAGGCGTAGAGTGGACCATGGAAGTCTCAGAGAATTTCTAAAGTCGGCGGCGGCAGGAATACTCGCTCTCAGTTTAATCTCACGAACTTTGCTCTTCATACCACATATTAGATGAAGATTAAACGAGAGACGAGACACATAATTTGACGTAGAAACCCAACGAAAAAAAAACCCACAGACACATGAGGAAGAAGTTTCACTACAATGGAGGAGTGTAAAAGCACGATTGTTGGAATTAAACCTGACATACCCTCCGAGCTAGTGGTGTTCGGGTCGTCTATGAGTATATGTATCCGATTAGTATTTGAGTTAGAGCTAGTCTAGGAGTAAAGCAATAAGGATCAAGACGAGCCTTCGGTAATACATCAGTTTCGCGTGCGTGCGTTCGTTCTGTGTTTCCACCCGGCTGGCCGCTGGCCGTTGTGTATGTATAAGTATACTTTGGTGGTGTTGTTGCACCTTCATGGAGGAGCAGCACGGCTAGCTTGGGCTAGCTTTGCACCGCACGGGTGGATCGATCAGGAGCCTGCTAGGGTTGCATCTCGAAGTAAAGCACTTCGTCGAGTTCAGTCAGAAACTTGGTTCGTCGTCGTTAGTCATCGGTAGTCGCGTGTGATCGGGAAGTACTGGGCGGCGACGAGGACTGAGCCAACAACTGTATCGTCGATGAGACTGCGGCGTCAGTAGAATTCGGATCACGATTTGACACTATCAGCACCTACACCTCGCCAAATCTCTAAGCTAATGTAGCATTGCCGCTGGCAAGGAGGTTCAGAAGCCTCGCCACCCTTGTCTACTGATTCCTGATGTCTTCTATTCCATAATTCATTTTGCATTACGCCTATTTTTACCTCTCATCTGACAACTACCAGATTATGGAGCGAAAAAGTGTTTCGAGATCGATGCTACTACTTGCCTAAAGACCGAGCGGTATATATAATAAACAAAGATGGCAAACGAGTAGATGCACCATCTACACCTTCAGTGCAGAACTACAGAAGAGCAAGGTCAATATTTATGAAGCCGCAGCTAATAAAAAGTTGCATTCTCAACCACGGTTGAGGCACTTATTACAAAGCTAAATGGGTCACACAGACTAGGACACACCTAAAAGAAAGCCAAACCACGTCTGGACTTTCGATTTTAGCGCATGTGGACCTCAGTAGACGAGGCAAAAAAAGGTGCATCTAGTCTTCTTGATGCAGTTCGTTGGCACGAGGTATCTATCATGTTATAAAATTTTGAATTGTGGATTAGCTGCCGGTCAACTCGGAGCAAGCCACAAGCATGCCCACCTCACCTTGAGAACCAAAACTCCTACACCGTCACTGTCGTTAGGAAGAAAAACGACGCTGGAGCGCCACCGCCGCCCAATCAAAGGGAATTTGAGCGTTCACCCAGGACGTGGAGGAGGGAGACAAGGGTCAGCCCTCGATGCCGCCTACAGGGAAGCAAAATGACGTCTGGAGCATTGCCGGTATCATGACCACAACCTGCATGTGAAGGGTTTCCCCCAATCTGTGCCCCCACCCAAACCACCCCAGCCGCTAGATCATGATCATGGGTCGGTGACGCAGCCCGAGGAGTGAGAGGGGAGGCCATCGCCATCGGCTGAGATCCATGCCGGCCGCCGCCTCACCGGCCATGAGGCCGAGGTAATGTGCTAAGCAGCACCCGTGCCGGCTGAATGCCTCCGGGATGGAGGCACACCACCATAGAGGCCGCCGCCTTAGATCCGAGCGCTGCACGTGCAACACAATACTGCCTGATGCGCCCAGCGCCGCCACCGCATGGCATCACGCAAGCACGACGGGGCCCTTTCGACCACAGTCTAGAGTTGCCCCACGCCAAATATGGATATAGGAGCCGCCACCAACCGACCAGAAGCACCTATGCAACCACCGCTACACTGGTGCGCCACCAGTCTGGCCACGCGTTTTGCAGCCACAATGCCCCGCACGAGCGTCGTATCCCCCGCACGCGGTTGTATCCCATGATGCTCCATCATGGTTAGGGAGGAAGAAGGGGCCCCTCCGCCGGTGGATCCGGTCGGCGGCGGTGGAAGAGAGGAGGAGCGGAGGGGAGAAAGTGCTGGCTGGCTGGTGCCGCCACCCGTGTCGCCCGCGGGGACGACGCGGGGCAAGGTGCAAGGCCATCGTCACCCTTACACTACTAGCGAAAACCCTAGTAGTAGCGGGGGATAAAGGCCTAGCAGTAGCGCGTGTTCCAGCACGCGCTACTTCTAATTAAAAGCAGCGCGCCCTGATCCGCGCTACTACTATTCTTCCGTATTTAGTTTTACTTTTCTTTTATACTATATTTATACGCCATTAAACAAGTTTTCATATTGTAGTAATTTAGAGATTGTTATGTGGATCGTCCTACTAATCCAACATGGTCACTTTGCACCCATTCCTCACCATCATAACAACTCCTCATCATCATCATCTATGATTCATATAACAACTCATCATTCTAACACATTCTAGCACATATCTCATCATCATCATCATAACAACTCATCATCATCATAGTCATAATCAACACTAACTAATTGTTCTTACTACCTAGGACCTAGATCTCTCTCTTAGATAAAGTAGCATAAAACAAGTAAACTGGTCCATCTCCAAAATGGAGCATGAAGATCCACCTGTCGCCAATTTCTGGCTTCCGCACATTCTTGTTGTCTCCGACTGGGTGCGTGAACGCATTCATTAGTTTGCTCCATTCTTTGATATTGAGCCTTGCATCTTTCAAAGAAATAGAGTGTGCACTTTGGTAAGTCGTCGGCGAAAACGGTCGTAAGCTAACCATATACATATGACCTTCGGTAAGCATAATGACAGGCACAATCTCCTTTAGGAGCTTCTGTTGACAACATAATAGTAACATATATAGTTAGCACTATAGTTTACTCAAGAAGAATGTATGCAATGAAGTCGGTGATGGTCGCTCCTATTTTCATTGGAAAGTGCATTACACCAAAATGTCTAGCACCTTCTAATGAACAAGAAGCGACCCCCATGACAACGGCCGGGATTGTTCCTCTATCATATTTCCGCAGTATATGGTGGACATTCCGTCACAGATATTTCGACTGCCGGTGATGGTGCTTCCCCTCCTTCTCTCGTGCATTACCAGGTATATCACAAGAAGAAGGAAAGGAAACGACCTCCACGACAACAGTCGACATTCTTCTCTCATATCTGGTGGACGCTCTCCCTCACTGATTTTCTGACCGTCATCTATGGAGTCTGACAGACTGAAAGTCAACCTGAAATGCCGTTTACTTAATATTCCAGCAAATCCAGTGCACTCGATATTTCCTATATTCTAGCATAAGTCATGCTAAAATTCACGGAATTTTTTTGGCATGACCTTTGCTAAAAAACAGGACACGTCGAGCGCCTAAAATTTTCTGCAATGGAATTGAATAAACATTCCGGCAAAACATCGGCCACTCAGAGGTGTTGCCTGCAAACATAGGCCAAATTTTCAAAGAGACAACCAAAACATGTCCAAATATCATCATACACGTGTCTGAAGACAAGAGAGGGAGGAGGTGCACTTTTAGCTCACCGACTTAGGTGTAGAGGAAGTAGAGGAAGCTCCGACGATGAACAAAGCCTGCATATTCCACCGAGTGAAAATTTTATATCATCAAATCTCATACAGCATTCTTTGATGAAAAAGTGATAATGACATAAAAAATTAAATTGTCCAATACATTTCTACAATAAAAAGAAAATTACGAAAAATTTCTATACATAAATTTTCTTACTAAAATTCCTGTTACTAAATTCGATTCCCAAAAGTTTGTCATATAGCATTCCAATACTTTCTATAATTAAAAATTGCTATACCTAAAATTTCTATTACTAAAATTTTTATACTAAAATTTCTATCTACATTCTAAAACAAAATTCTACCTATCTATTCTATTGAAAAACCTCCATTCTACCTATACTTTGAATTTATTCTATTCAAAATACCTAAATTATATTGATATAACCTATATGTTCTATTTTATTCAGAAAACCTACATTCTACAATCAAATTCAACCTATTTTTTATTAAAAAAATCTATTCCTAATTTTTTTACTAAAAATTTGTATACAGAAAGAGGTGGTAGGAGGAAGGAGAAGGAGGGCAGTGGGAGGAGGGAGTAGAGAAGAGAGAGGAGGAGGGCAGTGGGAGAAGGGAGGAGGGGCGGCCGGAGAAGGAGGAAGGGGTGAGGACGGCAGTGGAAGTAGGGAGGCGAGAAGAGGAGGGCAGTGGGAGGAGTGAGGAAGGCGATCTTGGGAGGAGGAGGAGGGAGGGAGGTAGATACCTCGGTGGCGACGACTGCTGCAGGCAGAGTTTGAGGGGGAGAGAAACAATGAGGTGGATAAGGCGCCCATAGTAGTAACATGGGTAAGGAAATAGCGGTACTACTACACATACTATCTGCAGCGCGGGGCGGGGTCCAACGCTACTGCTAGGTGGTGCCTGGGAGCCGGGCCCGTGTATGTATAGTAGTAGCGTCTATACAAAAAGACAGTGCTACTGCTACGTCCCTAGTCGTAGCGCGAATTAGTGGGCCAGCACTGCTACTGTACCCTAGAGTGGGGGACATGGTGTGGCCCATCTAGCAGCAGTGCCTGAAAGAAAGCCCGCGCTACTGCTATTTAATGTACCTGTAGCGTCGGTTTGCGACCTGCGCTGCTACTACATACCAGTAGCATCATCTCTCTACCCCTCCCTGCTACTAAGACTCTACATATTGGGTTTTCCCTAGTAGTGTTATTTTTTTTAAAAAGGAGGATAACCCCCGACCTCTACACCAGAACAATGCATGCAGCCATAGTAATGCAAAATTCAACAACCGAACAACCTCGACCTAAATAAAGAGGAAAGCGAACCCTGAGGCCGTACACCTCGCGACAGTAACTTCCCTGATAGCCACTAAACCTATCTCACAAGACACCTCAGAAACGAAAAATACACAAGTCCTAGGCTAAGCCTTCTAGAAGAAATCACTGCACGTATGCCGATGAAGGCGAGTCCACCACCATGTTGAACTCCAGATTCTCATTCCCAAAGCCAAGCTTAATCCACCACCTTCAGCAAGGATGCAACGCAGGCACGTGTGACATAGCCCTATCAGAGATCACATGTTGCCACCAAGACTGCATAAACTCGTCGTTGAAGCCGTCTGTGCCATCCGCCCTTATGCATCTACCAACACCTCAATAGACAAATACCATTGGAGAAGACAACAACAGAAGACAAATGTCCCATACTGCCTGCCTTCCGCTACAGTCGGACCACCATCGATCCAACAACAGCATGCTACACATAACACGTCCGCCAGAGCCACCGTGCATCACCAGCCGGTAGCAGGCATGACTTGACGTCTCCAAATAAGATGTCGTGCATAGCATCCACCGGTAGCGCCTCCATCGATGGTTTCAGCCTTATTGATTTCATGCAATAACTTCTTGTACAGATTAAGATGAGGCTCCTCTCCCGTTACCATTTCTTCTTTGGTTGAACATGACATAGATCGATATCCGAAAACTGAGCCTATGATAAGACGGTAAAGCAAAATATAAAATAGAAATAAACATGAATAGAAAATCCTATATGCAGCTTGCCCTTTTACATTTCAGATGCAGATTGATTTTCCATTTAACAATGTGTTCAAAGCTTGAATATTCATATAAAAATCTAGGTTTAAGTTGTATTCTCAACCAGTATAAATGCATTCCCTTACAAACAGGTGTTGATTACTATGACTAAAAACTAGGAAAAACATGCTAGACCAATTATCCACCATATAAGTGGTAAAAAGCCAGTAACACCGCCTTTGTATTTCGAGGCACATTATGTTACACTGCCAGGAGTTCCACAACATTTGTCCTTCGATTGCCACGCAGATAAGATACCCTTCCCTCACTGATGCCTATCACCGATCCTCATGGACCAAGCTGTTGTGCCATACCTAAATACATATATCACAATATGGTGTTTATGGTTGATACTTGTACACAAAGCATGTGTATACAAAAGATTGCATAGATCATAATATGTGTTTACGATTGATCCTGGTCCACAAAGCAGCCATGCTATAATAGATTTGGCAAAACATAATATGTGATGGAATTGATACTTGCGCATAAAGCAGTCGTACAATAATAATTACATAAATAGTAAACATGTCTTTTTCAGGAACCATTTTCATAGAACAATACTTTATATATAGTCTCGTAAATGTGACTATATGGCTCCTGAATATTTTGACGAAATATACCTATGCTTCATAGTTATATTCAACCCATCAATGGTAACATGTTGTTAGACATAGACAGACACTGATCATATACTTGACAATATATTAAAGTATTCAAAGGATTATGATTTAAATGCAATGGGATTTTACTTTATTTCATATGAATTTAAATCCAAAATAGGAAAGAGTTCTGTATAATGACTTGCATGTGAGTAAAAACAAAACCTAAGAGAGTATGATGCCAGCCACTTTGCCAGGTTGATGGTGGAAAGCATGATCAATGATATTGATTGTAGTAGAGATGTAAGATCACACGTCGATTAATAAGTCATCCTATTTGGCCTTGTCCTCCAGATAATCATTTTCATGCAAGCAAAGTACCTTGGCGCATCAGCCAATTGTTTCTGCTTTCAGGTAATGCACGTTCAAACCTTCATGGTGGGATACATGTCCATCATATGGGACAACCCAATCTTTGGTTGCAGACATGCATGTCGTTCAATGTGGTTGGACAAGTGTGGGATAAACCCACACGAGGCCAAATTCATCCAGTTGGGCAGCATATTATCAGACGGTACAACCCATCTGAGATCGATTGCACATCCGATAGCAGAACCAAGTTGTGCACACTTCCACGAATGTAATAGTTTTCTCTGAAAATCTATCGCACTGCAAATGACATGATAAGGATGTAGCACTTCTTCACGAGTTTAATGATAGGTGTGTACCTTGTTAGTTGGATCTAACTAGTCCAACTCAATTGTAAGATTGTCACATTTGGCCAACCTCAGTTAATTTTTTTTTCTCTTTGGTCGGTCTACAATCAAGTATGTAGGTGTGGCCAAGTTGTAGCATCCTTCCCACTTTCAAATGGATCGTACACCAAGTTGCAAGGGCCATATGAAGATATAATGGGCTTTCTTCAGATAACAAAACACATAACAGGAGTGTTGGAGGCAGTTGAGTCCGTAGTGCCATGGTATTCTTGTTCATGGTGCCACTATTCCCTAATGGTCTGTCACATCTTCAGATGTTCTTTTCTTGTTGGTTCACAAGATTAGTTCTTCCTTTTTTCACACCAAGCACCCATTTGAGTGTCTGGTAGGAATGTTTCGGAATGTATGGCAGAAAACTATTTAACTAGTAGAGCATCATGCTATTATGGTGAAAATGGGGCGTTATATATGCAACATGACAAACAACTGGTACGCAGTGGTTGGATGTTGTTGGAGCTTTATTGATATCATGCCATAATTTCATGAAAGGATCAATATGACTATGAAACTTCTCCATCCTCAACATTTCTTTAGTTCATCAAGACATGGTCGAATATCCAAAAACTGAGGCTGATTAGACACTACAACAAAATAGTGAAATAGAAATCAACATGAACAGAAAATTCCATATGTAGACCGGCCTTTACTTTTTTAATACATGTTAATTTTCTACTTAAAATTTTGTAGGAAGCTTGAATAATTCATACAAAAATCCATTATGGTAATTGAGAATAAGGAAAAGTAAAAGCGAGAGTATCTCCCTTTTTTTGTTTTTTTAGGACCGAACATTGCTCGGTGTATTTACAGCCGAATGATTCTCTGATTGACCAACGTCTTTATGCAAAATCCATGCCTAAGCCTAATGATGGGTTGAATGATAATAGGTGGTTTACAATTGGTACTTTTTCATGCAAAGAAACTTTTCTATAACATATGTTGTTGAATCAGTACAATTCCTGATCATAGCAACTTATATTTTCTCAAGACTTGAGGTCTTGTGCTGATTCCCTATGGAAGCTACCTTCGGCCTCACATATGCTCTCCCTGGATTTAGTCTGGCTCCGATCGATGCTTGGAGTAGTACGAGGGCCAACAATGATTCACATATGCATGTGTTTCTGATCTTTGATCGACACTACGGCAGTAGCGTCTCGGCGGAATGATCGAGTGGCGCAGTGGAGAATTCAAGTTGATCTCCATGCATTTCAATTAGTCCAGTGTGTGAAGGCTGCAGGCAAAATCAATTTCATTTGAATTAACGCGGAGGCATAGCAGCTGAAGACGTATGTCTCGGCCAATTGCCAAATTCTGCTGACGAAGAAATAATCGTTCTCAATATATTCTCAGAAACTTTGCTCTATATACCTCTTATTAGATTGAGATTAAACGGGAGACGACACACATATTTGTGTGTGGAAACCCGCACAGAAAAAAATCACCGACGCATGCAGTAGTAGTTTCACTATGATGGAGGATTGTAAAAGAGCCTTACCCGTCGACACCCATTACGCGGCTTGCACCACATGATCTGTCAGTAGAATTCGGATCACAGTTGGACATCGGCACTACCTACATCTCACTCGATGTCACAGATAAACTAGCATCATTGATTGCAAGGTGGTTCAGCTGGCTAACCACCCTAGTCTGATGATGCCTGATGTCTTCTATTCCATAATGGCTTCTCACATTGCTCCTACTTTTGCCTCTCATCTGCCAACTATTCGATTATGTAGCAAATAAGTGTGTTGAGATTGATGCTATACTACTTGGCTAAAGACGGAGCGGTATATATAGATAGAGATGTCCAAGGACTAGATGTACCACCTACACCATTACTGTGGACCTATATAAGAACAAGGTCAATATTTATGAAGCGGAAACTAATAAAAAGTTGCACTCTCAACCACTGTACAGGCGCTTATGAAGCCATATGGGTCACACAGACCAGGACACACCTAAAAGCAAGCCAAACCGTGTTAGGACTTCCGATTTTAGAGCATGCGGACCTAAGCAAACGAGGCTTAAAGGTTCAAGTAACATGGGTGCATCTATCTTCTTGATGCAGCATGATCGCACGAGGTATCTGTCATGTCATAAAATTTTGAATTGAAACATGATCTATGAAAAAGTGAAATAGAAAAGAGAAGAAGTCTGGATATGTGGATTAGCTAACGGTTAGTATACTTCATCTTTTGTTGTGTGCCTAACTAATCAACCCTAAGGGCAGAGCGCATAGGAAGTCGTTGACTTGTTATATAAGCATATGTTTTCTTGTTGTCACCTGGGCGTGTTATGCCATCTCTCTCCATGTCCCTTCATCAGTATGTCTATGTAAATGATCGTCAATGAAAGAACTGCCAAAGCAAGCATAATCTTAAAAGAAATCAGAGCCTAAACTAAACTGGCCAAGTACTATAACAAACGTCTGGTCAAAACAATAAGGGCCTTTTCACCGTATATACGGACCGATAATGACATACAACAACATAATCATGTCAAAGTGGCAATCTTTATTTCTGTGCCCATTGAAGACGATGCAACACGTCTATGTACCGTAATACAAGAGATTGTGGAACTTGAAATAACTTCCTAAAACTTCTCAACTTGGCTGCAATGTTGTCCAAACAGAACCACATGTAATCTCTTTTCCTTATTTTTAAAAAGTATTTAAACATGCATGGCTTATGTAAACGAGAAACAAAAATTAACACTTTTCTACATATATGGGCCAGCTGCTGTCCATTTTGTCTGTTGTTTATTTTCATGTACCATTTCCACACAAATGGCAGAGTGCATAGAAAGCCGTCGACTTGTTATTTAAGTTGTTGTCATTGGTGCTCTCTCTCTCTCTCTCTCTCTCTCTCTCTCTCTCCCCCCCCGTCAGTTGGCTATTATTTATGAAGACATGTTCATGAAAAAGTATCTCATATAATTAATTTTTATTAAGTTTGTTCAGCAACCACACCTTGCATGCCTTAGAATTTATAAGTGTTCTCACTGTATATAAGAGGTCATCTCAGCAGCTTTCCCTCATATGGAAACTATCAGTAGAAACAATGCAAGAAAAAATAATTTATATATGACGAAAGATTGAGGGAGTTCATTTCTTTGCCAGAGTCAATGACGCTTAACTTCTTTCTTTCGTACAATATGTATTTGGTAGACACATTTGTTAGCAAAGCTGTTGAAGGGGGGCGGGCGGTTAACTTTAGAAATAGGAGATGTTAGGAGCTGCATGCTTAGTACAAGGGCAAGTCCAAGTACAAAGAGAATGCTATTGAACTGTATGTTGATATGGCATCACAGTGAAGATGTGCTATTGAATTGTATATTGATATGGCATCACACCATGACACCTCCAATCACTACATACACACGAGACCATGGTACTGTGCTTCGATCGATGCCCAAACGCACCACCATCACCTCATTAATTTCCAATATTTGCATCTTCCGGTATCGCCTAGGCACACTATTCCCTCCACAACTTCGTATTCTTTCCTCAAGCTTAGCACTACCTCAGAATGCTTTTCCTCATGGGTTCTTGGACGAAGAGGCTTATATGAGGCAACCTCTAGGGTTTGTTGATCCTACTCGTCTGCATCATTTGTGTCGTCTTGTTAAGGGGCTCTATGGACTTAAGCAAGCTCATAATAGCATGCTTAGCATTTTTTTACGTAGGTCCCGTATCTTGATTGTGGAACCCTGTCCCATAGAAAATATAATTAGTCATTTCCAGCTAACAAAGTTTCCTTCTAAACGCTTTTCGGAATTGATAGCAACGAGATTCTAAGATTGGTAATGCTCTTGTACTGCTGCTAATTAGTAGATTAATGACCTTTATTGTCTACAATTAAAGTTGTATATGCATGTTATCCCATTTTCTTTACATGTATACGAAATGGCTGGGTTTTTTTGTGCTACTCCACTATCTTACTACGTTACTTATATAAAACCAGCTACTGCTTCAAAAACTTTAAAATAGGTAGTCTCCGTTGGCACACATGTATGCATCCTCGGAGGAATCTATGCGTTAACAATTGCCAAATATTTGGAATTGTTTCTTGGTAGAATGTCAAATTTGTTTTAGTATTTAGGTTTAAATAATGTTGCTTTCGTTTATTATTCTACTATTACTGCACGAGCTTGCTATTGTTTTTATTGTTCACGGTCTTTACATGCTACTTAATCATGCACTGTTTGACCAACCAGAATTACTCTAGATCAAATTGAGAAGTTGATTCCTTGTCATAATGTTATGTGATCTATCTGATAATGGATGCTTACATCAATTAACATGAAAATATAAGGGTGTGTATGGTTGAAGAACCAAATGGAATGGAATGGAATGGTTCTATTCCATTCCATTCCAGTGGAATGGGTCGATTCCGGTCATGTGTTTGGTTGGAGTAAAAAACTGGAACATAATGGTTTTGTTCTTGCGTTTGGTTGAAGAGATGGATTGAGTAAATTTGTCAATGCTTCAGCACATAAACACTATGACACTATGCATAAACTGAATCACAACTAAATTTGACTGTGCCACTAGCAAGAAACGAAAGACAAATAAATTCTTCCCCTCTAAATTGGACAGTGTCACTAGCATGAACTGAATGACAAAATTTTGACAGTGCCACAAGCATGAACTGAAGAAATGGACTCAGTAAACTTTGCAAGACAAATAATTTGACGTTGTGAAGCATGATAATTGTATTCTTCCCCTCTTGTTCATGCTTGAGCACATAAACACTATGAATAAACTGAATGTATGGATCTAACATTTGGGTCTCTAGGATAGTATCGTCCCGCACAACATAGCAGCACAAACAATTTGGAACAGGTCGAACTGCCTGCCAAATTGGACACCGCCCAGCAAGTCAGGCCGCGCGCTTCCCCTCCCGCTTGAGGCGAGTTTGGTTTCTTCCGCCGCCGCGTGAGGCGCGCCACCGTGGCATCTTGTTTCGGGAGCCACCGCCGCTCCAAATAATGCGGTTTGGCGCTGCCATGCTGCAAGCCCGCTGCCCCACAGTCGCTCGCCCTCCGCACCTCCTCCTCTTCGGTCTACCATCCCATCTCATCCGGTGTTCATGCGGCGCAGATCGTGAGAGGGAGAGACGAGGGAGAGGCTACACAGTTCGAGAGAGGGAGAGACGATAGCATTTCGCGTCTGAGACGGGAGAGCGAGTGGTTCCGCGTGATTCCACCGAATCGAAGGTATGGGTGTGTTTCGGATCTGGGCTGAATATTCGTTTTCTGGGAACGAGTGGGTTCCAGTACTATTTGCCCACCAAACACAGGAATGAGGCCCAGGGATGGGTCAGACCCGTTCCATTTCACTAGATGACTCAAACCGAACACACCCTAAGAGGAATATAAAGTTGAGCTTCTCCTACTTTAGAACTAGGCACATCTTCTGGTAAAGATTGGCATCCACCCATTGGTAGCAAAATCTAATGGTATCCATTGTTCTTAAAATTACGCTCTTACATTCCCACCTATTGTCAACAATTTTCTGTTCACCTAATGTGTAGGACTATGCCTACTGCCACGAAACTATATGTCTCCTTTAGCTGATTAAATGTCTTCAATTCTAAAGCAATTCAAAACCGTGAAGAACCTTGTGCCTATGTACGACAAGGCATCATTGTGTGTGTATGATTTCTATTGGTCTTATTTTATAGGACAAGAACTTTGGCTCCATGAGAACAAGAACGGTACTGGAACTACATAATGCTGCGCATTGTGTGGGCCACTTTGCTAGTTTACTTAAATGGGAATGGTTAGTTAAGAATGTGAACAATTTTTGAAATTTCAAAATATTTTAAAAAAGTGTTGAACTTTTTTTGAAGGTTTTGTAGCAATTTTTGAATTTTTTGAACACTTTATAAGATGCAATATAATAGTGAGAAACATATAGCTTGCCTCTACATGTGATCGGTTAATTGATAGATGGCTCGTGCCGGGACCATTCAGCAAAGGAGAAAAGTGAGAAAAATAATTAGCTTGCCTCTGCATGATATGCAAATTGACGGCTACTCCAGTTTAAATGATTAATTACTAGAATAATCTTAGCTGCTGCCCATCTACCACCACATGTGGAAACTGGAATGCTACGCACGCCAATATTGTATAAGAACGACCAGGTTGAGTATATCAGAAGTTTTTTTTTGGCGGTGTAAGACAAAAGATAATTAACTAACTAAGGGTGTGTCGACTGCTTGACGAAACTGGAACATTTGGCGTGGACGTCATCGCTCTGCAGAATTGAACTTGAGCAAAACTGGCCTGAAGAGCAAATCAGGGTTAACCAAATCTAGTTAAGCGTGTGGCCACCCCTTGGCGCCCATGACTGCAACATCCAGCGTGGAGGCCTTTAAGACTGATCATTGCAGGAAGAGCCGATTGTTTCTGGGACCGAGCATTAGTGGCAAAGTTCTTCCGTATCGAGGAGATTTGTAGGGGTAGGGGGACTTTGCTACACCATTGGACTGTTATTGCATATTTAACTGCCCTTCAGCCTTGCTGGTAACTCAGCATAGCAATGATTTCTTATTCCCTGAAGCTTCCTATTCCCTAATACAGCCACAATGGTCTTTGTTTCTTTTCTTATGTGTCCTATCGGTAGCAGCAAAAGCTGTGTGATGGAATGTAGCTCCAGTGTGCTACTACTTTGTTAGAGATGGAGCAATATATATTGATCGGATGTTAGGATGGTGTAAGGTGGTTGATCGCTTTGTGTCCTTACCTACCAAATTTCGTTTCAGTAATTTCTAGAAGTAACAATGGTTTATTGGTCAGAGGACAGGATTAACATGATTTAGGCGAGAGGGGCATTAGTTCCGTTTCCCTGTCCTTAAGTACTGCTGATTATAGTTTTTTTTAACACAGTACGGACGAAAGCACTGATATATATGTGTATGCACTCACCCCTATGAACACCTCTGAGAGACTCATCAGCTAGCAGATCATTTTGAGATGGACAAAGTCACCAAAGGCGCCTTGTCTACGGGAACATCTCCTCACTGAATGCACATTGCCAAAAATCCTGAAATAAATCCAGAAAAATGCGAGCACCAGAACATGAACCCTAGTGGGGCTGGAGATACAACTGTCCTCCTAACCATCAAGCTGTTGGTTCGCTACAACAAATTATAGTTAATTTTTTTAACACAACAAATTATAGTTAATTGATCCCACCATAATTGCTACTCGTCGGCTCCCCTACCACGAGGTCATCTTTTTTCCGCATGTGCATGCAAAGGCCACACATGGCCAATGCAAGAGGAAGTGGCCCCAAATAATGTCAAGGATAATCTCCACGTACATTAGCTGCTTGGTAATATTAATTGCATCGAGTGCTGAACGCAAAGAAAAGGGACTGTTTTTATTGGCGTTCGAGGGACCGGCCTCGGATAAATGGGCACGCTTGTATTGCTGTCCGACCCAATAAAGCCGGGCGGAGGGAGTAGTTCACAAGGATTGCTGTGATCTTTGACCCACATGTCACATATGAATATTAGGATTTTGCATCTCTAGAATTCAAGTAGGCATAGTACATTCGACAAGGATCTATTGCATCCAGCATCTACAACGAACATACTCCACAAAAGTTCGTACAGAGTATACTGCAGGAAAAAAAGTACACCCAAAGTGTGAATCTCTCTCTCTCTCTCTCTCTCTCTCTCTCTCTCTCTCTCTCTCTCTCTCTCTCTCTCTCTCTCTCTCTCCAAGCATCGTCATCCATCAATCCCACCTATTAACGACTGTCAATGGGAATAATCTATCATCAAAACCCTGCACTAACTTACAACAAAACCCAAGCCAAGACTGAATTGAACTTGTCGAGCACAAGAAATAAATGACCTCGTCATTTCACTACCATGCTGATGCCATACATCTTCTACCACGTGGCAGAGATATCAACGTGCCAAAACAATAAGATCAGACCTTTTCACCTGTCCTTATTAGGCCAGCACGATGGCGATATCCAACAGAAAAGTGAAGATTTGCTTGAGAGCACGCAACGCATCTCACTCAACCAGTATTTTTTGGGATTTTCCTACCTATATTTCCTTGGAGAATCCTACTGTTTATAGTGTCCATGTATCATTAGTCCGATTTCTTAGTATAGAGCTGCAACTGGACCAAATAAGCTCCCTCCATTTTGCATGGTATCGATAATGTGCATACAGTCTGCTTGGACAAGGATCTGTTGTATCTCGCATCTCTAGCTAACATACATCCTGACATTCTTGCAGATATACTACTACAGAAAAAAGGTACCTTGCAAAGTCCTTTCTTGACGCAGATTAATTTGTTGCGAGTTTGCTGAACAAGCTCCAAGTCATGCCGATGAAGATAGCAGGGAAGTATATTACACGTACTACCGGTGTCTGAAGTATGTGGCGTGTCCTTATGGGGAGATGAAAATACAATACCGACGGGGCTATTCCCAGGATAGAAACCATGGGGTCTATAAGTTCAATGTGCTGTGATAGGTCAGGCAACATCTCAGGAAAAACCACTGGTCATTCCCAGACGTGCTTTGAGGCAGTGTATTAGTTTCCATGGGATCCGCAGTGGCCATCTCTTTCCCAACGCCTCGTATTCCCTAATGCAATTCACAATTTTTTTCATGTTCCTCTTCCATGCTTCATCGCTCTAGACTAGCAATTCTTGGTTTCTTCATCTATGACCTACCATAGCTTGAACGTGTGTGTGTCTACGTGTAGGTTGTCTAGAATGATGTCGCTTCAATGGTGATGCAGCAATATTTATGCATGCAACACTAATTATTCATATGTTGTAAGGTCGTCGATGGATCTGCGCCAGTACGTATCAATTACATGTCACCAACTAGTAGTACAAAATTTATAAGAATAGAGTGACTTGTCGTGCACCTCAGAACTGAATGCCACTGTCCTGTATTTTCTAGGATGCAAATAGGCACCCTACTTTAGTTTTTCAAAAAAAATGAACCTACATTAGTGTACCACTCGTGCGGTCCTGTATTATTCTTTTTAGAGACTGGTACCTCACCACAACCCATAGTTTATAGAATATATAGTTATATTAAGCGAAAACATGAAGGGATCATGGTAAAAATAAAGGCATAAAAATGTCAAAGATATAATGTACTAGAAGTGCTCGCGTGCCTTGTCGCGCCTCTTCTTTGTGAAGGTACTAATCAGAATTTCCTCTTTTATTTTACATGTTATCTTTTGCCATTTTATTTCCGAGGGGAGCACCAAAACCCTAATAGTGGAAGAAATGCACCCTCACATCAACCCCAACACATGGAGATAATGTTGACTGCAACCGCACCGCCACCCCAATGATAAAACCCTCCCTCGTTTGCAGACGCACCTCCCGCGGCAGTACCCCCCCCCCCCCTCATATATGATATATAAAAGGAAATCTACAAATGGAGGCGGCAACATAAAAGCAACAAGGGCTTACACAAATGAGACTCGTGAGCAGAACATGACCTAGTGCATTAAACCCCCACTACTAGGAAAAAGGCTACTAGCAGCGCGGGTAAAATGGCTACTAGCAGCGCGGGTACCCGCGCTACTAGTATCGCGCTACAGCTAATAGTTAGTAGTAGCGCGGGTAGACCCGCGCTACTACTAACTTTGTTAGTAGTAGCGTGTGTGACACCCACGCTATTGCTATTACAGAACCGCGCTACTACTAGCGTAGTAGTAGCAGTGTGCTTATAATACCAGCGCTACTAGTATCCTAAATACTAGAAGCGCTCAATTTGTTCCCACGCTACTACTAACTATTTAGGATTTTAAAAAAATAAAATCAACCAATTCCATTTTATGCATACAATTCCAAGAAACAATAGTGATGGAAAAATGTCACTATCACACAGTTGCCATATTCCTTATTCCTGATTCTACTAGCACACAGTTGCCATATCTGCTACCACACAGTTTCTCATTCTACATGTCCTCACTCCAATAGTAAGAAAAATTAAAAGGAAAAATAGAGCTAATCTGCCATTGGAATGTCCTTATTCCTAAGTAATATTCAATGGAACGGTGCAATTGCACTGCAGTCTCATGGATTCACTATGCCGCTTCAACATCTCATTATCCTGCATTGATGGAAATGAGCATCAGCAAGGCATATAGATTTTATCAATAAATGGAGAGGAAGCATAATCTCAGATGATACAGGAGACACATGGACTAAGATTCTGATACAATGTGAATATGCACTACAAGTGACAAATAACTGAATGAAACTCAAACTATATATTTCAGTTACAAAAAATATTTCAGCTTAGGAATGCAGTGTATAAATCAGACTAGATAGATAACACTAAGCTTAAATTTTAAATGCAGTTTAAGTACTAGCACCTACCAACTGAATATAGATTTTCCTTAGTGCATTTGCACTAGGAAACTAATCCTAACGTATCAACATTTTGATCATCATTATATCCCGTTGTGAATCCAAGGAAATCAACAGTTCTATTTGATATGGCTAGAAAACACTGGACATAACAGAAAGTAGCCTCTTCTTTGTTGTGTGGAAAATTTCCCAGGATTACTTCACTATGGATTGGGTAAAGAATCAATAAGGACAACACCCACGGTATAACTCTCACCTTCTTCTGGGTGAAGAAGAAGGTGGCCACCGGCTTGAAGTACTAGGTGACAGGCATTTCTTCAAACATGTTCCAGTGAAAGCCGGCATTTGGCGCCAATTGCCATAGTCGTCATGCGCCTGTCACAAGACAAAAAACGGAACTACCTTAAATCGCTATATGTTTGGTTTTCTTCCTCAAACATGAACAAACAAAAAAAATGTTTGGCTGAAACAGAGTAATAAGCTATATGTTTCTTTCCGCTCCTAATTGCATAAGGAAATCTTCATCTATTATTTTACTCTATGCTTACTAGCTACAACCTGTTGGACAGAAAAACACCTTCCACCATATGACTGTAGCTTGCCTAAATAACCTCAAAGTAGAAAATGCACGCTCGACACTTGTGGTACAAATTGTAAAATCAATGGTTTTGCCCTTAACCATTACTGTCTCTAAACAACACTTTTTATTCAGTACAAAATCTATGACCTAATTAGAACTTGTTCCAATTAGTTAACATGAAAGAATCTACACTGAAAAGGCATAATCAAAGAGCTGGACTTCAGTATAGCAAGATTAAATTCCCATTGGGGAGAGGGTGGGCAGACTGCTCAGGTTGCTGACAGGCTAACTTGCACGCGAGGCTGGCGGCGCCTATGCATAAGCACGGCCACAACGAGACATCGGCGGCCGAGGAGGGAGTAAATGGTAAGTATACATGACAAGAACGAACACAAGTAAAGTGGAAGGTAACACATGATTACAAAATAGCAAACATTTTTGGTAGTGCAGCATTCCAGATTGCAGATTATGCCCATCAAGTCTAAAACAATCCTATCATATCACCACCAATCGGTTTCGGACAGCAAGGAACACCACAACATGTTTATAAAAGGGGTAAAGACGCATATTTTGCCATGGACGTTGTGAGCCAGATATGCAGCCATCTAGGAAGAGCTGCAAAATTTCTGCCACTACAGCTATCCTTCACGGCAAACAAATGCAGTACTACCGTGGATCCATTCACATTGTCAGGGGCAGGCAATGGAAGGGAAGCAGGGAACCAATATTTTTTGCAGAGGGGAAGAGGGAGAGGGGGGCACTCACAATCAAATCAATCCAAAGCTCGAGGAGGGATCAAATCAAGAGAGAGAGAGAGAGAGAGAGAGAAAGAGAGAGAGAGGTCGAGAGGCCGGCGCACGTACCATCTCGCCCCGGGCGCGATTCGTCCCGAGGCAGGCGCTGCGCCCGTGAGGGGGCCGCGGGACGGA
This sequence comes from Aegilops speltoides, assembly GCA_021437245.1. NCBI lineage: Eukaryota > Viridiplantae > Streptophyta > Magnoliopsida > Poales > Poaceae > Aegilops > Aegilops speltoides. The sequence continues at coordinate 12,113,684 of CM038147.1, read as the reverse complement.
GGCCGGTGGGGTCTGGGGAGGTCGGTCCCTCGGGGCCTGACGCCGGCGGCAGCTGCGGCGGCGGCGAATCGCTCGCTCTCTGGTGGCTGGCGGCGGAGACGGGTTTGGCTTGGGCGAGTTGTGGAGGGGGGAGGCGGTGCGGCGCTTGTGGACCTGCACGCAGGGGAGGCTGCAGGTGAGGCGGGAGCAGCCCGGGCACCGGTACTTCCACGGCTGCTCCCCGCACTCCTGGCATGGGGCACCCTTCTCCCCGCCGCCGCCGGAGCCGTAGGCGGCGGCGGTGCTGGGGGGCGGGCCCTGCGCGGGCGGCTCCCCCTCCATGTCGGGTTGGGACTTGGGAGAGGAGGAGAGGAGGTGGGAGCAGAGACGGGATTGGGGATCTGGATTGGGCGTTGGGTGTTTTTTTTTGAGACATGGCATGGGATGGTTGGTGGGGTGGGAGCAGATGCAGGTGGTAGCGTGTGGTTTATAACCCACGCTACAACTATCGACTTAGTAGTAGCGTGGGTTTATAACCCACGCTACTACTACGGCTGGTCCCGGGAGGCACGATGGGAATCTGTTTGATAGGATGTATGAAGGGTGCATGAGCCCAAGAGTTCCCTTCTCGACCCACTTTTGGGTGTTTGGTAGAGTGTATGGAGGGTGCATGAGTCGACACTAGCTTAGCACAAATACACTAGAAGCATGCATGAAGAGAGCATGCATGAAGAGGGGTGTTGAGTTGAGCATGCATGAAGAGAGAACAACTATGCTGAGACGAGAACGCAACCAAACACACCTAGTAGTAGCGAGGGGTAAAACCTGCGCTACTACTATCGGGTTATTAGTAGCGCGGTTTCCTCAAGCTCGCTACTGCTAATTAGCAGTAGCGTTTGTTTTTAAACCGCGATGCTGCTAAGATTCTGTGTATAAGGTTTTCCCTAGTAGTGCTCCCCCTCCTATCTCATCACAAAGTTGGTCTCCCATGACCGCCCCAACCCCGGGAAACCAGGGCTATCTTTTTCTAGGGAGTTTAGAAAATGCAAAGATACACACTTTGACAAAAGTGATACAGAAAATTAAATTACACCTTGTGTGGAAAAGTTTTTTTTTTTGAGCAATCATCCGAGGAGAGGGTCCCACCTGAATCATTACTCAAAATGCCATGAGGCAAAGTTACAAGAGAGTGGTAGCGTGCGAGACAAGGATTGGCGCCAAGACATGGCCGCCAACTTTTGAGAAGAACCCTTCCAAAGAAACGTCCAAAAAGTGAAGTCCCTAATAACGTTTCTAATTGTTACATCGACATTGTGTGTCTCATTGCGAAGAATACAAGCAGTTGGCAAGTCTCAAATCTTCCCCGGGGTGGTGAGAGCCCCCAAGGGCAAAAAGTCGTGGTAAAGGTCAGGCGCAGAAGGGATGTCCCGAGTGAGGTCGATGGAGGCCTGGTGGAAAAGGATTTCACAAAACCATACACTCTCCATAATTTTTCGGTCTCTGTATATTCTTATGTTCCTTCATATTTATAAATCACTAATGGGTATCAATACGATGGACCAAGATAACCATTGATGGTTTGATATACCAACCAACATATTAAAGGCGTCAAAGGATTATGATATGACACCAGGAATTTGATGGGTTTTCATTATGTGGAGAAATGTGATGATTGGTGATTAATAGAAAAGATTATCTCAAGTTTTTCACTTCGGCATACAAGAATTTACGTGACAATAAGCGTAAAACTTCGACATGACGGCACATTAAGCAACGTCTATCTCCTTCCAAACATCTCTTGTTCTATGGCTTCGGCAATGTTGTAATGTTGTAGATAAAAAGAAGATTTACGATCTTTTCCTGGCTATGTTCATGTATATAAATTTTTTGTGCTCCTTTTCTACACTTCAGCAACAAAAGAAACAGGGGAACATGGTTGGAAGCAGCTTCAGGTCTGAGCTAAGTTAACGAGTGCTTTATGTCCTGACATGTGTGGCGGTATAAGAATAGGTTTGAAATACTACAACTATTCCTGTGCAAATAATGAGATACCTAAGTTATCATCGTACTGGTTGCTTTTTATTACTTTTATTTTTGAGATTTGTATATTTTATAATAACTAGGTGTTTACATCCTTGAGAATAGAGCTCAGAGGATTGGTTCTTCCATTAACTTGATGGCTTACATGGTCCGGACAGCTGCGGGCGTTTTGAGGGTCAGCGTTGGAGATGCCCTAAAAGTTTGCTCGAGAGTCATCGCTACCACGTCCTCCTTATAGGCGACGAGTTCCAATCTGGTTGCCACACCTTTCGCCATCCGACATCCAGTTACGACTCCAACCAATCTGTGTTGTTTTGGAGCAAGGAGGTGTGGCCTCTATGTTACTTTGTCACCACTATGCCCATGGCCTCTTCTCGTCCTAGTCTTGAGGTTGATGGACCATAGATAGTTGCCTATATTTATGAAAGCACGGATTTTCTTTGAGAGAGGGGCGGCATGCATACCATACCACGTTGATAAGCTTATACTCCCTCCGTTCCAAAATAGATGACCCAACTTTAGTAGTATAAAGTTGGGTCATCTATTTTGGAACGGAGGGAGTATGTGTGTGCGTGCATGCAGCCAGTGTGTGTGTGCGTGTGCATGGCCGGCTGGAAGGACGTAGACATGCTCCATTGCGAGTAGACATGCCTTCAGGCAAGTCAAGATTGGTTTCACATTCGGTTTAAGCGCGTAGGAGTGTCTGAGTGGAATTCTCAAGTGTCATGTATCTGAACAATAAATGGCTATATTTTATCTACCACATTGCGCAGCAAAGAATAATAATAACGTGTGTATGTTCAGATTTAAAGAACATTGTGTGGCCACCATCATCAAGCGAACCTTAGTTGCTCCTCTTGGCTTATGCTGGATGAGTAGACCATGAACATGTTTCAGCCATTGTGGTCCCGTAGTTCAGGGAGTGTCCAATATAGTGGATGCCATCTCACAATAAATCCCTAATAGTCGCTCCGTTCCATATCAAATGTCGTTGATTTAGTACTAAAACATCGACACTTGATATGGAACGGAGGGAGTGATAAAGAAAAATAACAGCATAAAACCAAAATTTCATGTGTTATTCACTTATTCCCGTAACCACACTTCAAATGTCACTTCCAACATTGAACTTGTACTAACTAAACCGGTTAACTAGTTCTGCCTCAACTAGGTCGCTCGACTCTTTGACTGAGACGGGATAGGCACTTATGTAATCATTCGATTCAAGAGCCATACTTGTCACCCATTCCTTGGAGGCCCCTTCCCCCTTGTCGCCCCTTCCCTGGCGGCTCGGGGGTTCACTCATGTGCCCCGCCGCGGGGCTCCACCAACCTCCTCCCGTCCCCCGCCGCCGCCTGAGGCTGGCGCCGGGCAACCCTGAGCTGCAGCCAATGAAGGTGCCGGCGGGGCTCGTGCTGCTCCGCCTTGTCCGGGATGGCGGCTTGTGGACGGAGAGGGGGGTGCGCCTCTCCCGTTGGCTCTGCTCTCTCGGCCTATGGATGGTGCGGGGGATGGTGGCGCCCGCAGGCGGTGGATGGATGGCTTCTTGACTGCGTGGGCGGTGAGTTGTTAGAGGATCTCCTCCCCATTGTAGCCGCTCTCCCGCCGCACTTGGTAGCTAGCGGTTTAGGCCGTCGGCCTCGATGCCTTGGCGAGGGCTGATAGAGGAGGATTCAGACCAGAGGAATCTCTCGTTGTTATGATCATTTTGAGATTGGCGGCGACTAAGGTCGCGGCTCTCCTCCTTGCTGGCGTTATCGAGGTCCTTCCCCTACGCCCTGACCTCATGGCCATGTGAAGACCCAAAATCTCCTCAGATTGGGCGGCAATGATACTGCATTTATTGTGCCCTTCTTGGAGCCTCCTCCTGGGCGTTCAGGTGCTTTGTTAGAGAAACTGTAGGCGGAGGGGATGGGACCAGTGCCAGCAGGTGGTGTTGGCGAAGGAGGAGTGGTGTGGCATCTGACACTTCGACAACGGCGCGTCTCGACGGCATGGAGAAGTATGGTCTTGGCAGTGGGTGCGTGTTGACGAACGAGTGCATGATGGTTGCCCGCATCATGATGGCATCGACAACAGTTGGGCCTAGCAAGGTCGATACACCAGTACCTCCTCTGAATATGGATTGGTGGAAGACGATGGCAGCGACCTCTACACTGTGAGTGTTCAATGACCATTGACAGTGCGACGAACCGGTGTGTGCCCAGACCCGACAATGCGGCTAGCTTGGAGCCTTCGGCTTTAGATATTGGGCTCTGGTGTGAGGTCTGGTATGCGGCTGAGACGATTGGACCCCTTCACCAAGTTGATAGGAATAACAATAGTTGTTGCTGGGATGGTGGCTTCAGACTTGTTTATATATTACTTTGTAAGGTCTTGATGAATAATTCAAGAAATGGTTGCATGCATCATCCTGAAGCTGAGACGGGTCGTCCTCCTTCTCGAAAAAAGTAACATACTTGTAGGTGGGCTACCTGCATTTTCCGTCCATTTATAATTCCGTAAAAAGATCCATTTACAATGGACAACATGTGGGGATGGAGAGCGACTGCCTACCCCAGCTAATAGAAAAAGTGGTTCACATGTGGAGGCGCCCGTAGAAGTTATCAACCAGAGGGAGCTCTATAAATGGCAACAAGGAGCATCGTATCCATATACGCACCCATTGGATCAGTTCTCACAATATAACCTAATTTTAGGTATATTTGTGTAACAATTATATCTCATTTGTGCGGGCGCGAAAAGTCCACCAAAACTACTTCTTATAGGGTTAGGAGGTATCGGAAATAACACTACTTGTATTGTGTTCGAATAAGCCACGGCAGTGAGCATAGTCAGTGTGCATGTGCGCGCACTAGTCAAGCCCGACGCTCTCCGTGGCCGCGTCGAGCCCGTGTGTGCGTGTGTGCGTGCACTCGATGCACGGCCGTACGGCTAGGTCTTGTAGCAATGGTAGTTGCAGCGGGCGCTGACTATGCATGACGGTGCTCAGGTCTCGCGGATGAGCAGCGGCTCATGTGGAGGGAAACCGAGTCATCAGGAGTGCGTGCGCTGGGATGAGCGCGTCATGCGTGGGTACTGTGCTGCCTAGGCTAGCTACAAAGCCGGCTTTTTAATCAGTTTGTCAGAGTGGTGCGTCAAGGTTTGTTGGTTAGTTAACTCATTTTGCTCCGTATGTGGTCCATAGGGGAATCTCTCCAAAGACTTATATTTAGGAACGGAGGGAGTAGATTATTAGCGCGTGCGTGCGTGGTAGCTATCTTATGTGTGTGTACACGGGGTATAAAACCCCTCCTCTTCCTTGTACTGATCCGCACGGTGTGTTACCGAGCTGGGTATGTGCCCAGTTGGAAAAAAGTGAGGCCCTTCATGTGGGCGAGGCGCCGTTCGTGCGGCATATGGCGTGCGCCGCCTGAAAAAATGCAGTGTGCTCCTCCTCTTCTTCCATCTCCGTTCTTTCCGAGTGTGTGAGAGATAGATAGAGGTTTGTCTGGGGTTTGTCCCAACATATGTTTGGACACATAAAATCGTTATTACATGGGCATCAGCTCAAACAGGATCCGAATAGCAGCTAGCCATTCTTTGACCATCTCCAGCGACTATGAGTTGATAACGACATGGAAGGACTCGAACAGGAGCTACATTACCATGATGTAGCATTCAGAGTGGATGTCAATGAAGCGGTGTGCAAGTCTTAGATGACCAGCCACCACCCAACAGTTCATGCGGCCCAGGAGGAATGCGCTACCCAGGACAGTTCATGCGGCGGCCCCATCGAGGAAGGGCAGTGGCGGTGGTATTAGTGAGCCCAACGTGGTTCCGCCATAATTAATGGAACTGTCTATTCTACATCCGGATGAAAACGAATTCGTTTTCAGTCAGATTTTTCCACTTTATTACAGAATGACAAGTGTCTCCCTGTCCCGTGTCTCATGTCCTCTGTTAGCTCCTATTTGTCCCCGATTTTAAGCACACCAGTATCACGAGCTTAAACGGGTCCACACACCAACTCTTAAACATCACCAACATCATGATCTTAACAGGTCCACAACCCAACTTTTCCCGCTCGGACAGAAAAATAACAAGGAGGGCCAAAAAACCCAAATATACAGGCAAGCTTTACCATGTACATGTGCACTAAGCTTAAGCAAAACAAAAAGAAAATGAAAGCATCAGGATGATGTCACCTACGCACACACACCTAAAATGACATGACAAATTAGGAGCACTAAAAATTACATTGAAAAGCTATAAAATTACAATAATAACTCCACTATTATTTTTGGTGTAATATCCACTACAAAAATGCACTACATAGGGGAAGAACATGGAGGGGGGAACAGCTAGAGGAAACAGGAATAAGTGCCAACCAAGGGGGCGATTCCTCCATGATCTGGGACAGAAACCTGAAGATGATCCACTCTGCCGAAGATGACTAAACACAGGTAAACACCCCCAACTTTGCAATCACCACATACTAAGTATGATTTAGACAGATTTCTCTCCCCTGCCTGTCTACATCAGAAATCAAACAAAAGGCACCTGTGAACCATTATATATACATGCTGGAGAGACAAATAAACTAAAAAAAAGATGAATTCTGGAACTTTACACTAGAACCAGAAAATTAAAACTAGATCCAGGAAGAACCCTAGGATCCTATGAGTCTAGTGGTGCAGGAGCAAAAATGTTAGGAAACAAAAAATCCATCTAAAATTCGTGAATTTCAGAACTAGTAGGAAGTTTCTGAGTTGAAAACAACAGATACAGCACATGGAAATGAGTACAAAAAAGATAGGGAATCACATGTTCTGGGAGATAAAATACAAAAAGTTAGGAAAATCCTTGAACAAACAAGTTAGAAATGCTATATTTTCATAAAGCTAGGACTGTAATTCAGAAACTTTCGCACACACAAACAATACACTAATCAGGAACTTAGATCATGATTACAAAATAACTCTTGTAAAGAAGCTAGGGCTGAATTTTATAAACTTTGGAACTACATTGAAAGACCTTTCTTTCCTACTTGAAGTTCAAATTGCTACAAACTACTATTTGTAAACACAAATGAGTACACACAGGCAGTAATAAAATGATCAATTATCATATCAATTAAGCCTATGAACTGACAAAAAGGGGCAAACACATGTACAAGTAGACAGTACATGTTTCAAGATTAACAGAACAATGCTTATATACATGTTTACATTTACAGGTTTTTTTTTGAGGAATATGTTTACATTTACAGGTGTTGGAATAAGCCACGACATGTGTGGTCGGGCTCGTCGGGCGCGTCGGGTGCGCACGGGACGGGCTGGACACACTGGTACTGTCGGGCTCGTCGGGTTCGTCGGGCATGTCGGTGACGCGCGGGACGGACGGGACGTGTGGGACGCTGCAGCGTGGCGTGTGTGTGTATGGCGTGATGGTACAGTCACGTTAGCTAGCTAGATGCATTGGCAGTTCAGTTGCGGGCGAACGCGTTGTGCGCGTGGGAGCGCGTTGCATGCGCATGGAGTTAGCTGGTAGTTAGATCGTGGGCTCGATCGCTGCATGCTAGGTCGTGTGGGTCATTCAGTTAGTGGCTAGGATGACGGGCCGGCTACGCATGCGTGAGTCTTCTATTTAAGAGTTGTACCATGTTTGCTTGACAGTGCCAAGAGAATAAAAGTGAGAAAAGGCCGAGGCTGTGTGTGCGGTGGCCACCAAAACTATCTGCTTGTAATCCTTCGTCTACCTCCAGCCATCCGTGTGAGAGAGCGGTTCCAACAACAGGTGCCTGCAAAGGAATCAAATGGGATGGAAACAAGCATGAAGGGCCAGAATTTGTACCTCGAACATGATGAAGCTAAGTTTCTTAATGTATGTCTCTTTTATAGCATTAACAAATCCTGTGAAAGGAAAACCGATTCAATCATGCTTTTCTAAGTTGGTTATTGACAACAAAACAGAGCGGAGCATACTTGTTTATTCAACAAAACAATGCAAGTCCACTGAGTTACAGTGTAAATCCAATAAGAATTACACTTTAAAATCCTGGAATTACACTATAAAACCCACTAAAATTTACGGTGTAAGTCCACTGAGAGATACAATGTAAATTCAATGTGAATTCTCCTAAATATAATACATAGATAATCCAGCCCTACTCAAATGCAGATTACTAAGGGGTAAAAATACCGTCCCTACCTAAAAGCACTAAGGATTACAGTGTAAATCCACTGAGATTACACTGAAAAATATCAAGAGTTATAGTGTAAAAAACACTGAAAATCACAGTGTAAATCCACTGAAAATTACAGAGTAAATCCACTGAAAATTACACTGAAATAATCAAGAGTAACAGTGCAAATTCCACTGGAAAATTACAGTATAAATCCAGTAAAAAATACATTGAAAATCCACTGAAGATTACACTGTAAAAATCAAGAGTTACAATGCATGTCCACTGGAAATTACAGTGCAAATCCACTAAAAACTACGGTGTAAATCCACTTAAGCTTACATTGTAAATCCACTGAAAATTACACTGTAAAAATCAAGAGTTAAGATGCAAGTCCATTGGAAATTACAGTGCAAATCTACTAAAAACTATAGTGTAAATCCACTTACGCTTACATCGTAAATCCACTAAGAATCCTTTGAACCCACTAAAGAATTACATTACAAAATGCACTAAAGATACATTGAAAACGCACTGAGAATTACACTAAAAAAAAATCACCTAAAATACTAAAGTAATTACATTGTAAATCCACTGAGAATTACAGTGTAAAACTACTAGGAATACACACTAAAATCTTCACTGTAATTGCACTGAAATCACCACTGTACTTACAATTCAAAAGCACTGTAATTCCAGTGAAAATGCCCACAATAACTATGCTGAAAATTCACTGAAACATACACTGTACTTACAATGCAAATTTCAGTGAAATTACACTGGATTTCTAATGAAAACACATGAGTTTCAGAGACTGGAACACAATGTAATCATATTAAATTAGCTGTGATTACACTGATTTTTATAGATTCATACAAACTATGAGCTAGATTCAGCATCTACATCCAAACAGGAGGGGTCCGTAGCGACAACTACAGGAGGGATGGTACACACGTAGGAGTTCAGCATCTACAACCAACCAGGAGGGATCCACATCGACAACTACAAGAGGGATCTACTAAAGAAAATGAACACAACTAGGAGCTACTCATCACAATGGCAAGTTTGGCAACTAGAGGGCAATAGCACAAAAATTCAGCAATATACAGGAAGGATCCACCACTACATATACATCGAACCACCACACCCGTATAACATCCAAAACATCTAGGAACCACGGCAACACAGGGGAACATACAGGATTCGCCGGATCTAGCAAAATTCGTACAGAAAAAGCAGGGAGAGGAACACAGGGGGGCAAGGATACTTACAAAACCAACCGTGGATGGAGGACGAGGAGGGCGTACAGGGTTCGCGGATCCACTCGAGGAATATGAGGAGTGGGGCGAAGTCAAGAGAAGCAAAGAAGATAACGCAGCCAGACCGCCATGGCATCGATTTCGCCTCTCCCTCTGCGCGCGCTTGAGGACAAGGAAGCAGGGGATGGGAAGGGGAAGTTGGAGCGGATATGCTTAACCACCGGCTTGCCCACGAGAGATCAGCTACTGAAATCTCTATCAAAAATCGCCATGAATCAACGCCTCAAGCTCGCCCCGCTGGAAATGGGGAATGAAAACGGACACGCTACCGGCCACGATTAACGGGTCTCCAGGACAAGGTTGCGGGCCCGATAATGAACAAAACACGCCGACGTAGGGAAAAAAGAGGAAAGCACGAATCATGACACAAGGATCGAACGAGCAGAAAAACGGATGAAAGCGAAAAAATTTCAGCCGGATGAAAGATAGCATTTCCGTAATTAATTTAGAGTTAGACCGGTGGTGGTGGGTGAGTTGTCACAGTTAACAAATACTCCCTCCGTCTAGGTGTATTAGTCACCTTACGAGAACTAAATAATCGCAAAACACTTAGGCATGATGCATTAACTTCCACATCGTTTTTTTGTTTTTTGACATAAGTAAAGTAATCAACAATTAAGAGATGTGAGGCTTGTATCCATTCAATGACTTGAGACTACCAAATACGATATGTAGTGGTCAGTTCATTGCATGCAATGTTATTAGTTAGCAAATAAATATCAAATTCTTTCGTTTTCCCCTCTGCTTTGATTACGGTGTACAACATCAGATGACTTATGCACATGAACGGAGGGAGTAGCCAATCAAGTGACCACACACAGACTGAAGGCGTGTTGGAACGTGACCACGTCCTGCACGTCCGATGGCTAGCCATGCAGCCGCGTCGTCCGCGTCTCTAACAGATGCATGCATCTCGTGCTTATCTCCTCCTGCATGGTAGCGCTAACCGGCTAATGCCGTTGTATTCTCCACGATCCCACTGCTCTCTCTCTCTCTCACGTAATCTGTATAAATGTACCCATGATGAATCAATAGAAGCAGTGTGTGAGATTGCATATCCTAGCTTGGTATCATAGGCCGAGCCTCTCCCTCGATCCTCCCTCGCTTCCACCATGAACCGCCTTCTCCGTCGCACCCACTCGGCGGACCTCGACAAGCCGCCGTCCAACCCCTTCGCCCCGATCCCCGCTGTCCTCCCGGCGACGCCCGCCGCCGTGCCCGCACCATGCCGCGCCGTCCTCGCCGATCACGGCAAGGCCAACGTCCCCGCGGTGCCTGCTCCAGCCGCTGCGGCCGACTGCGCCTCTTCTTCATCTGTGTAGAAGTGCATGCTCTAGCCAATGCAACCAAAAGACCGATCTGAGAGAGAGGGCCGGACATAATACTCCAACACTCCCCCTCACGTCTATGCTCATTTGGAGCTATATGACGTGGGCAGCGGAAGCGGGGGCGGGCCGCAATTATTTATTGCGTTTAGCGGGTTTTGAACCCTGGACCTCTTGGTTGTAAGTTCATGCACCTAACCAGTTCATCCATCAGACCGATCTGATGGAAGAGACTAGGCAGCACATTATATGTCAACACTCCCCCTCACGTGTGGCTCCCTCAGGCCTAAACGTGGACCGAAAGTGGGCTGCAATTTAATTGCGTCAGCCTGGTCTTGAACTCAAGACATCTTGGCTCTGATACCATGTAGAAGTGCATGCTCTAGCCAATGCAACCAAAAGACCGATCTGAGAGAGAGGGCCGGACATAATACTCCAACACTCCCCCTCACGTCTATGCTCATTTGGAGCTATATGACGTGGGCAGTGAAGCGGGCGGGCCGCAATTATTTATTGCGTTTAGCGGGTTTTGAACCCTGGACCTCTTGGTTGTAAGTTCATGCACCTAACCAGTTCATCCATCAGACCGATCTGATGGAAGAGACTAGGCAGCACATTATATGTCAACACTCCCCCTCACGTGTGGCTCCCTCAGGCCTAAACGTGGACCGAAAGTGGGCTGCAATTTAATTGCGTCAGCCTGGTCTTGAACTCAAGACATCTTGGCTCTGATACCATGTAGAAGTGCATGCTCTAGCCAATGCAACCAAAAGACCGATCTGAGAGAGAGGGCCGGACATAATACTCCAACACTCCCCCTCACGTCTATGCTCATTTGGAGCTATATGACGTGGGCAGCGTGAAGCGAGGCGGGCCGCAATTATTTATTGCGTTTACGGGTTTTGAACCTGGACCTCTTGGTTGTAAGTTCATGCACCTAACCAGTTCATCCATCAGACCGATCTGATGGAAGAGACTAGGCAGCACATTATATGTCAACAATCTGCACCACGTACGGTGCGCCTCGCTCCACCGCCTGCGGCTGGTGTCCTCCGCACGGCCGGAAGCACACCTGTCCCTGGCGCCGGGCGGGCCAGGCCGCGCCATCGTCCCCCATCTCGCGCTCGGCGGCCTTCGCAGCTCCGACGCCGGCCCCTCCTCCGCGGCCGCGGGTCTGCCACCCTCCATCGCCCACTTCTTCTCGGCCAAACTCCAAATTGAGTCGGGCAACTACTCCCGCTGGCCCCAGCTCTTCTACACCAGCTGCTGCAAGTACGAGGTCCAGCACCACCTCGACGTCGCCGCCGAGCCGCTCGGCCAGAGCGCCGTTTGGCGCAACGATGACCTGACCGTCGTGCTCTAGATGCACAGTGTGGTCGAAGAAGAGCTCCTCGATGTCGTCGCCACCCCGGCCAGCACCGCCTACGACATCTGGACGCAGCTCCACCTCCTCTTCATCGACAACCAGCCGGGCTACGCCGTCATCCTCGGCACCGAGTTCCGCAACCTCGTCCAGGGCGATCTCTCCATCGCCGAATACAGCATACGACTCAAGTCCCTTGCTGGCGCCCTCGAGGACGTGGGCGAACGTGTCACCGACCAGTCCCTCACTCTCCAGCTCATTCGCGGCCTCAACCGTAAGTACCACGTCATGGCCACCCTATTTGCAGTCGCCGTTTCCTTCCTTTGTGCAGGCCCGCTCGTGGCTACTCATGGAGGAGATCTCGGCCAACGAGCGGGCTCGCCTGGACGGTCGCCCTGAAGCAATGGCCACCGCGCTCCACATCGGCCAGGGTTCAGGTGGCAGCTCCAGTGGCTCCAACGGCTCCTCTGGGGGCTCCTCTGTCGACCGCGGTGGCTCCGGCGGTTCCCACAACGACCGCGGCAAGGGCCCAGCCGCGTTCCCCACCTTTGACCTTGGTGGCCGCGGGCGCGGGCGCGGCCGTGGCCGTAGGCGCGGCACCCAGTCCTCTGGTGGCGCCCCGACGGGTCGCGGCGTTGCCCCGCCTGCACCTGGAGCGCTAGCGCCTCTCTCCACCAGATACTTCGCTCCTTACGGAGCCCTGCTTCCCGGCCTGCCCCAGCCTCGCGCGCCCTGGGCTGCTCCCAACGCAGCGGGTGTCTTCGGCCCACGCCCGCCACTGCCGCACCAGGCCTACCCCGTTGCTGCCGCTCCTTCCTCCGGCGGGCCGACTTGGGAGCAGTACAACCAGCTCTATGCGGCCCTTCAGAGCCTCTCCGTGCAGCAGCATCAGGCCGGCGGCCCGCCGGACTGGTTCCTCGACACGGGCGCTACGTCGCACGTCGCAGGTACGACAGACACACTCACCTCGTACGGTTCCCCCTCTTTGCGTCATTCCTCTGGCATCTTAGTTGGCGACGGGTCTCGTCTTCCTGTTATAGCCGTAGGCTCTACTTCCATCTCTAATTTTTTCTTGCATGATGTTTTTATTTCTCCCACAATTATCAAAAACTTAATTTCCGTACGTCATTTCACTCAAGATAATATTTGCTCGATAGAGATTGACCCGTTCGGTTTTTCCATGAAGGACCTAGCAACGTGGAAACTCATCATGAGGTCCAATAGCCATGGGGATCTCTACCCCTTCTTCACCAACTCCGGCGTGTAGCAAGCCCTCTCCGTCGTCACCAACGACCTAATAGCCGCCAGCCCCCCTTGAGCTCCTGCTCGCTCCTGCTCCTGGACTCGCGCGTCGTCGCTGCCTGATTTTGCTCGCCCCCACCCCCACCTGTACAACGCCGCCCCAACCACAAATTCCTGGCCGAGCGAGGCCAGGGTTGCTCCTCTCCGGCCACGAGTGGTTCCGCCCCTTTGTCGTGCCCGTCCTCTGCTCGCCGGATGGCCATAGCGGCATAGCGCCACCGCTGCTGCCTGCCGGCGCGGTTGCCTACTTCGGCCTCCCCTCCGCACGTCCTCTGCCGGGCCTCTTGTTGCCTCCTCGCACAGCCGCTGCTGTGACACCATCACCTCGTGCGCCCGGTCGCTGCAGTCCAGCCGCCTCTGCGTGCGTATGCAACCGGCGAGCTCCACCCCTTCACGACCACCTGTGTGCCAACCGAGCCCTGCGTCTGCCTTCTGCTGCTCTCCTTGTGCCCTCCTTCTTTGGCCGCCTCTGCCCAGACGATGGCCATGTGCATCCTCTGCACCCGAGACCGCCAAGCCCATTGCAGGCCTGCGCGAGCCCGCACCGCGCGTACGCCGGCGCACCCCGTGCTCATCGTCCCTGAGCTCCCGCGCCCGAACTCCCGAGGAGAGCCGCAACGCGTGCTTCTCCTCTCGATCCAGCACGCGATCCCGCTGCCTCTGCCTCGAAAGAAAATTCAGGGGGCTTTATGTAAATTCAAAACGTTTTTCTGAATTTCTAAAATCTCTAGTGCGGGTTGATTTCAGAAAAACATAAGGGGTTTTCTGTAAATAAGCCTGAATAAAACTGGCGAACCATGCTATTGGTCTGGGACTTTGTTCCGCAACGTTTTTTTCCTTATATATGTGTGGATCCAATTTTAAATCTCATTTGTCGGTGTTGCCAGGTGCCCTCTTTATGATCACAAGTCGTCCAATCCCTAGTTTGTTAGGTTTTCGTATCTTCTGCTTCTTATGCTTCCTCTTTTCGGTAGTGGCATCGGGGCCGGTACCTTCCCCGCCGGTACCTTCCCCATCGGTCTCGGCGCCGCCATCGGTGCCGGCGCCGTCGGTGTCGATGTCGGCGTCAGTACCATCATCGAGGCCGACCTGCAAACCTTGCTTAGCAGTCAAATAGTCGAGGTACTCTTGTTCACCCTCATAATCCATCTCGTCTGCATCTTGGTTAGAATGCCCAGTTTCTTCGTTGTTCGACATGTTTCCTATGATTAAGTGTCCTCATTTATTTCTAAAAGTATGAATAAATGAGAAATGACATAAAAAATAAATCTATGTGCTAGCACTCGATATGCCAACTATGTATCACAAATCATGCCTTTATTCACGGGAAATTTCGGCATGACCTTTGCTAAAAAATGGACATATCGAGCGCCTGAAATTCACCGGAACAGAAATGAATCAACATTCCGGCGTAACATAGGCCACTCGGATCATTTTCCAAACATGACATGTCCAAAACATGATATATCCACATATCACATGTCCAGTTCAAATTTGCATATAAATTCAGCTAATTTTGAAACCTAGCTAAATTCATAACTAAATAGATAACCTAATTAACATACTGCCCTAACTAAAACCTAAGTAAATTAACCGAAGAACCCTAGCAGAGAGAGGGGGGGTTTACAGAGGGTGCAGGGGCAAGGAGGCAAGCCCGACGACGACCGAGTTTGGGAGGGGATGAAGCAGAGGAGGGAGGCGAGGGCCGACGGGTCGGGGCCAGCGCCGGGGGTCGGGAGCGAGGCCGCGCCGGGTCGGGGCGAGGGCAGGTCGGGCGAGCGCTGGGTCGGGTCGGGGCGAGGGCAGGTCGGGCGAAGGCCGCGCCGGGTCGGGGCGAAGGCCTTGGCGCCGGTCGGGCACGGTGGTGCGACGGGGGAAGAGAGAGTGGAGATTTGGGGGGGAAAGGCGGGATGAAGCAGGGAGAGTGAGAATTTTGGGTTAAGTGGACGTAGCAGTAGCGCGTTTGGACAAAACGCGCTGCTACTACCTTCAGTAGCTGCAGCGGTTTATACGAAATGCGCCACTACTACCTTCAGTAGCTGTAGCGGTTTAGACAAAACACACTACTACTACCTACGCTACTGCCAGTTTTCCTTTTTCTTTTCCTTTATTTTTATTGCATCATTTGACGGTTAAATATGTATGCAAAATAGGAACATATATATTACGTCATTGGACCCATGCATAATAATGGTAAGTGTGTATACAAAATAGGAATATATATATATATATATATATATATATATATATATATATATATATTACATCATTTGACCGATAACATACTGTTCCTCAGCGCTGACGTTTTCGTTTTGAGTCAGCTTCTTTCCCTTCTTGTTCGTCGAAGAATAACTGAGCCCCTCATTGTGACTTTGCCTTTTCCATGGAGTACGATTTTTCTTAGGTAATGTAGTATTGATTCATCTTTTGACGTATACTTCATCATCATCGTCATCTTCCCTCATTGGGTTGCCGTACTGATCATAGTTTTCCTCGTTGGCGACTCGATCCATTCCAATGATATTCCTTTTGCCTCTCCTCACGACAACACGACTGGGATTGCATGAGTCGGTTATGAAGAAGCATTGTGTCACGTGCTTAGCGTGTACCCATGGCTCATTTTTTGCGATAGCGTTCACGGTAGCGCTCTTGGCGTCGGGTATAGTCATGGTAGTGAAATTCCGGTTTTCTCTTTCGACATTCTTAGCCCATCTGACACGGAAAATCGTCGTGTTGTGCAGCCCAGAGTAGTCAAGCTCCCAGATCTCGTCGACCCTTCCATAAAATCGTTCAGTTGCGCCGTTGTCGCTGCCGGTCATGCATTCTATCGTCACCCCTGAGTTCTGATCATCACTGTCCATATCGTTGGCCTCCATGTAGAACGTGTATCCGTTGATATCATATGCCTGATAGGTTACGAGGTTGGGCGAGGGGCTATGTGCTAAGGCGTATATGAGAAATCCGTCCTTAGATCCCTCCTCCGAGGGATTAGCAATAATATGCTCTTTGAACCAATGCAGGAAAGTGGAGTTGTGCTCTCTACTAACTTCGGCATTCATCCTGCATACCCCCCGGTCATGATACTTCTTTGCGATAATTTCTTTGTGCAGTTCCACGAAAGGATCTACCTCGTCTAGGTGTTGTAGCACTACCAAGTTTGCTCTGTCAAAGTCGCTGCGTCGATCTGAGTATGCCACGTGCAGTTCCCTGCGACCGTTGCAGTGACCATCTCCTTCGAGCCTCCCATCGTGCTTGTTAACGGGCAAACCAACACTAACACCAGGCGGCTGGTTTGCGCCATATAGAAAATTCTCACAGAAAGAGATGCACTCTTGTGTCAAATAGCCCTGAACGAATCCTTTGATGATCCCATTTATCCTCTCAAACGGCATCATGTTGTGCAGGAATGACGGCCCCAGGTCTATTATGTCATCCACAATATGGACACACAGATGCACCATCACGTCAAAGAACGCGGGCGGGAAGTACATCTCAAGCTCATTCAGTATCACAACAATCTCTTCCTGTAGCCTTCGGAGCTGCTTCACACTGATCGACTTTCGAGAGATGACGTCGAAAAAGTTGCAGAGACCAATAAGCGTGTCACGGACGTGCTTGTCCATTATCCCTCTAAGGGCAACAGATAGTATCTGCATCATCATCACATGACAGTCATGAGACTTCATCCCGCTGAACCTTTTCTTGTCCGTTTCTAGATATCTGCTTATCTTGCCACAGTAACCGGAACTAACCTTGACTCCGGTAAGTGTTGGGGAACATAGCAGAAATTCAAAATTTTCCTACGTGTCACCAAGATCTATCTATGGAGAAACCAGCAACGAGGGGAAGGAGAGTGCATCTACATACCCTTGTAGATCGCTAAGCGGAAGCGTTCAAGAGAACGGGGTTGAAGGAGTCGTACTCATCGTGATCCAAATCACCGGAGATCCTAGTGCCGAACGGACGGCACCTCCGCGTTCAACACACGTACATCCCGATAACGTCTCCATGCCTTGATCCAGCAAGGTGAGAGGGAGAGGTTGAGGAAGACTCCATCCAGCAGCAGCACAACGGCGTGGTGGTGATGGAGGAGCGTGGTAGTCCAGCAGGGCTTCGCCAAGCACCGCGGGAGAGGAGGAGTAGGAGAGGTAGGGCTGCGGCAAGAGGGAGAAGTTCTCGTGTGTTGGGCAGCCCCAAAACCCCCACTATTTATAGGAGGAGGGGAGGGGGCTGCGCCCCCTCTAGGGTTCCCTCCCCAGGGGTGGCGGCAGCCCCCAGATGGCATCTGGTGCGGCCAGAAGGGGGAGGCGCACCTAGGGTGGGCCTTAGGGCCCATCTGCCCTAGGGTTTGCCCCCTTCCCCACTTCCCTTGCGCGTTGGGCCCTATGGGGGGGCGCACCAGCCCACCTGGGGCTGGTCCCCTCCCACACTTGGCCCATGCAGCCCTCTAGGGTTGGTGGCCCCACTTGGTGGACCCCCGGGACCCTCCCGGTGGTCCCGGTACGTTACCGGAAAAACCCGGAACTTTTTCGGTGACCAAAACAGGACTTCCCATATATAAATCTTTACCTCCGGACCATTCCGGAACTCCTCGTGACGTCCGGGATCTCATCCGGGACTTCAAACACATTCGGTAACCACATACAAACTTCCTTTATAACCCTAGCGTCATCGAACCTTAAGTGTGTAGACCCTACGGGTTCGAGAGACATGTAGACATGACCGAGACGTTCTCCGATCAATAACCAACAGCGGGATCTGGATACCCATGTTGGCTCCCACATGTTCCACGATGATCTCATCGGATGAACCACGATGTCAAGGACTCAATCAATCCCGTATACAATTCCCTTTGTCTAACGGTATTGTACTTGCCCGAGATTCGATCGTTGGTATACCGATACCTTGTTCAATCTCGTTACCGGCAAGTCTCTTTACTCGTTCCGTAACACATCATCCCGTGATCAACCCCTTGGTCCCATTGTGCACATTATGATGATGTCCTACCGAGTGGGCCCAGAGATACCTCTCCGTTTACGGAGTGACAAATCCGATCTCGATTCGTGCCAACCCAATGACACTTTCGGAGATACATGTAGTGCACCTTTATAGCCACCCAGTTACGTTGTGACGTTTGGTACACCCAAAGCATTCCTACGGTATCCGGGAGTTGCACAATCTCATGGTCTAAGGAAAAGATACTTGACATTAGAAAAGCTTTAGCATACGAACTACACGATCTCGATGCTAGGCTTAGGATTGGGTCTTGTCCATCACATCATTCTCCTAGTGATGTGATCCCGTTATCAATGACATCCAATGTCCATGGTCACGAAACCATAACCATCTATTGATCAACGAGCTAGTCAACTAGAGGCTTACTAGGGACATGGTGTTGTCTATGTATCCACACATGTATCTGAGTTTCCTATCAATACAATTATAGTATGGATAATAAACGATTATCATGAACAAAGAAATATAATAATAACTAATTTATTATTGCCTCTAGGGCATATTTCGAACAGTCTCCCACTTGCACTAGAGTCAATAATCTAGTTCACATCGCCATGTGATTAACACTGACATGTCACATCGTCATGTGACCAACATCCAAAGAGTTTACCAGTGTCATTAAACTAGTTCACATCATCATGTGATTAAGACTCAATGAGTTTTGGGGTTTGATCATGTTTTGCTTGTGAGAGAGGTTTTAGTCAACGGGTCTGCAATATTCAGATCCGTGTGTACTTCGCAAATCTATAGGTCATATTGTAAATGCTGCTACCACTCTCCACTTGGAACTACTCCAAATGGTTGCTCCACTATACGTATCCGGTTTGCTACTCAGAGTCACTCGGATAGGTGTTAAAGCTTGCATCGATGTAACCCTTTCCGTCGAACTCTTTATCACCTCCATAATCGAGAAACATATCCTTATTCCTCTAAGGATAATTTTGACCACTATCTGGTGATCCACTCCTTGATCACCTTTGTACCCTCTTGCCAGACAAGCGGCAAGGCACACATCAGTGCGGTACTTAGCATGGCATACTGTAGAGCCTACGTCCAAAGCATAGGGCACGACCTTCGTCCTTTCTCTCTTTTCTGCTGTGGTCGAGCTTTAAGTCTTAACTTCGTACCTTACTACTCAGGCAAGAACTCCTTCTTTGACTGATCCATCTTGAACACCTTCAAGATCATGTCAAGGTATGTGCTCATTTGAAAGTACCATTAAGCGTTTTTGATCTATCCTCATAGATCTTGATGCTCAATGTTCAAGTAGCTTAATCCAGGTTTTCTATTGAAAAATACCTTTCAAATAACCCTATATGCTTTCTAGAAATTCTACATCATTTCTGATCATCAATATGTCAACAACATATACTCATCAGAAATTCTATAGTGCTCCCACTCACTTCTTTGGAAATACAAGTTTCTCATAAACTTTGTATAAACCCAAAATCTTTGATCATCTCATCAAAGTGTACATTCCAACTCCGAGATGCTTACTCCAATCCATGGAAGGATTGCTGGAGCTAGCGTACCTTTTAGCATCCTTAGGATCGACAAAACCTTTCTGATTGTATCACATACAACCTTTCCTTACGAAAACTGGTAAGGAAACTCGTTTTGACATCCATCTTGCCAGATTTCATAAATGCAGCTAATGCTAACATGATTCCGACGGACTTAAGCATCGCTACGGATGAGAAAATCTCATCGTAGTCAACTCCTTGAACTTGTGAAAAACTCTTCGCCACAAGTCGAGCTTCATAGACGGTGACATTACCGTCCACGTCCGTCTTCTTCTTAAAGATCCATTTATCTTAATGGCTTGTCGATCATCGGGCAAGTCCACCAAAGTCCATGCTTTGTTATGATACATGGATCCTATCTCGGATTTCATGGCTTCTAACCATTTGTCGGAATTTGGGCCCACCATCTCTTCTCCATAGCTCGTAGGTTCATTGTTGTCTAGCAACATGACCTTCAAGATAGGATCACTGTACCACTCTGAAGCAGTACGCATCCTTGTCACCCTACGAGATACGATAGTGACTTGATCCGAAACTCTATGATCACTATCATAAGCTTCTACTTCAATTGGTGTAGGTGCCACAGGAACAACTTCCTGTGCCCTGCTACACACTAGTTGAAGTGACGGTTCAATAACCTCATCAAGTCTCCACCATCCTCCCACTCAATTCTCGAGACAAACCTTTCCTCGAGAAAGGACCCGATTCAAGAAACAATCCCTATTGCTTTCGGATCTGAATTAGGAGGTATACCCAACTGTTTTGGGTGTCCTATGAAGATGCATTTTATCCGCTTTGGGTTCGAGCTTATCAACCTGAAACTTTTTCACATAAGCGTCGCAGCCCCAAACCTTTAAGAAATGACAACTTAGGTTTCTCTAAACCATAGTTCTCACGGTGTCATCTCAACGGAATTACGTGGTGCCCTATTAAAGTGAGTGCGGTTGTCTCTAATGCCTAACCCATGAATGATAGTGGTAATTCGATAAGAGACATCATGGTACGCACCATATCCAATAGGGTGCAACTATGATGTTCAGACACACCATCACAGTATGGTGTTCCAGGCGGTATTAATTGTGAAACAATTTCCACAATGTCTTAATTGCGTGCCAAAGCTCGTAACTCAGATACTCATCTCCATGATCATATCATAGATATTTTATCCTCTTGTCACAATGATCTTCAACTTCACTCTGAAATTACTTGAACCATTCAATAATTTAGACTTGTGTTTCATCAAGTAAATATACTCAACATCTACTCGAGTCATCTGTGAAGTAAGAACATAACGATATTCACTGCATGCCTCAGCACTCATTGGACTGCACACATCAAAATGTGTTGCTTCCAACAAGTTGCTATCTCGTTCCATTTTACTGAAAACGAGGCTTTCAGTCATCTTGCCCATGTGGTATAATTTGCATATCTCAAGTGATCCAAAATCAAGTGAGTCCAAATGATCCATCTGCATGGAGTTTCTTCACGCGTATACACCAATAGACATGGTTCGCATGTCTCAAACTTTTCAAAACGAGTGAGTCCAAAGATCCATCAACATGGAGCTTCTTCATGCGTTTTATACCAATATGACTTACATGGCAGTGCCACAAGTAAGTGGTACTATCATTACTATCTTATATCTTTTGGCACGAAAATGTGTATCACTACGATCGAGATTCAATAAACCATTCCTTTAGGTGCAAGACCATTGAAGGTATTATTCAAATAAACA
Source organism: Aegilops speltoides (assembly GCA_021437245.1). Classification (NCBI taxonomy): domain Eukaryota; kingdom Viridiplantae; phylum Streptophyta; class Magnoliopsida; order Poales; family Poaceae; genus Aegilops; species Aegilops speltoides. Next base: position 12,091,916 of record CM038147.1, on the reverse strand, counting down.
GAGTAACCATTATTCTCCTTAAATGAATAACCATATTGCGATAGACATAATCCAATCATGTCTATGTTCAACGCAAACACCAAATGACAATTATTCAGGTTTAATACTAATCTTGATGGTAGAGGGAGCGTGCGATGTTTGATCACATCAAACTTGGAGACACTTCCAACACGTATCGTCAGCTCACCTTTAGCTAGTCTCCTTTTATCTCGTAGCTTTTATTTCGAGTTACTAACACTTAGCAACCGAACCGGTATCTAATACCCTGGCGCTACTAGGAGTACTAGTAAAGTACACATTAACATAATGTATATCCAGTATACTTCTATCGACCTTGCCAGCCTTCTCATCTACCAAGTATCCAGGGTAATGCTGCTCCAGTGGTTGTTCCCCTTATTACAGAAGCACTTAGTCTCGGGTTTGGGTTCAACCTTGGGTTTCTTCACTAGAGCAGCAGCTGATTTGCCGTTTCATGAAGTATCCCTTCTTGCCCTTGCCCTTCTTGAAACTAGTGGTTTCACCAACCATCAACAATTGATGCTCCTTCTTGATTTCTACTTTCGCGGTGTCAAACATCATGAATACCTCAAGGATCATCATATCTATCCCTGATATGTTATAGTTCATCACGAAGCTCTAGCAGCTTGGTGGCAATGACTTTGGAGAAACATCACTATCTCATCTGGAAGATCAACTCCCACTCGATTCAAGTGATTGTTGCACTCAGACAATCTGAGCACAAGCTCAACGATTGAGCTTTTCTCCCTTAGTTTGCAAGCTAAGAAAATCGTTGGAGGTCTCATACCTCTTGACGTGGGCACGATCCTGAAATCCCAATTTCAGCCCTCGAAACATCTCATATGTTCCGCGACATTTCAAAAACGTCTTTGGTGCCTCTACTCTAAACCATTTAACTGAACTATCACGTAGTTATCAAAATGTGTATGTACGATGTTCGCAACATCCACAGACAACGTTTAGGGTTCTGCACACTGAGCGGTGCATTAAGGACATAAGCTTTCTACTATCCGCATAATCGCTACTGTCAACTTTCAACTATATTTTCTCTAGGAACATATCTAAATAGTGGAACTAAAGCGCGAGCTTACGACATAATTTGCAAAGATCATTTGACTATGTTCAGGATAATTAAGTTCATCTTATGAACTCCCACTCGATAGACATCCTCCGGTCATCTAAGTGATTACATGATCCGAGTCAACTAGGCCGTGTCCGATCATCACGTGAGACGGACTAGTCATCATCGGTGAACATCTTCGTGTTGATCGTATCTACTATCGACTCATGCTCGACCTTTCGGTCTCGTGTTCCGAGGCCATGTGCGTGCATGCTAGGCTCGTCAAGTTAACCCTAAGTGTTTCGCGTGTGTAAATCTGTCTTACACCCGTTGTATGTGAACGTAAGAATCCATCACACCCGATCATCACGTGGTGCTTAGAAGCGACGAACTTTAGCAACGGTGCACAGTTAGGGGAGAACACTTCTTGAAATTGTTGTAAGGGATCATCTTATTTACTATCGTCGTTCTAAGTAAACAAGATGCATAAACATGATAAACATCACATGCAATCAAATAGTGACATGATATGGCCAATATCATTTTGCTCCTTTTGATCTCCATCTTCGGGGCTCCATGATCATCATCGTCACCGGCATGACACCATGATCTCCATCATCATGATCTCCATCATTGTGTCTTCATGAAGTTGTCTCGCCAACTATTACTTCTACTACTATGGCTACCGGTTAGCAATAAAGTAAAGTAATTACATGGCGTTTGTTCAATGACACGCAGGTCATACAATAAATAAAGACAACTCCTATGGCTCCTGCCGGTTGTCATACTCATCGACATGCAAGTCGTGAATCCTATTACAAGAACATGATCAATCTCATACATCACATATCATTCATCACATTCTTCTTGGCCATATCACATCACAAAGCATACCCTGCAAAAACAAGTTAGACGTCCTCTAATTGTTGTTTGCATGTTTTATGTGGCTGCTATGGGTTTCTAGCAAGAACGTTTCTTACCTACGCAAAATCACAACGTGATATGCCAATTGCTATTTACCCTTCATAAGGACCCTTTTCATCGAATCCGTTCCGACTAAAGTGGGAGAGACTGGCACCCACTAGCCACCTTATGCACCGAGTGCATGTCACTCGGTGGAACCTGTCTCACGTAAGAGTACGTGTAAGGTCGGTCCGGGCCGCTTCATCCCACAATACCGTCGAAACACGATTGGACTAGTAACGGTAAGAATATTGAACAAAATCAACGCCCACAACTACTTTGTGTTCTACTCGTGCAAAGAATCTACACATAGACCTAGCTCATGATGCCACTGTTGGGGAACGTAGCAGAAATTCAAAATTTTCCTACGTGTCACCAAGATCTATCTATGGAGAAACCAGCAACGAGGGGAAGGAGAGTGCATCTACATACCCTTGTAGATCGCTAAGCGGAAGCGTTCAAGAGAACGAGGTTGAAGGAGTCGTACTCGTCGTGATCCAAATCACTGGAGATCCTAGTGCCGAACAGACGGCACCTCCGCGTTCAACACACGTACATCCCGATGACGTCTCCCATGCCTTGATCCAGCAAGGTGAGAGGGAGAGGTTGAGGAAGACTCCATCCAGCAGCAGCACAACGGCGTGGTGGTGATGGAGGAGCGTGGTAGTCCAGCAGGGCTTCGCCAAGCACCGCGGGAGAGGAGGAGTAGGAGAGGTAGGGCTGCGCCAAGAGGGAGAAGTTCTCGTGTGTTGGGCAGCCCCAAAAACCCCACTATTTATAGGAGGAGGGGAGGGGGCTGCGCCCCCTCTAGGGTTCCCTCCCCAGGGGTGGCGGCAGCCCCCAGATGGCATCTGGTGCGGCCAGAAGGGGGAGAGGGGGGAGGCGCACCTAGGGTGGGCCTTAGGGCCCATCTGCCCTAGGGTTTGCCCCCTTCCCCACTTCCCTTGCGCCTTGGGCCCTGTGGGGGGGCGCACCAGCCCACCTGGGGCTGGTACCCTCCCACACTTAGCCCATGCAGCCCTCCAGGGTTGGTGGCCCCACTTGGTGGACCCCCGGGACCGTCCCGGTGGTCCGTGCGTTCTGGAAAAACCCAAACTTTTCCGGTGACCAAAACAGACTTCCATATATAAATCTTTACCTCCGGACCATTCCGGAACTCCTCGTGACGTCCGGGATCTCATCCGGGACTCCGAACAACATTCGGTAACCACATACAAACTTCCTTTATAACCCTAGCGTCATCGAACCTTAAGTGTGTAGACCCTACGGGTTCGGGAGACATGTAGACATGACCGAGACGTTCTCCGATCAATAACCAACAGCGGGATCTGGATACCCATGTTGGCTCCCACATGTTCCACGATGATCTCATCGGATGAACCACGATGTCAAGGACTCAATCAATCCCGTATACAATTCCCTTTGTCTAACGGTATTGTACTTGCCCGAGATTCGATCGTCGGTATACCGATACCTTGTTCAATCTCGTTACCGGCAAGTCTCTTTACTCGTTCCGTAACACATCATCCCGTGATCAACCCCTTGGTCACATTGTGCACATTATGATGATGTCCTACCGAGTGGGCCCAGAGATACCTCTCCGTTTACACGGAGTGACAAATCCCAATCTCGATTCGTGCCAACCCAACATACACTTTCGGAGATACCTGTAGTGCACCTTTATAGCCACCCAGTTACGTTGTGACGTTTGGTACACCCAAAGCATTCCTACGGTATCCGGGAGTTGCACAATCTCATGGTCTAAGGAAAAGATACTTGACATTAGAAAAGCTTTAGCATATGAACTACACGATCTCTATGCTAGGCTTAGGATTGGGTCTTGTCCATCACATCATTCTCCTAGTGATGTGATCCCGTTATCAACGACATCCAATGTCCATAGCCAGGAAACCATGACTATCTGTTGATCAACGAGCTAGTCAACTAGAGGCTTACTAGGGACATGGTGTTGTCTATGTATCCACACATGTATCTGAGTTTCCTATCAATACAATTATAGTATGGATAATAAACGATTATCATAAACAAAGAAATATAATAATAACTAATTTATTATTGCCTCTAGGGCATATTTCCAACAGTAAGGCACTTAAAGAATTGATTGATCCCAGCCTGACTTAAGGTGAAGCAAGAAGGGGGGGCAATAATCCTCTTTCTTTATTTTCTTGCCCTTCTTCTCCCGTGCCTTTGTCTCCGTCTCTGTCTCGTCTGACATTTTACGGGACGGCATGTGCAGATCTTCCCTGATTTTCAAATCTTGCAAGTCTTTTTGTGCCTTCGGCCCATCCTTGGTCTTATCCGGCATGTTCATCAGTGTTGCGAGCAAGCTCTCAAGGACATTCTTACATATATGCATTTGATCAAGGCAATGAGGTGTATCGAGTTTGTGCCAGTACTCCAAGTCCCAGAACACAGACCTCGTCTTCCATACCTTCAGCAGCGGCTCCGGCGCCTTTCTCATCGTCTTTCCCGGCGCGGGGCACTCCTTCCAGTTTTTCAACAGCTCATCGATTTCGGCACCGCTCCGCTTACGTGGAGGTCCTCGATGCTCAGTGTGACAATTGAATAGATCTCCATGGTTTCTCCACGGGTCGTCCTGTTCAAGCCATCTTCAATGCCCCATGTACACGATTTTCCCAGACCCGTCATCTTTCCTTGACGTTAGCTGTTGAGACGTCGTATCATCCATGCACCGCGTGCATCCGCAATATCCATGGCACACCTGGCCTGCCACATATCCGTAACCGAGATAGTCGTGCACTGTCGTGATCAGCGCGTCTCTCATGTTGAAATAATCGCCTTTGCTGGCGCCCCATGTCTTGGCCGGTGTTTTCCATAACGTGTCTAACTCCTCTTGAAGTAGCCCCAGATACAAATTAATTTCCTGGTTGTTTCGGCCCTTGAATAAGCATGCTGATGTGAATGTACTTCGATTTCATGCACAACCAGGGGGGGGGTTGTACATCCATACAAACACGGGCCATGTGCTATGGTTGGTGTTCTAGTTGCCAAACGGATTCATGCCATCGGTACACACGCCGAGCACGATGTTCCTTGCATCACATTCAAAATACCGATAGAAACTGTTCAACGCTCTCCACTGGCTTCCATCCTTCACGTGTCTCAGCTTCGGATCATCTCCATCGTCGGACTTCTTCCTCTCCGCGTGCCAGCGCATTAGCTTTGCTTCCTTGGGATCTACAAAATATCTCTCGAGACGGGGAGTGATCGGTAAGTACCATACAACTTTCTGGGGACATTTCTTCCCGACCTTCTTGTTCGAGAAGCATTGCACACCGGACAGCTTGTTTTTTCCGCGTGCTCCTTCCGATAAATTATGCAATCGTTGATGCATGCATCGTATCTAATGTGTGGCAGATCAAGAGGGCACACGATCTTCTTGGCCTCATCAACACTAGTAGGACATAGATTACCCGCGGGAAGAACATCCTTTAGGTACTTGAGATGCTCATCGAGGCTAGTGTCAGTCCATTTGTTTTTAGCCTTCGTCTTCAGGAGTTGGAGCGTGAAACTCAAGCGGGTCACCTCTGGATTGCAACCATCATACAATGGAGTGTTCGAGTCTACCACCAGTTGCTCCAGCTTGGCCTCCTCTCTAGAAGCAGCTCTCTCAGTACTCGTCTCCTTACGAAGCAATGCTTGAACATGAGGGTCCCGCATGATTGAACTTAGTACCGACGAACTCTGTTGCGTGGAGTCCATGTCGTTCTCTCTGCCACCATGTCCGGCCCCTTCTCCTCCGCCATGTCCGGCCCCTTCTCCGCCGCCATGTCCGGCCTCTTCCCCGCCGCCATTATCGATCATCTCTTCGTCTTGCCCCGTGTCATCATTGCCTGCCCCGTCGGCATCCTCAACATCGTCATCCTCATCTTCAGTTATCCACCGAGTATAGCCATCCATGAAACTAGTCATGAGCAGGTGCGCTTCGACACGACCATCGTCATAGGGGTCGAGCCAAACTATTCCTTTGCATTTTCGACACGGACATAAAACCTCTGTCAGGTTATTTTATTTCATGTCCTGCACCGCCGACCGCAACCACTTGTCCACCATCGTTCCACTGACCATCATGAACGTCTGCACGTTAATAATAAAACAAATTGATTATAAAAAAAGCGTGCATGCATCAAAGTTATACAAAAATTCGGCATGACCTTCCCTAAAAATAGGACATATATGGATCTAGAGTTTGCCCGGAATTCACCGAAACAGAAATAAATTGACATTTCGGCAAAACATAGGCAACTCAAAAGCACAATTTGGCGTCAACTCATGCCACACACACAATTTCCATAAACATATAACACACACATAAACATATTTCCATTTTGCAAAAGCATGAAATTTTAATCACCTCTATCTCAAGATCGAGCACACGGTGGAGATGATGTTGTAGGGAGATCAAAAGTGCACAAAGCTCTTCTTGACAAAGATAGATCTAGTTAGGGGGAAAATAGGTCACTTAACTAAATCCTACATCTATCTAGCTACCTAATTTGGGAGGAGACAACTTCAACTAGTGGAGGGGGAAGGAAAAGGAGAAAGGAGATGCATTAATGGAGGTGGTGTAGTTAGGTAGGAGTAATGAAGAGAGAGAAAGGTAGATAGAAGAGGGAGAGTAATGGGGGAGAAGTATTGAGGAAGAAGAAGAGTGAGAGTGGGAGCATGTGGGAGGTAGGGGAAAGGGAAGAGAGGAGGGGGAGGGGGAGGGACGGGTGGGGAAAAGGTGGTGGGTTGGTGCGGATTAGCAGTAGCGCGGGAGTTAAAACGCGTTGCTGCTAAGGAAGTAGCAGCAGCGCGCTTTGGGCAACGGCGCTACTGCTAACCGGGACCAAAAAGTGTGCCAATTTGAAATTTAGCAGCAACGACCTTAGAAAAAGCGCGCTACTACTACATCCATAGCAGTAGCGCGGCTCGCGGCACCGCGCTGCTGCTAAATGGAGTTTGGTGGACACCGCCGGTCGATATTTGTAGCAGTGCGGTTTACATCGAGCGTGCTACTGCTAAAAACTTGTCAGTAGCGAGTTTCCCGCACACGCACTACTACTAATTAGCAGCAGCGCTCCTTTTTGAGCCGCGCTGCTGCTAAGATTCTGTGTATAGGTTTTTCCCTAGTAGTGCTAGTGGAAGTTCTCTCAACAATAATAGCATAATTAGATCATATAACAAACCCTCAACATGCAACAAAGAGTCACTCCAAAGTCACTAATAGCGGAGAACAAACGAAGAGATTATTGTAGGGTACGAAACCACCTCAAAGTTATCCTTTCTGATCGATCTATTCAAGAGTCCGTAGTAAAATAACGCGTAGCTATTCTTTCTGTTCGATCTATCATAGAGTTCGTACTAGAATAACACCTTAAGACACAAATCAACGAAAACCCTAATGTCACCTAGATACTCCAATGTCATCTCAAGTATCCATGGGTATGATTATACGATATGCATCACACAATCTCAGATTCATCTATTCAACCAACACATAGAACTTCAAAAAGTGCCCCAAAGTTTCTACCGGAGAGTCAAGACGAAAACGTGTGCCAACCCCTATGCATAGATTCCCAAGGTCACGGAACCCGCAAGTTGATCACCAAAACATACATCAAGTGAATCAATAGAATACCCCATTGTCACCACGGGTATCCCACGGAAGACATACATCAAGTGTTCTAAAATCCTTAAAAGACTCAACCCGATAAGATAACTTCGAAGGGAAAACTCAATCCATTACAAGAGAGTAGAGGGGGAGAAACATCATAAGATCCAACTGTAATAGCAAAGCTCACGGTACATCAAGATCGTGCCAAATCATGGATGAACTACTCCCTCCTTGTCATGGAGAGCGTCGGGATGATGAAGATGGCCACCGCTGAGGAATTCCCCCTCCGGCAGGGTGCCGGAAAAGGGTCCCGATTGTTTTTTGGTGGCTATAGAGGCTTGCGGCGGCGAAACTCGCGATCTAGGTTAAGTTCTGGAAGTTTGGCGATTTATAGGAGAGGTTGGCGTCGAGAACAAGTCAGAGGGGCCCACAGGGAGTCCACGAGGCGGGGGGGCACGCCATCCACCCTCATGGGACCCACGTGACTCCCCTCCGGTAACTCTTCATTCCAGTATTTTTTATATTTTTCAGAAAAATCTCCGTTGATTTTCAGCGCATTTCGAGAACTTTTATTTCTGCACAAAAACAACACCACGGTAGTTCTGCTGAAAACATCGTCAGTCCGGGTTAGTTCTAACCAAATCATACTAAAATCATATAGAAATATTATAAACATGGCATGAATACTTCAAAAATTATTGATACGTTGGAGACGTATCAAGCGCTGTCCCCTCGCTTATGGCCATGACGACCCCGCCATTGTGCGCGGCTGGGGCGGCGGGAAGGAGCGGCCGGGCGGGTCGGAAGCGGGCGCCGCCTGCTAGGGCGGCGTCGGCGCGGAGGTGGCGGGCTTGGCCCGTGGTGCCGGCGACGAGGGCGGTGTGGGTCGCCCGAGTCCGTGCCATCCTCATCCGGCGCTCCTCCAGCTTGAGGTACGCCACCACCTTAGCGAAAGTGGGCTCCGTGATGAGGGTGAGGTTGGAGGCGGCGTTCCCAAAATCCTCGTTGAGACCGGCGGTGAGGGTGTTGATGAGGAGCTCGTCGCCAACCGTCTCCCCGAGATCTCGGAGCTCATCGGCAAGCTTTTTCAGGCGCATGCAAAAATCGTCGATGGACGAGTCAAACTGTTGGCACCCGTAAAACTCGCCGTGGAGGAGGACCTTGGGCTGCAGCTTGTTGTCGGTGAAGAGGCCGTTGAGCTTGGTCCAGACGGCATAGGCATCATCGTCGCATCCACCACGTTGTGGAAGAGGTCGGTGGAGATGGTGAGATAGAACCAGCGGATGATGGTGGCGTTGAGGATCATCCACTCCTCGTCATGGATCACGAGAGCCGAGTCCACGGTGCTGTCGATGTGGCCATCAAGGAGGTACTCGCGGAACACCAGCCAAAAATACCGCTTCCAAGCGAAATAGGAGGCGGTGGATTGATCAAGCTCATCGGGACGCGTTCGTGGATGTTGAGGTCGCGGACGAGAGTGACATCGGGACCGGCAAATGGAATAGAGACGGTAGAGGAGGAGGAACTCATGGCTAGGGTTAGGGTGTGCGACACGTGATGCGGCGCGAGGGGAAGGTGCGATGCAGGAGCGGCGCGGGGTTGAGTTACGGGCGCGTGAAAAAAGGCAGCGGCGGCGTGCGTAGCGATTGGAAGAGCGGCGGCAGCACTAGCGATCCGGCAGCGGCGGCGTGCGTAGCGATTGGAAGAGCGGCGACAGCATGTGCGGGGTTTGGTACTTGCTAGGAAAAAATAAAAGGGCAGCGGTGCGCTAGCGATCGATTTAAGCAGCAGAGTCTAGCGCTAGCGATCGCTAGGAATCGGGTTGCTGCGTGTTGCAGGAACTGCGGCGGCGGCGGCGGCGGCAGGGAGCGGAACATTAGGTTGAGGATCGGGAGACGGAAACTGATACTATGTGGAACACGAGAATAGGCTGTGCAACACGTAATACATTGATTGGTGCATCAGGCACGTATATATGAGTATAGAGGGGGTCACAACCTTAACTATATAAAGAAAACAAAAGATGGACCCAATACACAGTATACACGTACACAATATATTCAACAGTTTTCAAGCTAGAACGGCAGCCGAATCAGATGAAGTTTCCCAATTGTAGGCGCGTAGCTTCCGATCCATTATTACCACACAGCTAGCATTATTGTCATCAAAGAAAGGCGGGAGGTGGACTACTTGTCCTGCCCTTATGTTTTACAACAGCTAAACGGTATATATATTTGAAAGCAAGTTCATCGTGTGTATATATTGTTGCACGCAGGGCGTACTGCAGGAGCCGGCCGTTTCTTATTTGCATGCAGTACGTGCGTGTGCATGTATGGGCCATGACAAGCAAGTGTCAGAGATACTACACTATACTGTACGTAGCCACCAGAAAGAGAGACTGACATAAACGAGTAACAAGAAGTGTGTAGTCCACAATCACATAGCATGTAATTAAACAAATTAACCACCTTACTTGTCACGTACATGATCGACACAACCTAGGTAGAGCACACGTATAAGTAGTAGCAATAAGCTTGCACTTTAATTTACATAAAGAAGCAGGAAGATGGGACTCATTGGCAACAAGCAGAGAAACTACCTGCACATTACTAATACTGTTCACTGTTAGTAGTGTATCACTATCATCACTGGATAACGTATATATGTACGACGTCATAATTCGCATGCAGTCAAGGGTTAGCTAGCTGTCTACATTTTATTTTCTTCTACCTAGCTAGACACGTTCGTTCGCGCACATCATTATCATATTACATATCCTATCCTAACCGACAAAGAATAGCGATAAACCGACGCTCGTAACATGCCGAGCGGCATCAGTACTTGCATGGATGTAAAGCATTCCAGCAACGTTGATCAAGCAGTCATCATCACCACCGATCCAGAAGAGATTGTGTGTACGAGTAGCGTCGTAGATAAAAAAACCCGCTGAAAGGACCTTCACATATGACACTTTGGCCACGGTCTTGCCTGTCACCATCTGGCCAATCAACGCAGGGCTCAAAATCTGTAATAACGGGTGTGTTCATCAGCACGGAGTACAGTTTAATAAGGTAGCATCAGTGGCGGAGCTAGCATAGAATGGCAAGGGGCAGACCAGAAAATATGATTGTTCGGGGGTCTAGTGACTTTTTTTTCAATCTTAGCCCCTAGAAGAAAATTCTGTGTTTTGTCTAATCATGTGGGGGGGGGGGGGCATAGCCCCCCTAGAAATGCACATAGCTCCGCCATTGGGTAGCATGCATGCATACATATTTCAGCGGATGACAGTAAAGAATAGAAAGGGGGATATACCTCGTCGAGGTAGTAGATCACAACAAGTACTGACAAGGCAAACATTCCAATTCTCCAGAAGTCAAGTTCGTCGAAATTCCTCCATAAACAGTAAAACCGGTAGGGTACAAGGGATGCAATCAGAGTCGCCATTAAGATGGTGCCGCGTAGGGCCACATGATCTGCGGCAAGTACGGCACTTTGTTTAGACAGCTAGTACACCTAGAAACCCATGCATGCATGCTAGTACATCTATGTGGGGCTTGCTGCTCTTATGTGGGCGATTTGGGGCACACGTAATGATATGGTGTTTGAGACAAAAAGTTCACCTTTTTTATGCTGGTTGTTTTCAGGGGAGCTTATTGGTTGCTGGACTTTTGTTTGTATTTTGGTGATCAGCTTTGAAGCTGAATTTACTGTAAGATCTGGGCTGTGTGCAATCGTAGAGGCCGGAGATATATAATTCCATTATCTAAAAAAATGTTTATCTACCAGCACACGTACGTACTGAAACAAGCTAAGTGATGAAATGTGTACCTAAAGAGCCGGGGCACTGGAGAAAATGACACACGCCAGGTTGTTTGCCACAAAACAGATGTAGGGAACAAATTTCTTGACACAGGGCAGATTTTTTCACTTTTTTTTAAAATTTTTGGTCAAGAACGAGCACGCACAGCTTACCTATCCATGGAGCCACTACCCCCGTGAAATACATGAACCAAAGGACGACGTCTTTCGCATAGCTGAAGCTGGTAGAAACACTGCAGCACAAACCGAACACACTGCACTCAAATAGTACACCGAGGCTAGAATGCTAAATGCTTCCATTAGATGTTGCGGGCGATCGACGGTTGTTAGAATGGGGACGGGAAGGAACTAAGTAAACCACACCTACATATGCAAACTAAGAAGTTAATTTGAGCTCAGATTGCATATAAATCAAATAAACTCCCACATATAATTACTCCCAAACTAAAACCCACAATTGACTATACTTATAGAGCATTGCATGAGCTAATCTAGCAATGAGAGATGAGAGGACAAAGTTTCTAACTGTTGTGAACACTTGGATGGTTGGCGTGCCTTCAAATCTTCACAAATTATGGGGAAAATGGAGGACGAGCTCGAGCAAAGGGGAAGAACAGAGGAGAGGAACGAAAAGGGAAAACAGAGAGAATGGGCTCGAGCTGGACGAAGGGTTTATATAGGGGCATCTTTAGTCCCGGTTGGTTAAACAAACCGGGAGTAAAGGTGTACCTTTAGTCGCAGTTTGTGTCACAAACTGCGACTAAAGGGGCTCGCGGGGGCCCCAACCTGACGCCAGCCTACCACCATCCCTTTAGTCTCGGTCTATGACATAAACCAGGACTAGAGGTACTCCACGAACCGGGACTAATGATGTCCGCGCCCTAGCCGTTGGAACCAGGACTAATGGCCACATTAGTCCTAGGCTGTAATCGAACTGGGACTAATGATGCGAACGCAAGGTCGTTTTTCTACTAGTGCTACTAGGCCTACCACTTCAGCCAGACATCCTTAGTGAATCTTCAATGACGTTTGAAGGAGAACCAACCAAGACAAAAAAAGATGAAGCCAAAGAAAAGGCTGCTCAAGTTACTCTGGAATGCATTTGTGCAGATTACAACATCTCAATCAATGAACACAACTACTATGCACTTCAAGTCACAAAGGAAAGAGCTCATAAGACAAACAATGATTTTTGCAAAAATATTTAACAACTTCTCAGATGTGTTGCCACTACACATGTATCCTCAATGTCCACATAGTGAAGATCCTATTATCACATACACAAAAGAAAAACCACCTGTCGGGTGCGTCCAAGAATTTGCAAAAGCTTTGTACCACTTTATTACGGACATTAATCTCACAGGAGATTATACCAGGATTATCTAATCTAGCAAAAAACGTTTGCGACTTCTTAATACAGTACATTTGTATCTCCCTATGCCCACTATGTAGCATGAGTTGTATATGGTTTTAATAAGTAGTTCTTATTAGAGGTGTGCCAATGTTAATCGTTCTGTTTGTGCCCATGCATTTGCGTGGTTGTAATAAATCTACTTCTTTGTCATCTTCAAATTTTTTTTGCGAGAAACTTCCAATCTATTTATCTTCAATCATGACAGTACAAAGAACAACAGACGTAAGAAAAATTACAACCATGTCAATGGGCTACCTAGCGAATAATTATTTATTACACTATGCTTGGACCACAGTCTACATAGCCACGACTTACAAATAGGCGCGGCGTGTCGCCGCGCGGGCTATGCTAGTTATTATTCTAGAGTAGAAATAACATGGTGTTGAACTCTACAAATAAACAAATATTAACTATAACATGGTGCACACAGGGTCTCTCTTGTGCCAAATGGCTAGGCATACGGTGGGTATCATCAAAACGGAGAAGCTTCGTCTTTGATGACAAGTTTAGTGACGTGGGGATGGAAACTCCAAACATTTTTTATGACAAGTTTAGTGATGCAAGGATGGCAACATTTGTTGTCAAGCATGGCAACTTTCTTTTCTGATGGCAAGTTTCGGTTTTTTTGGTTTGTTTTTTACTTTCGGATGGCATATTTAGTTGTAAAAACTGTGAGGACCGGGTTGCTTCATGCCACACGGCATTTTGTCATTTGGGTTGACTAATCAGATGCTAGATAAAGCACCAAAGAGTTGCACCTATGCAGCCCATCAGATGCAACCCCTATGCCGGCCAACGATTGCAACTGCACCTGGAACCTTGGCTAATCATCCAGACTCTGGCACGCACCTTGTGGAAGGGAGGTGTGCCTTGGCGTGGCCTTAGTGGTAGCCCAACACCTGGGTAGCTCGCGGAAATGTCTCCCCTTGGCAAGATACCCATGCAAGGCCACCACAAACTACATAGGAGAGGTTGATAAGAGGAATTCTGCTAGCATGGAGTGTATTAACATCAGAACAACATCATTGACCATATTACATGGTGTTTTTTCTTTCGAAAAGGAGAATTACCCCCAGCCTCTGCATCAAGCGATGCACAAATACTCGGTGCTAACTTTGTTCCATGCCTATCATTCCTGATGTATCCTGTTCTCAAGCTTACTGCCGGTTTGCTGCATGCATTATCTTTCTTTAAGAGTTGGTCATCTGGCAAAGAAGAGAAAGTTGCTAAAGTAACCCATGAAAAAATAAGGATGGAACACAATCGACTGCTGCTGCTCTAAATAAGGAGTTAGGCACGCATGGTGTGGTGTGGTGGCTGAGAAAATTTACCTCGTATGAATCTCGTACATGAGATATTTTTGGACGGAAGAGTCCTTCATAGTTATTCCAATATACGGGCCAACTAATTTTCTTTATCTCGGTTAATTTATCACTACGAATGTTGCAATATAAACTTGTTCTGAATGGAAATATTATTGTGCACATATCATTACATCGCCAGCAACAAAGAGGAGCATTGTTTTCCATGTTCTTTGCTCGAGCAGATTTTAGTCGAGCAAAACTAACTAACATCGATTGACGTTAATCCATTTGGCTACAGATAGGCCATTCGTTCATGTAAAGAGGCTATTCTTTCATGACAAATTTGGTGTGCAAATACTTGGGGACAGAAAATATAAACTAATTAAGGTCGATTGTTGTTAATTAATTTTGCTACAGATCGTTTTGTTGTTTTAGAATTAACTCATGCCTGCAAGATTATGCTGTATACATCATTTCTCTAGCAAATATATTAACTGCGGCTTGCAAGGAGCAACCATCATTCCCTCATTGGCAATGTACTTCCTTATGTCATCTTTTATAAACACACGCTGGTTCCCTCATTTCTGTCTTGAGAAGACCTCATTAGAATTGTACTTCCTTATTTGTGTTCTGTCCCACATATAAGTACAAGTATATATTTTTATGTGTCTTGAAAGGTTGCTAATCCCACATGTATTTGGAGATGTGTTTTTTTATTGGTGAAAGTTGTTGGTCACACATGTTGTACAGTCAGTTCATAATTTGTTATGCTTTTTTTATTGTTGTACTGACTGTACTATAGTGTGTAATGATGCCATTAACTATGTGCTTTCTAATTAATTTCTCAACATCATATGCCCATGGTGTGGCAACAACCGGGTAGGTGTGTGCCACCAGATGTTTATCAATTGTAAGGAAATCTGCGTACATACGAGAACTTTCTGGAGAGGATGGTACATTTTAATTAAACTTGTGTTGTGGCTGATCAATAGGTCACATATATAAAGTTGTGCCTAAAATATCTAGTTGTTATTTCTTTCATTTTTTCTCAGTGCATCCCTTGTTGGGCATGGGCTGACTTCCTGTGTAAAGTGAACATGTCCATGGAGGAGGAGGTTTTATTTGAGCCGAAGAAGGCCTTGTTAAAAAAGGTACACCATTCAACCTTATTTCACCAACGAGGCACAGCGAACCTATTTTGATTACCTTCATTAGAAAGAGATTGCAACGGAATACATGATGCAAGATGGGAAGGTGTACTTGCCATTTCTTCGCGAAGAAGATGACGACGACGATATCTATCTACGGTTCAACCCCCCACACCCCCACGTGTAACCGTAGAAGTTCTTGGTTATGACCCCGTGTTCGTAGCCAGTTTTATCATAAGTCATAACACATATGTTATATATTGTTATTACTGTCATGTGTAAATTTTAAACATTAGAGAGTTATTTACGAAAGTGTGTTCTTAAACTGTTAGATGTCTCTTTATTGTGCCTTCTATGATACTATTATTACTGTTAAACTTTTTTTTTGCTAAATGGAGCTTTTCTTTTAACATGGCAAGCACTACCAGTGGCGGGTGCGTACAACAACACACTACTAGTACACACATTAGCATTAGCGGGCATCCTGCCCGCCACTGGTGATCTGTTAACTGTGACGGGAAGTCAGTGGTGGGCGCCCTTCACAGCGAAGCCTGCTACTAGTAGGCATTTTGTTCCAGCCACACTACTAGCCCGTTCTGCAATAGTGATGGGAGCATATGATACATTATCGCAAAGGTAGTGTTGTGGTGATTATAGTTGGGTTCCCCAAGTGAACACAACAGATATTGTCACAAGGACCAAATACTCGGTACATGTTTGGGGTGCCGCTGTCACAACTCGCCACATTGGCACAAGTCATGCAGAACGACGCTGGCACAACTGCATGATGGCCCATGGAATTATTGTCTCTTGTACGTACACGATGGAAACGAGCTTAGACAGCGATGTAAGACAATAACAATCAAGTCGTTTTCAATTAGGGCAATAGGTGCTTGAGGATCCATTGGATCTTCCGGTGACTTCAAGGAAATAAGAGAACTTGGTGACAACCTTGGCATGGCGATGTCCATGGGCCGCTTAGTATCAATGTTAGCATTAAGTCCAGCTCATATGTTTTCTTTCATGGCAATATATTTCTCATTTATATCATATGGATCATAGTACAAGCCACGTAAACACCGACTTGATAAGACCGAAAAGACAATAGAACCTTAGCCTCTGCAGAAAGGAACACTAGCCAAAAGGCCAATTACAATCAAGACCGAACAATCCCCTGAGCTTGACACCATCGCTCGTCACCTGCCTTCGACACCGCCACAACAGCCTCTCTCATCTGTCATTTATGCACATAACCATTCCCAGGGCTGGTACGGTACTTGTACACTCATCAAAAGTCCACTTACGATTCTAGAACTCCATCCCTATTTCAGCCCCGAGGAGCCCAATCTCATTTTAGCCCAGCAGCCAACCTCCGGTTCTACAACTCTGCCCTTCTTTGCTCCCCAAAAGCTCATTTTGACACTAAAGTAGAGCCATCGCTGCATGGAAAGAGCTCCGTCACCTGCTACTGAAGTATCAGTGCACTTTTCAGGGACAGTAGCAGGTGCTGGAAGCAAAGTAGCACGCAGCTTGGCCTTGCTCCAATCACGGCCCCAAGGAGGCCAAGAAAGATCATGGGGCCTGAGGATACATGCGACTACTGAATACCGATAGAGAATTCGGAAAAGCTACATGGTGCATTAAGTAATGCTGCTCCCATTCCCGGTGCTTCCTATTCCCAAATGATTTCCCACATTCTCACCACACTCTACTATACTAGCTAGCTCGGTTGCTTTTCTCATTCGAGACCTATTTGATAGCGGCATAGAAGTGGGCTTTTGGTAGTAACACTTGATTCCACTAGAGAGGACATAGAGCATTATAGATTCATGCACGAGGGACAGATATATTCATTAATTCACCTTGGGGTGTCTAGAATTGTCCTCCTAATTTACTAAATAGCCACGTGTAACCTGATGTGTGCTCGACAAGAAGTAGCCACGTGTAACCTAATATTCAACAATGTAGAGTATCTTATATCTTATCTTATATATTTATTTACTAATTGGAGGCACCATAAGAAGCTTCACATTAACCAACAAAATTAATCTAGCCATCAGATTATAAATTTGATGGTCAAGATCTATTAAAAGACGTTACATCATTTTAAAAAAAGGAAATCCCACGTACATAGATAGGATTAAGCCGACACGTACACCTAGCTAACATGTACAGATTGATTCTCAAAACAAAAATTATACGTACAAAAAAAATGACCCCAACACACACGTCCAATATCTGACAAAAGATGACCAGCGTGTGCCTTATTACTTTAAAGGATGTTGCCTTAGCTCGGTTGCTTTTCTCATTCGAGACCTATTTGAATGTTTTCTCAAATTCATAACCATTCAAGAGTAATTTTGAATATGGTGAGACCCATCATGCTGTTTTCCCGTCAGGAAAAACAGAATACTTGTACTGATGTATGTGTGTGTTTGTACTGATGCATTTCTCACAGAGCAATTTTGAATGGTACCGGGAAAAGAGTGTACTTGAACGGATATCTGTATGGTTTTGTACTGAGCATGTCTTTACGTACTAGACTTTACTCTGTATTTTCGGTATGATTTTCCTCTTCACTTCTCAATGACATCATCATGCCTGAACTTGCATAGTTTATACTGTTGAACTGACTGATATTTTTAATAAAACAAAAATGTTTTGTGTATTATTTTGAACTCAACATTTTTTGAAACGATATTCTGGACTTCTTTCATTTTACCACTTGTACTTTTCCTATTTTGAATTTCCAAGGTTTATTTGTTTGAGCTTTTTTTCCAAACTTATCTAGGACGTCGTGTTCAACTCTTTCCCGTACTTATATGCTAGTAATAATAGAACATTTCCCATACAATTTTTGTCCATTTGTGGCCATCAACCAAAATAGGCAGGAGAGAGCACTATGGAACTGATCATTGTTTTCGACCGAACTATTGTGTTCTTCTTTTCCAACAACTTATTTTTATACATATGAGCAAACATCCCATGTTTCTCAACATTGAACTTTTTTTCGTTTTCCTCTAAACTTGTTGTATATTTGAGTATCAACTGATGCAAATATAATCTTTGTCGAATTGCTTCAAATATTTTTGTATAGCACACGCACAAACCTGATAAGCATATGTACAAGTACATATTAAAAAATTCTGCGTTTTTAAAAATCAAATCAAGGTTTCAAATGAATCTAGATATAATGGATCATTCAATGTTTTGTACTATTTTAGAAAAATAAAAGAACCAAATATGGATACATAGTTTGTAGATCACATCACATATACCAAATAATTATTCCTGTAAAAACAACAAATGTTTATTCTATAAAAGAAGGATCCAGCAGGAAAGGTACATCAGTACACATCCCTCCAATCAACAATGTTCAACACATATTTGCTGACACATATTTGTTATACAGTAGGTCCCACTCCAAACCACAAGTTAATTACTTCCCTCCAGAACATGGACAAATCCTAGAGCAACCTGAACTGAATGAAGAAACATTTTTTATTCCTCTGGTGGCCTGCGTGGACCAAAATGCGCCGGTGATCTTTTTCTTCCTTTGAACTTATGGTCTTTTTTAGTTGAAACTGATACATTTTTCGTTGAACTATTGCGGAGTTTTGAGTAGTAGACGCACAACATGACAAGGCAATGTACAAGTTTTTGTAAAAAGGACAAGCAAGTTAATGTAGAGTAATATCATAAGTTCAAAAATAAAAAATAAAAAGAGTTTTGTACTGTCCTTGCTATAACAACTAAGTTAATGTATGCCATGGGCCTGGACTAGGACAACGCTGCATATCCTGGAGTGGTGTAGAGGGAGCTCATGTCACTACCAAATCTATTAGGGTACTAGAAATTCATGGAACATACATAAAACCAAACTAATTGATTACAAGCACTCCTATGAACTGATATTAAATTAGAAATTGAGCTGAACTTAAAGAGTGAAAACAAGAGTGTGTTGCTGCTAGCTTTCCAATCCTAGAACAACTTCTAGGAACGTGTGGGAAACAGGCAATATACCTTAACTTGCTGTGGACTGGTAGTTGAACTTGCTACCCATCCACACTAGTACCAGCGGTAGAAGACCAAAGTATTTAAGCAAATACCTGATGGCATCAAGAAATAAGTGACTAAATATTTAGCAATAAAAGCGACGGTACAAAAAAATTGAACTGATGTTTTTCTGTCATTCCGACAAACCTCCAGCATATATTTTTTGAACTGATTTTTTTTTCTATCATTGAGCTTTTAGGCTTTTTCGAATGAGGTGAAAGCCTATGGTCTATTTGAACTTTTACTGAACATTGAAAAATGTTTGAACTGATGTGAACTTTTTGACTATAACAAGAAAAGAAAGCACTAGCTAGTGTTCAAAATATAAAAAGGGCGGCATTTCTTAAATACAAAATTCTGAAAAGAATGGTGCTCTCTATCAGATTGTTGATGCATGAAAATCGCATGAACTTCATATACTGCAATAGAGTTGCATCAAGTGCACACACACATTGGCGCGCTTCTGCTACACTGAAAGCTTGAGATGAGCTGTTTTAAAGTTTGAAAACTAAACCTTTTGTTCTCAAGTACTGACACTACAAAATATAAATATATATTCATTGTTTCTAACACAAAAGAGTGACCACGAATACTAGCACTACAAAAATGTACTCTACTGCTATAGACTACAACATACTCCCTCTGTTCCGAAATATAAGTCGTTAAACGAAATCCTAGTCAAATTTTTTTAGGCTACGAAATTTCCGGAGTTTCCAAATTTGCCCTCGCTCGCGACACGAACAGATCACCTCTGACGGGTCGCGGACAGCTCACCCTCTTCCTCGCTCGCCTTCTTCCTCTCGTATCCACCGCCGTCGGCGTCTTCCTCACTGCACCCCACCACGTCGCTCCCCCATGCCGCCGCCGCCGCCGCCGCCTTGCTCCCGCACGCCTTGTATCCCTCCTCTATTCCACTGCCGCGCTACCACTTCAGTAGGTTCCGTGGAGAAGATGGTGAGGCCAAGGTCAGATTTTTCTGGCCATGGGCGGCGGATCTGCAAGCGGCAGGGCTGGATCCTTCGCTTCTTCTACCGGAGTGTAGCGGCGAGGATGGCGGGGCGCCGGCGACGAGCTTCTGAGCGGCGGAGCCGCTGGTTCTGCGTGCGCCAGTGCTACTGCAGCGGCGGCTCGAGCGTCGAGCCCGTCGCCCTGCTTCCCTCCGACGACCCCGACACCACAGTCCGTGGGGATCATGGAGGGGAGCTGCGGGAGGAGGTGGAGATCAAGAAGTGACTACTGGTCCATGCCCGTGAGAATGGGAATGGACATGGCCATGTCAATGGAGGAGAAGCAGAGGAGGACAATGGGAAGGGCCCAAGGTTGCTGAAGAGGAGCAGCAGCCGCACAAGAGTATCTGAAGGTGACTCCTTTGTTTCTTACCCATCCCCTTCCTTCCACTGTTTTGGATGATGAACTTGTTGCTGCTTAATTACTGTAATTTCTTACTCACGGAAGAAGAAGAAGAAGAAGAAGAAGAATGGTATTTAATTGGATGGTCCATTTCATCGTGCTTAATTAGCTGTAAATGTGCCCCTTATCATCTTGTAAGAGCTCTAGGCAGTGTCTGGAGGGTGAAAAATACTGTTAATTTTCTTGCTCTGTTAATTACTGGATTGATTTACAACATCCATCCTTTACTCTGTCCATGTCATTGTTGTTTACCCCTAGGAGTATTCTTAACTTGAAAATCTCTGGTGACCTACCATTTGGAGTACATTTGCTTGCTCTGTTAATTTTCTTGGATTACTCCATCTTGCTCTGTTAAGTACTCCATCTTGCTCTGTACAGTACATAGTCAAAGCTACTCCAACAGTACATAGTCAAAGTTACTCCAACAAGATTGCTTGGAGTATTTAACAAGATTTAACTTGTCAACATTTAACAGTATTTTTCAGTAATTTTTCAGTAAGTATTCTGTACATGCAAGTGTTCTGAACATGCTTCTGAATATTTCCAGATTCTGAACATGCAAGAAAATCTGCAGGAGTAAAAAGTTCTTTCAGTAGATATTGCAAGTGTTTGTTCTGAACATGTACTCTTACTGAAGATATTGCAAGTGTTTGTTCTGAACATGTACTCTTACTGAAGATATTGCAAGTGTTCTGAACATGTACTCTTACTTTGCTTGGAGTAATTAACTGGACATCTTGGAGTACTCTAATCATGAATTATTTGCAGAAATTCTGTGAAGTACTGTACTCGAGTGTGCATTAATTACATAAACTTGCTTGATGTTAACTGTTGTAGCATTAGGAGTAGTTTTACTGCAGTACTGCTTGAACTACTCCAAGCATTAGGAGTACTGTAAATGGAGTGCTTGCATTAGGAGTAGCAAGTGCAGCAATAGCCCTAAATCGAGTAGCTGCAATAATGAAACCTTTTCAAACAAAAATGGTCATACAAATGGAGTAAAAATAACTTTTCAGTTAATTTAAATTAACTGATGCTTTTCCAGTTAATTAAAATGAACTGAAGCCTTTTCTGTTAATTAGGGAGGACAACAGTAGTATAGCACTGCAGCAGGAGTACTTTGTTTTAGAGTATTAACTGAAACTTTTTCAATTAATTAGGAGTAGTAAGCAAGCTGATTTTCAGTAGCAATTCCAATACCAATTCCTTAGATTTAAATTAACTGGAGTAGTATAGGACTTGCTCTCTCTTCTTCTCTTGGAGTAGAGGAAGAGGAGCAGCAGACATGATGAGATGCAGAGATAGTTCATCATGCCCATCACTTTGTTCAAGTGCCATGTATGTTCTTCAGAGAACATGGCTAATATTATGGGCTGCCACATTGGTCAGCTAACTTTGATCGATCAGCATTTTGCAGTTAGGTCAGTAATAATCCGCTTGTTGTGATTATGCAGCTGCAGCCTGTCTTCCTTGAACATGGGTGAAGCATATTTTTTGGATATACTCCCAAAAATATCATTGGTGTATTACTCAAAAGGAGATGGTTCATAAGGTCAGGCAGATACACGAAGCATATTTTGACCTTATAGGTGTATCTTGCAGTTTATCTAGCTAAAATTGACTTCATATATAGGAGTACTTTGCTGCAGCACTTGTATCAAGCTGTGTACTACTACAATTTCCTGACATTTTCTTAATGTGGGCTAGGTGGTTATGACAATGAAGACAAGGTTGCCATGGCTTATGATCTGGCTGCTCTGAAATATTGGGGGCCATCGACGCACACCAATTTCCGGTATGCATGGCAACATGACTTGGTTCATGGAAACTAAAACTGTCAATGTGGATTTTCATAATGTAAAGTACTCCAGATTAGTGAAAAATTATCGAGTGGTGGAGGAGATGTAAAGCATGACAAGGCAGGAATTCGTTGCACACTTGAGAAGGTAAAAAAAAAAGCAGGAGCCATTTTTCAGTCTATGATTTTTCAGTTTAGGTAAAAAAAAGTCTGTTTTCAGTAGCTGTCTCTGATGATCCTTAATGAGAAAAAGAACATGTGTACTCCAGATGACAGCATTTTCAGTCTAAGTACTCCAGGCAGAGGTTCTTTCAGAATTTTATTTAAAGTAAATCGGCGTGTCAACAGGATGGCAGAGGTTCTTTCAAAATTTACAGAACCGATTTGTGCTTCAAGATGACAGCAGGTTCTTTCAGAATTTTCTTTATTTTAAACAGCTCTCTGAACAGTATTGCTCCATCAGTAGAATCAGAATTTTCTTTATCTTAAAATCAGATTATGATTCAAAAAAATTCTTTATCCTAAACAGCAGAGAGAGGAGATGACCATCATATTGTCTGTGCTTGCAGTGTTTCAGTCTATGATCATCAAATTGTTTGTGCTTGCAGTGATCTCCTGGAGTTTGTTTCAGCAGAGAGAGGAGATGAACCTGGGCAGCAGCCGAGCCTCAACCTGGGCGCGGGCGAGGAAGAGCCCAGCACTCAGGTCGCCTCCACCTGGGCGCGCGCGGGCCAGGAGGAGCCCCTGGGCGTGGAGGAGGAGCGCCTGGGCGTGCGAGGACGCAGATGGAGGTGGACTGGAGCGCCTGCCCGGAGGCGGAGGTGGAGGGCGGGACGGAGATGGGGGCGGAGGTAGAAGACTAGACCCAGGGGTATTAACGTCATTTCACAGGTTTTCACCTGGTCGGAACGAGGTCCCCAACGACGTATATTTCGGAACGGAGGGAGTACTTCACATTACCATATTGCAATTCTTCTTGTAGATGATATATTTTTTCGACAAACTGATGAACTGAACAAGATTCACATGAGACATATGATTTTTGGGGATTTCCTCAAGATTATGCGCAATAAAGCATCCGGACCAAAAAGAACAGACAAGCTGAACTGAAAACCAAAATAAATGGCTTCTGGGTTCCTCATATAGCAACTAAAACTTCAGAACAACTACACCTTTTATTGCTGCACTACTACTTAAACAAGGTAAATCAATAAAAAACTGAACTAACAAACATCTACTTAATATCTTTGTGCATGCCCATAGCGGCAGTGTGCAACCGTCGAGCATGTAGCTCGAGTATGTATGCAAATGCCCTTAGTGGTGGCCGCTATCGCCACAAGAATGTTGGACGTATTGCCAGCTAGCATCCACGAAAACCGAGACAAAATTGAGTCTTGCACAAGATCAAACTAATATAAATGCTTGCTGCATTCATCAGCAGTCATGCAGAACCAAGCAATGTGCAAAGCAAAGGGGCTGGTGTGTTCTCCCTGTGTGTGTGCTCGACTTGGACGGATGTGCAGTGTTTGGTGAAGATGGTGGCCGCAACCCATGATTATACTTGTACTGGCGTCAATGGTCCACTTGGACGGCTGCCAGCACCCCTGGTGGAATTCAAGCTACAGCCAACATTAGCAGGAATTCAAGCTACTGCATTCAAACTGACAAACTACTAGTAGAGAGTGAAAATTTTAGATTTTTATGTAGCAATACTAAAACATCAAAACTCTGGTGAGCGAGTTCATCTACAGGACTTTCGCAGAAATTCTGTGAGTAGCAACATGTATATTTTGCTAGTGGATACACACTGATGAAATAATCGACCTCCTATTTTGTCGAACTGAGTTGAACTAAACAAAATTTTAGAAATGAAACTGAAGTAGAATACGAATTTGAACTAAACTAGAGTAAGAAATTAAACTCGGCTAAAATAACAAATAGTTGAACCTTTCTTTTAGTTCACAAAATCATGAAATAGTACCAGACTATAAGGTTTAATACATGAAAGCAGAAATATATAAGCAGGCATCGCCGCCGGCAATACTTGGTGCACCAGCGAACCTGCACTGCTAGATTTGTTGAGAGAGGAGTGAGGGCAGTACATCCCCGTGGCAGATAAGTAATTTCAAGTTCTATATGAACCAGCACTGCTGGATTTGTTAAGAAAGTACTAAGGGCAACACATCGCCTCCAAAGCTTCTGGGTGCAGGACAAAACACATTGTGCTCGGCCGCCTAGGATGCGTCCATCGACGCATCGCGTACTCAGAACTTGAGGAGGCGCTTCAAGACTAGCCAAACCTGCTTATTGGAGAAGCCAAGAGGCTTCATGGCCTCTAACACTTTCTAGTAGCATTACCATTGTTGCAAACCATGGCGTTTAATCAAATGGTTCAGGGATCACTCCCAGTCAGTCCCACTGCTACCTGTGTTGCAGAGAACATGAATATAAAGCAGATGGTGACTCATCAATTTTTCTTTACGATATATCTAAACTTACAGAATTTTCAAACTTGCACTGACGATACTTTAGGTGATATATCTAAACTTTACAGAATTTTGAAGAAACTTGCTGCAAATCATCACTTATTTAGGTGATATATCTAAACTTACAGAGTTTTGAAACTTTCACTGACAATATTTCTGCACACACACCAATTATTCTGTAATTTTTCATGGACTGATGATAGATTACACACCGAACTAATACTATGTCTAGTACAAAAATTCTCTATCACATAGTTTAACGGGCTCTCCTCACAGTGGTGTACGGCCTGGGGTGGCGGAGGTGAACGGCCTGTGCGCTGAGGCGGCGGAGGGTGACGCCAGAAAATTGGCCCGCGACACAGCGGGGGCGCTTCGTCGGGAGGACACCACACGCGGCGTGGTGAGTGCATGATGCGGCTGCGCGAGAAGGAGGGGCTATTGCGATGGTCAGGGTGCAGGGCCATGTTGTTGGCCGACGGTGTTGGTTAGGGAGCAGGGCCACGGCGATGGGTAAACAGGAAAGTATTTTGCAATCAACCAATATAATCCAATATCAACTGGTTGAAGTTAACTGAACTATTAAGTTTTTGTTTTTTCAATTACAAACACTGAACTTATCAAGGGAGATAAAAGTGAATTGAAGGGATTTGAATGTTGCAGCAGATCTTGGCTTCAATAGATCATGGCAATAAGTAGTATATTCCTCAGTCCAAATAAGTGAATTTTTTTGTTTGGCAGCAGGAGCAGTTTACATTGGGTTTGGAACTTTGAATTAAATACATCCGGTAGGAGGTGGCCATCTATCTATCTAAAGCGGCATCGGGTGTGTGTATTCCTGTATCAAAGACTCAATTTGTTGTTGTGCATATCAAACGTTTTTTAAGTGTTACTCATGGCTAAATAGATAGAATGTGTATGTTTTTTTCAGTACACCATGTTTATGTTGATCAGTACACCATGTGATGCAATTACAAAGTCTATTTTCTTTCTCAAACAAGCAATATTCACGAAGGACCTAATTTCTAGCACCAGAAGGCACTTGTCTTGAACTGACAGATTTACACAAGTAGACAAAATTCGCGAACTAGATTAGCCGAATTTCCACACACACAAAAATGCATGGTGGGAACTTGTCGAACAAGAGCGGGCAAACTGCATGGTGCATCGCTGCAGCCATCCTTGTTTTACTTCGAGCTCCTAACGGTGTTGCTCCTGCTGAAGAGGAGTAGGGGAGGTGGAAGATGGTGGCTAACCTGCGGATCCCACCGGCGGCCGCCTGCTGGAGCTCCTCACCGTCTCGGAAGGAGAAAGAAAGGAGAGCATGCACGCATGGCGACGTCGTCCTTGTCATCATGGAGAAGTAGGACTGCTGGAGACATTGCAAAGCAGCACAACAATATTACATGTTTTCTAAAGTTGAGTAAAACATGTTTGACTACACATATCGTATCTTTCAGTAGACCAACTAGTATATCTGAATGTGTAAACATAGAACAACTGATTTGAATGGATCTCTATCATGGCTGGAGAAAAGGACTTGGAGTGGCTGATATCAATCGAGCAAAAAAACAAAACAAAAGAACGATACAATCCAGCGAGGAATTTTGTTATTTGAGCTTTGAACTGATTAGCAAAACCACCCATCTATTATTTGAACTTACAAGCAGAAGAATATGCACTCCTGCGTAGTGTGAAGCTGAACCCAAAATTTAACAAATGATCAGCTGTTATTTAGGTTGTCTGAGCTGCAGAAAAGAAACCAAATATATCACCAGGCCAAGTTCTGAACTGAACCTCTGGGTGTTCAAAGTTCTGAACTGACCCTCTTTGAAGTTGAGAGAACAAAGTCGCACGGGGTTGACAGGGGTGTTGACGCACAGGGTTCTCCTGGTGGCATTGAACGGACATCGGTGGCAGAGGTGAACGGCCTGGGTGGCAGAGGTGAACGGCCTGCACGCTGAGGCTGTGGAGGGCGATGCCGGAACATGGGGCCAGGGCACGGCGCGTGTTATAGGAATTTCTTTGAACTCCCATGGTAGTAATACATGGACTTATGTGACGATAGGAATTCTCGGACTAGCACACGACGGTAGCGCACACACGATAAACATTCTGAAGTCATCTAAGCTCCAACATTTGGCAAGAAGGAGCTACCTACAAATGAACATGAAACAAAGTAAAAATGGTGCTCCACTGCACTGAGTCAATTTAGCGAACACATGGCGTGCACCTCATGAGCCGGTGGTTGAAGTTGATGGAGCAAAGCATCGAATGGCGGCAGTCACTAGCTTCCATGCGCGGGGGCAGGGGGAGGAAGAGGTGCCGGGGGGCATATCCAGTCCCGTGCACGACGGAGGCAGGCGATGGGCGATGTTGGTCGCCGGCGGGTGGCGCGACTGGAGGAAGGCCGGGGGGAGCGTGGCCGGGGGCGCGGGGGATGGAGGATGGCCGGTGGCGCGCGGGGTGGAGGCTAGACGGAGGAGCGCGGGGTGGAGGCTGGTCGGCGACGCGCGGGTGGAGGCTGGCCGACGGCACGCGGGGTGGAGGCTGGTCGGCAACGCGCGGGGGGAAGGCTGGCCAGCGTCACGCGGGGTGTAGATCTGCCAGCGGCGCGCGGGGTGGAGATTGGCTGGCGACATGCGGGGCGGAAGCTGGCCGGCGGCGCGCGGAGTGGAGGCTGGCCATGGGGCGCGGGGGGTGGAGATAGGCCGGCGGCGCGCGGGGCGGAGAGGAAGGCCGGCGACTGGGAAGAGCTGGTTGCAGATGCTTGAGTGGTACTGGTTCGAAGAAAATTCATCTCGTTCTACATAGGGCGATGAAGTAACAGAATATTATTTTGTTACTAGTAACAAAATAGCCCTGTCCTAAATATATATATATATTTATATATATATATATATATATATATAGGTAAAATATATGGGACACCTAGGTGCCTGGGCACCTAGGGTATCAGCCGTTGGATCAATCCAAGCTCCTGCCAATGCATATCGGGTTTCGATTGTTACACCCGTTAACAACATTCATTAGCCATGTTTAAATATTGCATGCGGCCCAATTGTGGTATGATTCTCACCTTCCATATATTATTGCATGAGCATGAATTATTCCCTTCCATGATTTTCACATTATGTTGTTGCTCATTAATTCGATTCTTTCCAAATATGATAGATGCCCTCCAATTTGATTGTTTACCAAATAAAGAGCCAACGTACTTGCCATAATTTGCCTAGCAATTGAACCTGGACCAAATACAAGCACGCATTTGCATACCTATTTGATACGTGATTCACCTCTCCCTCATTTTCTTCCACACCAGAATACCTTGCGTGGCCATGGTTGCCATTGTCACCGCCGCGCTCGCCGATGGCGCTCGCCGTCTGTTTTTGCTCCATTACATCTATAGCAATTTACCTATTTATTTTTGAACTGCAGGAATCTCCACTGGTTTGTCACACTTTTACCTTGCCATGCACACGGCCATAATCGAGGAATACACCATGGAGACTACGACTGCCCGTATAACTCAGCTGCGACCTCGAGATGAACATAAAAAAACATCGCGTGACTCCTTTCTCTCTCGATGTTAGTCTTAGTCGTGCGAGGTATGTACAATTCATGTTTTTTGTGCAAAATATTTTTGTGAAACCTGAGACTTGAACTTTATGTTGTACTCCGAGTAATTCGCAAACCTTGTCTCACCTACATATCTTAGCCATGTGCTTGTAGTTTTTGACTTATACGAATACCTCCTGTAGGAAGGTACGTCTCATTTTTGATATAGATGTATAATAGCGAGGATACTTCAATATATCTGGAAATTTATTCCTTCATTTTCCTTTGTGTTCATAACTTTTTTGTTCATCTAACTGGATATTGTTTCATTTCTTAATTTCTTTTTCAGTTGACTTTATCGTGGCTCTCTTGTGATAGATCTATGAAAAAAAATGATCTATAGGACATAGAGCCGCTAAGCTAATGTTGAGATATGCTGGATGGTTGACAATGAAGGTTTTGCGTGACAACGTCGGACACAATCATTATGCGAAAGAAGAGAATGAGGATACATTCTATTTAATTGTAGTTGCAATTTTGAGTGTGATAGAAAATATTAGTCACGAAAATCGGGATGTAATATGGTTGTGCATGTGTATCAAATGATATGTGATCTCCTTTCATCTTTGAACTCTAATTTGGCGTTGGTACTTGTAATTTGGGTTGTATGACACAAATTTTGGGCAACACACTAAGGTATTTTTTAAAATTTTATATATTACAATGAGTCACATTCTCATACTTTTGGTTTTATTTAGGAAGTAAATACACAAAAGGGACCAAGTACTAAGAAAATAACCATGCTGATTCTGGGTATTATTTTAAGGAAATACATAGAGTACAATGGTACCCCTGGCCAACCGATATAGTTGCACAACCTGATACCTAATCATATCACACCATATTCTACTTTCTAAATTTTATAATAGAAATGGCAAATCGCATTTTATTACACCCATTTTTCCTAGGAGTTGAGTACCCACAGATGTGACATAAGGCCTACTCACTAACCTTTTCAAATTTTCTTATAATAGGTATCAGTTACCTATATTAGATTCACATGGTGTCGTATACCTAATGTATGATACCCATACTGTGATGTGCCCAACGACCATACTCAAAGTCTCTTAATAATAATGCACCGGAACACTAGTACACAGTCTTTTGAATTTCCTAAACCAATATAATATGAATTTACTACATTTTTGTATGGTTTATTTTTCATGGGTATCTCATACCCAACAATGAAGTGTAGTAGAGAAAATACCATCTAATTGTGGATTTTACTTTTATGTTCATCTGGGTATATCTGGTACCCATGACTGAACTATATATACAGTGAGAACAAATTGGTGAACCATATAGTATTATACGCTATCATTACACTACGTTGCATTACTATTTACTTTTTCCTTATGTGCACCAAACCATAATTGACATACCTAGAATTTGTTGTATACAAATTTAAAAGGCATATAACAACGATCTTACTATGACATGCCTAAGTTCATATAGTCAACTTAGAATCCACAAAATTTTGTGAGTATGTAGTGCACGCACGATGCATACCTACATGGTTGTTATATAATAGGTATCAGATACCTGCAACTTTATATAATTATCGTCGAGAGATACCTACCCAATGACCATGCAAATCATGCAACAGTTCCTACCCACATGGTGCAACCTATGGGCATATAATACTTCCACCTATGGTGATCTGTAGTTATTCACCTAACGTAATTATGTAAAGCTAGGTACTCACTGTATATATAGTTCAGTCCAAAAATTACGATACTGTACAGGAGCAAACACATGGTTCCATTTTATTAGAATTATGATACTGATCTTTATGATTCCCTACTCTTGTTTTTTTTTGCATTGGAATGGCTCCGCGACCAACAAGATTTGTACTATCTGTGTATGTTACTTAGATCGAACAGACACAAAGTGCTTGCTAAATGAGTTGGATAGTTCTGGTAGCATGTCGAACGGACGTCGTACTAGAAATGCATAGGTATACCACAACTATTTTTGCATATACCCTAGAGAAATAACCACTAATCTAATTAAAGAATATATTATATTTCTTGCAGAAATAGTAGATATTATATGGTATTGGGCATAAATTAATGTCAAACAAATTTATTTTACAAATTTAAATTTCCTAGCAAATATATAATTGGTGTGGTATAAATTGATTTATTGCAGAGCAATTAATCATGCACAGTCAAAACAAAACATATAAAAACGGTACATACTCCATCCCTGGGCATTGCATACCTA
Source organism: Aegilops speltoides (assembly GCA_021437245.1). NCBI lineage: Eukaryota > Viridiplantae > Streptophyta > Magnoliopsida > Poales > Poaceae > Aegilops > Aegilops speltoides. Next base: position 12,060,958 of record CM038147.1, on the reverse strand, counting down.
AGGAAGACACGTTGTTCCCCTTAATAGTAACATTGCAACAAAGATCTTTATGATTTCACACTCAGTTCGATTCACACTCATTTCATTTTTGCATAACACTACACAAAGGTCGTGTTTGTTGAGTGTCGCCCCTTTGCCAATTGTTTCGAATTTAATACCTAGGCAGCAAGAACTCGGTGAACGTCCGTTTTGCCTGAGTATCTTCCTTTTTCCTAGTGTTTTGCAATAGGCATGACACTGGGCAAATCTATAATCTCGGTAGTGCTTGTCTAATATTCCATCCATTAAAATTTACATTCACATTTCCTAATCATTTTCTCTACTCTATAATCCAACGTACATAAGTGCGCTAGTACTAGAAGGAATAGAATTACACACTCGTATTTTAATATACCCTGAAGATGTAACCACTAATACAATTAAAGATCATCTTATATGATATACCCACATTAAAAGAATGAATAACATTCAAAGAACAATGATTTTCTAAAAGAAATTCGTACTGATAAAATATATTTATATTTTAATTTGCGCCTATCGTTGGTACATACCCACACACGACTAGACTAATAAATGAACAGAAAATATTTTTTATTATAGGTATATACCCACCAAACCCAGACTAATAAAATAGATAACATTCAACAATTGATGATTTTTACAGAAATTCGTAGTGACAAAATACATTTGTATTTTAACTTGCTCCTAGAATGCATGTCAGTACGTATGGAAAATCATTTCGGTTTGAAACGTTCAGATAACAGACATTAATTAGACGCACACCTTTGAAAGGTATTTGATTGAGTAGTTATATACCCTTTCCATAAAGGACACGCCATGCAAAAAAATTGGAAGGTACAATGGAAAATTATTTCGGTTTGATTTGTTCAAACGATGGCCCATTGATGACATACCCATCTTTGGAAGGTTTTCATTGCTGTGGTATACCCTTTCCATAATGGCTACGCCATGCAATTTTTTTGGAAGGTATCCAATTGGCAGACATCAATTACTTTCTGAAAGTTTGTACGGGGTATGCATCACGAACACACATATGGAAACTTATTTTCTTCACGCTGAGATATAACGCAAAATATAAACCTATTTGTTAACGGGTCAGACCCAATAACTCATCTATACATAATAAAAAAAATAGTACGATTCGATCTAACGGCATCTAGGCAAGGTGCCTGGGCACCTAGGTGTCCCAAACTACCGTCCTATTATATATATATATATATATATATATATTGTGCCAAAAACCATTACAGAACATCATGAATAGATAATTAAGTGACCAAATTAATAGAAGTTCATCATCGCATTAAAACCGGAGCACATACATAGTTCTCGTTGAACAACATATAGCTCTCCAGAGCATCTAATTAATTAAACCATACATTGAAAGTATGTAAAATATTTCAATGCGAAAACAAATGCGATCATAATCGCAACTAAGGTAACAATTGATCCAACGGCATAATGATACCAAGCCTCGGTATGAATGTCATTTTCTAATCTTTCTAATCTTCAAGCGCATTGCATCCATCTTGATCTTGTGATCATCGACGACATCCGCAACATGCAACTCCAATATCATCTTCTCGTCCTCAATTTTTTTATTTTTTCCTTCAAAAAATTGTTTTCTTCTTCAACTAAATTTAACCTCTCGACAATAGGGTCGGTTGGAATTTCCGGTTCACATACCTCCTTGATAAATAAAATCTATGTCACGTTGGTCGGCACAATTGTCATAAACAATAAATGAACCAAATAGTTATAAAGATAATATATACCACATCCGAATCATAGACAGGACGTGGGCCGACGGGGGCGGATACCAAAACCAAGAAGCAATAATAGAAGTAAGAAAATTAGACAAGTATCTATCTAATCATACAAGTAAGAATTTTTTTTCTTTTAGAAAGAAGATAAGAACAAGAGGCTCACCACGGTGGTGCCGATGATGAGATCGGCGCGGGCGATCGACGACGGTGAAGACGGGGACGGGACGTGCCGGACCGCTAAACCTAGACACATCTCGAGGAAAATGGACTTGGAGGTCGAGCTTCGAGAGAAGAAAGCTTAACTAGTGTGGCCGGGGCATTTCATCGAACACCTCGTTTGCATAGGAGGTGAGCTAGAGCACCACAAAGCTCTCCAACGGCCGTCCAGAAAAACATAGCACTGGAGTGCTCTGCTCGCGGGCGAGGGGTATATATAGGCAACTCATTGGTCCCGGTTCGTGGCATGAACCGGGACGAAAGGCCAACCTTTGGTAGCAGTTCAAGCCAACGACCAGTACCAATGGTCGTGGGCCAGGAGCGAGGCCCATTGGTCCCGGTTCGTCCCACCAACCGGGACCAAAGGTGCCAGACAAACCGGAACCAATGCCCCCACGAGGCCCGGCAGCCCGCCTGGCCTCATGAACCGGAACCAATGACCCCATGGGTCCCGGTTCATGACTGAACCGGGAGTAATGGGCTTATCAGGCCCGAACGTATGCCCTGTTTTCTACTAGTGGTATCACCATCTCTTCACCGAACTAGTTGCAGGGTTGTTTGGTAGAAACCATCTTCATCCTACGCCTCCCATGAATTGATAAACCTTAGGTCATCCACTTGAGCGAAATTCGCTACTGTCCTACAAACCTCTACACTTGGAGGTCCAACAAGGTCTACAAGGAGAAGATTGCGTAGTAGACATCAGTTCTGGCGTTGTTGGAACTGCTCTCCTCCAGCGTCTTCCACTCCCACTCCAACCACCGGGGAGACGACGACATCGCCGCCTGCGTCTGTCGCATAGCCCACGGCATCCACGTCCCCCGATGCCGCCGCTGCTCCCACCGAATCAGTGACTGCATGTGAGGGAGCCTTTGAAGTGGAAGGACGAGCTGTCATGCCGGGCATTTTCTTGGGCGCCATGGTTGATGACACTGAAGATGTAGAACATGGTGAAAAAGACTGACAGATTGATCACGATCTTAGATTCGAGCGTGCGAGCCCGTTACCTGGCAAACCAAGGATGTCGTGGCAGAACACGATATCCTATGGAGCCATCGCGCTATTTATGGTTCGGCAGGGGGACAACCACATTGCACAAAGAGTAGACACCGTGGAGCAGTATGGCAGGGGCGACACCGATCGTTTTTACCCAAGTCTGGGCCGCCATGTGGCGTGAAACCCTACTCCTGCTTTGGTGGATTGATGGAAGGACCGTGGAGCTGTGGTGCGCTCTTGCACGGCAAGGTTGCCTCGGGGAGAGCAGCTAAGCGCGTATGGGTACAGGAAGGTCTAAATCCCTTCTACGGTTGCCATGGCCCTTCTGTATAGGCAAAGGGGTTACCACAATGGCAAAATGATCATTATCCAGGGATTAGATAGCTAAAAGTGCAATCATACCTAACTCCGGCAGACAGGACAAATCGCATTAAATGTGCCATTGTATGTCACGTCGTGGATGTAGCCCGACAAGCCTTGCTGCGCCGTTCTGGTCATCTTCTCCCTGCTTATGCGACACACGTCCGGACGGGTGTCACATGGGGGGATATTCCCTCCAAATGGCTGTCATGCGCTAAATGACAGCCACATAATCACCTGGGGGTTCCACACCGCATCGATTGGTAACTTGCATTGTGATGCGGTGGAGCGGTGGAGTTTTGGCGGGGGAGTGGACCATCGCTGGCCCCGACAGGTCTACCGGGGCGTGTTGGTTTTGTCTTTGGTGAGGCCTCGACCTGACCAGGCTCGCCTGCCCGGCAAGGATGGTTTTTCCCTTAGTGAAATCTTGTCCTCCTGGTTGTCCTTGGTCTTCTTGATCTGCCCTTCAATCTCCCAAAGGGCTCTTCACTTGGCTTGGCCTTGGCTTGAGTGCACGATGGAACTGCTTCCTCGTTGTCGTGCCTGTGTAAGGTTCGGGCAACACACACGAGGGGTTGTTGCACCGACAGCTAACCAATTCCGGTGGAGGAGGAGATCGGTACCGCCATAATCCTCATGATGTGTGGCTGAACCGGAGTTCCTCCACGAACTGTCACCAAAGCCGATGAGAGGCAATAGGTGAGAACGCAGTGGGAGCAGCCCGCCTAGACCCATAGGGTCTAGATCGAGCCGTCCTACCACGCCGCCTCCTCCTGCCATCCCCGCCCTCTGCCGCCTCCTCCTCCTGCCATCCCCGTTGCCTGATAGCCCATGACACGCCCCGGCCGTTGCTGCCTGCCATCACTGCTGCAGAAGAACCAAGATCTGGATGCCGTTGCTGGAACCAAGATCTGGATGCCGGTGCCACTGATCCCCGGACACCAGAGAGTGTCGACCACCGCCACGCCACGGTGCCTTTGCCCGGCAATGTTGCCGGCTACAATGAAGGGAGGGGATTTGTGGGAGGACGAGGGGGAGGACTTGTGGTGGCTGTCCTGTGCGGCCTGGCGGCGGCCGCACGGGGTCCCGGGGAGGATACCCGTTATTGATCACGTCCCACCAGGCATCCACGAGATAGCAGAGTCGTGAAGCGAACCCATGTATCAATTTGGCTGTGTTATTATATATATAGCGAGGCAAAAACGTTTTTCAGTAACATATATATACACACGTACGACCATGTTGTTTGTGATGGACATATTGTCGATTGCAAATTAATTTCTTATTAAGTCCTTCAAGGCGCGCAGGATCTTAGTCGTTCTCGCCTCTATAACAACGCCGTAAAGAAATTAACCATCATATTAGATAATTGGTCAGGTGGCGAGCTGGATGTAGAGGTTCTTGCACGTGCATTCATTAGATTTTTTTTTGAAACTATGATGATTTTTATAACAAATTCGGAAACTATACATCCTAATGGAGAAAAATCAAAAGTGTCACCCCGTCGGCCTCCCGATGGCCGAAGAGGGACTTTTCGGCCAACCGTTAGCCAAAAAGGAACTTCTCGGCCAACCGTTGGCCAAAAAGTACAAGTACTTTTCGGCCAACAGTTGGCCAAAGAGTCCCTCTTCAGCCAACAGTTGCTCTACTTTTTAAAAAATTCATATCAAATAAGATTTTTAGTATTTTAATTTGATTCTTTTTTGCATTAGATTAGAAATTTTATGAAGTTTCTGTAGATATCAAGTTTGACTAGATTTGAAAATTTGAATTTGAATTTTCATGAATTTTCTTAAATCACTAGATTGCCTATAATTTGAGCTAGGTGTATTCTTTTTAGATGATTCTTTTTGCCACTGGTTCTTTGTGAATTTGTTTATCAGTAGTAATTAATTCGCGAATTTTATAATTATTTAAAATTAGGTTTTTATAAAAACAGTTCTGTTTTAGTGTTTTATAGGTTTTATGCTATTTCTTTCAATTTTAATTGCTTTAAATTTTTTTCTATAGTTTTTTTGACATATTCATTTTGTTTCTGTTTAGTTATCAGTAGCTATTTTATTTATAGTATTTTTTGTATTTTATTTCTTTTATCCTACTAGAAAACTTGTTTTGAGCTTCATAGGAGTTTATATTTAAAAGTGCCTTGTAAATCCTGTATAACCATTGCCGTTTTATACATGAAAAAAAGTACTTTCCAGCAATCTTTTTCCCTTCATTTTCTTTGCCGCCATTTTCTTTCCCGCCATTCTCTCCCGCCACACTAAGGAGTGTTGCATCGACGGAGGATGACGATGATGCCTTCATGTGGAGTGTGAAACACTGTGTGAGAGAAGTCATAAGTGTGAAACAATCTTCGATGATGATGACGAAGCTGCAAACACTTATGATTTCTCCCAGATAGTGTTTCACACTCCACCACCAGCACCGACGCAGGAGACACAGACCGTATCAGACGATGTTATCTATGATCGTGGATGAGGCTCATTTTATAAGTTGAGAAGTGAAGATGGCAAGAAAGATGATGGCGGGAAAGAAGATCGCGGGAGAGAATGGCCGGAAAGAAAATGGAGGGAGAGAATGGCAGGAAATAAAATGGCGGGAGAAAATGGAGGGAGAGAATGGCGTAAAAAAACTTTTAAATAATCCTAAAATTCACCAATTAATTACAACTGATAAAAAAAGTCACAAAGAACCAGTAGCAAAAAGAATCATCTAAAAAGAATACTCATAGCTCAAATTATAGGCAATTTAGTGATTTGAGAAAATTCATGAAAATTCAAATTCAAACTTTCAAATCTAGTCAAACTTGATATCTACAGAAACTTCATAAAATTTCTAATCTAATGCAAAAAGAATCAAATTAAAATACTAAAAATCCTATTTGATATGATTTTTTTAAAAAATAGAGCAACTATTGGCCGAAAAGTACTTT